>OZ038379.1:99848546-100452991 GCA_964036045.1 Eutreptiella sp. 'Long Island Sound 2002' | reverse complement strand
GGGGTCATTTTTTCGACATTTTTGACCCCCCCCCCCCCACCCCCCCACCCCCCCACCCCCACCCCCACCCCCCCCCCTAAAAAGTGGGTTTCAAGTGGGGGGGGGTCTGGGGGGGTCCGGACCAAAAACTCATTGGGGGATGCGTTTATTGGACAAAATAATGATTTTACAAGGGGTTAAACTAACAATTCAACCCCTTGGGGTAGGGTACGCGAATAGGCCCAAAATGGGGGGTATGTGGCGTTTTCCCCTATATACGCCTGCCTGGCTTTGATCTAACAACCTCTGCGAGGTGACTTCGATTTTTGAGCTGCCTGGGGTGAAAAACTGCATAAGCAGGTTGTGTACTGGCCCATTCACTAAGCCATTATTGGTGGAAACAGTCATTTCGCGTCTTTGGCACGGGTTGTGGACGGCCCCAGGCAAGGCTAGAGACTGCAAAAAACGTCCTTCCGTATCCTAGTAGGCATATACTGTCACAACATCCCCACTTGCACCCCTCAGAGTAGGTACCACAGGGTCACCGAGGTCGACGAACATAGCAAAAATGGCTGAAAAGTGCATAAACTGCATAAGCGCTCGTCCCACTCCGCCCCATACAAACCCCATAGAGTCGGGACCCGGAAAAACCTTTTCGGCTCAAAATCGAAAAAAACCAAAAGATTCATGATTTTTGACCCAAAAAAAGGGGGGGTCATTTTTTGACCCCCCCCCCACCCCCACCCCCCCCCCCTCCTCCCTCAAAACCTGAAAAAAGTGGGTTTCAAGTGGGGGGGGTCTGGGGGGGGTCTGGACCAAAAACTCATTGGGGGATGCGTTTATTGGACAAAATAACGATTTTACAAGGGGTTAAACTAACAATTCAACCCCTTGGGGTAGGGTACGCGAATAGCCCCAAAATGGCCAAAATGGGGGGGTATGTGGCGTTTTCCCCTATATACGCCTGCCTGGCTTTGATCTAACAACCTCTCCGAGGTGATTCATGATTTTCGACCCAAAAAATGGGGGGGTCATTTTTTGGCCCCCCCCCCCCCCCCACCCCCACCCCCCCACCCCCCCCCCTCCCTCAAAACCTCAAAAAAGTGGGTTTCAAGTGGGGGGAGGTCTAGGGGGGTCCGGACCAAAAACTCATTGGGGGATGCGTTTATTGGACAAAATAATGATTTTACAAGGGGTTAAACCAACAATTCAACCCCTTGGGGTAGGGTACGCGAATAGGCCCAAAAACGCCGAAATGGGGGGGTATGTGGCGTTTTCCCCATATATACGCCTGCCTGGCTTTGATCTAACAACCTCTGCGAGGTGATTTCGAAAACTTCGATTTTTGAGCTGCCCGGGGTGAAAAACTGCATGAGCAGGTTGTGTACTGGCCCATTCACTAGGCCATTATTGGTGGAAACAGCCATTTCGCGTCTTTGGCACGCGTTGTGAACGGCCCTAGGCAAAGCTACAGACTGCAAAAAACGTCCTTCCGTATCCTAGTAGGCATATACTGTCACAATATCCCCACTCACACCCCTCAAAGTGGGTACCACGGGGTCAACGAGGTCGCCAAAACCGCCAACATAGCAAAAATGGCTGAAAAGTCCAATCCCTTGGGAGCCCCCCCCCCCCCCCCCCGGACCAAATACCCAAATAGGGTGAGAAACATGTAAATACGGCCTAAAACATGCTTTACATACCTTGGATGGTCATTTTGGGTGGTCAGAATATCAAAAAAACAACTTTCAAAAACTTCCATTTTTGAGCTGCCCGGGGTGAAAAACTGCATAAGCAGGTTGTGTACCAATCCCTTGGGAGACCCCCCCCCCCGGACCTAATAATCAAATAGGGTGAAAAACACGTAAATAAGGCCTAAAACATGCTTTACATACCTTGGATGGTCATTTTAGGTGGTCACAATATCAAAAAAACAAGTTTCGAAAACTTCGATTTTTGAGCTGCCCAGAACAGCATAAGCAGGTTGTGTACTGGCCCATTCACACGGCCATTATTGGTGGAAACAGTCATTTCGCGTCTTTGGCACGGGTTGTGAATGGCCCTAAGCAAGGCTAGAGACCACAAAAAACGTCCTTCCGTATCCTAGTAGGCATATATTGTCACAACATCCCCACTAGCACCCCTCAGAGTAGGTACCACGGGGTCACCGTGGTCGCCAAAACCGCCAACATAGCAAAAATGGCTGAAAAGTGCACAAAACAGCATTAGCGCTCGTCCCACTCCGCCCCATACAAACCCTATGGAGACGGGACCCGGAAACACTTTTTGGGCTCAAAATCAAAAAAAACCAAAAGATTCATGATTTTCGACCCAAAAAAAGGGGGGGTCATTTTTTCGACATTTTTGACCCCCCCCCCCCCCCCCCCCCACCCACCCCCACCCCCCCCTAAAAAGTGGGTTTCAAGCAGGGGGGGTTTGGGGGGGTCCGGACCAAAAACTCATCGGGGGATGCGTTTATTGGACAAAATAATGATTTTACAAGGGGTTAAACTAACAATGCAACCCCTTGGGGTAGGGTACGCGAATAGGCCCAAATGGGGGGGTATGTGGCGTTTTCCCCATATATACTCCTGCCTGGCTTTGATCTAACAACCTCTGCGAGGTGATTTTGAGCTGCACGGGGTGAAAAACTGCATAAGCAGGTTGTGTACCGGCCCATTCAATAGGCCATTATTGGTCGAAACAGCCATTGCGCGTCGTTGGCACGGGCATTTGACCGGCCCTCGGCAGAGCTACAGACCACAAAATACGTCCTTTCATATCCTAGTAGGCATATACTGTCACAATCTCCCCACTCCCACACCTCGGGGTGGGTAGCACGGGGTCACCGAGGTCGCCAAAACCGCCGACATAGCAAAAATGGCTGAAAAGTGTATAAACTGCATCAGCGCTCGTCCCACTCCGCCCCATACAAACCCTGTGGAGTCGGGACCCGGAAACAGTTTTTCGGCTCAAAATCGAAAAAAACCAAAGGATTCATGATTTTCGACCCCAAAAAAGGGGGGTGTCATTTTTTCGACATTTTTGACCCCCCCCCCCACCCCCCCCTAAAAAGTGGGTTTCAAGGGGGGGGGGGGTCTGGGGGAGTCCGGACCAAAAACTCATTGGGGGATGCGTTCATTGGACAAAATAATGATTTTACAAGGGGTTAAACTAACAATTCAGCCCCTTGGGGTAGGGTACGCGAATAGCCCCAAAAAGGCCAAAATGGGGGGGTATGTGGCGTTTTCCCCTATATACGCCTGCCTGGCTTTGATCTAACAACCTCTGCGAGGTGATTCTATTGCCTTCGGCAAGTCCACCTCGCAGAGAATCTACCCGAGGCAACACACACCCTAAATGGGGTAAAAACTATATAAATACAAGCTAAAATATGCTTTAGATACCTTGGATGGTCATTTTGGGTGATCACAATAGCAAAAACATAAGTTTCGGAAATATCGGAAACTTCAATTTTTGAGCTGCCCAGGGTGAAAAACTGCATAAGCAGGTTGTGTACCAACTCCGTTTGACCCCCCCCCCCCCCGCCCAATGCGCCAATAGGGGAAAAAACAGGACAATAGGGCCTAAAACATGCCTTACACCCCTTGGATGGTCATTTTGAGTGGTCACAATATCAAAAAAACAAGTTTTGAAAACTCCGATTTTTGAGCTGCCTATGGTGAAAAACCGCATCAGCAGGTTGTGTACCAATCCCTTGGGAGACCCCCCCCCTTGACCTAATACCCAAATAGGGTGAAAACATGTAAATACGGCCTAAAACATGCCTTACATACCTTGGGGTTATTTTAGGTGATCATAATATCAAAAACATAAGTTTCGAAAACTTCGATTTTTGAGCTCTACAGAGTGAAAAGCTGCATAAGCAGGTTGTGTACCAATCCCCTAAGAGACCCCCCCCCCCCTGGACCTAATACCCAAATGGGGTGAAAAACACGTTAATACGGCCTAAAACATGCTTTACATACCTTGGATGGTCATTTCAAGTGGTCACAATATCAAAAAAACAAGTTTCAAAAACTTCCATTTTTGAGGTGTCCGGGGTGAAAAACTGCAAAAAGCAGGTTGTGTACCAATCCCTTGGAACCCCCCCCCCCCCCCGACCTAATACCCAAATGGGGTGAAAAACAAGTGCATATGGCCTAAAACATGCTTTACATAGCTTGGATGGTCATTTTAGGTGATCATAATATCAAAAAAAAACAAGTTTCAAAAACTTCGATTTTTGAGCTGCCCAGAGTGAAAAGCTGCATAAGCAGGTTGTGTACCCGTCCCTTGGGAGACCCCCCCCCCTCGGAGCTAATACCCAAATAGGGTAAAAACACGTAAATACGGGCTAAAACATGCTTTACATAGCTTAGATGGTCATTTAAGGTGGTCACAATATCAAAAAAACAAGTTTTGAAAACTTCGATTTTTGAGCTGTCCGGAGTGAAAAAGTGCATAAGTAGGTTGTGTACCAATTCCTTGGGAGACCCCCCCCCCCCCGCGACCTAACACCCTAATAGGGTGAAAAACACGTAGATACGGCCTAGAACATGCTTTACATACCTTGGATGGTCATTTTAGGTGGTCACAACATCAAAAAAACAGGTTTCGAAAACTTCGATTTTTGAGCTGCCCGGGGTGAAAAACTGCATTAGCAGGTTGTGTACCGGCCCATTCACTAGGCCATTATTGGTGGAAACAGTCATTTCGCGTCTTTGGCACGGGTTGTGAGCGGCCCGAAGGGAGGCCAGAGACTGCAATAAACGTCCTTTCGTATCCTAGTAGGCATATATTGTCACAACATCCCCACTGACACCCCTCAAAGTGGGTACCACGGGGTCACCGAGGTCGCCAAAACAGCCAACATAGCAAAAATGGCCAAAAAGTGCATAAACTACACTAGCGCTCGTCCCACTCCGCCCCATACAAACCCCATGGAGTCGGGACCCGGAAACACTTTTTGGGCTCAAAATCGAAAAAAACCAAAAGATTCATGATTTTCGACCCCAAAAAAGGGGGGGTCATTTTGTTCGACATTTTTGACCCCCCCCCCCCCCCACCCCCCACCTCCCTCAAAACCTCAAAAAAGTGGGTTTCAAGTGGGGGGGATCTGGGGGCTCCGGACCAAAAACTCATTGGGGGATGCGTTTATTGGACAAAATAATGATTTTACAAGGGGTTAAACTAACAATTCAACCACACACAACCACTTCACCAAAGAGGGTTGAGTATCGTATGCATGCATGCACAGAGGAGGGAGGGAGGGTGGGGCCAACTACTTACAAGTAGTTACAAAAGACACGCTTGAAGATCGAGTCGGCCTTAGTATCTCTTTTGTGAGGCTTGCCTCTCGGGGTGGGATTCAGCTTGCATCTCTCAATGAGATCTTCTTTCTTTTCCAAATGCAGCTTTCTGCAAAATGCTTGGTCATTTTCCAATTGACCATCAGCATTTTGGGGGTATTGAGGAGGCAACGCATACCACTTCCGACAGAACCACACACAGGGACGGGTGTCATCAGTGGCATTGGCATTGGCAGGAGTGGCATGCGTGGCATTGGCGGCAGTAACTGCAGCAAAAGCAACAACAGCAGCAGCAGCAGCAACGGGGGCCGCCCGGAATTGTCGCAATCCTACACAAATCTCGGACTGACACAAGACAGCGGTATGGAAGTTACAATGAAGAACCTTACATTCCTGTCACGCTATGGCGGGTGTGCGATCGCAAAAAAAGCATGTGTTAGGGGGGTCTGCAGATTTGGGCGTGGGGTACAACCGAGACACCTCCCAATGCATTGCCTGGGTCTGGGGTGTGGGGGCCAACTTGGAATCACTGTAGTACAAAGTAGCTTGCGCCATCTCACGCAATAACCACAATCTATCCTGTGGCACTTGCAATTCGCCTTTGACAACACGTCTAGACAAGGCACAATGCAACATCAACAGACATGCCGGATGGCAACAGACAAAATCATCCTGCCTGATGAAGGTGGAATACAGAGGTGCAATTGCAAATGCAAGGGAACCGAAAGCAGACAAAAACGTTGCCCACTTCCTCCCCTGTTGTGGTTGGATGCCTTCTCGCTCCGCAAGCTTATCCACAACAACCAACTCCTCCTTGTTTGCCCCAACAATGTGTGGCTTGTCAAGTAGGGGGTCAAACTTAAGGCAAAGGTATTCACGGGTAGGGGCAATCAACAACAAGCGGAGCACCCAATGGGAATTGCCCGAATTATATACTTGCGCCACAATCAACGGTGGTGCAAAAGACATATCAATGGACGCGCGTTCCAAAGTGCTACGCGCCCATGATTCAAACAACGCCTGTCGGCGTTGTGGACTGGCACACGACGCAATCCACAACGAATCACGGACTGCCCATGCCACACCCATTGTGTCCCAATCTGCACTGAGAGCGGTCTGGGCACCCCACCAGTAATACACCACAATTTGAGCACAGTCTGTGACATAGCTCTCGGAGGTGAGGTCCCTGAAGTGGCGTGCCTAGAACTCATATTGTTGAGCCGATGGACCTGGAACCGTGGCATGTAGTGGCGGCCCCCAATCGTCACCAAGCAATGCCTCGACCTCTGCCATTGACAAGGATGGGCGAAACGAGCCATGGCTATCACTGAGTGCCTTGCACACATTAGCAAGGATTTGTTCTGCAGGGCGACACCCAGTATGAGATGTTGGAGGGCTATCCGTACAGGGTGTGGCAACAACAATTTCGGATGGAATGGAACTAGGTGGGATAGGGTCCAATGGGGTACTAGCTACCTTGTCACAAGCAGCTACACCCACATTCACAGAGGGAGTTAGGTGGGTCCCTACAGCAATTTCGGACGGAATGGAATTGGGTGGAACAAGGTTCATAGAGGGAGTGGGGTGCAAGTTTGTTGGGGGGAGGGGGGAGCGAACTGGAGCTGAGTTCCCCATCGTGGCCATGCACACGCACAAAGAGAAAATACAACATACACCATACAATGGAGGGAAAAAAGCCAAGCCGGAGGTTTACTAGAACCCAAAAAATGTCCGATGAGTGTTGCAAACATGAATGTAATTGGATGTTTATAATGAGTCTGGTGATGTAATGCAATTTTATTGTCGGTCCCCCACATGCAGTGCACCGCACCATGGGTCTGTGTCTCTTTGCCCATGAATGATGAATAAGCTCCGTCATTAGCTCTATACAGGAAACGCTACCCGATAGCGTTTCTTTGCAAAGAAATGCTGGGGTAGGGGCCCCAGCATTTCTTTGCAAAGAAACGCTATCGGGTAGCGTTTCACTATATCCGCTATCGAAGTCTCACAATTTCTTTGCAAAGAAATGCTATCGCCGACCCTCCATGGCAAAACCCGCATTCCCAAGACATTGACATCAAGAGGGGTAAAGAAGTCAAGTCAAGTCAAGTCAAGTTGAGTTGCGAAACGTCACTGTTTGTCGTGGCACCCCGCACATTCGGAGGCGGAATGGCTACCACATGGCTCCTACCTCTTAGCCATAAATAGGGAAGAACTACGGCGTCATGGTGCAGCTTTCACAAATCCATGACCCATGACGAGGCACTCGAGTCAACTTGGCACACCGAAGGTGGTAGGTTGCACGGCATGCATCACATGACACCGGTTGAAGAGCAATAGTGTCACGTTTCCTAGGGATCGGCTCATCACACATATAGCATACACTTGGTTCCACCTTGGGTCTACATGGGGCCTTTTTAGGCTTCTTTGCTGCTGTGAAGGGGTTAGGCATGTCTTCAAATACCTGATTGTGTGCTGCACCTTCCTCACTAGGTGGGGCGGCAAAAGCTGCATCACGATATTCATTGATACCTTCTGCAAGTGAGGCAAACACATCCCCCTTCTCAGACAATTGAGTCGGAGGAAACTCTTCATACACATTTGCTTCATCTCCGAAGGAAAGCTTAGAGGAAACCATAGAAGCATTCAACACATCGCAAGAATGTGAGCTCAGCAAATCATCATCAGAGATAGTATAAATACTTACTTGACGATTGTCCATCTCTTGGGGAGACTCAAGTTTCACTTTCATTGGTGAAGGGTTCTGTGGTGGTTTTGGGCAAGGTTCGGCTTTTATCTCTGGTTTGGGGAGGGTTTAGCCGAGACTTCTTGGAACTCCATGGCTACATTGAGGGCTAATAACTCCGTTCTCTTGGTGTTCTTGGGTTTTCCGATTTGATCCTCATGATCCGAGTCATCCTCAAACATGTTGCTATTGATAGGTTCCTTGGTGTCTTCTTTCTTATCTTTGCATTCTTGAAGTACACCAATGAATTGCTCTACACGGGGTGGCGTGGGCAATTGTGCCTCAGAAACCTTGGAATCTTTCTTGGACATTGTTGTGCTACTCTAGTAAACACGGAGGGAACAAAATGCACACTAACATTTCTTTGCGAAGAAATGCTATCGCCTAACATTTCTTTGCGAAGAAATGCTACCCCCTAGCGTTTCTTTGCAAAGAAATGCTATCGCCAGGAGGGTCGGCGATAGCATTTCTTTGCAAAGAAATTGTGAGACCGATAGCGGATATAAGGGTAAAGATTCACAAACAACCAAGCAACAGTACACTGCATGTGTATTCCAAGGGTATCATCCGTGCCCACGGGACTCGTTGTAGCCGATTTCTTCGTGCATGCCTCGGTGCCATCCGCACAGCTTTGCTAATGGAGGACACTGTTGCATGCACGAAGGGCATTAGAAAAAAAATGGGTGCCATGCCGCCTGGGGAGTCAGCAAGGAGGAACAAATGATTCTTGCTACTATGTTATTTAGTAGGGGTGTCCTTCACGGAAAAAAAAAATTGTTCGAAACCCAGCTAAGCACGGTGGGTACGATCAGAGCGGGGGGCAAAATCAGAAGTGGCCCACAAGTGGGCAAAGTGGCTACCTCACCCCTGCCGTATCGGGGATCCCCACCGCTTCAGAGCGGGGGGCAAAATCAGAAGTGGCCCACAAGTGGGCAAAGTGGCTACCTCACCCCTGCCGTATCGGGGATCCCCACCGCTTCAGAGCGGGGGGCAAAATCAGAAGTGGCCCACAAGTGGGCAAAGTGGCTTTTTTCTACTAATTTTTTTACTAAGTAAAATTTTTTTTTCTTCTACTCAGTTTCTTACTGAGTAAATTTTTTTTTTTCTACTCAGTTTTTTACCGAGTCAAAAAAAATATTTTTTTTCCACTCAGTTTTTTAGTGAGTAACCAAAAATATCTTTTTCTTACTATGTTTCACAACTGAGTAGAAACCCCACTTACTGAGTAACAAATTGTTTTTTTACTCAGTTTTGAAACCGAGTAAAAAATTTTTTTTTTAAAATTTTTTTTTTCCTCAGTTTTACCACGGACCCCTCCCCCCCACTGACCGGAACACGCCCCATGTTTGGGGTCCCATCGGGTTTGCGTTGCAAAATAGTGAAATGGGGCCAAACCAGATCCTTAGACTTCATCGTGTGGAAACAAAATGCTACCGTCAAAGTGGGGAAGGTGGGACCAAATGGGACAAAAACACACCAAATTATGGGAGTGGGCCAGGGGCAATGAGTCGTGGACAAGAACCATGTATTTCATAAAATTTCACTTGTGAAATTCATCTTAAGTTTCGTTGAAAATTTCGTTGAAAATTTCCGTGAACACTATGCTTCAAAATTTCGGTCGAATCCTACATATTGATCCACCAATTTTTGTTACAAAAATTGATCCACAAGTGCACAAGACCATGAGCATTTAGTTGAAAATATGGTGGGCAAAATGGTCGCGATCACCGACCCCATAACCCCCCGCCGCCTAATGCCCGGTGCACTTTGGAGCGCAAAATGCGAGGACGCGGGTTTTGGCACTCTAATGTACGAGGGGGTTGTCGACTTTAGGCCTAGAATCCATGATTATTAGCTTTTTTTGTCGAATTTTTTCTGCCTGATGTGGCATTCTGATTGGCTCATGGCATTTGACATGATTTTGTAGGAGCAAAATCTTGGCAACAAAATGCTGGCACCTTGCAGAATGTAGAGGCTTGCACATGAACACCCCCTTGGTATATCAAACCACCCAATTACTTCGGTTGTCCATATCACTAGTTTGAAAAGGGGTTGCATGTCGATGTATTGACATTGCACCATTTGACGTTGTACTCACCTTGTGTTTCGGGTTGTTTCACGGCACCTTATGCTATTCAGGTAACATAGAAGGGGTGGGTTGAGACCATTATTTACCCGTGTACGACACGTCCCGGGGGTTGCAAAAAAACGTTGGAGCCGAAAGAATATCCCAAGGGATTGCGCAATGTGGATGCAAAGACACAAAAATCCGCATGGATGCATGCTGGAGAACTGAAGTATGATCAAAAGATAGGTAACCTCTCCACTAGGCGACACTCTCTCCAAAAGAACCACACAAGAACAACCTATTTGCTCCGCAATATGGAGAGCGTTTTGATGGCATTCTAGAGCACGACGCTTCTCATTCATGCTTTCATAAACCGTTCCCATATTGCTGTATGCCATGGCTTTTCCGGAGTCGTCTTTCAAACGCTCAGCGACTGCGAGATGATGGTGGTGGTGCTCCATTGCCTACAAGAAAAGAAAATGAAATGAAATGCACTCTGTTCCTTCCAAAAAAGGTAAGGTCGAGACCGTTTTGTGACACATACATTTGCAATTTAAGACCCCCGCCCCCCGACTGTAGACCCGGGTCTTATAATTTTTTTATCCTGAGCCATGTCAAGTGGGTCTTATATAGTGGTCTTTTTGAAGTGGGTGGAGCACACCGTGACCTGTTTTCTCAGCCACCAAAGAATGACGATTTCGGTGACGCAACTTTTATCCACTTTTATTTTCAACCGAAAAAAACTGTTTTGGGGGGCAATGACATCATCATTATGTCACCACACATTTTGACATAATGAATTGAAACATTGATGCATACATGTATGAAGAATTTTGGGGTTCAACAATCTTGGTACCATTCCTGAAAACTTTTATTTACTTTATTTTTCTCAGTGTCATTATTATGAGTGAAACCGATGCACACATTCAAGAACCACATGATGAAGAAGGTTTGGAAGAAGAGGATCCAAATCCCAGTGATATTTTGCAACCGAGCCTTGTACATGACCTAATTCAAAAGGGTGTCCTTCCTCAACGCTCCGTTCAAGAAGGAAATTCCATGAGTATGAGGTGGAAATTCACCGTGAAATTCCGGGGCGGGTCTTATATAGAGGTCTTTTTGAAGTGGGTCTTATAGCTGTCTTTGCCGAGGAGGGGCTCGAAAAAGGGGTGGGTCTTATAAATGGGTGGTTTTGGGTGGGTCTACAGTCGGGGGGGGAGGAGTAGCTGTCAACATCGGCCGAACTGTTCGACAACGGGCACAAAAAGAGTTTGAGCAACCTTCGCATACTCTCCTTGGACCAAGAAGATGAGCCCCATGTGGCAATACACGAGACCTTCATTCGTCAGTATTGCGTCATTCTTCACATGACATGCGTGAGATAGAGTCAACAACTTCTCAAAACAATGCATTGCTTGAGGATACATCGATTGGCGGAAGAATGCTTGGCCCAAATCGGTATATGCATCTTGAACGGCCTTGTCATCATCACGGGCTAGAGCCTCTTGCAACTCTTGCTTGAGAGTATTGATGGGTTCATCCATGCAAAAGGGGCCCCACGATGCCCACCATCTACCAACAGCGTGGGGCTAGACTTTGATCACAACCACAAAGAACTACCTACCACGGACCCTGCGGCCACACACCCAATTTGAGGTACAAATTGGCACGCAACCATCACAAGAAACACTACCCACATTGCAAGCAACGCATGGTGTATTCTCCTCTCGCATGCCGGTGATGACATGTGCTAGAACGGTGCCTGTAAACCCATGAAACTACACTTTGTCGCACAAATGGGTTGCATGTGATGGCTCATTGGTTGTTGGCCTCCATCCAATCCACGATCATTGTTAGGGAGAGGAAATCTTTTTTCATGCATTCAATTTCGCTATGATGCAAACTCTTCAGCGGGCAACGTTAGGCACGCATACACAAAGCGCGAAATTGGATGGCGCCCACAACACAATTACTCATCGTAGCTTGTAAGACCTGCTAATTATTTATTTCCACGGCCTGGCCGCGGATTAGCGAAAAAAAAATTAAAAATTATTCCACTGCACCGCGGATTAGCGGATATTTTGAGGCAATTTATCTGCTAAATTGTTTTTGCCTCGATTGCCCCCCCTATGCCCTAATAGGAAAAAAAAACCTAACCAGAAACTTCGTCTTCTCCTTGGCTATGATTTTTTCCGCTACATACTGCTCATTCGTGTCATTCCTAGCTTCAAACGCCGCGATCATCTCATCAGATAGGTTGGACACCAGCTCTTCAGTATCATTATCCGGGCCCCAACCACGCCATCTTACAATATACCGCACAGCAGTAGGCCGCTCCACCTTGCCTATGATTTTCTCTACCTCATACTCAAAATGCATTCATACCTGCCAGAAAAAATCCGAAATGTCTTGCCCCAAGAACCCAAATCTCAGCGGAAAGCCGCAGCGCGCGGTGACAAATCGTCGCAGAACTGGGCCATAATAATTAATTCTGCTGCAGCAGGCTCGGAGATTCGCACAAAAGTAGGTCAAACATTATTTTGAATGGTCGCAGTAATATCAATTCGCATGTTTTACAAGCTACGATGAGTATGTGGACAATCGAGAGTGCATTGTGCATATGAAGAAGTGGCATGTTGTACCCGCGCAGCACCCCCAAGCTTGAGCCCAAGGGCAGTGCAATGTGCATACGTCCGTTTTCGTTGCAGCAATCATGGCAAAACAGAACAGTACATTGGCGATTCACACGCATGGAGGATGGAAGATCACCAACTTTGAGGCATGCATAGAATACCGGAATAGTGCAGAATTGGGGTGAAAGACACGGAAGCGAGGCCTGTGGTGGGGCATTGATAATGTTTTAGCAAGGCACGAGTCGCGAGTTGCGACCGTAGTGTTTGGTTATCGATGAAAGTTGCGACAATGGGAGATGCGAGGGGTGTGGCTCTGAGGAAATGCATGCACTGCCGTAGCTCTGCCTGTGGCTAGCGGCGGTTCGCTCCCTTCCTTGGCAGAATTTGCAGCCATTGAATATCTTTGTTAAATGCACATCCTTCACCACATTTGAATGTGCTTCTTTGAAGAGTTCTACTATGCTGATGCAATGTTTGCGTGTTGCTGTTTCTGCGCATGGAGTCCCGAACGGAAATTGCTGTGCAGGATCGTCTCTCTCTCTCTCTCTCTCTCTCTCTCTCTCTCTCTCTCTCTCTCTGTCTCTCTCTTTCTCTCTACTATTTTTAATTGTCTTGTTTCGTCGTGGTCGTCGTCCTTCCAAACGCCGTCGCCTATGCGGCTCTGTTGGCTGGCCGCCGGCTAGCGACGGGCCCTGCCACGCAGGCCCTCAACCGCCAGTAGTAATTCAACAAAAAAAAAGGATGAAAGCATCCGACACCAAAAAAATTATACGGGTATATGCGGAATGAAATTCTACATAACCTATGAGTTTTTTTTTAGGTTAAAATTTTTTTCACTTTCCTTAAGTTTCAAACTCAATGCAAACAACGAAGCGAGCAACAACGCAAGTGTGACATGCAAGGGTCTTCGTCAAGCATCCTCCGTTGCCCTTGTCGTTGTATATGTGCGGTAGTTGTTCTCCTTTACTTTAGCTACAACGAAATCCGAAATGTGCCCACAACCCATGTATCTCTACCTCGTGGCTGGCGGACCGCGTGGCGCGAGCCGCCGAGGCTATGAGGGAGGACCGAGACCTCCGTGGCTTCGAGGTATGCTTCCGGCGTGCACCACGACCCCTGTTTCTCTTCCAAAACGCGTTCCTGCATATCGGTCGTTTTGCGCTTCGCAGAGCATTGTACGATATGTAGTTTTGGGTATAGTCCGAGATAAGCACACGTGCATTCAGTACGCGTTGAAGAACATTCCACGTAATGGGACCCGCCGAACGGACTCAATCAGGGGGCGTCACGCGCCCCGCGAAAATGCGGGTTCCTCGCCACCCACAAGTCATACTTGTGGAGAGCCGCCTCAACCGCATCATCGTACGTTTTTGCTAGATGCCGGGTACATTGCTTAAAAGAGGTACGCGATATCACAGCCTCACGCATGCTTCTAATAATCTCCATTGCCACACCGAACCGGTCATTCAGGACAAAGGGGAGGAAGGCCCGCGCTAACCGGCTCAATTTGCACCGGTGGGCAGTCAACTACTTAACCTTGCACTCCGTGTTCGGGCACCGGTAATTGTATGAAAATAAAGCGTACAGTCCGGTTGATCAAAACAACCGTAAGGGTCGGGAGGACCAGCCGGACGCTTTTGGCCTACGCTCCATCTCCGCATTGCACTCTGTGCACCAACAAGAAGTTGACCGATCGGATCGTACCAGATGATGGGGGGCAACAAGTAACTCTCCATGTTGGGTCCCCAACTACGCGTAGGAAATGGCTCGGCACCAGCCGTGGCCAGATGCAATCTGGCCTTGCGGAGGCATTCCAACGAAGCATCCGTAAGTTGAAGCCCGCCCTTGTTGACCCTTGGCTTCCCTTCCCCAACGGCCTCACTAGACCACGGGAGAATGGCCCCGTAAATTAACAAGAAAAGCAAATGTTGCCATAAACGTTACACTCGCATTGTATTTCAAAGTGTCTAAAATTGAAAGTGACACAAGGTTGTAAGTTTGAACGGAGCACAACGTGAGCAAAAAGTACCAAAGGCATGCAATATGTACAAAGATGGCCAAACCTACACCACACGACACCTTGCCATTGGACAGTTCGGGATTGCAAGCACCACCAAGATGTAATCCCGTGCCCGCCCGCGGTGCCAATGCAGCGTAGTGCTGGATTGACACCGGGCGGGCGGGGGATTACATTCCGACACCGAAACGCGTGTCCGGACGTGGCTAGAAGAGGGTGTGCAGCGGAGGCTGCACATGTGTGGGCCCACACAACCCTCAACTTGGCTTGGAGCTCAGGCCACCAAGTACAGTTAAGAACAGAGAATAAAAATGTGGATGCTGCAGATTCTCAAACACTGGCACTAGTTGACAGCGTCCTTGAATCTGCTGTCATCTAGACAGGCTAAATTGTGAATTTGTGCAAGCAACCCCACAGAGAAATCACAACTGGTACCATTGATTAGTTCTATGTACAATTTACTGCAGACCAGGTGAATTTCTCTGATTTTATTTAGCGCACCGTGAAATTGCGTGAAATTCCGGTTGCGGGGCCGGAAATTCTGGCGCCGGGCGCCTTACGGTGCCGTACAGCGCCGCATGGAACGCCGTACGGCGCTGTACGGCGCGGGGCCGAAGATGGGGGAGGTAGTAGGTTTGTTTTCGAACAGATGTTCTGCAGAGCGCGTGACCGTTTGCGCTGTCTGCATGTGCTTTCAGTAAGAAAAAGTGCTTTTCCAATGCTTTAGGGTATACTTTAGTTGTATTAGAGGTGCTCTAAGCACTCAGGCATTTTTATCTTAGTATTGGCCCAACCAAAAGGGGTGATAACACATTTTGACCTATGGAACCAAACACTAAATCAGGCTGTGGTGTGGACCCCTTTATCCCCAAGCTATAGGCACTGAAACATCTTTTCCTCGGTTGCTGAGGCACTGATATACTGAAGGCACAGCCCATGAATTTATCTATGTTTTCCCGTGAATTCTTAGCTATCCTAGTGGTATGCACCCTAGGGGGCTGGAGCACCTCTTTTTGAGAGGTCCTGGGTTCAATACCCAGTCAGCCTAGCTAAGTAGGAATATCCCGTGTGACATGGCAGTGACCTCATCGCCACCAGCCATGCCACCTCAGCACCTATGGGACCCAAAAACAAAGAGTGCACATCTCAAGATGGCACTGTGGATGATAGTGAGCCCTCGGGGCAGTTTTCCAATCAGTTTTTCTCAAAAATGTAAAATATTTCATCCTGAGTTGCAATGTATGCTAATTGCTGTGGTCTATTGTTGATAGTTGTTTTTATCTAACTCTTTGTGACTGCAGCCCTTCATGCTTTGATCCTGACCTTCTTCTACTTGCTTATCTCTGGCTTGGGTTATCCTGGATTGGTTGTATTTCAACAATAAAACATTTTCCTCATCAAAAACAAGCAGCAGGAACCCTACACCAGCAGCAAGCAGCAGGAGAGGCACAACAAACACACAGTGTTGAAATCACTATAAAACTTTCTGGTAGCAGAGACAGACTATCTCTGCGTACCGGCAGCAACCCCGTGCCGTACATCCAGTGCGCAGAGATCAGTCATATATAAGCAAGAAGGGCGAACGAATATGGACACCAAGAAAGAGGGCACCGACGTGAAGACGGCGCCTGAGGCACCAGCAATGCCAGCACTTGGTGAACCTCGACCTGGACCTAGCGCTGTACCTTCGGAGCCCTTACATGGGCCGGTGGACGTGGCGGAGGATTCGATGGAAGGACTTCAGTCGGCCTTCCGGGCCCTCTCAGTCGAGGAGGTGGACAACCATCCTGTGAAGAGAAAGAGAGAGAGAGGGAAGGATGCTGGAGAAATCATAGCAGACGAAGGAGCAAACGAAGGGCACGACCCGACGAATGATCCTACCTTCGAGGGCGCACCAAGCGCTTCTGGCCTCCACGCATCACCCTCTCCTATAACCACCACACTCCCAACTCTAGACCCAGCCCCTGCAACATCCACACCCATAACCAACCCGCCTATGGCTGAGGGCATAGGCTTTACTGGTATGCCTACCTACGCTGCCTATGGTGTGAACCCACTTACCACTGCGTTTCCAGAGGCAATTACTACCAGTGAGCCGGTGACCTCCGGTTCTGCGCCGCGATGGTATGCGGCTGACTATCACCATCCTCTACCCGCTACGGGAGCCTATGTGGATGTTCCTGGGTATGCAACCTTGAGTGGGTTGAGGAGAGGACCTGAGTCATGCGGGAGCAGGCGTAGAGGATTGGGGAGATCCTCCAACAGGTCCCTGACGCTGTCGGAGATCAACGAGGTGCTCCGAGGAGCCACCTCTAAAATTGTTGGCGACCTCACTCAAGAGATTCGAGATAAACTGGAGCCCCTGATACCGCCCCAAGCGTCACCTACCACGGTGGGAATGTGACCCCATCGAGTACAAGCCAACCACCTGGTGGCAGGGCTAACAAACACCCTCGGGAGCCTGAGGAGCCGACCAATGCCGACGCTTGCACCGATACCTAGAAGCCCTTTCGTGCCGAGGACGGCCCAGCCACCCTACGGTCACGTGGGGAATTCTGCGAGAGCCGAGCTGGACCGGCTGGGGCTGACAGCCCTGACGGCAATGGTGGACGTGGAGCCCTACGGCTCCAGTGACCTAGGCGGAGATCCGTCCGATGATGAACCGCCGTCAATGACTTCTGCTTCGCCCTCGGAGGACGATGACCCGGAGGACCCCGAGAACCCAAGTGGGACGAAGAAGAAGAAGAAGAAAAAGACCCGACACCCTGGGGGACGCAGGTCTTAGGAGGCTAAGGCTATTGCCACCTCCAAGATCGTGGTGAACCTGCCTGAGTTCACAGGCAAGGGCCTCAGCGAGTTCGCTGAGAATTTTGGCCGGTTTCTCCGATTGACCGGCCAAACCCACGGTAGTGGACGGGTCAAGTTCGATCTGCTCCTGCAGTGTTGCAAGACCAAGTACCTGGAGAGGTAGGTCAAACAGATCGTGACTAAGTCCGCCACCTTTGCCGATGTGTTGGTTGCCTTGGAGAGGCAGTCCGCAACCTATGAAACCGACCTCTCCATGAGGGCCGAGATCCAGAACCTGCCCATGCTGCCCAAAAACCCAAAACGTGGCAGGGTCTCTGAGCTTTTGGCTGACTTGGATCACTAGGCTGGACGATTGACGCCCGGTTCCTACAGCAGCGATGACCTGCTTTTCTGGTTGGTGGCTAAGCTCCCTCGAGAGCTGTGGGACGAGTGCCGTTCAACGGCGGAGCGCAAGGCTAGAGCCCTCCACTACGAGGATCTATGTGTACTACTTCTGGAGCTGGCGCTGAAGAAAGAAAGCGACCAGCACCTGAACAACTACCGTCTTGGAGGTGGAGGCTCTGGAAGCCATGGCAAAGGGTACCAAAGGTCCAGACCTGGGCAGGAAACTACCCCCAAACACGCCCGTATCATGGAAAATGTCAAGGAGCTCTTCTGGTGTGATGCCAGAGACGAGCAGGGCCACCCGCAACACGCCCCTGACTGCGAGCAGCGAGACTGCTTTGTAGTCCAACGGAAGAAGCAGGAGACCAACACCGGCGCAAAGGCAAAGATGCCGGATCACTACAGGTGTACTATCACCTGTGCCTTCTGTAGGAAGAGGAAGCACGACGAGGATGAGTGCTACCACAAGCAGCACCTGTCGGCGAAGCTGAAGGGCGAGGATCCTGGCAAAGGCTCTGGCAAAGGTGGAGGCAAAGGCAAAAGCAACGACTCCGGCAAGGGCAAGTCGAAAGGACGAGGAGGAGGCGCTAACCGCCAGCCAGACAAGGACAACAAGAACAAGGACAAGAACGGAAGCAACCCTAACCCTAATCCAGGGGGGAACTTCGAGCCCTTTGGAGGGCAGTCTGGTCCCACCACACGTTCGGAGACAAAGAAGGTCCGTACCAGGACCGGCCCCTGCTGTGCTCCTTCCGCCTGTGATCCCTGCTGACTTGCTCCTGATCAATGCTTGCATTCCTCAAAATCCAGGGTCCAAAATCCGAAAATATAGAAAATGTAATCCTTTTCAACCCTGAACAGCAACCAGATCCCACAAATACAGCAATAGCCCAATTCACAATCCAATACGGGCTGCGGGCTTCCGTTCAGCACACCGGTCGTCTCTCGGTGGCGGGCATGTACAAGATTTGCACCAAGAAGGAAAGCCCTGAAATTGGCATATGAACACAAATAAAGCAAAGTTGGGGAAAGAGGTAAACCTACACATTCACAGCCATAGACCCCTCATTCCCTGGACTCAAGACCTTCTCTTGACTCACCAACATGATGCCCTGAACCCAATCAAATAAGATGGCTAAATGCCATGTGTCACAAGTCACTACATAAACCCCAAAAATGTGTTCACTCCCAAGCCTATATATCCTAGCCCAATAGGGGAGGTGGCGTGTCATGGCCTAGAGTGGCACTCAGGACCATGCCCTACCCTGACATAACCTTGGTTGGACTTGGAGTCGAATGGGCTTGGGGAACTGCCCCATGAAGATGACCTCACAACATGGCAAAATCAGGCAAATCACACCATAATGCCCAAAATTCAATTATATACTCAAAAATGCATACGGCAAATATTCAAATGTTCCATGCATGTGTCAAACCGGAAAGTAATATACAAGGGTGATATAGACCAAAGGTCCATGCCCAAGAATATCCCATCATTGGCTCCGAAACCCCTCCGGTTATGTACATGACATGCTTCACAAGTCAACTCATGAATTTGAGACCTAATTTTGTGAGGCCTCGTGTGCCACGCCAAATTGACCATGTGATCCGGCATATGGTGAGGTACAACACCGAAGCATATGCCAACATATAAGCAACATACCATGGTTCACGGATCTCTAGGCACTTTACTGTCAGCCGACCAGTTGAGCACATAAAACACAAAAATGAGCATAAAATGAGGTCAAAAACATGCAAATAATGCCAAATTCAAGATAATTACAATAGTATATAACTTCGCTCACCCATGGTGTCAACCTATGACTCAAAACACAATTGCTTGGGACCATTTGCAAACAATCCCCCCACTTGGATCCCCATATGGACGCATAAGGACACCTTCGAACCTCCTCCCAACACGCACCATGAAAATGGGAAAATTGATATTGGCGCTTGTGGGTCGCTCCGTAAGCCCTCCCACATGCACTATATGAGCGGTAGACTTAGTCTAGCGCCATGGAGTTCACCATTGGGACATGGGCGAAGCCCTTGCCACGTATGACTCCATATATCTTCCTACAAACGGAGATATATAATATGGGCGTGAGCATATCGAAGCACATACCATGCATATAACACATACCCTCAAAAGTGGCTCCCACCATGATATGCCATGACCCTCCATGGACATAACTTCACGTTAAAAATACGTAGGAACCCAAGGAAAGTTGCTATGCAACCCCAACACCCATGCGGTACGCTCGAAAGTCGCATTAAAATATTCGGTTGCACGGTCCCAGAGTTATATATCACTTTCTACCCTCTTGACCATTATCCCTTGCTATACCGGGCATGTGTACACAACAAAGGCGTTTGATGCTTCCTAAATTAAGTTGAGACCAATGCGGTTCCAACCCAATTCTCGAAATTGAGACTACTCGCGGTGAGCCGGAGATATGACCTTTCAAAGTGGCCCCACGAATCAACTTTGTTTCGCCTATATCTCTAAGCAAAACGAAGGGCATAACAAAAGGAAGGTTGATTCGTGATCGGGGAAAAATGTCGGACCACTTGAGATTCGTCATATCGAGTGCGGCGATGTCGAAGTCGAAAATCCGATTCTGAAAGTCTGAAGAAATGGGATTAATTTTGCGAGTGTATAATATGAAAATTGCGGAAGCAACGAACCCTTTACTGATGAAATCTGACCCTTCATCGGGGTTTCCGCCAAAATATCTGTAAATAACAGTTAACCATTTGGTTACCGCAAAATCGCGAGCCAACTGACAGTCGCCGATACATTGACCATCAGAACAGAAGGCTGAAAAAAAACGGAAACATTATGATAAAAAACCCTGTTGATTCCTGATCTTCTGATATGTAGATGTCCGCTGGCGGCGCCTCAGTACTGAATATGGCAGCTCATAGCCGGAATGGCCAAACCTAGCACACTATCACATTGGGTTAGGTCAGGTGGATGGGAGAGTATGATATCGGCCAATGGCGGCTTGCCGGCACATAGATACACACCCCAAGTGACCCCAAGATGGCCACGGGGGTCCGAACCGGCTTCACCCCCCTTCTCAGAGCGTTGTTACCGCTCGGAAGTCATTGAAGAGAGGACGGGAGGGACCCAATGGGCTCCAACCCTCCCCCCCATGTCCCAAGGACACATGGTGGCCCCACACACGTCGTAGGCGTCCCCCACGCCCCAAGGGAGGGGTGAGGACACTGAAAATCGGTGCCGTACGCCATATCCGGTCTCCACTTGATCTACAACATGGACCAAGGGGATCAAAGACAGAGAAACGTCGTCGGTCGACCTAAATAAGTATACCACAATGAAATATATATATGGAGATCGAGTGAAGGGGGTAGATGGCCAATCAAGGCCGAAAAATCCCCGGATGAACGCCCTCACCCATCTCACAAGCACAAAAACAAACAAAAATGCCAAGGGGGATCCATTACGGTGCTACAGCAGCAACCAAATGGACCAACACGTCCTTGACATCCAAAGAAATATTCTTTTTCTTCAGATAGTCCATCCAGACCGTGGTATACCTCGGCACGAAACTGCTCGGAGGTTCCCACGAATCCCTGGATGCGGCGAGTCCCTTCCAACGGACTTTATAAAGCCTCCCCCCAGGCGTCCCCGGGTCCGGCTTGTCCGCCAGGATCTTCTCAGCGGTGAAGTCGTCGTCCTCACCCTCTTCGTCCGAGTCCACATCGCCGGCCGTGAACTCGAAGGTGACGGGACGTCCGCTGGGGTCTGGTGCTCGGGGTTGAAGCTGGGTATGGTCGCGGTCCAGGATCTTGTTATCCCCCACACGAACCGCATACACATCCTGCCCGACCTTCCGCACGATTACCCCCGGCACATACCAAGATGCCTGCCGATGCCTGGACAGGACATCCTTGTGGTGCCGCTCCACCCACACGGTGTCTTGGAGAGCATACTTCTGGACCTTTCCCTGCTTGAAGTACTTGACCCTCTTGTCATGCTCGTCCTGAAGTGCCTTGCACACCTTGGCCGCCGTGTCGTCCGCCTCAGCCATCATAGCGTTCGCATCCCGGGCCACTTTGCCATGGTTCAACCACGGGAGAGTGCGTGACACTCGATCCTGTAGGAACAGGATACGATGGGGCGACAGTCCAGTGGGTCCCGGAAGGTCGTGATACGCTTGGAGTACTCTCCACAGCGAATTATACCAATTCCGGCCCGGTTCGTCGATGTGCAGCTGGCGGAACTTCTCGAACATCTGCCGCCCGGCCACCTCAGCTCGGCCATTCGACCGGCTGTGGTACGCCACGGTCTTGGCGTGCCGAATACCCATGTGCTTGCACATTGTCTTGAACCACGTTCCCACAAACTGACTGCCCCGATCGCTGCAGATGACAGCCGGGACATCAAAAATCGTCAACCAATGCCTGATCATGGCATTAGCGACGGTCTTGGCCTGCAGTCCCACTCAATGCTTGTCCTTCTTGTCCTTCTTCTTGGACTTCTTGCCAGGGACTGCCACGATATACCCGCTGTGCCTGTCCACCGCCAGGATGACACAGTCGTAGGTCTCTCCGTCCACGGTGACCTCAGGCATGGCGAACACATCCATGGCCACGGACCGCATAGGGGCCTCCGGTATAGCCGTGTACACCGGGTTGCCCGCTGTGGAGTGGTTGGGGCTCTTCGTGGCCCGACACACGGCGCAGTCGCTGCAGTACTTGTCCAGGATGGCGTAGTACCCCGGAGGGAACTTGAAGCGCCACTCCAGGTCCTGCTGCATCTTGTCCCGACCAGGATGCATTGAAGCGGAATCGGTAACGATCCCCGCGTTTGCATTTTTGTAGCAGAGCTTAGCGTCGCGAAGGCTTCTGGCGCATAGCGCGAAGTCACGCAAATGACGCAATTCATCATCAGGAGATTGACTGAAGGCAGCCGATCGCTGCCGTTACGTGTTTTTATTTGGCATTTTTTTTTATATAGTTAAATTCTGTAGCTTAATATATGCGATTTGCGTCGTGTATGTTAAGTCTGTTTGTTACGGAATCTGTTTGTCGTTGACGTTCAGGTTTGTGTCATATGGGAGGACCGTCAAAGGTTCTCAGAATTATTTGTAGGCCGACACTGGCCTGAACGCCGCATCCCTCGTCCTGGGGCAGCATGCCAGGGCATCGTGGACGCAGAGTACGCCCTCGTTGAGGGCCAAAGGTGTGGAATACGCCGGTGGCGCTTAGCATCGTGGCAAGAGCGCCCTCGTTGAGGGCCTACGGCTACTGGCCTATGGTGCTCAGCATCGTGGAAGCTGAAAACTGGAAGGTCTCAGCCTATGATTGATTCCCTGAAGAAACCCTCGATACAGGTTAGACCTCCTGTGGATTTGGTGCGCTGCGTCTGCTGTTGGGTGCCAGCAAGGCTTGGACGATCCAGGGGTTTGTATCTTTGCATGAGCAGCAGGATATTTTATTATCAAAATCAATCTGTGGTCAGCTTTTCTCACGTGAAAGCAAGGCAGGACCAAGCGTGCGGCGGCAAAGTATGCAGGAATACCCAGGGATCAGCATCTTGTTTTTCTCACGTCAAAGTAAAGCAAGGGATCAGCATCTTGTTTTTCTCAAGTCAAAGCAAAGCAAGTGTGGCCAAGACAAGCTGGATAGCAAAATGGTAGACAAATCAGTGGATCAAGAAAGGGAAAATCAGTGCAAGGCAGATATTTTCAAGATCAAAGAAACAACTTCAGCGCAGTGTCCCGTGGGTCTCAATGGTTGAAGGCCTCACGTTCTACGAGGCCCCACGCTACTGCTTCAAAATAATTCTGAAGGAGCGTCTAGCCGCGTTAGATGCGTCCGATCATGTGTTGCAAGCAGCCGCGTGTGGAGTGGACAACAAAACTGAAGATTCCTGAATCCTTCGAGGGGTACACGTTCCGTGCCAGCGTGTACGAAGTATGGGTGCTCCCGACCATGGTCCACAGTTACAGCGCGTGGGAAAGAAAGGTGCACAAGACCAGCATCGGTGCTGCACGGAAGCCATGATGCGTCGGAGGGACAAGGTCGAAGCAGGCCTTCGTTCAACCTTCGAGGTCTCAGCGAGAGTCGCCAAGTAACGCTGGAGAAGCCCGTCTTCGCGGCCCGCAACCTGGCTAAGCTCTTAGGAGGGGCGTGAAGCGGAATCGGTAACGATCCCCGCGTTTGCATTTTTGTAGCAGAGCTTAGCGTCGCGAAGGCTTCTGGCGCATAGCGCGAAGTCACGCAAATGACGCAATTCATCGTCAGGAGATTGACTGAAGGCAGCCAATTGCTGCCGTTACGTGTTTTTATTTGGCATTTATTTTTTATATAGTTAAATTCTGTAGCTTAATATATGCGATTTGCGTCGTGTATGTTAAGTCTGTTTGTTACGGAATCTGTTTGTCGTTGACGTTCAGGTTTGTGTCATATGGGAGGACCGTCAAAGGTTCTCAGAATTATTTGTAGGCCGACACTGGCCTGAACGCCGCATCCCTCGTCCTGGGGCAGCATGCCAGGGCATCGTGGACGCAGAGTACGCCCTCGTTGAGGGCCAAAGGTGTGGAATACGCCGGCGGCGCTTAGCATCGTGGCAAGAGCGCCCTCGTTGAGGGCCTACGGCTACTGGCCTATGGTGCTCAGCATCGTGGAAGCTGAAAATTGGAAGGTCTCAGCCTATGATGGATTCACTGAAGAAACCCTCGATACAGGTTAGACCTCCTGTGGATTTGGTGCGCCGCGTCTGCTGTTGGGTGCCAGCAAGGCTTGGACGATCCAGGGGTTTGTATCTTTGCATGAGCAGCAGGATATTTTATTATTAAAATCAATCTGTGGTCAGCTTTTCTCACGTGAAAGCAAGGCAGGACCAAGCGTGCGGCGGCAAAGTATGCAGGAATACCCAGGGATCAGCATCTTGTTTTTCTCACGTCAAAGCAAAGCAAGGGATCAGCATCTTGTTTTTCTCAAGTCAAAGCAAAGCAAGTGTGGCCAAGACAAGCTGGATAGCAAAATGGTAGACAAATCAGTGGATCAAGAAAGGGAAAATCAGTGCAAGGCAGAGATTTTCAAGATCAAAGAAACAAGTTCAGCGCAGTGTCCCGTGGGTCTCAAGGGTCGAAGGCCTCACGTTCTACGAGGCCCCACGGTACCGCTTCAGCATGAGCTGGGCGTTGTGCCAGTGGTCAATGAGGTCCTCCACTCGGTTCTCAGGGACCAGTAGCTTGTCCTTGAGGAACAGTTTGTCCCCATCCTCGGTCAAGCCCTCAGGCCACTCATCGTCCGACGGGGCGCTCACGGCATTCCAGTACTTGCTCCAGTGCTCGGATGCCGCGTAGTTATCCGACCAGTCCTCCGTGAGCACCGACCTGACTAGCTCTACAGGGGCCACCATCCATTGCTCGAGGGTTTCCTCTCGAATAGCTTGGACGCGGGCGCCCCGGAACTTGGCCAGGTCCGTACGGTTTGCCATCACCACAAAGCACTTGACCCCCTCTTGCTCCATGGCCTTCTCCATCTCGATGATGCGCTCGGCCTCCTCGGTCTCCTCGGCGTCTCCATGGCTGGATATGTCCATCCAAGCCTTGCCCGCGGGGTAGGCCCACCGACTGAGGCAATCTGCCACAGTGTTGTCCTCCCCCGGGACGTATACGACGCTGAGGTCGAACTTGGCGAACGTCTCGTGCCACCGGGCCCTCCTTGCCGCCGGTCCCGAGGGGGTGTCGACCTGCTCCTTGTGCCAGCTCTGCAAGGACTGATGGTCCGTGCAAACCACCACCGGTTGCAATCCGATGTGGCCAGACCATCTCCTGAGCGCACAAACAATGGCGTACGTCTCCTTCTCCCTCGCGGTCCAGGTGCGGCGTTGGCCCTCGGCCAGGATTCGAATCCAAAACGCCACGGGTACGTGCGACCCGTCGTCCCGGATCTGCTCGAGGACTGCCCCTACAGCATAGTCCGAGGCGTCCGTCCGTAGCACGAATCCCTTGTCCGGGTCCACCAGGAATAACCCCAGCTGCCCCAGGAGTCGCTCCTTCAGGCGGCTGAACGCATGTTCGGCTTCAGCGGTCCAGGCAAGTTTCTTCTTGCTCCCCTTTCGGCCATCGAACTTCCCCACCTGCAGCATCTTGTGCAGCGGCCCCGAGAGTTCTGCATACATCCGGACATAGCCCGAGTAGTAATTGCAGAACCCCATGAAGGACCGGAGTTCGCTGATGGTCTGGGGCTTCTCCCAGTGGTGCAGGGACGCCAGCTTCCCAGGCATGGGACGGCGTTGCCCGTGACCAACCACCTGACCCGCGAACTCCACTTCCTTCACGAAGAGTGAGGCTTTGGTGGGCTTGCACACCATGTTGTGCTTGTCCACCTCGCTGAGCACTCGGCGCAGATCCTTCTCATGCGCGTCGATGAGCTCGTCCTCAGTCATGTTCTCCGTGCCGGACCCGATGATGATGTCATCCACGAAGAGATCGGCACAGTCCTGGACAGGACCGAGTAGGTCCTCCATCATGCGCTGGAAAGCGGCGTTGCCATTCTTGGCGCCCATAGGCACCACTTTCCACTGCATGGGTCCCAGCGGCGTCGACATCGCTGTGCAGGGCCTGGAGTCCGGGTGTAGCGGCATCTGGTGATAGCCGTGTTTCAGGTCTAACACCGTGAAAATCCGCTTTTTCTGTTGTTTTTGGAGAATGGAGTCGATCAGGGGAAGCGAGTACGAGTCGTGCTCGGTCTGCTCGTTCAAACCTCTGTAATCCACCACCAACCTCCACTCGCCCTTCTCCTTCTTGGGCACGATGAAGGCTGGGCTGGCCCACTCACTGTCGGAGGGTTCGATCCATCCCCGCTCAATGAACTCGGCCAACAGCTTCTTCATGGCCTCGGCCCGATCGCCCTGAAGTTGGTACTCCCGATGACGATAGATCTTCGGGTTCGGCTTCAGCTTGATCTTCGCTGTACCAAACCTCCCACGATCTGGAGGGTTCTTGTTGGCGACGCCACTGAATAGCCGCGGATAGGCATTGATCAGCCTCTCCTTCAGCTCTGCGACCTTTGGGTTCTCCTGGGCCTCTTCAGCCGCTTGCTTCGGTATCGATACAACCGACCGCACTGCGGTATAGGCCTCTTCTGGGTCCGATTCCGACTTCTCCTCGTCCGATATGCCGTCTTCATCGTCGTGGGGAGCTCTTCCCACCGATAATCTTCGGAAATTTGCGGCCTCGGGCTGGTGACTGTCGCTATCGGCACCCATTCTTGGAAAATCCCATGTTGGTGGGTCCGACCCAACCGGACCATCGTATTGGTCCGCGATGTGATCCATGACCCTCGCCACGAACTCGTCCTTCTCGTACTTGCCGGTGACCAACATCTTGTCATCCCACCAATGCGGAGATGTGACCATGGCCCGCCTCTTCTTGGCTACCACACGGTCGTGCATCTGCATCCGCATGTAGTTGACGACGTCGTCGATCTCGGCGTGGGACAGGACTTCAATGCCATCAATAGGCTGATCCGTCCCCTCCTTGGGCTCAAACATGACCTTCATGGGCACCGCCTCCACCCTACGGATGAATGCTTCGTCACCCGTGGGCTGGGCTTGCGCCCCATCCACCAGGAAAGCCTTGGTACCCCACGCTTGACCCGGGGAGGGCATTGATACACCCTTGGCGTCGATGAACAACTCCTCCTCTGGTCCGAATGACATCTCGTTCAGGGTGATGGAGTCCAGCGTCGACTTGAGACCCTCCAGCGGACATGGGGTGGATCCTATGCCCGTTATGACCAGGATCCCCTTCGCCCTATCCGCGATGATCTTCTCCATCGTACGTCTGGTATTGTCCAGGGAGCCATGCCAATACATGGGTCCCCACTCCTTCAAACCCCAATGCCGGTGCCAGGCTGAGTCTCCTCGATGCCAGTGCCGCCTACACTTCCTCAGAAGTGGGGCATACCGGTAAGCAAAGACGTCCGTCTCGGGCGCTTCGGCCCCCAGCGTCTGGATCATCCTGGCATACACCTGCGGCGCCATTCCATACTCCGTGAGCTGAACTCCGCGGTCTCCTCTGGACCTGGCACCCACAGCTTGCACCGCTTGGACGATCCGATCCTCTTCCTCAGCATTCCATTGGGATTATCCACATGCATAGTCCGTGGACAGCCATGTGAGGCATTCATCATCCTCCCGGACCAGCGTTGCACGATGGGGAAGGGCTCCAATGGCATTTGCCACCATGAAGTCATACCCCATGATCATATCCCAATCTGTAATGTCGGCCACATAGAAGTTCCCAGATAGAGTGCTTCTCTTCGCCAAATCAGGGCGGTTCAAGCGCTCATGCTCCCAGAATTCCATACTGATAGTGGCCTCATGGGTGCCACCACCCATAATCTCTCCGTTGGCGACCTTCAGGCGGACCGGTCTCCTGCTGGGCTGCAGGAATTCCTCCTTGAACAACCCTTTCCGGACCAGGGTCACCTGGGCACCCGTATCCACCAACACATCCACCACCTTCTCCTCTCGTCCGCACCGTACTCGCACTTTCAAGTGCAACTGCCGCTCGTCACCATGAGGTGTATGGACGACTCTCATGGCATGCAACTCTAGCACGTCCGGGTGCATCAGGACTTCAAGGGTATGGTCACGGATGGTGTATATCTTCGGTTGGTCCTGCCCGTCCATGGGGCTCTCCGTGGTCGCTCCTTCCTTCTTGCCATGTCCCGTACCCACATGTACTTCCCTTGGCAGGGCGCTCCAGGGGTTGGGAGTGGCGAAACTCAGCGGTTTGGGCTCTTCTGGAGCCTTCTTCGGCACCCGATGTGCCTTCGCTTTCTCTGGGATTCCACTGATTTTCGGAGGAGAGACCTCCGAGGTCCCACTCCCGTGGGGGCTCCTCTAGACTTGGCTTCCCGCAGCCCCTTCCGGCTGCGATCCGCCAGGACTTTGTCCACCACGTTGCTGGGCTTTGAGTTCCTCCAACGTCCTCAACATGTCCTCAGCAACCTCCTCGATCGACCTCACTCGTCGGTCTTGGCCAGGTCCACCACCATAGCCTCTTCCTCCGCCTTTTCCTTGGACTTTGCCTTGGCCTTTTTCCCCCGTCTCCGCTCTTCGCCTTCCAATCGGAAATCCGCTGCTCCTTGGGCTTCTTCTCGGGGTGGGCAGGGAAGTAGGCCTTCTTGTCCGCCTCATACACCTTGCACTGACGGTGGTCATGTGCATGGTTGTTTCCGTTGCCATAACAGACCCAGCACCCGTCGTGCTGAGACCTGTACTCCCGGAACGAGAGCGGTGGGTTCCCGATCCTCTTTGGCTCTTTGCCCTTCTTGGGTCCCACCTGGCTCCATCTGGACCGATCCTGCCCATGGTTCCTCACGTTGTGCGCCACAAACGCGAAGAAATGGGCCTCCTCGTGATCCTCCCGGGACCAGTGGTCTTGGCCACTTCCACTACCATCCTCCGCAGAGTTGGCCGTGTCCTCCTGGATCTCCCGATGATGGCGGTCTTCTCGGTGGCCTCGTTGTCCATGACCATGTCGATCCTGCACGTGGGCCTCGTTCTTCGCATTGAGCTTCAACTCCACCGTGATGTACTTCACGATCTCGTCCAGGCTCATGCGGACGAAGATGACCTGCATCCTTAGCGGCTCCCCGCGCCTCCACTCCACGTTGTTGAGGCGCAGCAACCTTTGCCCCACGGAGTCTCCAAATACCTCCACGTACACGGCGTTCTTCAGTCCCAACATCCGGTGGGGCTCGCCCAGGTTCCTCCTGAAGAACTCCATGATACCCGCATGGGTATCCTCCGCCGCCATGATCCTCACCGCCACGCGCTTCTTCGCCCTCTTCTTTTCCTCGTCCTCCACTCCCCTCTTCCAGTGGCCGGGGAGGACGTCCTTCAGCAAGTGGCGGATCTCGCTGGACTCGTTCCAGTCCTCAACCAGCTTGAGGCTCCGTCGGTACTTCCGCAGGTACCGGTTCCACTCCCGGACCCGCAACTCACCGAGAAAGATGTCCTTGAATTATGCCCTAGGTCTTTTGATGTATTCCTGCAGGTTTTGTACTTGAAAACCCCAAACCAAAGCAGCAAGTAGAGCAAGGACTGAAGGTGGATCGAATCAATGATTGGTTTTGGAATGCAGTGTAACACAGAAGGGCTGCAGATAGACAAAGCAGGTATATGCACATAGATTCAATCACAAATGGATAATACAAAAGGTTTTATATGAAAATTGGTCAGACTCTAGCCTCAGAGGTTGCAATAGGCACTTCATGTGCACTCTTTTCGGTGAAATGATGCTGGTTAGGACTGAGGGGCATAGATGTCAGGACCACACAGAAAATGACTTGGCCAAGCAACTGAATTCAGAAACAGTTACAAAGTAGGACCACAATAAGTGGTAGAAACAATTGAGTATAGGGGTCTTGGGGTGGGAGACCACTTAGGCTTAGCCTCCAAGGCCAACAAGCATGTAATGCCTGATTTATTTTGGTATGACCTCCATGAAGGAAGGTACCTCCGCTCAGTTGAGTGGTAGGGGTGAACTTCATGGGGGGGCTAGGGTCACAACCCTAGTTACTTTGAGAAAGTGTACTTTAGGCAACAAAAGAGAGATAAAAACACTTAAGTTTGTCTCAGCATCAACAAAGGGTTTTAAGGGGGGCTTAGCCTGGATCGAGCCCTCCAAGAAAGACATGGCAGTGACTTTTTCTTACTCCCCCCTGGAGTACTAGTTAGCTAAGCTAGTAGGACCAAGGAAAAAGGCTCAAATATTCCCAAAATTACCTCAAAAAAAATGCATTAAACTTACCAGAAACATTCTCATCACTTCATAGAAGCCTATCACACTGTAGGGACCCTTGAAAAACAGTGTAATGTACCGTGAATGATGTCCCTTCGAAGGGGCATTCCTCAAAAGTCGCCGGCGTGCGGCGAAAACTTTTGGAAAAAGTGTGGGGGCAGTGGGAATTGAACCCAGGACTCCCTGTCCAGAGCACATATGCTTGCCCACTAGGGTACAGTCGAACGCTCTAATGCGGACGGTTATCGCTGTATAAACAGCGTTTTAGTAAACGTCCTGACCAAGGGCCAGGGCGGAGCAATACTTCCAATGGAGGACACAAACCCCCAGGAGCTGGAAAAAATAGAAAATGGAACCAGCAGGGAGTGATTCCTGCGGTTTTGCGGAAGGGGTTGCGATTTAGCAAGTGAAATCGTTGAAAATCGACGAAACCACGCGGGAAATCGTCATTTTTACACATAACTTAAAGTCGCAGACAAGCGCAAAGGAAGCGGACGCCAAGAAAAGGGTTGCGCAAGCGAAAACAGCTTTTGGAAAAGAAGGTATGAGCCGTAGTTTTTAAAGTTTTAAAGAAAATTTTTGCACAGTTGCACCAAAATTTTTATAAACTTCAGAGTAAAGCATTCAAAATCAGCCCACACCACAGAGCAGTTCAACAACCCGTCTCTCAGGTATGTCTGTGTCACTTCACACTCACGCATTGCGTTCGTGTTGGTTGTTCCGTCAAAACGATAGGGTTGTCAACACTGTGCTCGTTGGGGGGTCGGGTGTTCACCTCTTGTGCTCTGCACCGGTGAAAGCAGGAATGAAAGGTATGTCATGCGAATGGAGCGCGCAGCGCGCACGTAGGGTTAGAATATGCGCTGTGCTCGCGATGCATGTGCCTAATCTAGGCATCCACACGCTGTGTCGCTTCACCTGTATCCCTAATTCCCCTCGTTTCCTTCTTCACAGGTAAGCGTTTGTTCGTGTGCGGCCGTGGCGTTCAAGTTGAGTTGCTTAAAACGCTTAGGTTTGTTTTGTGTTCGTTTCAATGCGGCATTCACACGATGCATGGTGAGTAAGGTAGGTTAGCCCAGGAGGAGCTCACCTCCTGGTTGAGTCTGTGGTTCAGCCTCCCTTCCCTGCGTGCACATGATACATTAAAGGGTAGGCCACGCGAATTGCGCACGGTAAACCTTGTTTAGGTTACCCAGAGGCTCCTCGGTACGTTCTTTAAGAGAACCCGAGGAGTTTCTTAAAGCTTGCTTGCTTGACAGGGGTAGCTGCATCTGCAGCGTGTTTGCGAACAGTGTATTATAGGTCACACTGAGAAGGGTATAATACCTGGAGTGTGGCTTGGTTCCTCAGTCGCAAACGCCCCTTCATCTGCCTCTTTTGTACAGGTGGGAGGGGTTAAGGGTGATTGGTGCACGCAGCAGCTGCCTTCGGCGGCTACCATTTTTCTGCCCCAGCAAAACAGGGGCGCTGATCACAAATCAAATCACTGTGCCTCAGCCAGTACTGGCGAGGACAGTTCGACCTCAACGACATCTGCGCTGTGCACGCAACGAGAGCACCCCTTCCCTCCAAGCCCTAGCAGGGGAAACGCGTTGTGGCGTCCCCTGTTAGGCCACAGCTGCTTAGGAGCGCTGTGTTCCCTCGTCCTTTTCACAGGAGGGTCGCTAGGACCCAAGAGACCTTCACCTTCGCAACGCCCAGTAGAGTGTGCGTGTAGGAGTGGTAGTCCTGAGTGGGGGCTAGAGTCAGTTGCCCAGTGCTCGCCCACCAAGATGGTGCCACGGTAGGGTGTGTAGGACCTGTAGGGGGTGTGTCACTGTCCCACCCTTTTCCTGCAATCTTAGCGGGGTTGGTGGGCTGTGGCAGTGGTTAGGTCAGTGTTTTGGCCACATAGCAAACAGGCGTTTTGCATGCCTTCATATCTTTTGGCCACCCCTCCCTGTAGTAGACAGATAGGTAGGGAAAACAATACCTGGATTAGCACGCTGGGTATTCCCCCAAGGTTTTGCGCCAGCACAGAAATTGGGCGCATAGGGGAGGGGAGACCCGGGGCGTACTCCGTGGCATCAATAAGCCAACCCTTCAGGTTTAGCAAGGGCGCAGACTTGGGTATAATTAGGACACCACTTCTGCGGCTTGCTCTCAGGACCTTAGGACTAGCACACTTAGGGGTATGGTAAACCCTGTAAGGAAGGGTAGAACCCCATGGGTCTGGACCAGTCAGGGGTCCTAACTGTGGGCTCGCTTGTCCCCAAGGAGGGAAGACACACCTTGCCTCATAACACCTTGCTTGCCATTCCCCCCTGATGTAGAAAGCCACCGTTCTTCGCGGCTCACCAAGGTCATTACATTAGGGCAGTACCCATGCAACACATGGTCAACAAGGCAAACACTCGCTGGGTGGCTGCAATCTTGATAGGCGGCCACCTGGCTCACGCTGGAAACCATAGGCGTGGGTCTGCAGGGCACAGACAGGGTCAGTAGACTGACACAGGGTAATTAGTTTCGCTTCTTACGCTGGGACATAGTCTCAGCACGGGTTAGGAGCTGCCCCTCGTTGTTCTCAACGAGGTAAGTGCGGAAGATGGGGTTGATACTCCCATCTGGTTGTATGAAGGCTGACATAGGTTCCCAGGTCGCCTCGGACAACCCATAGCCATCCCACAGGGTTAGAAATTTCCAGCCCTGTTTATACTCGTGGCGAGCAATACCTGCAACCACGTAGTAACCATCGACTGCCATCTCATCGGCAGTCATCTCTTCGAGTTCGTCTGCCTCCTCTGGACTGGCAGCGTTCTCTAGGTCTATACGTTCAATCTCACTGTCGCTGAGGCGCCATTCATCCCAAGACAAGTCGTCAGGGGAGTGATAGTGCCTCAACTGCTTAGGAGCACATAGCAGTTCACCACCTAGACGTGGACTGCATCTGACATGGATCCTGGATCCATCTATCCTGATGATACGATAGGGTCCAAAGTAAGGGTCCTGTAGGCAGTTACGTGGTCAGGAGGGTAGGCGTGAATGGTGTACCAAAAGAAGGTCACCAACCTTGAAGCTGGCAGGTCGCCGTAGGCGGTTCCGTCGGCTCTGTTCACGGTCACGAATGTGCCTCAGGTTAGTACCAGCCTGGTTAGCCAGAGACTGCTTGTGTTCCAGCCAATCTCCCACGGGGCTCTTGAAGTCCTCAGGGAAGGGGGTTCTGAAGAACCAAGCAGGTCGTCCTCCATGGAACAGTTCGTGGGGGGTGAAACCCGTAGAAGAGCTCCGCTGTGAGTTCATGGACAGAACTGCCCAGGGCACTAGGCGTACCCAGTCCTTGGTGCGCTCTTGTTTCATCAGGATTCTTAGGTTTTGCTCCACCACACGGTTCTGTCTCTCACAGAGAGGGTTAGACGTGTGAGTGTAGGGCACACCTGTGGTTACCTCCACGTTGAGGGCATTTAGCACTCGTTTGTACCACCCAGTGTCACTGCGGATGCGTACATCTTCATCAGAGTGCACCTGCTTAGGTGCTCCATAGGGTTCGAACCATTGTTCGACCAACATTTTTACAGTCTGCTCACCTGTGATTTTCTTATTGCAAGGGAACACACGGGTGAAGCGAGATAGACCACAGGTGACCACGAGGCAACTATCATAGCCGCCAAAGCGTGGTAGGCCGTGGATGTAGTCCACGTAGAGAAGGGAGTTAGCACAATAGGGTATGGGTAAGCTGGAGATCAGGCCCCTATCCCTACTGTTGCTCTGCTTGCTGGCATGACAGCCACAAGCATCCACAATGGTCTGCATACGCGACCTAAGTTCAGTCAGGGTTAGACTAGAGTAGAAACACTCACGGAAGAAGTCCACTGAGCGATTAGCGCCAGTGTGACCAGAACTGAGATGGGACCACTGTAGGCACCCATCCAGTCGTGCCTCAGGCACAACAATTCGGTCCTCGTAGAAGAGGTACTGAATGTTTTTATACCACTGGTGCCCGTCAATGACACGGGGTTCGAGACCAGTGCTGAGGGTTTGAAGAATTTCTTCATACTCTGACTGATGGTCGGTTAGACTCCAACCCTCCAGGATTCCAGCAGTGCGCATGGATAGGTCAAGCTGGACATCCATACGCTGGAAAGCCTTTTTGGCGAGCGCCTCAGAGCTCTCACCAATAAGCGCATCGAAGTTGTTGCGCGATATATAGTCAGACAGTTCATTCTTAATCCCGGGGATATGATGCAGTGTCAGCCTGAACTGGCTCAGGTAAGTCCACCACCGTTTTAGCTTCGCTTTTTCTGGTGGTGGGCCCTTCTGAAAAGACTTCACAGGCTCCTGGTCACACAGCCAGACAATAAGGTTAGACCCCAGGAGTCGGGATTGTGACGATAGCACCAACATACCGGCCAGGAGTTCCTCGTCATAGGTGCTGTAGTTGGAACGCGCTTGGTTCCATTTCCAATTCCAGTGTCCCAGTGGCACCAGTCGCCACTCACTGGTAGGATAGTCATGTTTCAACGAACCATCACGGTTCAGTCCAGTAGTACGATAATGGCAGTGGGTTAGTTCAGCGGGGTTAAGCTCCTGCCATTGGTAGATCGTACCTCCCCCCCCTACATCACTGGCATCAGTGATCAGGACTATCTCGCCCTCAGGGCGGGGCACTCCCAGGCAGTTGGAGGAGGCAATCTTCTTCTTCAACTCCTGGAAACACTCTTCCTCTCTGGAGGTCCATCTCCAGGGAGTAGTTTTCTTGATCAGGTCAGTGAGGGGTGCAGAGGAGTAAGTAAAATTGTGGATGTGACGCCGATAGAAATTACAGGCGCCCACAAAACTCCTCACATCGTGTAGACCCTTCTTAGGGTCATCGCGAATCTGCATGTCCTGTAGGGGCTGCATCTTAGACGCGGCTGGTTTCCACCAGCCATACCCCACGTCGAAACCCAAATACTCCATCTCCTCTTTCATGAACTCACATTTTTCGAGTTTGATTCGGAGATGGTTTTCTTGACAGACAGTGAAGAATTCACGGAGGAGAAGGACATGGTCCTCTTTGGTATTAGTACCCAAACTCACGTCGTCGATGTGAGCCTCCATTTCTGCACCCCGAGAAATCAACTCTTGTACTAGAGGCCTGCGCCTCAGTATGTACAAAATTTTGTTCATAAGCTCCTGGAAGAGCGCTGGGGCGTTAGCCACCCCGAAAGGCATAACCTTCCACTTGAAGACACGACCCTTAGGGGTTATAAAGGCAAGCAGCTCCTGAGCTGCGGCGGTTAGGTCAACCTGCCAGAAACCAGAGCGTTTGTCCATTTTGGTCTTATACCTGCATTTGGCAATACGCTCCAGGGTGTTTTCCATGTTAGGAATACTCCCTGAGTGGTTCTGGGTTTTCTTGTTGACCTCACCATAGTCTACAACAAGACGTAGAGCAGTCGACCCTGGTTTAGCAACAAGGAAACAGGGGCTGCAAGGATGGGGGTAGTCCCCATGTTTGTACTCTTCAACGAGGCCAGCATCAATGCATTCTTGGATCTGGCGCTCGATTTCTTCAACCTGTTCCTGTGGAGCGGGATAGGGACGACGCCTCACTCGCGTCTTTTCAAATTCTGGTTTCAATTTCAGGTCCATCTGGACCAGTTTTTTGCAAGATAGGGGAGGCGGCAAGGCGCCGAACACCCCCTCATAGGTTATAAGCAGTTTCTTCAGGCGGGGGTCAAGGTTAAGACTCTCGACTTTCTGAAGGAAATCCTCCTCGGCATGGAGGTTGCTTTTTCCATGTTCTTTCTTTTTATGCCGATCAGCAGTTTCGGCAGGTACAGTACCATCGTCCCACTCAGGGGGACATTGCTGCCCATAGTGTAGAGAGTACACTAGAGGTATCTCAGGATCAGGCAGCGTATAGGACTCATCGTCCTCCTCAGACCAGATGGAGTATTTCCAGGTCTGTCTGAGGTATTGCAGCCGCTCTTGGCGCTCGATACCTTCGGCCTTCAGGTACAACAGCCGTCGGAGTTCTTGCGTGTCATGCTCAGACAAGGGCATGTTATTAGCAGCAGGCCGTGCCAGAGCATCAGTACTCCGGGCCACGGGTTCACCTGTGTGCACAGGCTGCATGTGTAGCACTGGTTTCCCAACAGAGGAAGCGGGTTCAGAGGTTGACTCTAGATCTACCTCCTCTAGCAACAGCTGGGCCAGGAAAGCACTATGTTTTAGGTCAACACAGCTGGGATCAACAGAGGGAATAGTGCTGGCGATCTCAGACAGTTGGTCGTCAGCATCCTCTTTTACAGCTGCAGGTTCCAGATAGTCATCAGGAGACTCACACCCTGTAAGTGTGGCAGATAGGTGCTCAGGAGATCGATTTTTGAGATCATAAAGGGTCAGGCCACGATTTTCGGCCATGACCTCTTTTAGTAGCACCTGGTCCAGGTCACACAGGGGTACAGGATTGAGAGATCCATCGATGATGGACAGGAAACTGGCCCACTCAGGGGCCTGCATAGCTGTGTCTGAGTCCTCAGGCACATAGATGGGGCCGTCGGGGAGTTGCACTCTTCCCACGGTCATTCGGTCAAGCATACGGCGCCAGTAAGCATGTTCACCAGAGTGAAGCCGGTTCGGACCCCCGTGGCCATCTTGGGGTCACTTGGGGTGTGTATCTATGTGCCGGCAAGCCGCCATTGGCTGATATCATACTCTCCCATCCACCTGAACTAACCCGATGTGATAGTGTGATAGGTTTGGCCATTCCGGCTATGAGCGGCCATATTCAGAACCGAGGCACCGCCAGCGGAGATTTATATAGCAGAATATCAGGAATCAACAGGGTTTTATTATCATAATATTTCCGTAATTTTTCAGCCTTTCGTTCTGATAGTCAATGTATCGGCGACTGTCAGTTGGCTCGCGATTTTGCGTTAACCGATTGGTTAACTGTTATTTCCAGATATTTTGGCGGAAACGTTTCTGAAGGGTCAGATTTCATCTGTAAAGGGTTGGTTGCTTCCGCAATTTTCTAAATAAGCACTCGAAAATTTAATCGGAATTTTTCGTGATGTCGAAATCGGATTTTCGACTTCGACATCGCCGCACTTGATTTGGACTTCTTCGAGTGGTCATACTCCTTCCCCTATGCCCGAATCAGGTTTCCCTTATACTTGCCACCCATTTGACTTGGAGATATAAGGGAAACAAAATCGAATCGTGGGATCACTTTGAAGAGCCATATCTACGCGCGAGTGTGAGGAATGAGAATAAGGAAGGTTGGGTTGGAACTGCCTTGGTCTCAACTTAATTTAGGAAGCATCAAACGCCTTTGGTGCGCACACATGCCCGGTGTAGCAAGGGAAAAGGGTCAAGAGGGTATAAAGTGATATATAACTCTTGGACCGTGCAACCGAATATTTTAATGCGACTTTCGAGTGTGCCGCATGGGTGTTGGGGTTGCATAGCAACTTTCCTTGGGTTCCTACGTATTTTTAACGTGAAGTTATGCCAATGGAGGGACATGACATATCATGGTGGGAGCCACTTTTGAGGGTATATTTTATATGTATGATATGTGTCTTGATATGCTCACGCCCATGTTATATATCTTCGTGTGGCCGAAGAGATGAGGAGCCATACGTGACAAGGGCTTTGCCCATGTCCCAATTGTGGGATTCAAAGCGCTAGACCAAGTCTACCGCGTATGTATTGCTCATGGTATGTTTGACAAAGAGATCCATGGGTGCACTCCCATTTTCATGGGGCATGTAGATTTTAGTGGCGAAGGTATCTCCATGTGACCGATTGGGGATCCAAGTGGGGGAATTGGTCGCAAATGGTCTCAATCATTTGTGTATTGAATCATGAGCGGATATCATGGGTGAGCGTAGAGATATACTATCATGACAACTTTGTATTTGGTCATATTTTCATGTTTTTGACCTCAATTTTTGCTCATTTTTGCGTTTTGTGTACTCACCTGGTCAGCTAACAGCAAGAAGCCTATGGAGAGTCGAACCATGGTATGTTGTTCATATGTTGGCATATGATTTGGAGTTGAACACCACCATATGCCGGATCATGAACTCTATTTGGCTTGGCGCACGAAGGATTTCAAGAATTGGTCTCAAGATCATGGGCTGACTTGGGCAGTGCGTGGCGCCCATATCCGAAAGGGTTTCGAGGGTAAAATGGGGATGTACATTGGCATTGGCCTTTGGTCTCTATCCTCCATGAATAGTAGACTTCGATTCCATGCATGCTTGGAGCCTTCGGATATGTAGTAACTTCAATTTTGAGCATATTTTTGATATATGGCCAATATGGTGTGAATTGGCAGTTTTTTGACATGTTATGAGTTCAAACTCATAAGTCGTTTCTCTAAGCCCATTCGACTCCAAGTCCAACCAAGGTTATGTCAGGGTAGGGCATGGTCCTGAGTGCCACTCTAGGCCATGACACGCCACCTCCCCTATTGGGCTAGGATTTAGAGGCTTGGGAGTGAACACATTTTTGGGGTTTGTGTATTGACTTTTGACTTATGGCATTTAGCCATCTTATTGGACTGGGTTCAGGGCATCATGTTGGTGAGTCAAGGGAAGGTCTTGGGTCCAGGGAATGATGGGTCTATGGCTGTGATTGTGTAAGTTTCCATCTCTCCCCAACTTTGCTTCATATGTGTTCATATGCCAATTTCAGGGCTTTCTTCCTTGGTGCAATTCTTGTACATGCCCGCCACCGTGGGAATACCGGTGTGCTGAACGAAAGCCCGCAGCCTGATTTGGATTGTGAATTGGGTTATTGCCATACTTGTGGGATCTGGTTGCCATTCAGGGTTGAAGGAGGATTGTATTTTCTATTTTCTATATTTTTGGTTTTGGACCCTGGATTTTGATAAATGCAAGCATTGATCCGGAGCAAGTCAGCGGGGATTACAGGCGGAAGGGGCACAGCGGGGGCCGGTCCTGGTAGGGACCTTCTTTATGGTAGCAGAGGCTTACCTGCTGCCCCTACCAACCGCCGACCCGGGGACTTGGGCCCTTATGAGCCCTGCCCAAGTACGCCCCGGGTGCGTATTGTGGACTCGGTGGAGACCACGCCGGAGATTAGAGCCATAGAAGGACCGAGACGTTCAAGAGCATGGCGAACTCCGGAATTTGAAGCCCGAAGAGAAGAACGACACTCGGGAAGAGGAGGACGTGACATGGAGGACCTGGTCTCCATGTGCGAGCGTCGCTGCCAAAAGGCATGCAACCTCCGCTCCGCCGCGGAGGACTCTGATGAGGCCTGCCATTCAGGCAGCAGTGGAGGACGGGCCCGGCGCTACCGGAAGCGCGGGTCACCCAAGTCCGCGGCAAGGGACGCCGGGGCTATGGACACAGACCCCAGCCCGGTCAGGCTGTGGGAATCCGAGGGGCACTCCGAGGGCTACCGGACAGCCCACGAGCCACCTTCGGAGCCGGAGATGTCCACGCCGATCGCCAGGGCGCATACGGCCCCCGAGCCCGCCCTGCAGCACGACGCCGAGGGCTTGGGGAGGCCAGCCAGGGCCCGGATGGCACCTGTGCCCCGGCACACGGGCCCAGAGACGGACGCCATAGGCGATACGCCTATGGGCGATGAGTCTGAGGTGCCGGGAACCGCGGGATGCGCTGAATCTGGCGGAAAGCACGCTACGTGCCACTGCGAGCACGTGTCCTTCCTCATGGGCAAGTACCCGAAGATGGGGATGGACGCCATCGTGAATCACCTTGACCGGCTGGACAACGCCAAGGACGCTCTAGAGGAGGACGTCGCGGGGATCCTGGACGACCAGTCGGCCGCGGAGAACCACATGGAGGAGCTGCGAGCGGATCAGGCCCGGTACCGGGAGAATCTGGAGCTGGCCCTGCAGAAGCAGCAGCAAGTGGTAGACAGCCTCCTCCACTTAGTGGAGGACATGTCGGGACGCCTGAGAAGGCTAGAGGAGCGACAGCCCCTCGCCTCGGGTCCGGAGCTCACGGCAAAGCCGGCCGCGGTGGAGCTGGTGGAGCGGGTTAAGACCCTCAGGAGCGCCATGGAGAAACCCATGGGCGGCCCTGCAGAGGCACCCTACGCGCCTCCGCGTGTAGACCCGGGTGCGCTGCCGTTTGTTCCCCTATTCAGCGAGTCCACAATGCTCGGGGAACACACGGCACCGGCCGGGTCCAGGCGGGAAGGGCACGTAGCCACAGACCCGAGGAGCCTGACAGTGCAGATGTCCCACGCCGCCCAGGATCTACCGCCATCCACGACCACCTATGCAGTTTATGCGGAAGAGGAGATCCAGAACCAGACCATGCAGGGGCAAACCATGGGAAGGGCCGACGGACATGGTCGAGGGCATCCAAGCGGAAATCTGTGGGCGAAGGACCCCAATACGGGGATATGGACGGCCGATGGAAGAAGTCCTTCCCGCATTCCAAACCCCATGGGTTCAGGCCCAACTGGACCGCACTCCATGGAGGAGAGGGATGTACGGGGAGTGTACTCAAACCCCCCGGCCACAGGTGGTATCCGTCTCGGTGGAGTGGTGGCTGGAGACGTCGGAGACGCCATCAGGATCGACGACCTCAGGGGAATCAAAATCCACTATTATGACGGGAACCCGTCTAACCTGGATGACTTCATCCTGGACTGGGAGGACTTCGCCGAGGAGGTCGTCGGCGAGATGCGGGGAGCGCCGCGGGACAAGTGGGTATGCCGGACATTCCCACACCGGCTGGCGCAGGACCTCAAGGAGGAGCTGCGGGATCAGATCCGGGAAGGATTGATCCGCACGGAGCAGGCCTGCCTCCAGTGGCTGGAGGATGAGGAGCGGGTGGACGCTCCTAACCAGAAGCTGGAGGACCCGTGGTCCATTCCACTGCCGCTGGACCGCGGTGAGTTGCGGGTCCGGGAGTGGAACCGGTATCTGCGGAAGTACCGCAGATGCCTCAAGTTGGTGGAAGACTGGAACGAGGCCAGTGAGATCCGCCACTTGCTGAAGGACGTCCTCCCCGGCAGCTGGAAGAGGAGAGTGGAGGACGAGGAGAAGAAGCGCGCCAAGCGACGGGTGGCGGTGAGGATTATGGCGGCGGAGGATACCCATGCGGGTATCATGGACTTCTTCAGGAGGAACCTGGGCGATCCCGACCGGATGTTGGGCCTGAAGAACGCCGTGTACGTGGAGGTATTCGGGGACTCCATGGGGCAAAGGTTGCTGCGCCTCAACAACGTGGAGTGGAGGCGCGGGGAGCCGCTGAAGATGCAAGTCATCTTCGCTCGCATGAGCCTGGACGAGATCGTGAAGTACATCACGGTGGAGTTGAAGCTCAATGCGAAGAGGGAGGCCCACGTGCAGGATCGGGATGGTCATGGACAACGAGGACACCGAGACGACCGCCATCATTGGGAGATCCAGGAGGACACGGCCAACTCCGCGGAGGATGGAACTGGAAGTGGCCAAGACCACTGGTCCCGGGAGGATCACGAGGAGGCCCATTTCTTCGCGTTCGTGGCGCACAACGTGAAGAACCATGGGCAGGATCGGTCCAGATGGAGCCAGGTGGGACCCAGGAAGAACAGAGAAGGACCAAGGAGGATCGGGAACCCACCGCTCTCGTTCCGAGAGTACAGGTCTCAGCACGATGGGTGCTGGGTCTGTTATGGCAAGGGACACAACCATGCACACGACCACCGTCAGTGCAAGGTGTATGAGGCGGACAAGAAGGCCTACTTCGCCGCTCACCCCGAGAAGAAGCCCAAGGAGCAGCGGATTTCCGACTGGAAGGCGAAGGGCGGAGACGGGGGAAAAGGCCAAGGTAAAGGCCAAGGAAAAGGCGGAGGAAGAGGCTATGGTGGTGGACCTGGCCAAGACCGACGAGTGAGGTCGATCGAGGAAGTTGCTGAGGACATGTTGAGGACGTTGGCGGAACTCAAAGCCCAGCAAAGTGGAGGACAAAGTGCTGGCGGATAGCAGCCGGAAGGGGCTGCGGGAAGCCAGGTCTAGAGGAGCCCCCACGGGAGTGGGACCTCGGAGGTCTCTCCTCCGAAAATCAGTGGAATCCCTGAGAAGGCGAAGGCACATCGGGTGCCGGAGAAGGCTCCGGAAGAGCCAAAACCACTGAGTTTCGCCACTCCCAACCCCTGGAGCGCCCTGCCAAGGGAAGTACATGTGGGTACGGGACATGGCAAGAAGGAAGGAGCGACCACGGAGAGCCCCATGGACGGGCAGGACCAACCCAAGATCTACACCATCCGTGACCATACCCTTGAAGTCCTGATGCACCCGGACGTGCTAGAGTTGCATGCCGTGAGAGTCGTCCATACACCTCAGGGCGACGAGCGGCAGTTGCACTTGAAAGTGCGAGTACGGTGCGGACGAGAGGAGAAGGTGGTGGATGTGTTGGTGGATACGGGTGCCCAGGTGAGCCTGGTCCGGAGAGGGTTGTTCAAGGAGGAATTCCTGCAGCCCAGCCGGAGACCGGTCCGCCTGAAGGTCGCCAACGGAGAGATTATGGGTGGTGGCACCCATGAGGCCACTATCAGTATGGAATTCTGGGAGCATGAGCGCTTGAACCGCCCTGATCAGGCGAAGAGAAGCACTCTATCCGGGAACTTCTATGTGGCCGACATTACTGATTGGGATATGATCATGGGGTACGACTTCATGGTGGCCAACGCCATTGGAGCCCTTCCCCATCGCGCAACGCTGGTCCGGGAGGACGATGAATGCCTCACATGGCTGTCCACGGATTATGCGTGCGGGTCATCCCAATGGAACGCTGAGGAAGAGGATCGGATCGTTCGAGCGGTGCAAGCTGTGGGTGTCAAGTCCAGAGGAGACCGTGGAGTTCAGCTCACGGAGTATGGAATGGCGCCGCAAGTGTACACCAGGATGATTCAGACGCTGGGAGCTGAAGTGCCCGAGACGGACGTCTTCGCTTCCCGGGATGCCCCACTTCTGCGGAAGTGTAGGAGGCATTGGCATCGAGGAGACTCAGCCTGGCATAGGCATTGGGGTTTGAAGGAGTGGGGACCCATGTATTGGCATGGCTCCCTGGATATCACCAGACGTACGGTGGAGAAGATCATCGCGGATAGGGCGAAGGGGATCCTGGTCATAACCGGCATAGGATCCACCCCATGTCCGCTGGAGGGTCTCAAGTCGACGCTGGACTCCATCACCCTGAACGAGATGTCATTCGGGCCAGAGGAGGAGTTGTTCATCGACGCCAAGGGTGTATCAATGCCCTCCCCGGGTCAAGCGTGGGGTACCAAGGCTTTCCTGGTGGATGGGGCGCAAGCCCAGCCCACGGGTGATGAAGCATTCATCCGTAGGGTGGAGGCGGTGCCCATGAAGGTCATGTTTGAGCACAAGGAGGGGACGGATCAGCCTATTGATGGCATTGACATCCTGTCCCACTCCGAGATCGACGACGTCGTCAACTACATGCGAATGGGGATGCACGACCGTGTGGCAGCCAAGAAGAGGCGGGCCATGGTCACATCTCCGCATTGGTGGGATGACAAGATGTTGGTCACCGGCAAGTACGAGAAGGACGAGTTCGTGGCGAGGGTCATGGACCACATCGCGGACCAATACGATGGTCCGGTTGGGTCGGACCCACCAACGTGGGGTTTTCCAAGAGTGGGAACCGGTGGCGACGAGCACCAGCCCGAGGCCGCAAATTTTCGAAGATTATCGGTGGGAATCGCGACCCACGACGATGAAGACGGCATATCGGACGAGGAGAAGTCGGACTCGGACCCAGAAGAGGCCTATACCGCAGTGCGCTCGGTGGTTTCGATACCCAAGCAAGCGGCTGAAGAGGCCCAGGAGAACCCGAAGGTCGCCGAGCTGAAGGAGAGGCTGATCCATGCCTATCCGCGGCTATTCAGTGGCGTCGCCAACAAGAACCCTCCAGATCGCGGGAGGTTTGGTACAGCGAAGATCAAGCTGAAGCCGAACCCGAAGATCTATTGTCATCGGGAGTACCAACTTCAGGGCGATCGGGCCGAGGCCATGAAGAAGCTGTTGGCCGAGTTCATTGAGCGGGGATGGATCGAACCCTCCGACAGTGAGTGGGCCAGCCCAGCCTTCATCGTGCCCAAGAAGGAGAAGGGCGAGTGGAGGTTGGTGGTTGATTACAGAGGTTTGAACGAGCAGACCGAGCACGACTCGTACTCGCTCCCCCTGATCGACTCCATCCTCCAAAAGCAACAGAAAAAGCGGATCTTCACGGTGTTGGACCTGAAACACGGTTACCACCAGATGCCGCTACACCCGGACTCCAGGCCCTGCACAGCGATGTCGACGCCGCTTGGGCCCATGCAGTGGAAAGTGGTGCCTATGGGTGCCAAGAATGGCAACGCCGTTTTCCAGCGCATGATGGAGGACCTACTCGGTCCTGTCCGGGACTGTGCCGATCCCTTCGTGGATGACATCATCATCGGGTCCGGCACGGAGAACATGACTGAGGACGAGCTCATCGACGCGCATGAGAAGGATCTGCGCCGAGTGCTCAGCGAGTTGGACAAACACAACATGGTGTGCAAGCCCACCAAAGCCTCACTATTCGTGAAGGAAGTGGAGTTCGTGGGTCACGTGGTTGGTCACGGGCAACGCCGTCCCATGCCTGGGAAGCTGGCGTCCCTGCACCACTGGGAGAAGCCCCAGACCATCAGCGAACTCCGGTCCTTCATGGGGTTCTGCAACTACTATTCGGGCTATGTCCGGATGTATGCAGAACTGTCGGGGCCGCTGCACAAGATGCTGCAAGTGGGCAAGTTCGATGGCCGGAAGGGGAGCAAGAAGAAGCTTGCCTGGACCCCTGAGGCTGAGGATGCGTTCAACCGCCTGAAGGAGCGACTCCTGGGGCAGTTGGGGTTGTTCCTGGTGGACCCGGACAAGGGATTCGTGCTACGGACAGACGCCTCGGACTATGCCGTGGGGGCAGTCCTCGAGCAAGTCCGGGACGACGGGACTCATGTTCCCGTGGCGTTTTGGAGCAGGATCCTGGCCGAGGGCTGACGCCGAACATGGACCGCGAGGGAGAAGGAGACATACGCCATTGTATGTGCGCTCAGGAAGTGGTCTGGCCACATCGGACTGCAGCCGGTGGTGGTTTGCACGGACCACCAGTCCCTACAGAGCTGGCACAAGGAGCATGTCGACACCCCCTCAGGACCAGCGGCTAGGAGGGCCCGATGGCACGAGACGTTCGCCAAGTTCGACCTCAGCGTCGTGTATATCCCGGGGAAGGACAACACTGTGGCAGATTGCCTCAGTCGCTGGGCCTACCCCGCGGGCAAGGCGTGGATGGACATATCCAGCCATGGGGACGCTGAGGAGACCGAGGAGGCCAAGCGCATCATCGAGATGGAGAAGGTCATGGAGCAAGAGGGGGTCAAGTGCTTTGTGGTGATGGCAAACCGTACGGACCTGGCCAAGTTCCGGGGTGCCCGCGTCCAAGCTATTCGAGAGGAAACCCTCGAGCAATGGATGGTGGCCCCTGTAGAGCTAGTCAAGTCGGTGCTCACAGAGGACTGGTCGGATGACTACGCGGCATCCGAGCACTGGAGCAAGTACTGGAATGCCGTGAGCGCCCCGTCGGACGACGAATGGCCCGAGGGCTTGACCGAGGATGGCGACAAGTTGTTCCTCAAGGACAAGCTGCTGGTGCCCGAGAACCGAGTGGAGGAGCTCATTGACCATTGGCACAACGCCCAGCTCATGCATCCTGGCTGAGACAAGATGCAGCAGGACCTGGAGTGGCGTTTCAAGTTCCCTCCGGGGTACTACGCCATCCTGGATAGGTACTGCAGCGACTGTGCCGTGTGTCGGGCCACGAAGAGCCCTAACCACTCCACAGCGGGCAACCCGGTGTATACGGCTATACCGGAGGCCCCTATGCGGTCCGTGGCCATGGATGTATTCGCCATGCCTGAGGTCACCGTGGACGGAGAGACCTACGACTGTGTCATCCTGGCGGTGGACAGGCACAGCGGGTATATCGTGGCAGTCCCGGGCAAGAAGTCCAAGAAGAAGGACAAAAAGGACAAGCCTGGAGTGGGGCTGCAGGCCAAGACCGTCGCTAATGCCATGATCAGGCATTGGCTGACGATTTTCGATATCCCAGCTGTCATCTGCAGCGATCGGGGCAGTCAATTCGTGGGGACGTGGTTCAAGACGATGTGCAAGCACATGGGGATTCGGCATGCCAAGACCGTGGCGTACCACAGCCGGTCGAATGGCCGTGCTGAGGTGGCCAGGCGGCAGATGTTCGAGAAGTTCCGCCAGCTACACATTGACGAACCGGGCCGGAACTGGTATAACTCGCTGTGGAGAGTGCTCCAGGCGTATCACGACCTTCCGGGACCCCCTGGACTGTCACCCCATCGCATCCTGTTCCTACGGGATCGAGTGTCACGCACTCTCCCGTGGATGAACCATGGCAAAGTGCCCCGGGATGCGAACGCTATGATGTCTGAGGCGGACGACACGGCGGCCAAAGTGTGCAAGGCACTTCAGGACGAGCATGACAAGAGTGCCAAGTACTTCAAGCAAGGAAAAGTCCAAAAGTATGCTCTCCAAGACACTGTGTGGGTGGAGCGGCACCACAAGGATGTCCTGTCCAGGCATCGGCAGGCATCTTGGTATGTGCCGGGGGTAATCGTGCGGAAGGTCGGACAGGATGTGTATGCGGTTCGTGTGGGGGATAACAAGATCCTGGACCGCGACCATACCCAGCTTCGTCCCCGAGCACCAGACCCCAGCGGACGTCCCGTCACCTTCGAGTTCACGGCCGGCGATGTGGACTCGGACGACGAGGGTGAGGACGACGATTTCACCGCGGAGAAGATCCTGGCGGACAAGCCGGACCCGGGGACGCCTGGGGGAAGGCTTTATAAAGTCCGATGGAAGGGATTCGCCGCGTCCAGGGACTCGTGGGAACCTCCGAGCAGTTTCGTGCCGAGGTATACCACGGTCTGGATGGACTACCTAAAGAAAAAGGGTATTTCTTTGGATGTCAAGGACGTATTGGTCCATTTGGTTGCGCTGTAGCACCGTAATGGATCCCCCCTTGGCATTTTGTTTGTTTCTGTGAATGGGGAGACAAGTGAGGGCGTTCATCCGGGGATTTTTCGGCCTTGATCGGCCATATACCCCCTTCACTCGATCTCCACATATATATTGCATTGTGGTATACTTATTTAGGTCGACCGACGACGTTTTTCTATCTTTGATCCCCTTGGTCCATGTTGTAGATCAAGAGGAGACCGGATATGGCGTAGGGCGCTGATTATCAGTGTCCTCACCCCTCCCTTGGGGCATGGGGGACGCCTACGACGTGTGTGGGGCCTCCATGTGTCCTTGGGACATGGAGGGGGGGTTTGGAGCCCATTGGGGTCCTCCCGTCCTCTCTTCATTGGTTTCCGAGCGGATACAACGCTCTGAGAAGGGGGGTGAAGCCGGTTCGGACCCCCGTGGCCATCTTGGGGTCACTTGGGGTGTGTATCTATGTGCCGGCAAGCCGCCATTGGCTGATATCATACTCTCCCATCCACCTGAACTAACCCGATGTGATAGTGTGATAGGTTTGGCCATTCCGGCTATGAGCGGCCATATTCAGAACCGAGGCACCGCCAGCGGAGATTTATATAGCAGAATATCAGGAATCAACAGGGTTTTATTATCATAATATTTCCGTAATTTTTCAGCCTTTCGTTCTGATAGTCAATGTATCGGCGACTGTCAGTTGGCTCGCGATTTTGCGTTAACCGATTGGTTAACTGTTATTTCCAGATATTTTGGCGGAAACGTTTCTGAAGGGTCAGATTTCATCTGTAAAGGGTTCGTTGCTTCCGCAATTTTCTAAATAAGCACTCGAAAATTTAATCGGAATTTTTCGTTATGTCGAAATCGGATTTTCGACTTCGACATCGCCGCACTTGATTTGGACTTCTTCGAGTGGTCATACTCCTTCCCCTATGCCCGAATCAGGTTTCCCTTATACTTGCCACCCATTTGACTTGGAGATATAAGGGAAACAAAATCGAATCGTGGGATCACTTTGAAGAGCCATATCTACGCGCGAGTGTGAGGAATGAGAATAAGGAAGGTTGGGTTGGAACCGCCTTGGTCTCAACTTAATTTAGGAAGCATCAAACGCCTTTGGTGCGCACACATGCCCGGTGTAGCAAGGGAAAAGGGTCAAGAGGGTATAAAGTGATATATAACTCTTGGACCGTGCAACCGAATATTTTAATGCGACTTTCGAGTGTGCCGCATGGGTGTTGGGGTTGCATAGCAACTTTCCTTGGGTTCCTACGTATTTTTAACGTGAAGTTATGCCAATGGAGGGACATGACATATCATGGTGGGAGCCACTTTTGAGGGTATATTTTATATGTATGATATGTGTCTTGATATGCTCACGCCCATGTTATATATCTTCGTGTGGCCGAAGAGATGAGGAGCCATACGTGACAAGGGCTTTGCCCATGTCCCAATTGTGGGATTCAAAGCGCTAGACCAAGTCTACCGCGTATGTATTGCTCATGGTATGTTTGACAAAGAGATCCATGGGTGCACTCCCATTTTCATGGGGCATGTAGATATTAGTGGCGAAGGTATCTCCATGTGACCGATTGGGGATCCAAGTGGGGGAATTGGACGCAAATGGTCTCAATCATTTGTGTATTGAATCATGAGCGGATATCATGGGTGAGCGTAGAGATATACTATCATGACAACTTTGTATTTGGTCATATTTTCATGTTTTTGACCTCAATTTTTGCTCATTTTTGCGTTTTGTGTACTCACCTGGTCAGCTAACAGCAAGAAGCCTATGGAGAGTCGAACCATGGTATGTTGTTCATATGTTGGCATATAATTTGGAGTTGAACACCACCATATGCCGGATCATGAACTCTATTTGGCTTGGCGCACGAAGGATTTCAAGAATTGGTCTCAAGATCATGGGCTGACTTGGGCAGTGCGTGGCGCCCATATCCGAAAGGGTTTCGAAGGTAAAATGGGGATGTACATTGGCATTGGCCTTTGGTCTCTATCCTCCATGAATAGTAGACTTCGATTCCATGCATGCTTGGAGCCTTCGGATATGTAGTAACTTCAATTTTGAGCATATTTTTGATATATGGCCAATATGGTGTGAATTGGCAGTTTTTTGACATGTTATGAGTTCAAACTCATAAGTCGTTTCTCTAAGCCCATTCGACTCCAAGTCCAACCAAGGTTATGTCAGGGTAGGGCATGGTCCTGAGTGCCACTCTAGGCCATGACACGCCACCTCCCCTATTGGGCTAGGATTTAGAGGCTTGGGAGTGAACACATTTTTGGGGTTTGTGTATTGACTTTTGACTTATGGCATTTAGCCATCTTATTGGACTGGGTTCAGGGCATCATGTTGGTGAGTCAAGGGAAGGTCTTGGGTCCAGGGAATGATGGGTCTATGGCTGTGATTGTGTAAGTTTCCATCTCTCCCCAACTTTGCTTCATATGTGTTCATATGCCAATTTCAGGGCTTTCTTCCTTGGTGCAATTCTTGTACATGCCCGCCACCGTGGGATTACCGGTGTGCTGAACGAAAGCCCGCAGCCTGATTTGGATTGTGAATTGGGTTATTGCCATACTTGTGGGATCTGGTTGCCATTCAGGGTTGAAGGAGGATTGTATTTTCTATTTTCTATATTTTTGGTTTTGGACCCTGGATTTTGATAAATGCAAGCATTGATCCGGAGCAAGTCAGCGGGGATTACAGGCGGAAGGGGCACAGCGGGGGCCGGTCCTGGTAGGGACCTTCTTTAAGAGCAACCCCAGTCAGGGGTGCACATAACAACCCTTCCTCCCTCATAAGCGATCTTGGTTAGAACCTTCGCGAGCAGGGAGAAGGGAGGGTTAGCATACGCTAGGCCCATTGCTTTCCAGAAGAAACGGAAAGCATTGTTCATTTGTTTCGAGCAGTACAACTGCATGATGTGCTGTTGTTGGCTCGCAAACAATTCCACCTGGATCTCATCCAGGTTCACCTGAAGGGCCGCCAGTCCATTTTCGAGAACATGACGGGCCAGTTGGTAATTTTCAGTACGATAGTTCGTCTTGGCTGCGTAGCGCAGCCCAGACTCTTTTCGTCCTGACAGCTCCAAAGGAACGGAGAATAGCCCACTGCCAAAGTCGCAGTGCAAAGAGTAAGGACGCTGTAAGGACAGCATTTTAACCTGGGGGTTTCTTCTTAGAAAGTCAGTGCCAATGACAATGTCAAAGGCGTCAGTGTCCAACACTCTGCAGTGTTGGGTCACGGTTTCGTCGCCCAGACATATGGTCACATCGACCCCCCCCAAGGAATGGATGGTACGCCCATCCCCTACTCTTATGGCCACAGTCTTAGTCTTCCTGAAAGTTTTAAGCAGGCGCCGGGCCACTATGGAAAGTGTTGCACCGGTATCAAGCACTGCTCAAAAAACCTGATCCCCGATTTTCACGAGGATCCAGAAAACCAAGTCCTCCTCTTCGGAGCCGCCCCCCTATTCCTCATCAGGGAATTTCACATCCACTCCTGCAGCCATGAGGGACTTGGCCATCCAGGCCAAGCGCCTCTTCTTAGAATTATTCCCCTCAGATGTAGCGTTATCCCCTTGGGGGCGCTTCTGGGGGACACCTGCGGCAGGAGCGGGTGTGGCAGCAGGAGTAGGTGTAGCAACGGGCGCTGATGAGCGCCTCTGGGGGTTAGGGGGTCCAGTTTTGCCACCCCCCTTGCCACCTCCTTTACCTTTATCCCCATTCGGGGGATTTCTGGCGGGCGTCGGGGTCTATTGGCGCTCCGCCTCCTGACGCTTGAGTTTGTCACTCTCGCGTTTCTTGATGTGGCATTCGTCCTCATAGTGACGACGTTTGCCACAGTAACCACAGGTGATGGTACACCTGAAGTGGTCCTGATGGGTCACAGTTTTCCCATCTTTAGTATGCTGCTGACGTTTCATCTGCAGCATACAGCCACTGCGGAGATCGCAGTCAGAGGCATGACAAGGTCCCCCCTTGTCATTGACAGGTCGGCAGTAAAACAGGGGGGGTGTGCCTGCATCAGTTGGAACCTCGTTCATGGCACGTAGGTTGCCCCTCCCTTTACCGCCTCCCTGGTTGGTGTTAGTGGGATTTTTATGCCCCTTCCCTTCGCCACGTTCAGGGGTAGGGGTACCACCTCGTCCCAAATGCTTCTTGAGGAACTTCTCCATGTGGGAGTCGTTCTCTCTCTCAAGAGCTAGCTCAATCAAGAGATCCACCAGTGTATCATACGAGTGGGTCCTGCTCTTCCTCTCAGAGGTTGAGCGGCAATCATCCCACGTACGCTGGGGAATCTTACTCATGAGCCACAGGTGGGGCTCAGTGGCTCCGTAGGAGCCCACATTCATCCTCGAAAAGAAGTACTCCATGTCGCACACATACTCAGAAATTCGCGCAGCGGATGGAAACTCCGGGAGCATAGGTAGCTCCTCGATTTGTGTGCGTACGCTGAGGTCAGTCTCATAGACTGGGAATGTTTTCTCTAACCTCAGGAGTACCTCCGCCCAAGTAGAACAGGTTTTCACAATCTGTTTGACCTGTTTTTGCAAAAATTTCTTTTTGCAAGAGCGTTTTAGCAGTGAACATTTGGTGGCCACATCCACATGGGATTGGCCAGTCAACAAAAGGAACTCCGCAAATTCTTCTGCCCATTCAGGCAGATTTTTGGGGTCGAACTCCGGCAGTTCCAGCTGGATGTTCGCCTGGGCAATTGGTCTGCCCGTCTTCCCACCCCCCGGAGTTAGGCCTGTAGGCGACACGCCGGCAAGAGGGGCCAGGGCTGACAGCCCTCTTCTCTCACTCTCTGTGACAGGCACGTCCTGTAGATCCGCCATAGGCACAGTCCTGGCACGGGGGTGAAATGGGCTGGGGCAGGTAACCTTAGGCAACAGCCTTGAGACCCTCGATCTCTTGAGATCTTCGGCCAGCGTACTCAGCCCTGGAGAGAGAGAGAGGAACTCAGGCTTGGGTAAGGGTTCTGCAATACCCAGTTTAGCCTTAATGGCCTCTGATAAGGCCGTCACATCTGGATCTTCTGATCCAGACAGGAATTGGGCCAGCAGCTCGGCCGTTTGATCCAGGGCACCGTAGGTTGGCCTTGGATGATGTTCTTCGACTCGTGTTGGGCCCACTTCGGGAGCCCTTGGGGTTGGGTACTCGGGTCGTAGTCGTCTTGGCAGGGATGCTGTGGACGGGGGACCAGAGTGTGCGTAGGACCCTAGATCTGTACGTGGTCTGGATCCATGTACAGCCAAGGGCTCCTCTCCATCTTCCCCACGGATGGATTTATAGTACTCCTCATGCATGATGTACTCATCCATCTTCATCTTCAGCTTCTCATATTCCTCAGGTCCTTCAATGGCAGTTGAGGATGAAGCTGGACAATTGGATCTTGATACTGAAGCAGCCACATGTCTGTGGAGGTGACTGAAGCTGTCTCCACCGTGTGCTGCTAAGGCCTCGGTGGTAAGGCCTTTAATCTCTTCCGCCCTTCTGCGTTCTGGATCTCCTTGGGACCCAGATGCGCCACTGAGGTGATGTGGTGCTCGGTGTGGTGGTTCACTCATTGGGTGGACCACACTGCCCGTTTGTACTTGGACAGTTCGGATAGGCCAGGTCCTTACGCTTGGCGTGGACATGTTGGACTTGTTGTTGAGCGTTTGTTTTGCACTTCTTCTCAGGGTTGGTTCAAAAGGTCACAAGGGACTGTCTCTGCTACCGGAAAGATGTCCTTGAATTATGCCCTAGGTCTTTTGATGTATTCCTGCAGGTTTTGTACTTGAAAACCCCAAACCAAAGCAGCAAGTAGAGCAAGGACTGAAAGTGGATCGAATCAATGATTGGTTTTGGAATCCAGTGTAACACAGAAGGGCTGCAGATAGACAAAGCAGGTATATGCACATAGATTCAATCACAAATGGATAATACAAAAGGTTTTATATGAAAATTGGTCAGACTCTAGCCTCAGAGGTTGCAATAGGCACTTCATGTGCACTCTTTTGGGTGAAATGATGCTGGTTAGGACTGAGGGGCATAGATATCAGGACCACACAGAAAATGACTTGGCCAAGCAACTGAATTCAGAAACAGTTACAAAGTAGGACCACAATAAGTGGTAGAAACAATTGAGTATAGGGGTCTTGGGGTGGGAGACCACTTAGGCTTAGCCTCCAAGGCCAACAAGCATGTAATGCCTGATTTACTTTGGTATGACCTCCATGAAGGAAGGTACCTCCGCTCAGTTGAGTGGTAGGGGTGAACTTCATGGGGGGGGTAGGGTCACAACCCTAGTTACTTTGAGAAAGTGTACTTTAGGCAACAAAAGAGAGATAAAAACACTTAAGTTTGTCTCAGCATCAACAAAGGGTTTTAAGGGGGGCTTAGCCTGGATCAAGCCCTCCAAGAAAGACATGGCAGTGACTTTTTCTTACTCACAGCGGTCCAGCGGCAGCGGGATGGACCACAAGTCCTCCAGCTTCTGGTTCGGAGCGTCCACGCGCTCCTCATCCTCCAACCACTGGAGGCAGGCCTGCTCCATACGGATCAATCCTTCCCGGATCTGATCCCGCAGCTCCTCCTTCAGGTCCTGCGCCAGCCAGTGTGGGAATGTCCGGCATACCCACTTGTCCTGCGGCGCTCCCCGCATCTCGCCGACGACCTCCTCGGCGAAGTCCTGCCAATCCAGGATGAAGTCATCCAGGTTGGAGGGGTTGCCATCGTAGTAGGGGATTTTGATTCCCCTGAGGTCGTCAATCCTGATGGCGTCTCCGACGTCCCCAGCCACCACTCCACCGAGACGGATACCACCTGTGGCCGGGGCGTGTGAGTACACTCCCCGTACATCCCTCTCCTCCATGGAGTGCGGTCCAGTTGGGCCTGAACCCATAGGGTTTGGAATGCGGGAAGGACTTGCTCCGTCGGCCGTCCATATCCCCGTATTGGGGTCCTTCGCCCACAGGTTTCCGCCTGGATGACCTCGACCATGTCCATCGGCGCTTCCCATGGTTCGCCCCTGCATGGTCTGGCTCTGGATCTCCTCTTCCGCATAAACTGCATGGGCAGTCGTAGTGATCGGTAGATCCTGGGCGGCATGGGACATCTGAACCGTCAGGCTCCTTGGGTCCGTGGTTACGTGCCCTTCCCGCATGGACCCAGCCGGTGCCGTGTGTTCCCCGAGCATTGTGGATTCGCTGAACATGGGAACAAACGGCAGCGCACCCGGGTCAACACGCGGAGGCGCGTAGGGTGCCTCTGCAGGGCCGCCCATGGGTTTATCCATGGCGCTCCTGAGGGTCTTAACCCGCTCCACCAGCTCTGCCGCAGCCGGCTTTGCCGGTAGCTCCGGACCCGAGGCGAGGGGCTGTTGCTCCTCTAGCCTTTTCAGGCGTCCCGACCCATCCTCCACCAGGTGGAGGAGGCTGTCCACCACTTGCTGCTGCTTCTGCAGGGCCAGCTCCAGATTCTCCCGGTACCGGGCCTGATCCGCTCGCAGCTCCTCCATGTCTTTCTCCGCGGCCGACTGGTCATCCAGGAACCCGGCGACGTCCTGCTCTAGACCGTCCTTCGCGTTGTCCAGGCGGTCGAGACGATGCACGATGGCGTCCATCCCCATGTTTGGGTACTTGCCCATGAGGAAGGACACGTGTTCGCAGTGGCACTCAGCGTGCCTTCCACCTGATCCAGCGCGTCCCGCGGTTCCCGGCGCCTCGGACTCCTCCGCCATGGGTGTGTCGCCCATGCTCTCCCGCGGTGGCTCCGTGTGCCGGGCCACAGGCGCCGTCCTGGCTCTGGCGGTCCTCTCCAACGCCTCGGCGTCATGCTCCAGGCCGGGTTCGGGGGCCGTGTTCGCCCTTGTGGGCGGTCTGGCCGTCTCCATCGACTCCGAAGGTTGCTCATAGGCTGTCCGGTAGCCCTCGGAGTGCCCCTCGGATTCCCACAGCCTGACCGGGCTAGGGTCCGTATCAATAGCCCCGGTGTCCCTTGACACGGACTTGGGTGACCCGCGCTTCCGGTAGCGCCGGGCCCGTCCTCCACTGCTGCCTGAATGGCAGGCCTCCTCAGAGTCCTCCGCGGCGCAGCGGAGGTTGCATGCCTTTCCGCAGCGACGCTCACACATGGAGACCAGATCCTCCATGTCAAGTCCTCCTCTTCCCGAATGTCGTACTTCTCTTCGGGCTTCAACTTCCGGAGTTCGCCATGCTCTTGAACGTCTCGGCTCTTCTATGGCTCCAATCTCCGGCGTGGTCTCCACCGAGTCCACAATGCGCACCCGGGGCGTACTTGGGCAGGGCTCATAGGGGCCCAAGTCCCCGGGTCGGTGGTAGGTAGGGGCAGCAGGTACGCCTCTGCTACCATAAAGAAGGTCCCTACCAGGACCGGCCCCTGCTGTGCGCCTTCCGCCTGTAATCCCTGCTGACTTGCTCCTGATCAATGCTTGCATTCCTCAAAATCCAGGGTCCAAAATCCAAAAATATAGAAAATGTAATCCTCCTTCAACCCTGAACAGCAACCAGATCCCACAAATACAGCAATAGCCCAATTCACAATCCAATACGGGCTGCGGGCTTCCGTTCAGCACACCGGTCGTCTCTCGGTGGCGGGCATGTACAAGATTTGCACCAAGAAGGAAAGCCCTGAAATTGGCATATGAACACAAATAAAGCAAAGTTGGGGAAAGAGGTAAACCTACACATTCACAGCCATAAACCCCTCATTCCCTGGACTCAAGACCTTCCCTTGACTCACCAACATGATGCCCTGAACCCAATCAAATAAGATGGCTAAATGCCATGTGTCACAAGTCACTACATAAACCCCAAAAATGTGTTCACTCCCAAGCCTATATATCCTAGCCCAATAGGGGAGGTGGCGTGTCATGGCCTAGAGTGGCACTCAGGACCATGCCCTACCCTGACATAACCTTGGTTGGACTTGGAGTCGAATGGGCTTGGATAACTGCCCCATGAAGATGACCTCACAACATGGCAAAATCAGGCAAATCACACCATAGTGCCCAAAATTCAATTATATACTCAAAAATGCATACGGCAAATGTTCAAATGTTCCATGCATGTGTCAAACCGGAAAGTAATATACAAGGGTGATATAGACCAAAGATCCATGCCCAAGAATATCCCATCATTGGCTCCGAAACCCCTCCGGTTATGTACATGACATGCTTGACAAGTCAACTCATGAATTTGAGCCCAAATTTTGTGAGGCCTCGTGTGCCACGCCAAAGTGACCATGTGATCCGGCATATGGTGAGGTACAACACCGAAGCATATGCCAACATATAAGCAACATACCATGGTTCACGGATCTCTAGGCACTTTACTGTTAGCCGACCAGTTGAGCACATAAAACACAAAAATGAGCATAAAATGAGGTCAAAAACATGCAAATAATGCCAAATTCAAGATAATTACAATAGTATATAACTTCGCTCACCCATGGTGTCAACCTATGACTCAAACCGCAATTGCTTGGGACCATTTGCAAACAATCCCCCCACTTGGATCCCCATATGGACGCATAAGGACACCTTCGAACCTCCTCCCAACACGCACCATGAAAATGGGAAAATTGATATTGGCGCTTGTGGGTCGCTTCGTAAGCCCTCCCACATGCACTATATGAGCGGTAGACTTAGTCTAGCGCCATGGAGTTCACCATTGGGAAATGGGCGAAGCCCTTGCCACGTATGACTCCATATATCTTCCTACAAACGGAGATATATAATATGGGCGTGAGCATATCGAAGCACATACCATGCATATAACACATACCCTCAAAAGTGGCTCCCACCATGATATGCCATGACCCTCCATGGACATAACTTCACGTTAAAAATACGAAGGAACCCAAGGAAAGTCGCTATGCAACCCCAACACTCATGCGGTACACTCGAAAGTCGCATTAGAATATTTGGTTGCACGGTCCCAGAGTTATATATCACTTTCTACCCCCTTGAGCATTATCCCTTGCTATACCGGGCATGTGTACACAACAAAGGCGTTTGATGCTTCCTAAATTAAGTTGAGACCAATGCGGTTCCAACCCAATTCTCGAAATTGAGACTACTCGCGGTGAGCCGGAGATATGGCCTTTCAAAGTGGCCTCACGAATCAACTTTGTTTCGCCTATATCTCTAAGCAAAACGAAGGGCATAACAAAAGGAAGGTTGATTCGTGATCGGGGAAAAATGTCGGACCACTTGAGATTCGTCATATCGAGTGCGGCGATGTCGAAGTCGAAAATCCAATTCTGAAGGTCTGAAAAAATCGGATTAATTTTGCGAGTGTATAATATGAAAATTGCGGAAGCAACGAACCCTTTACTGATGAAATCTGACCCTTCATGGGGGTTTCCGCCAAAATATCTGTAAATAACAGTTAACCATTCGGTTACCGCAAAATCGCGAGCCAACTGACAGTCGCCGATACATTGACCATCAGAACCGAAGGCTGAAAAAAAACGGAAACATTATGATAAAAAACCCCTGTTGATTCCTGATGTTCTGATATGTAGATGTCCGCTGGCGGCGCCTCAGTACTGAATATGGCAGCTCATAGCCGGAATGGCCAAACCTATCACACTATCACATCGGGTTAGGTCAGGTGGATGGGAGAGTATGATATCGGCCAATGGCGGCTTGCCGGCACATAGATACACACCCCAAGTGACCCCAGGATGGCCACGGGGGTCCGAACGGGCTTCAATGCAGGCCCAGCCAGAACAAGCAGCCAAGCGTGAGCATGAAGGTGGTGATGACGGCAACGCTAAGAAGAGGAGCCGTTTCATGAGGATGGCCTGCAAATTGCGAAACAAGGGGTTCTAGGTGACCTGTCCCGCGGAGTTCTGACGGGGACGCTCTGGTGGGGCCCTGGACTTGGTGTTCTGGGTACGTATCCAGCTAGGGGGATGCGAATACCTTGGGGTATTGGATACAGGAGCCACCATATCTATAGTGGCCAAGAAAATTTTACCTTGTGGGAGGCTGAAGAACAACCTGACCACGCGGCTATACGAATGGGGGATGGACATGTGGTGCACAGCTGCGGGGACTGTGAACTGGAGGTACCTATGGGCTCTCGAACTATCGCCCATCGGTTCTATGTGATGGACACTGAGGCCTTCGACTTTGTATTGGGGACTGACTTCTTCGTGCAGCACTCCCAGATACAATCCCTGACGCTGCAAGCGCCCTACCTCCTCTACGTGGACCACGGCAGTGGCAGAGAGTCTGTGCCACTGGAGCAGTCGGAACATACCTCGAGCTACCTGAGGGTATCGAAGGAGGAGCCCTCGAACATGATGACGGCCTCCAAAACTGAGGACTATCAACTATTGGGAGAAATCCTAGAACAAGGTCTGAAGGAGTTGGGTTACTCTAGAGAAGACCTGAGGGTGGAGTTGTTCGCCAGCAACAAGCAGCATGTACTGGACCTTTACTGCAGCAAGGGGAAGAACTGCAGCTACAAATTTTACTGGCCCTCTTTCGGGGTGGCCTACGGCAACCCCAGGTTCAGTGAACTGGGGAAGGTCTTGAACAAGGTGGCCTTGGAACGTTCCCGTATGGTCCTGTGTTCCCCTTATCGGGGAGCCTATGGGGGCAACGAGTACTGGCGAACCCTCCTGGACAGGCTGACTATCAGCTCTGTTTGGTTACCTGATAAGGCCATCTACGTGCCTCTGGGGCGCAAGACGCCCATCGGGAAACCCGGATGGGGAAGTATGCTCAGCGTGGTTGACGGAGGTCTTACCTCCATCCCCTGGGAGGATCTGGACTCGACTCTGGTCCAGGCTATACAACGAGAAAGCGATGGACTCGCCTTGGGTGACTTGAAGGATCAACTACGACCTCAAGATGCAATTGAGACTATACCCGGAGGAGATGAATACGTCGTGACTAACACCAACGCCCCCAACTCTCCCTGCCATGTACCTGTCCCTGATGGAGTCTCTGAGTGTGGACTATCAGAGCTACCTAGCTCTATCCACTCAGATGACGAAACTGACTACGACGCCTTCTTCGTGCAGACCTGTGTGGAGGAAGTGGAGAATGCCGAGTACGTCGCCCCACTGAAACCCCTACTCTCCATGAGGGTGGAAGACCCCGTGGACGAAGAGCTGGACCCTCGATCCAGGCTAAGGGAGTATGTGGACTCCTAGAGGAAGTTGGTGGCGAAAAAGCTATGCTACGCCAAGCCTACCTGCAGCTCATGGCCACTGAAGCAAGGACGTATGGGAGATCTATCCCAATTGAAGGAGGGCCTCGAACAGAAGATCACCATCTGGCAAAGGGAGGTAGATCTTAAGCTCATTAAGAGCGTGTGGGGTGCCCATGTGAGGACCCCAGAGGAGGACGACCTCTCGGAGGAATGTGTATGTGAACCCCCTCGAGCGTGCCTATGTTGCCATCGTCCATCAGAGATGGTTGAACGAGATCTACTATATGCCTACCAAGGGTTGAAGAATACTACCAAGGGCGAAGAGTCGGTGGAGGATCACCTCCCGACGTCTATTACTCAGGGGGCAAGCAACTTACGGTCTGACGAGGACATGGAGGACAAGATCAAGCTGTTGGACCCGCGGGCGCAGACACTTATAAGGACCTATGTGGAGGTGTTCGGAGAACTACCCCCTCCAGCGTCATGTGACAAGCTGGTACAGATGGACCTCAAGCTGAAACCCGAGTTCGTGGGTCACAAGATCCGGAGGAGACCCCATCCAGCTCCTAAAGAGCAGGCCAACCAGATTGAGCAACAGACACAAGAATGTATCGACGCTGGCCTAGTCCTGGAGTACAAGGACGGTAACTACCCCCAACACTGCAGCCCCTGTTTCCTGGTGGCTAAACCTGGGTCTACAGCCAAACGGCTTGTAGTGGACTACGGAGAGCTGAACAACAAAACCCTGAACCACTCAGGGTCCATTCCTAATATGGAGTCTACCCTTGAGAAGATAGCCTCCTGTCGCTACAAGACCAAGATGGACAAGAGGAGCAGATTCTGGCAAGTGGACCTGACGCCTAACGCTCAGGAGCTACTAGCCTTCATCACCCCTCAGGGTAGGGTGTTCAAGTGGAAGGTCATGCCATTTGGCGTGGCCAACGCACCCGCTCTATTCCAAGAGCTGATGAACAAGATCTTGTCCATCCTACGAAGGAGACCTAAGGTGCAGGAACTTACATCCCATGGGGCCCAGATGGAAGCACACATCGACGATGTTTTTCGGGATCAATACCCAGGAGGACCACCTAATCCTCTTGGGTGAGTTCTTTGCAGTCTGCCAAGAGAACCACACACGACTCAAGCTGGAGAAGTGTGAGTTCATGCAGGAGACCGTGCAGTACCTGGGGTTTGACGTTGGCTATGGGTGGTGGACCCCAGCGGCCTCTAAGGCCAAACCCCTGATGGACGCTAAGGTACGACACGAAGACCTCAAGAAAAGACTTCATGATGTACGCAGTTTCATTGGGGCGTGCAACTTCTATCGCCGCCATATCAAAAACTTCACCTACACCAGCACCATTCTGACGGACTTGATCAAGAAGAGTACTACTTGGCGCTGGGCCCACAAGAGCAACTAGCGTTTGACGAACTCAAAGACAAGGTGGCCAACGCTAAGTGCTTGGGTGTGCCTAGGGCACAAGGGGAGATTATCCTGGTGACCAACGCCAGCAATGTGGGCGGTGGTGGAACATTGTTCCAATGGCAAGCACTAGAGAAGGAGGAGTTTGGCATGGCCATTTCCCAATGGGGGACGGAAGGTATCAACCGAGATGGAACTCTCAAGCACAGCTACCCTGACGACAAGTGGGTCCTAGTACCTCTGGGCCACTGGAACTGGAAATGGAACCAGGCCAGGGGGAACTACTCAACCTATGATCAGGAATTGCTCGGGGGTATGCTAGTGCTATCCTCACAAGCACGACTGTTGGGGAGTCACCCTGTGGTCTGGCTGTGCGACCAAGAGCCGGTCCGCACTTTCCAGAAGGGCCCCCCACCTGAGAAGGCCCAGCTACGGCGCTGTTGGACCTACCTCAGTCAACTACGGCTGACGGTACACCATATCCAGGGAGTGAAGAACGAGTGTGCAGACTACATCAGCCGCAACAACTTCGACGCCCTGATTGGTGCCCGGTCTGAAGCGCTGGCTAAGGAGGCGTTCAGCCGTATGGACGTCCACTTGGACCTCAACATGACTATGATACGCCCCCGGGATGGACTCCGACAATCGGAGTACCTGAACGAGTTTGGGGATATCTACAAGCGGCTAGAGAAACGCCTTGAACCCCTCCTGGTCAACCAAGATCAGTGGAAGAGGGACAAGAGCTACCTCTGGCACGAGGACCGCATCGTGGTACCTAGTGAAAGACTCCCAGCGCTGCTGAAGTAGACCCATGAGTCCAGCGTTCATGTGGGTGCTGACTGTACCCTGAGGCTATTCAAGCAGTGGTTCCACACTTCGTGGACTGACGACCAACTGCGGAAAACCCTCCAGCCTATCTTGGACAAGTGCCCGTGCAGGTCCTGCAAACCAGGGGATATCAGGGACAGAGGTCTCTACTCGACCCTGCCCATGCCTCACTGTGCTAACAGTGTTCTATACGTGGACTACACGGAGATGCCAAAGTTCGGGGGCTATGACTTCTCCCTCGTGGTAACCCTTGGGTTGACCAGGTTTACCAGGGTGTTCCCATGTACCAAGTACATTACCGGGGAGGAGACTATCAAGATACTCCTGGAGGAGTGGTTTTGTGTCTATGGGGCGCCCAAGGAGATCAACTCCGATGAGGACGTACGAGTACGCTCAGATACCGGCTGGTACAAGAGGGTCCTGAGATCCCTCAATGTCCAGGTGTCTACGGGGATCCCCTACTCGCACACGAGCAACCCCCTATGTGAGCAACAGATCCGTGTCTTCAAGGAGAATGTAAGGATATGGTGCAAAACTGAACGCACCAGAGACTGGGTGAGACTACTCCCCGTCATATCCTTGATGATGAACTCCCAAGAGAGTTCAGGTACTAGCTACTCGCCCCATGAGCTATTCCTAGGGCGCCCGGCGTGGTTCCTACATGCCCCCTATCCAGAGGACACCCATTCTTCTGTGGGTGAATGGGTCCAAGAGCAACAAGCGAAGGTGGACAAGGCCAAGGCTATGCTCCAGAGAGTGAGGGAGCGTCAGTGGAACAAGAAGAACAAGCACCGAGTACCGGCCACCTACCAAGAGGGGGACTGGCTGCTGGTGCACCACGGCCGACTACCCGCCTGGCCACGCTCTACCAGCGACGACCCATACTTTGGGCCCTACAAGATTATATCTGTGGATGGAAACCGTATCACCGTGCGGTGTTCTCCCCGTCTAGGGGTGACCCTGGTGTGCGCTGCTCAATATCTGAAGCGCTAGTATGACCCTGAAGACCTCTGTGGGGAAGAGTGGGAGCTGAACGATGAGGAGATCGCCGCCCCAGACTTACAAGGGGCTGCCAGCCATATGGAAGTTCAAGGGGACCTCCCTGACATGAACGCCGAGGAGATGGCTAAGGAGGGCTTCTACCTGGTGAAGTCTGTCCTACGCCACCGCTACCGCCAGGGTTGGCGCTTCCTCACCCTCTGGGAAGGGTTTGGAGTCGAAGAGGCCACCTGGGAGCCCTTCTCTGCGTTTGTTCTACCTTGGGGACGCCTAAACACAGTTCTGGTTGACTACTTCTCCCAGAACAACCTTGATGAGTTGCTGAGGCTCGCTGAGACGCTTGCCTCCAAGACTAAAGCTAGGGACTGAACCTTACCCTTACCTGCCTAAGCGTATGTGTGAGTGTGCTATTCCTAAGGTCCTGAGAGCAAGCCGCAGAAGTGGTGTCCTAATTATACCCAAGTCTGCACGCTTGCTAAACCTGGAGGGTTGTCTTATTGATGCCACGGGGTACGCCCCGGGTCTCCCCTCCCCTAAGTGCCAAATTTCTGTGCCGGCGCAAAACCTTGGGGGTATACCCAACGTAGTAATCCAGGTATTGTTGTCCCTACCTATCTGTCTACTACAGGGAGGGGTGGCCAAAAGCTATGAAGGCATGAAAACACCATTTTGCTAAGTGGCCAAAACACTGACCTAACCACTGCCACAGCCCACCAACCCTGCTAAAATTGCAGGAAACGGGTGGGACAGTGACACACGCACTACAGGTCCTACACACCCTACAGTGGCACCATCCTGGTGGGCGAGCGCTACTGCAATTGGCTCAAGCCCCCACTCTGGATTACCACTCCTACACTCACGCTCTACTGGGTGGTGTTGAAGATAAAGTTGTGGGTCCTAATGACCCTCCTGTGAAGAAAACAAGATAACACAGCGCTGCTAAGCAACTGTGGCCTAACAGGGACGTCACAACACGTTGCCCTGCTAGGGCTTGGAGGGTAGAGGCGCACAGGTGGCGTGCCCAGCGTGGATGTCGATAGAGTCAAACTGCCCTCGCCACTCCTGGCTGAGGCGCAGTTAATTGATTGTGGGATCAGCGCCCTTGTTTTGCAGGTCAAGAAAAAAACGAACGCTGCTGCACCAATCACCCTACCTGCCCACCTGTAAAGCAAAGGCCAATGAAGGGATGTTTGCGGCTGAGGAACCAGGCCGCACTCCACGTATTATACACTTCTCAGTGTAACCTATAATACGCTGTCCTCAAACACCCCTGTCAAGCAAGCAAGCGTTAAGAGACTCCTCAGGTTCTCTTAAATAACGTACCGAGGAGCCCCTGGATAACCTAAACAAGGTTTACCGCGCGCATTTCGCGTGGCCTACCCTTTAATGCGTGTGTGAATGCACGAGCATGCACGAGTGGACGCTCTGCCTTTGGCAAACTTTCTAATCTTACACACCATCACGAACTCCACCAGGGGATGGCCTCACCTGGGCTTACCTACCTTACCTACCGCTGGAGAGTGAAGCAAGGTGAGGAGAAAAGCGTGATACAAGCGAAAAACGTCGCTATGCACTTGTGTGTATGTCGAACCACCCTGATCTCACCTCTAATCATCTGCAATCCTTCTAATCTATCCCTCTATCGTGTTCTATCATGCTACCAGGCTTGAAAACGACGACACATGGGGAGCACTGTGCGTCGGGCAAACAGAACGAGCACACCTGCAGTTTCTACCTGATTCATTGAAGTCAGGTTCTTATTTTTCAAATTCTTGATTTTTGGTTGATTCTCGCAATGTGGGTGGAATCTTTAATCACATCTATTTACGTGTGTCTCGTCATTTTCCTGTTTACGTGAGACATACGTTTATAATCTCATTATTTCTTTATTTTCCGGCGCTTTGCTAGGAGCCGCTCCTGCGCGCCGCCTTTTTCTGCGTAAGAATTTCTTGATTTAAAAATCAAGAGATGACTACAAAATTTATAAAAATGTGCATCTGATGCACAATTGGATTCTGTCCAGGTGTGTGCCTTCAGAAAAATTCTAGGCCGTCATTTGACGGATTTAGCTGTTGTCGCTTCCCGCTTGCATGGATTCGTCCCTCATTCTCCCATTCCTCTGTTGTACAGACCTCCTCGCAAAGCCTCGTTGAGTAGGCCGCTGTTCTGGCAGAAAAGCAGCAGCAGGAGACTGAACCAGAATCAAGACCCCTCCAAGGGGCAATCCTAATTAAATCAGCGCACCCTCGCCCCAGTACCAGGACAGGTGTCTCCATCAGGTTCCTTGAGACTTGGGTCAGATCCTATGAGAGTCTGGCGTTGGGTTGTGTTACGCCGCAGCTTGGACAGTTGGAGGGAGGGATGCACATGCATATGGTCTTGGCATGCCCTCCTCTAACCCCACCAAGCCACAGGAACCCCGGCAGCGCCAAGAGCGCTGAGTTTTCTGTTGGAGATTGTCATCAACAATGCAGCAACAGTCCCTGGCCATGGTAAAGCGCTCTTTTCCAGTGTTAGGGAAGCTATGGGTATTTTAAAGAAGGTGTGGAAACCAAGGAAAGGCCCAGAAAAAATCCCTTTTTCCTGAAAATGCGACAGTGGTGGCCACCACAGCACAAGGGGGGAGTAAGAAAAAGTGCTTTTCCAATGCTTTGCGGTATACTTTAGTTGTATTAGAGGTGCTCTAAGCACTCAGGCATTTTTATCTTAGTATTGGCCCAACCAAAAGGGGTGATAACACATTTTGACCTATGGAACCAAACACTAAATCAGGATGTGGTGTGGACCCCTTTATCCCCAAGCTATAGGCGCTAAAACATCTTTTCCTGGGTTGCTGAGGCACTGATATACTGAAGGCAGAACCTATGAATTTATCTATGTTTTCCCGTGAATTCTTAGCTATCCTAGTGGTATGCACCCTAGGGGGCTGGAGCACCTCTTTTTGAGAGGTCCTGGGTTCAATACCCAGTCAGCCTAGCTAAGTAGGAATATCCCATGTGACATGGCAGTGACCTCATCGCCACAAGCCATGCCCCCTCAGCACCTATGGGACCCAAAAACAAAGAGTGCACATCTCAAGATGGAACTGTGGATGATAGTGAGCCCTTGGGGCAGTTTTCCAATCAGTTTTTCTCGAACATGTAAAATATTTCATCCTGAGTTGCAATGTATGCTAATTGCTGTGGTCTATTGTTGATAGTTGTTTTTATCTAACTCTTTGTGACTGCAGCCCTTCATGCTTTGATCCTGACCTTCTTCTACTTGCTTATCTCTGGCTTGGGTTATCCTGGATTGGTTGTATTTGAACAATAAAACATTTTCCTCATCAAAAACAAGCAGCAGGAACCCTACACCAGCAGCAAGCAGCAGGAGAGGCAAAACAAACACACAGTGTTGAAATCACTATAAAAAATTCATTTCTGGAGAGGGCCTGATCGCTGCAGCACGTCTTCGACGGAAACCGCGATAACATGAACCCACAGACACCAGCGGAAAATTTTTGCGAGCGCTAATTTGAAATCGGACAACGCAGTTCTGGAGGCGGCAACTTTCCGCGTATTTCGAGGTGCTAATCAGCGCGTTCTGTGCGAGTGCAGTTTTTCAGCTACCAAACCCTCATAAAAACCATGTGTTTGCACTCCCCTATGTGTGCCATATGCATTTAGCATGTTAATTCCGCATTCTACTTTTCCCCTCATGTTCCCATCTCATAGGGTGAGAGAGTGGTGGCCGCGGCGGCGGATTTGGCCGGGATTCCGGCCCATTTCGCGGAAGCGGAGTACCACAACCACCCCTTATGGCCACGCTTCATGGCCATTCTCCAAGTATTCTTGGATGTCTTGAAGGGGGAAGAGTCTTTTGGATCACGGAAGGAGCATAATAATCAATAATAAGTAATAAGGTTGTAAATAGATTGTAAATAGTGTGAATATTGTACAATGAAGTCGACGAACCATCATGCCATCATGCGACGAACCTTTGCCCGTGTTTGTTTGCTTTGTTGGGAATATGCAACAATCCACCCCCTTCCCATCACGAATCTTCGTTATAGCTTTCATCCATTTGTTTTCCAAAAGAAGCCATTTGTTTGATGTTTGATGCCCCGCCTTGCCCCCCGAACCATTCCTACCATTGCCCCTTGTCAACCAAACTATTGTCCGTTGCTTTCCATAAAAAGCCCTGCCCTATCTTTGGTTGTGCATCTCATAGAAAGCTCCCGCCCACCTTCCTTCCTTTGCGTTCAACATCATTTTTATTCATCCAAGATTTCATTAGATCATAGAATTGCAAAGAGACAGAGGGAGGAGGGGGGGGGGGGCAGGACATTTTCCTTCCATCATGGGTTCCACTTTGATTGTTGTCTAAACATGAATGAATGTTTCAAGGAAGGAAGGATGATATCTTGCTTTGAAAAGCCATGTTAAATTGACAATCGTGAAAGTGTATGATGGGAAGCGAGAGCCCCCAAAGAACATATACGAAGGACATGGGGACTACCATAGGGATATTCGGATGAGAAGCGACATGACGAGGAGAGGGGGGGGGGGGCATATCCCCGTTTCATTAGATCATACAATTGCAAAGACACGGAACGGAGGGAGGAGGCGGGGGCGGTAGGACATTTCCCTTTGATCCTGGGTTCCACTTTGATTGTTGTCTAAACATGAATGAATATTGAAAGGAAAGAGGGATGATAGCTTACTTTGAAGAGCCATGTTAGATTGACAACCGTCAAAGTGTATGATTGGACAGGTGAGATCTCAAAGAATATACCCAAAGGACATGGCGATGACGGGGAGAGAGGGGGGAGGTGCATATCCCCGTGCATTCAATAATACACTCGCAAAGAGACGGGGAAAGGAGCGGGGAGAGGAGGGGGGGGGTGCATCTCCCTTGGATAATAGTTTCCAATTTGATTGTTGTCTATGCACCAATGAATGTTTAAAGGAAGGCGGTCCCGGTTCCCATACCTCAAATTCCAACACATAATCCATGCTTTTCATCGAGACCCGGTGTTAAATGTTTTTCTTTCTTTGTCAAAAGTAATAATGGGATCAATGGTGCAAGAACAATTGTGGGTTGGTTAGAAAACATGGAGATGACCACGACAGAGGAGGGGGGGTTGCATATCCCTGTTGGATGCGAGAATACAATTGCAACGAGACGGGGTGAGGATCGGGGAGAGGACAGGGGGGGGTCATCTTCCTTGGATCATGGTTTCCAATTTGATTGTTGTCTATGCACCAATGACTGTCTAAAGGAAGGAGGTCCCGGTTTCTATACCTCAAGTTCCAACACATAATCTATGCCTTTCATCGAGACCCAATGTTAATTGTTAATTCTTTCTTTGTCAAAAGGCTCAAATAATGGGATCAATGGTGCAAGAACCATTGTAGGTTGGTGTGAAACAATTGCTAAACGGTGTGACAAATGGTGTACAAGGATAGCAATGGTTGGGAGAAGGTAGCTTGCGCAAAGGAGGAGAAGTTTGTGTACGGACTTAATACACATAGGAAGCCATTGGAAATGACAAAGGATCAATTGCTTTTTGGATTCGGATAAGTAGGGGTGAGGAGGTGAATGACCTTTGAGAGGCGGGCAAATAGCCATGCACTAGAAATGGGAGATGGATGTGATGAAGGGACGTGAACGAGGTAAACAATGAGGTAGGTAGGTAGGTATCTTCGGGAGCTCGGGATGCCTCCTTTCACATTGCAGGAAGAAGGTCTTACCAAGGGGACGTCCTGTCCCTCCCACTGCCCTATGTCAGGTGCCTCTTGAGCCGCTCCCGCATGTTAAAGAAGGTCCCTACCAGGACCGGCCCCCGCTGTGCCCCTTCCGCCTGTAACCCCTGCCGATTTGCTCCTGATCAACGATTGCATTGCTCAAAACCCAAGGTTCCAAATCCAAAAATATAGAAAATAAAAAATCCTCCTTCAACCCTGAATGGCAACCAGATCCCACAAATACAGCAATAACCCAATTCACAGTCCAAATCAGGCTGCGGGCTTCCGTTCAGCACACCGGTATTCCCACGGTGGCGGGCATGTACAAGAATTGCACCAAGGAAGAAAGCCTAGAAATTGGCATATGAACACAAATAAAGCAAAGTTGGGGAAAGAGGTAAACATACACATTCATAGCCATAAACCCCTCATTCCCTGGACTCAAGACCTTCCCTTGACTCACCAACATGATGCCCTGAACCCAATCAAATAAGATGGCTAAATGCCATGTGTCACAAGTAATTACATAAACCCCGAAAATGTGTTCACTCCCAAGCCTCCAAATCCTAGCCCAAAGGGGGAGGTGGCGTGTCATGGCCTAGAGTGGCACTCAGGACCATGCCCTACCCCGACATAACCTTGTTTGGACTTGGAGTCGAATGGGCTTAGAGAAATGACCTATGAGTTTGAACTCATAACATGCCAAAAAACTGCCAATTCACACCCTATTAGCCATATATCACATATATGCTCAAAATTGAAGTTACCACTTATCCGAAGGCTCAAAGCATGCATGGAATCGAAGTCTAGTATTCATGGAGGATAGAGACCAAAGGCCAATGCCCATGTACATCCCCATTTTACCCTCGAAACCCCTTCGGATATGGGCGCCACGCACTGCCCAAGTCAGCCCATGATCTTGAGACCAATTCTTGTGATCCTTCGTGCGCCAAGCCAAATGGAGTACGCGATCTGGCATATGGTGGTGTTCAACTCCAAGGCATATGCCAACATATGAACAACATACCATGGTTTGACTCTCCATAGGCTTCTTGCTGTTTGCCGACCAGGTAAGTACACAAAACGCAAAAATGAGCAAAAATTGAGGTCAAAAACATGAAAATATGACCAAATACAAAGTTGTCATGATAGTATATCTCTATGCTCACCCATGATATCCGCTCATGGTTCAATACACAAATGATTGGAACCATTTGCGAACAATTCCCCCACTTGGATCCTCAATCGGGCGCATGGAGATACCTTCGCCACTCATATCTACATGCCCCATGAAAATGTGAGTGCACTTATGGATCTCTTTCCCAAACATACCATGAGCAATACATATGCGGTAGACTTAGTCTAGCGCTTTGAATTCCACAATTGGGACATGGGCAAAACCCTTGTCACGTATGGCTCCCCATCTCTTCGGCCACACGAAGATATATAACATGGGCGTGAGCATATCAAGACATATACCATGCATATAAAACATACCCTCAAAAAGTGGCTCCCACCATAGTATGCCATGACCCTCCATGAACATAACTTCACGTTAAAAATACGTGGGAACCCAAGGAAAGTTGCTATGCAACCCCAACACTCATGCGGCACACTCGAAAGTCGCATTAAAATATTCCGTTGCACGGTCCAAGAGTTATATATCACTTTATACCCTCTTGACCCTTTTCCCTTGCTACACCGAGCATGTGTGCGCACCAAAGGCGTTTGATGCTTCCTAAATTAACTTGAGACTAAGGCGCTTGCAACCCAACCTTCCTTATTCTCTTTCCTCACACTCGCGCGTAGATATGGCCCTTCAAAGTGGTCCCACGATTCACTTTTGTTTCCCTTATATCTCCAAGTCAAATGGGTGGCAAGTATAAGGGAAAACTGATTTGAGCATAGGGAAAAGAGTATGAACACTCGAATAAGACCAAATCAAGTGCGGCGATGTCGAAGTCGAAAATCCGATTTCGACATCGCGAAAAATTCAGATTAAAATTTCGAGTGCTTATTTAGAAAATTGCGGAAGCAACGAACCCTTTGCTGATGAAATCTGACCCTTCAACGGAGTATCCGCCAAAATATCTGGAAATAACATTTTACCAATCGGTTAACGCAAAATCGTGAGCCAACTGACGGTCGCCGATACATTGACCATCAGAACGAAAGGCTGAAAAATTACGGAAATATTATGATAATAAAACCCTGTTGATTCCTGATATTCTGATATATAAGTCTCAGCTGGCGGCGCCTCGGTACTGAATATGGCCGCTCGTAGCTGGAATGGCCAAACCTATCACACTATCACATCGGGTTAGTTCAGGTGGATGGGAGAGTATGATATCAGCCAATGGCGGCTTGCCGGCACATAGATACACACCCCAAGTGACCCCAAGATGGCCACGGGGGTCCGAACCGGCTTCACCCCCCTTCTCAGAGCGTTGTTACCGCTCGGAAGTCATTGAAGAGAGGACGGGAGGACCCCAATGGGCTCCAACAGCCCCCCCCCATGTCCCAAGGACACATGGAGGCCCCACACACGTCATAGGCGTCCCCCATACCCCAAGGGAGGGATGAGGACACTGATACTCAGTGCCCTCCGCCATATCCGGTCTCCACTTGATCTACAACATGGACCAAGGGGATCAAAAATAGAAAAACGTCGTCGGTCGACCTAAATAAGTATACCACAGTGAAATATATATGTGGAGATCGAGTGAAGGGGGTATATGGCCGATCAAGGCCGAAAAATCCCCGGATGAACGCCCTCACTTGTCTCCCCAAGCACAGAAACAAACAAAATGCCAAGGGGGATCCATTATGGTGCTACAGCAGGTACCAAGTGGACCAACACGTCCTTGACATCCAAAGAAATGTTCTTTTTCTTTAAGTAGTCCATCCAGACCGTGGTGTACCTCGGCACAAAACTGCTCGGAGGCTCCCACGAATCCCTGGATGCGGCGAAACCCTTCCAACGGACTTTATAAAGCCTCCCCCCAGGCGTCCCCGGGTCCGGCTTGTCTGCCAGGATCTTCTCTGCGGTGAAGTCGTCGTCCTCACCCTCGTCGTCCGAGTCCACATCGCCGGCCGTGAACTCGAAGGTGACGGGACGTCCGCTGGGGTCTGGTGCTCGGGGACGAAGCTGGGTATGGTCGCGGTCCAGGATCTTGTTATCCCCCACACGAACTGCGTACACATCCTGCCCGACCTTCCGCACGATTACCCCCGGCACATACCAAGATGCCTGCCGATGCCTGGACAGGACATCCTTGTGGTGCCGCTCCACCCACACGGTGTCTTGGAGAGCATACTTCTGGACCTTTCCCTGCTTGAAGTACTTGGCCCTCTTGTCATGCTCGTCCTGTAGTGCCTTGCACACCTTGGCCGCCGTGTCGTCCGCCTCAGCCATCATAGCGTTCGCATCCCGGGCCACTTTGCCATGGTTCAACCACGGGAGAGTGCGTGACACTCGATCCCGTAGGAACAGGATACGATGGGGCGACAGTCCAGTGGGTCCCGGAAGGTCGTGATACGCTTGGAGCACTCTCCACAGCAAATTGTACCAGTTCCGGCCCGGTTCGTCGATGTGCAGCTGGCGGAACTTCTGGAACATCTGCCGCCCGGCCACCTCAGCTCGGCCATTCGACCGGCTGTGGTACGCCACGGTCTTGGCGTGCCGAATACCCATGTGCTTGCACATCGTCTTGAACCACGTCCCCACAAACTGACTGCCCCGATCGCTGCAGATGACAGCCGGGACATCAAAAATCGTCAGCCAATGCCTGATCATGGCATTAGCGACGGTCTTGGCCTGCAACCCCACTTCATGCTTGTCCTTCTTGTCCTTCTTCTTGGACTTCTTGCCAGGGACCGCCACGATATACCCACTGTGCCTGTCCACCGCCAGGATGACACAGTCGTAGGTCTCTCCTTCCACGGTGACCTCAGGCATGGCGAATACATCCATGGCCACGGACCGCATAGGGGCCTCCGGTATAGCCGTATACACCGGGTTGCCCGCTGTGGAGTGGTTGGGGCTCTTCGTGGCCCGACACACGGCACAGTCGCTGCAGTACCTATCCAGGATGGCGTAGTACCCCGGAGGGAACTTGAAACGCCACTCCAGGTCCTGCTGCATCTTGTCTCCGCCAGGGTGCATGAGCTGGGCATTGTGCCAATGGTCAATGAGCTCCTCCACTCGGTTTTCGGGCACCAGCAGCTTGTCCTTGAGGAACAACTTGTCGCCATCCTCGGTCAAGCCCTCGGGCCAATCGTCGTCCGACGGGGCGCTCACGGCATTCCAGTACTTGCTCCAGTGCTCGGATGCCGCGTAGTCATCCGACCAGTCCTCCGTGAGCACCGACCTGACTAGCTCTACAGGGGCTACCATCCATTGCTCAAGGGTTTCCTCTCGAATAGCTTGGACGCGGGCACCCCGGAACTTGGCCAGGTCCGTACGGTTTGCCATCACCACAAAGCACCTGACCCCCTCTTGCTCCATGGCCTTCTCCATCTCGATGATGCGCTTGGCCTCCTCGGTCTCCTCGGCGTCTCCATGGCTGGATATGTCCATCCAAGCCTGGCCCGCGGGGTAGGCCCACCGACTGAGGCAATCTGCCACAGTGTTGTCCTTCCCCGGGACGTATACGACGCTGAGGTCGAACTTGGCGAACGTCTCATGCCATCGGGCCCTCCTTGCCGCCGGTCCCGAGGGGGTGTCGACGTGCTCCTTGTGCCAGCTCTGCAAGGACTGATGGTCCGTGCAAACCACCACCGGTTGCAATCCGATGTGGCCAGACCACTTCCTGAGCGCACATACAATGGCGTACGTCTCCTTCTCCCTTGCGGTCGAGGTGCGGCGTTGGCCCTCGGCCAGGATCCGGCTCCAGAACGCCACGGGTACATGTGACCCGTCGTCTCGGATCTGCTCGAGGACTGCCCCCACAGCATAGTCCGAGGCGTCCGTCCGTAGCACGAATCCCTTGTCCGGGTCCACCAGGAATAGCCCCAGTTGCCCCAGGAGTCGCTCCTTCAGGCGGCAGAACGCATCTTCGGCCTCAGGGGTCCAAGCAAGCTTCTTCTTGCTCCCCTTCCGGCCATCGAACTTGCCCACTTGCAGCATCTTGTGCAGCGGCCCCGACAGTTCTGCATACATCCGGACATAGCCCGAATAGTAGTTGCAGAACCCCATGAAGGACCGGAGTTCGCTGATGATCTGGGGCTTCTCCCAGTGGTGCAGGGACGCCAGCTTCCCAGGCATGGGACGGCGTTGCCCGTGACCAACCACGTGACCCGCAAACTCCACTTCCTTCACGAAGAGTGAGGCTTTGGTGGGCTTGCACACCATGTTGTGCTTGTCCAACTCGCTGAGCACTCGGCGCAGATCCTTCTCATGCGCGTCGATGAGCTCGTCCTCAGTCATGTTCTCCGTGCCGGACCCGATGATGATGTCATCCACGAAGGGGTCGGCACAGTCCCGGACAGGACCGAGTAGGTCCTCCATCATGCGCTGGAAAGCGGCGTTGTCATTCTTGGCGCCCATAGGCACCACTTTCCACTGCATGGGCCCCAGCGGCGTCGACATCGCTGTGCAGGGCCTGGAGTCCGGGTGTAGCGGCATCTGGTGATAACCGTGTTTCAGGTCCAACACCGTGAAGATCCGCTTTTTCTGTTGCTTTTGGAGGATGGAGTCGATCAGGGGAAGCGAGTACGAGTCGTGCTCGGTCTGCTCGTTCAAACCTCTGTAATCAACCACCAACCTTCACTCGCCCTTCTCCTTCTTGGGCACGATGAAGGCTGGGCTGGCCCATTCACTGTCGGAGGGTTCGATCCATCCCCGCTCAATGAACGCGGCCAACAGCTTCTTCATGGCCTCGGCCCGATCGCCCTGAAGTTGGTACTCCCGATGACGATAGATCTTCGGGTTCGGCTTCAGCTTGATCTTCGCTGTACCAAACCTCCCACGATCTGGAGGGTTCTTGTTGGCGACGCCACTGAATAGCCGCGGATAGGCCTTGATCAGCCTCTCCTTCAGCTCGGCGACCTTCGGGTTCTCCTGGGCCTCTTCAGCCGCTTGCTTCGGTATCGATACAACCGACCGCACTGCGGTATAGGCCTCTTCTGGGTCCGATTCTGACTTCTCCTCGTCTGATATGCCGTCTTCATCGTCGTGGGGAGCTCTTCCCACCGATAATCTTCGGAAATTTGCAGCCTCGGGCTGGTGACTGTCGCTATCGGCACCCATTCTTGGAAAATCCCATGTTGGTGGGTCCGACCCAACCGGACCATCGTATTGGTCCGCGATGTGATCCATGACCCTCGCCACGAACTCGTCCTTCTCGTACTTGCCGGTGACCAACATCTTGTCATCCCACCAATGCGGAGATGTGACCATGGCCCGCCTCTTCTTGGCTGCCACACGGTCGTGCATCCCCATCCGCATGTAGTTGACGACGTCGTCGATCTCGGCGTGGGACAGGACGTCAATGCCATCAATAGGCTGATCCGTCCCCTCCTTGGGCTCAAACATGACCTTCATGGGCACCGCCTCCACCCTACGGATGAATGCTTCTTCACCCGTGGGCTGGGCTTGCGCCCCATCCACCAGGAAAGCCTTGGTACCCCACGCTTGACCCGGGGAGGGCATTGATACACCCTTGGCGTCGATGAACAACTCCTCCTCTGGCCCGAATGACATCTCGTTCAGGGTGATGGAGTCCAGCGTCGACTTGAGACCCTCCAGCGGACATGGGGTGGATCCTATGCCGGTTATGACCAGGATCCCCTTCGCCCTATCCGCGACGATCTTCTCCACCGTACGTCTGGTTTTATCCAGGGAGCCATGCCAATACATGGGCCCCCACTCCTTGATACCCCAATGCCTGTGCCAGGCTGAGTCTCCTCGATGCCAATGCCTCCTACACTTCCGCAAAAGTGGGGCATCCCGGGAAGCGAAGACGTCCGTCTCGGGCACTTCAGCTCCCAGCGTCTGAATCATCCTGGCGTACACTTGCGGCGCCATTCCATATTCCGTGAGCTGAACTCCACGGTCTCCTCTGGACTTGGCACCCACAGCTTGCACCGCTTGGACGATCCGATCCTCTTCCTCAGCATTCCATTGGGATGATCCGCATGCATAGTCCGTGGACAGCCATGTGAGGCATTCATCATCCTCCCGGACCAGCGTTGCACGATGGGGAAGGGCTCCAATGGCATTTGCCACCATGAAGTCATACCCCATGATCATATCCCAATCGGTAATGTCGGCCACATAGAAGTTCCCGGATAGAGTGCTTCTCTTCGCCTGATCAGGGCGGTTCAAGCGCTCATGCTCCGAGAATTCCATACTGATGGTGGCCTCCTGGGTGCCGTTGGCGACCTTCAGGCGGACCGGTCTCCGGCTGGGCTGCAGGAGTTCCTCCTTGAACAACCCTCTCCGGACCAGGCTCACCTGGGCACCCGTATCCACTAACACATCCACCACCTTCTCCTCTCGTCCGCACCGTACTCGCACTTTCAAGTGCAACTGCCGCTCGTCGCCATGAGGTGTATGGACGACTCTCACGGCATGCAACTCTAGCACGTCCGGGTGCATCAGGACTTCAAGGGTATGGTCACGGATGGTGTAGATCTTGGGTTGGTCCTGCCCGTCCACGGGGCTCTCCGTGGTCGCTCCTTCCTTCTTGCCATGTCCTGTACCCACATGTACTTCTCTTGGCAGGGCGCTCCAGGGGTTGGGAGTGGCGAAACTCAGTGGTTTTGGCTCTTCTGGAGCCTTCTTTGGCACCCGATGTGCCTTCGCTTTCTCTGGGATTCCACTGATTTTCGGAGGAGAGACCTCCGAGGTCCCACTCCCGTGGGGGCTCCTCTAGACTTGGCTTCCCGCAGCCCCTTCCGGCTGCGATCCGCCAGGACTTTGTCCTCCACGTTGCTGGGCTTTGAGTTCCTCCAACGTCCTCAACATGTCCTCAGCAACTTCCTCGATCGACCTCACTCTTCGGTCTTGACCAGGTCCACCACCATAGCCTCTTCCTCAGCCTTTTTCTTGGCCTTTGCCTTGGCCTTTTCCCCCGTCTCCGCCCTTCGCCTTCCAATCGGAAATCCGCTGCTCCTTGGGCTTCTTCTCGGGGTGAGCGGCGAAGTAGGCCTTCTTGTCCGCCTCATACACCTTGCACTGACGGTGGTCGTGTGCATGGTTGTTTCCCTTGCCATAACAGACCCAGCACCCGTCGTGCTGAGACCTGTACTCTCGGAACGAGAGCGGTGGGTTCCCGATCCTCCTTGGCTCTCTGCTCTTCTTGGGTCCCAGCTGGCTCCATCTGGACCGATCCTGCCCATGGTTCTTCACGTTGTGCGCCACAAACGCGAAGAAATGGGCCTCCTCGTGATCCTCCCGGGACCCGGTCCAGTGGTCTTGGCCACTTCCAGTTCCATCCTCCGCGGAGTTGGCCGTGTCCTCCTGGATCTCCCGATGATGGCGGTCTTCTCGGTGTCCTCGTTGTCCGTGACCATGCCGATCCTGCACGTGGGCCTCGTTCTTCGCATTGAGCTTCAACTCCACCGTGATGTACTTCACGATCTCGTCCAGGCTCATGCGGGCGAAGATGACTTGCATCCTCAGCGGCTCCCCGCGCCTCCACTCCACGTTGTTGAGGCGCAGCAACCTTTGCCCCATGGAGTCCCCAAATACCTCCACGTACACGGCGTTCTTGAGGCCCAACATCCGGTTGGGTTCGCCCAGGTTCCTCCTGAAGAACTGCATGATACCCGCATGGGTATCCTCCGCCGCCATGATCCTCACCGCCACGCGCTTCTTCGCGCGCTTCTTCTCCTCGTCCTCCACTCTCCTCTTCCAGTTGCCGGGGAGGACGTCCTTCAGCAAGTGGCGGATCTCGCTGGCCTCGTTCCAGTCCTCCACCAGCTTGAGGCATCTGCGGTACTTCCGCAGATACCGGTTCCACTCCCGGACCCGCAACTCACCGCGGTCCAGCGGCAGCGGGATGGACCACAAGTCCTCCAGCTTCTGATTCGGAGCGTCCACCCGCTCCTCATCCTCCAACCACTGGAGGCAGGCCTGCTCCGTCCTGATCAGTCCTTCCCGGATCTGATCCCGCAGCTCCTCCTTCAGGTCCTGCGCCAGCCGGTGTGGGAATGTCCGGCATACCCACTTATCCCGCGGCGCTCCCCGCATCTCGCCGACGACCTCCTCGGCGAAATCCTCCCAATTCAGGATGAAGTCATCCAGGTTGGAGGGGTTGCCATCGTAGTAGGGGATTTTGATTCCCCTGAGGTCATCGATCCTGATGGCGTCTCCGACGTCACCGGCCACCACTCCACCGAGACGGATACCACCTGTGGCCGGGGGACGTGAGTACACTCCCCGTACATCCCTCTCCTCCATGGAGTGCGGTCCAGTTGGGCCTGAACTCATGGGGTTTGGAATGCGGGAAGGACTTGCTCCATCGGCCGTCCATATCCCCGTATTGGGGTCCTTCGCCCACAGGTTTCCGCCTGGATGACCTCGACCATGTCCGTCGGCACTTCCCATGGTTCGCCCCTGCATGGTGTGGTTCTCGATCTTCTCTTCCGCATAAACTACCATATTCGTCGTGATCGGTACATCCTGGGCGGCATGGGACATCTGTACCGTCAGGCTCCTCGGGTCCGTGGTTACGTGCCCTTCCCGCATGGACCCAGCCGGTGCCGTGTGTTCCCCGAGCATTGTGGATTCGCTGAACATGGGAACAAACGGCAGCGCACCCGGGTCAACACGCGGAGGCGCGTAGGGTGCCTCTGCAGGGCCGCCCATGGGTTTATCCATGGCGCTCCTGAGGGTCTTAACCCGCTCCACCAGCTCTGCCGCGGCCGGCTTTGCCGGGAGCTCCGCACCCGAGGCGAGGGGCTGTAGCTCCTCTAGCCTTTTCAGGCGTCCCGACATGTCCTCCACCAGGTGGAGGAGGCTGTCCACCACTCGCTGCTGCTTCTCCAGGGCCAGCTCCAGATTCTCCCGGTACCGGTCCCGTTCCGCTCGCAGCTCCTCCATGTCTTTCTCCGCGGCCGACTGGTCGTCCAGGATCCCCGCAACGTCCTCCTCTAGACCGTCCTTGGCGTTGTCCAGGCGGTCTAGGCGATGCACGATGGCGTCCATCCCCATCTTCGGGTACTTGCCCATGAGGAAGGACACATGCTCGCAGTGGCACGCAGCGTGCTGTCCGCCGGATTCAGCGCATTCCGCGGTTCCCGGCACCTCAGACTCATCGCCCATAGGCGTATCGCCTATGGCGTCCGTCTCTGGTACCGTGTGCCGCTGGCCCTCCAAGCCCTCGGCGTCGTGCTTCAGGGCGGGCTCGGGGGCCGTATGCGCCCTGGCGATCGGCGCGGACATCTCCGGCTCCGAAGGTGGCTCGTAGGCTGTCCGATAGCCCTCGGAGTGCCCCTCGGATTCCCACAGCCTGACCGGGCTGGGGTCCGTGTCCATAGCCCCGGCGTCCCTTGCCGCGGACTTGGGTGACCCGCGCTTCCGGTAGCGCCGGGCCCGTCCTCCACTGCTGCCTGAATGGCAAGCCTCATCAGAATCCTCCGCGGCGGAGCGGAGGTTGCATGCCTTTCGGCAGCGACGCTCACACATGGAGACCAGGTCCTCCATGTCACGTCCTCCTCTTCCCGAATGTCGTACTTCTCTTCGGGCTTCAACTTCCGGAGTTCGCCATGCTCTTGAACGTCTCGGTTCTTCTATGGCTCCAATCTCCGGCGTGGTCTCCACCGAGTCCACAATACGCACCCGGGGCGTACTTGGGCAGGGCTCATAAGGGCCCAAGTCCCCGGGTCGGCGGTTGGTAGGGGCAGCAGGTAAGCCTCTGCTACCATAAAGAAGGTCCCTACCAGGACCGGCCCCCGCTGTGCCCCATCCGCCTGTAACCCCTGCCGATTTGCTCCTGATCAACGATTGCATTGCTCAAAATCCAAGGTTCCAAATCCAAAAATATAGAAAATAAAAAATCCTCCTTCAACCCTGAATGGCAACCAGATCCCACAAATACAGCAATAACCCAATTCACAGTCCAAATCAGGCTGCGGGCTTCCGTTCAGCACACCGGTATTTTCACGGTGGCGGGCATGCACAAGAATTGCACCAAGGAAGAAAGCCCTGAAATTGGCATATGAACACAAATAAAGCAAAGTTGGGGAAAGAGGTAAACATACACATTCATAGCCATAAACCCCTCATTCCCTGGACTCAAGACCTTCCCTTGACTCACCAACATGATGCCCTGAACCCAATCAAATAAGATGGCTAAATGCCATGTGTCACAAGTCACTACATAAACCCCAAAAATGTGTTCACTCCCAAGCCTCTAAATCCTAGCCCAAAAGGGGAGGTGACGTGTCATGGCATAGGCTGGCACTCAGGACCATGCCCTACCCTGACATAACCTTGGTTGGACTCGGAGTCGAATGGGCTTAGAGAAATGACCTATGAGTTTGAACTCATAACATGCCAAAAAACTGCCAATTCACACCCTATTAGCCATATATCACATATATGCTCAAAATTGAAGTTACCACTTATCCGAAGGCTCAAAGCATGCATGGAATCGAAGTCTAGTATTCATGGAGGATAGAGACCAAAGGCCAATGCCCATGTACATCCCCATTTTACCCTCGAAACCCCTTCGGATATGGGCGCCACGCACTGCCCAAGTCAGCCCATGATCTTGAGACCAATTCTTGTGATCCTTCGTGCGCCAAGCCAAATGGAGTACGCGATCCGGCATATGGTGGTGTTCAACTCCAAGGCATATGCCAACATATGAACAACATACCATGGTTCGACTCTCCATAGGCTTCCTGCTGTTTGCCGACCAGGTAAGTACACAAAACGCAAAAATGAGCAAAAATTGAGGTCAAAAACATGAAAATATGACCAAATACAAAGTTGTCATGATAGTATATCTCTATGCTCACCCATGATATCCGCTCATGGTTCAATACACAAATGATTGGAACCATTTGCAAACAATTCCCCCACTTGGATCCCCAATCGGGCGCCCGGAGATACCTTCGCCACTCACATCTACATGCCCCATGAAAATGGGAGTGCACTTATGGATCTCTTTCCCAAACATACCATGAGCAATACATATGCGGTAGACTTAGTCTAGCGCTTTGAATTCCACAATTGGGACATGGGCAAAACCCTTGTCACGTATGGCTCCCCATCTCTTCGGCCACACGAAGATATATAACATGGGCGTGAGCATATCAAGACATATACCATGCATATGAAACATACCCTCAAAAAGTGGCTCCCACCATAGTATGCCATGACCCTCCATGAACATAACTTCACGTTAAAATTACGTGGGAACCCAAGGAAAGTTGCTATGCAACCCCAACACTCATGCGGCACACTCGAAAGTCGCATTAAAATATTCCGTTGCACGGTCCAAGAGTTATATATCACTTTATACCCTCTTGACCCTTTTCCCTTGCTACACCGGGCATGTGTGCCCACCAAATGCGTTTGATGCTTCCTAAATTAACTTGAGACTAAGGCGCTTGCAACCCAACCTTCCTTATTCTCTTTCCTCACACTCGCGCGTAGATATGGCCCTTCAAAGTGGTCCCACGATTCACTTTTGTTTCCCGTATATCTCCAAGGCAAATGGGTGGCAAGTATAAGGGAAACCTGATTCGAGCATAGGGAAAAGAGTATGACCACTTGAAGAAGACCAAATCAAGTGCGGCGATGTCAAAGTCGAAAATCCGATTTCGACATCGCGAAAAATTCAGATTAAAATTTCGAGTGCTTATTTAGAAAATTGCGGAAGCAACGAACCCCTTGCTGATGAAATCTGACCCTTCAACGGAGTATCCGCCAAAATATCTGGAAATAACAGTTAACCAATCGGTTAACGCAAAATCGCGAGCCAACTGACGGTCGCCGATACATTGACCATCAGAACGAAAGGCTGAAAAATTACGGAAACATTATGATAATTAAGACCCTGTTGATTCCTGATATTCTGATATATAAATCTCAGCTGGCGGCGCCTCGGTACTGAATATGGCCGCTCGTAGCCGGAATGGCCAAACCTATCACACTATCACATCGGGTTAGTTCAGGTGGATGGGAGAGTATGATATCAGCCAACGGCGGCTTGCTGGCACATAGATACACACCCCAAGTGACCCCAAGATGGCCACGGGGGTCCGAACCGGCTTCAATGTGCTTGGGAAGGCATTGTCGCGGCCACCCGGTCCATGTGTCCCAGGTGGGAGGGTGTCCCCACATGTGTCCATGGGTAGGGCCACATGCCCCCTCCTTTGGGCGGCAGCTCTGGGGGCTGCCCAGCCGTGTGGAGTATCTCTCACCACAAGGGGTATTGCTCCCGCTAGTCTACGGTACGACCGCCTCACCCTTGTGGCTTGAGTTGCGGGGCCACTCTGCTTGGCAGGCGACCCCCTCCTGGACTGTGTACCGGCTCGCCTGTCACCGGTTGCTTCCATGGCTCCGGGTGACGTTTGCCATGGTCCCCGATGCAGCCTGGCCGGGCTCAGACCAGTGGCCCTGGAGTACCGCTCCTGCCACTGGCCCGGTGGGTTGGCTGGGTCGCCCCAGTGCGTCCGACCCATGGGGTGTTGGTTCTTTCCTGTCCCTCGGCCGCCCTACTTGTGTGCAGTGTCCTGGGCCACTTGGCTCCTGTTCACCGGTGTGCCCGCGTGGTTTGTGGTGTTGCGTGTGCGGTGTCCTGGGCCACTTGGCTCCTGTTCACCGGTGTGCTCGCTCGGTGTGTTGTGTTGCGTGTGCGGTGTCCTGGGCCACTTGGCTCCCGTTCACCGGTGCGCCCGCTGGGTGTGTTGTGTTGCGTGTGCGGTGTGCTGGGCCACTTGGCTCCTGTTCACCGGTGCGCCCGCTCGGTGTGTTGCTTTGCGTGTGCGGTGTCCTGGGCCACTTGGCTCCTGTTCACCGGTGTGCCCGCTCGGTGTGTTGTGTTGCGTGTGCGGTGTCCTGGGCCACTTGGCTCCTGTTCACCGGTGTGCCCGCGTGGTTTGCTGTGTTGTGTGTGCGGTGTCCTGGGCCGCTTGGCGTGAACAAGGTAAACAATGACTTCACATGAATCATTGGCTCAAGCTGCGGATGGTACGCATAAAGAAAAAGAATAGGTTTCAATGCCGTTGTGATGTGATGGTATGGAGTGAGAATCAAGATTTGCAAACGCATAATCAAAGTGCCGTATGCTATGATGAAAAGGCTAAGCCAATGAGTCTCGGCGTTACCTTCTTTGCATTTGAAGGGGCGAGTGTCAAACGATTGGATCCATTGTGATGCACGCTTGACTCTGGTGCTGGTTGCCGCGGTGGGGTGTCCAAGGTCTCGACCTGGCCTCATCCTGACAATAGCCCAAGGGGCATGCAACGCAGAGCAATGTGCTTCCGATTGCCTTCCCTCGGCGCTACGCCTTGGGGGACACCGCCAGTCTTTAGACATCATGGCATGTCTTGACCCAACATACGGTCAAAGTTGGGTATCCGGATAGTCCGGTGGTAGGTTGAGAATCATCGGCCGTGCTCGAAATTTATCATTTTGCCATGACAAAGTTAGTGTTTGCGCCCAAGCGTTTGCAAATCATGGTTTTTCTACTACTACCCAAGACTCAATCGTAATTCAAAATGCGGTAGCAGTGTTGTGGTTCCTACTGTGTTGTTTTCAGGTGCAGCATTGTCTTTCTTTGTGGTTCTTGTCATTTTACACCTCATCAATCAAACATAATGCCTACAGCAGAAGCATCATCGTCGTTGCCAAGCTGGACGCCCCCACTCCTTCAAGGAACGGAGGGAGAAAGGAGACCCTTGGATTATATCGATATGGAAAGCCCCATCGGCCATGATCAAGAGCAACAAAAGGCACGGCAGATGGGACTACCAAAGATTTGGGAAGTTGCGGCAATATTGTGTGCTGGAGGTTACCCTGGAAACCCAAGACCATGTTGCTACTGCCTTGGGTGGGCCATTCGCACGGAAGCAGTATGGGGGCCGCGCCCCCCATGGCCTGAGCGTCGCCAATAACTCCCGCAATGTTGCCCGCCCAGGGAGGGCAGAGGGACGGACCGAGGCGGCACGACCCCCCGGCCCCCTGGCCCCCTGGCCAGCCCTCCGGGGGGGCCGCTCACGGGCCGCCCCTTCCCCCCCCCCCCCCGCCGGCAGCAGGCCGCACCCGGCGCCCGGGGCTGCCCCACGACCCCGACCCAACGCGTACACCTGGGGGGGATGCGCCGGCGACAAAAGGGGGACTGGGAAGAGGGCCGCAGGCCGCCCCCCCCAGGGGGGTGGGGAGCCACGGCGCGACCCCCCCCCTGTCCCTGCACCCCCCCCACCGGCCCGCAAGCCATGGGGGCGCCGGCCCCCACCCCCCTGGGGCAGAGGGGATGATCCCCCCTCCCCCCGGCAGGACCGCGGCGTCCGGGAGGGAGGCCGGAGCAGGACCCGCCCCCACGCCCCAGCCGCCTGCTCCCGCAGGAACCAAGATGGACAAGCGAACCCACGCCACCACACCAGGGTGCCACACGGACGGGGCCCGGGGACAGCAAGCGAGCACGAACCAGAGCGGTATGGGGGCCACGCCCTCCATGGCCAAAGCGTCGCCAAGGACACCCGCTTTGTTGCCTGCCCAGGGAAGGCAGAGGGACGGACCGAGGCAAGGCGACAGCCCGCCCCACTGGCCCCCCCGGCCGCACGTTCGAGGGGACCGGCGCACAGGCCGCCCCCCCCCCCAACCCCACTCCCCGGCGCTGGAACGCCCCAGACGCGCAGACCCACCCCACAGGGAGCACACAGCCCCGAGCCAGGTATCGGGGAAACGGGACCGGGCCGCCCCCCCGCCCAAAAAAAACAAACCAAACAGAGCGCGGGACCGGGGCAGGACACGTGGAGGGGCACGGACCGCGTGGAACGGCCCTACCAGCGCCCAGCGCCGGGACCGTGTGAGGTGCCCGCGCCACACCAACCAGGGGAGGGGGGGGAGGTGGGCGTGGACGCCGCGGGAGCGCGAGCGCACACACACACAAAGGACAGGCGGGGAAAACCAGAAGGCAAACGGGACCCAGCCCGTCGAACGCACAGACCGCATGGAATGGCGTACCACTGAGCGAGGGTAAGGGACAACCGGACGGGACGGCCTGCCATACACAGCGCAGGACACGCGGGGCGAGAAGGGGGAAACGGGGAAGACACGACACCAGGCACCGGGCCGAGCCCCCCGAACCGGCCGCGAACGCCGCGCACACACGACCAGGGCACTGCACTCGCCCAGCCCACAGGGGTCCCACTGGCGACAACCCTACGAACCCGTTTTGCCCAGGTAGAGTTGCACAGAAACATTGATGTTTGCACGCAGTTGCACTAAATTTCTGCCAGTTGCACAGAATTGGACTGAAGTTGCACAGTGCAATACCTGTGCAACCGCGCTGGCGCCGCCGTCACGACTGCCGCCGTCGTTGCCGCATCTTAAATTTCACGGGAAATTTACTAGCCATTTGCCAGATTTGCAATGGTTTTGCAAGGAAATGCTATTTCCGAGTTTATTAGAACTACCTACGGTAGTTTTAGCAGCGAGGACTTGATGGATGACCTTGTGGGACTATTTACCTCAACGGCACCGGGTACCGCCCTATTGGATCGCCTCAATGCACGCATCAATAAGCAAAAACGATACAAGAAACGCGCAAAGGACGCCATTCGGCAGGTTTACACACCTACCGAGGCTGTACGCCTCGTTTTGGAGCTTGAAATGCCAAACAAAAGGTGATGTTTCTTGCTATTTCGCTTTTTTGCGTTATGGATGCATTGTGCAACGGCTCCTTGTGGTGTGCAAGTGACCACTTGCACACTTTCAAAGCCATATCATTCTCATACATCGTCTAATGTGGTCATTCACTCCATTCGGGATACTTACATGCTCTAACTTGCACACTAGGACATCGTATAACACCACATTCATAAAAATAGTGCGATGATGGCAACGTTACGCTTTGTGCAAACATGTGTGCAAGTAGTTTATTGCACCGTTTGCACACGGTTGCACTTGTGCAACTAGCAATATATGCCTCTCCCTTTCTAGGTACAAGAACCTTATCCGTTGGGTATCCAAGCTTCGCAATGATGGGAAGGGGCGCGTCCCCGCTAATTGGGAGCACCCCTTTCCATCGTTTGAGGCTTTCAAGATTGCTTGGCGGGAGCTTGGAAGCAAGCAAATCCTAGTCCCAAGCGATTACAATGGGAAGGTAGGTGTCCGTTGGGATCTTGATGAGTTTTTTTAAGTATATCTCAACTCAAGACGATATACTTGATACAATGTCATTCCCGCTTTTGGATGGGGAACGACCATATGTTTTGATCGTTCGGGGTGACGGATTCCCTTGTGGATCTCGCCCCTGGGTGCAATTGGCCATTGGGTTTGCCAACCATGGTCAGAAGGCGCGCACCCTAGCTTATAATTGGACCATCGATGTCGCCCTGACAAGTGAGCACGACATCGATGCTCTACGTGCAATTTTTTCAAAGACTTTGGAGGCAAACCAAAGTATTATACATACCGGATGGATCCTCATTCGTGAAAAATGGTGTCGTGCCCGAGTCATGTTCGGTGGTCTCTGGGGGAAGAGGCCCTCCCACTGGTGGGGGAGGTGTACGGGTGGTTGTGCTTGGCCAACCAGGGGACCACCAGGGGGTTGAGGAACCGGCCCTTCGATGCCGTGCTCCTCCGGAGAGACGGGGGAAACCGAGAGGTACCCCCGGGGGGGTGGGCAGCCGCCCCCGGCCGGACAGCGCCGCGCGACGACGGCCGGGGGGATGAGGGGCCCCAGCGAGGGCCTGCAGGAGGGTCCGGCTCTAGGTAGAGGGGGGCGGGGGAAGGGCGCGACCCCCCAGCCGATGGCTGGCCCCCGGGGCCGGGACCGCCATGCCCCCCCCCCCGGCCGTCAGGAGGCGTCGCCAGGGGACCAGAGGGCCCCCCCCACTCCCCCCCCCCCCTCCCACTCAGGCCCAAGAGCGGACGGAGCCAGACCGAAGAAACGGCGGCCCCACACCCTGAAAGTGCTGCCCTGGGTCGTTGATGGTGCCGGAGGGCTCGGGGCCGGCAAGACCAGTGGGGCAGGCACGCGAGGAGTCGACCTGAACGCTGCTATTGGGGGTAGAACCGGAGACTCGGACACCAACAGAGGCGAGAGCAGCAACAACTGAAGCAAGATCCATGTTGAGTGTTATCCGGCAGAAAATCCCGGTCTATGAAGAAAATTGATGCTGATTTTATTATGCACATCTGAGTGTCCATATCCATCTGAAAAGATTTAAATAAATCCGATTGTGAAAAATATTTGGCCGATCTGGCCCGCGAGCGCGCGTCAGCGGCAAATGGCGATTCCAGCTAAATGATCGGAACGCGGCGGATTTACGGGGAATGGACCGCGGAATCAGATCCGGCATATCAGAAATATATAGGTCTGATCCTGAGACTGAGCTGCGAGACGGCGATTCCGTCGAAGCAAAGAAAATGACCAAAATGTAGTCAATCTGGGTTAGATCAGTGAAAATCTGAGCAGATGGGGGTTAGCCGCACTTACACTCCCCCTCCAAAAACACACTGGGGTGTGTCGCTACGTCAACGAAGAACGTAGTGCGGGTAAGTCCCAGAAAAAAATAAAAATGTAGCCTCGATGGGGCGAAATCTGCTTGATCTGACCTGATTTGGGCTGAATTGGCACTGAATCAGGATGGATGAACCTGAGATGAGACAGAATGAGAAGTGACGAACAGTCCTCCGTGCAGTAAAACATTAGGTCAAGGGCTAAAAAGCATGTAAACGTATCGAGAATCGATACCAAACCATACTTTGGTTGAGAATGAGGTAGATTATTGGTGGATTGAGTGGGGGAATCAAGAAATGGAGTGACATCTCAGCGCACTGGCACCGTTTCGCTGTCGCGGGCACGCTACGGTGTCCTCGCCCAACTCTACATCGTGTTATTCCCGCTTTTCTCGTTCTGAAAAGTGCAGCATGTGCTTCAGATTTGGCGCATCTGGTGGATGATCACATGATTCAGCAAGATTGAGAGTCAATTTGAGCAGAGATTAAGGAGATGAAGCAATCACAGAGAGGGAAAACAAATACAAATGCAGTCTACAGACCCTAAGTGAACCATTGAAGGAAGAGATGTTTTTCTGTGCACTTAGATCTAAACAGATCTTCGAGGAATGAGGGGAGATGACAGGGAAATCAACCTAAATTGTCCTAACATCAGCAAATTCCCTAAGATGAAGGTGAAATGAAGCGGAATGTGTACAACTGAAACTACTAATACCTTCGTTTAGACTAAAGTTAATATATATTGTCGTTTATTCAGCTGAATTGTGCGTTCCGGCACGTTGGTTCGCGAGCATCTAACAGATTCTATCAAAATGTGGATCATGTGATGGCCCTGGATCCTTGGCATGTACCGCGCCGAAGGTTCGCTGAAGGCGCTTTACTGACAGTATATAACTGAGAGACACCGAAGAGTCCTTTATTTACAGTGGCGGCGGTGTCAATCGACTTGGACAAGGCCAATCTTTCTGATGAGTCCCACAAGACACTTGGATTCACTATTTTCGACAGTTGCAGGTCGGATTGAGCTCACATTGGCGTGTGCCAAAAATACAACGAAGCTTACGGACTTCAGAGGTTGCTGTAAGAAGTCCCTAGAGCCTCTGTCTGAAGGTTGTCTGAACAATTGACGTCTGGGTTTCGTGCAACAGTGGCAGAATGATGGACAACCCTAAGAAATTCAAGGCAAATTTGAGGATCCTGGATCTGAATCTGGACTTTGGCTTCCGCATCACGGCGAATGAAGGTAAGATCTGAGTTCCTGGCGTCGCATCTGGTGCAGCCAGTACTACAGGGGGTGCCTGTAGGGGTGAATGTCGCTGGCCAGCGTTTTTACTATGTACATTTGCTTCCATCTGCACGAGTAGCCAAATTCCAAAGATGCACAGACCAACAGAGACAAGATTACCCCGAATCTGCCTGAATTAAGCCTGAGTTTGGGTTTTTCTGAACACGGCAGCACACTCCGTGGCTTTCGGCTGTCGACTTTTGATACGCTACCGAACGGAGACCAAAGAAAAGTTGATTGACGTCAAATTATCAAACATTCGCAGTTCTCCACATCATGACATAATCAGGAAGAATGAACAGTGGATTGAGCAGAATGTGGCTGAAATGGGCCTGACTTCGGCCAGGCACGAATACATGTGACCACCAACCTGTCTGGTCGGGCCCTCGTACGGCTTGGGCGCTGCAAATCAGCGGCCGAACTCGAAGCTTGGTCCTCATTTGGTTCCTGGGCTGGCCTGACCGCAGGAGGGGGGATCGACGATTCAGCCCTGGAATGTGGCTGCTGAGGGCCGTAAAAGGCTGGATCTCGATTCACCACAGGTCGTTTTCCGTCGCTCTCCACTTGTCTGTCTGGTTTCGACAAACAATCTGTCAGGAGTACTCCAATTTCGGGGTGCTTCTTGAGGAAGTCGATGAACCCCTTGGTGTACCCATGGACAAAAGAATGGGCTGGTTCCCAGTTGTTGTGACTGGAATCAAAGCCCCTCCACTCACATAGAAATTCCCATTCGCCCTTCGCGTCACGTCTTGCCTCTAAAATCCTCTTGAGTTCGTACTTCCCCCCTTCGATGACCCGATCTGACAAAATTTTCGAAGTCCAAAAAAGGGGTTTAACCCGATCTTTGGGGGAGGGGATCTCTCTCTTGAGGCGATCGCCCGAAACGTCAATTTCCCTGCTGACATCCACACGAATCCTCCACCTGTTCTCACCAAGACGCGCTGTAACAGCGAATGGCCCCTCCCACAAGGGAAGAAGCTTATCATCTCCGTCCAGGGTGGTTTCGGATTTTCGAAGCCAAACTCGATCATCGACTTCAAAATTGTGGGGGTTTTTTCGGCCTTGATTTTGGACCCAAAGCCAGTCAGCTTGATGCTTTTCGATTAATTTCGACACAGTTTTTTCTGCTCGTTGGACTTCGTCCAAAAACAGCGAAGCATCTTTACAGGGGCGAGGATTATTCAACGGCACGTTCCACCAACACTTCTTTCGTCCAAAGACAATTTCATTTGGAGAAAGGCCATGATACAAAGGCGTGTTGTGGTAACGGCGAAGCAATGCGAAGAGAACTTCAAGCCAATGGAAATCCTTTTCACTCGCGAGCTCCTTACGAAGCATATTTATAAGTGAGCGGCCGGCTCTTTTGCCAGGCAGCGCTCGATGCGAGTGGATTTCACATCGGAGGTGGTGGATTCCAAGGCGAGCACATAATTCCTTCCACCATTCGGAGGTGTACTCTTTGCCTGAGTCCGTTACCACCTCGGATGGGACGTCCCAACCTCCCATCCAGGTCTGCGCGCACCATTTGGCGGCAGCCTTGCCAGTCATCGACTCAATGTTGCAAGGCAACAGTTGAATGTAGCCGGAATGACGGCACTGAATGAGGAGCACACCATTGACCTTTTCATTGGTCCAATGGCACTCTTCGTCATCGAGTTCACCGAGATAGAAAAAATCACTGGTGACTCTGTTAAAGAGGCGCTCCGGAATAGGATGTGGCCTCAGATGGCCGTGCTTCTTCGCGCTGGGGGGCGTCGAGACAGCAGATTGGGCACATCCGGCGGCTACTTTCATGCAGTGAGTATATAGCCGTGAGCCAAACAACCTATGTTTAATCATCGACCACAGTCGACGGCCATGTGCGTGGGGGGACTCCCATTTGTGCCACCAGTTTAACACTCGGGGGGCCAGGGCGTCTGGTACGCACAATTTACCCTCCATCCACAGCTTCCCCCCATCCAACGAATACTCAGAAAAAATCCCATCCTTGTGAGCATCTTTGGATTTGAGATTTCCAAAGACCTCTTTAAACATGGGATCCTGCAGATAATCGGACGTCCAGTCACGGATGATAAGGGAATCTTTAGGCAGGGGTGGAGTTTTGGCCGGATCTCGACGCTTAATGCCCTGGATCAACCGAAATCGACTTACTCGTCGCGTATAGTCAAACCGTTTCACACTCCCTGAGGAGGGATCGGTGACTTTTTCCACGACTTTCAGTGTTTTGGTGCAGATCTCATGAGCATGCGCCGGATCTGAGATGGCCGTGATGTCATGGCACGGTAATGCGTGCTGTTTAACAGCGCACTGCATGCATGCACGTCGAATGAGCTTTCTTTCTTCCTGATCCCATTCGATTATTACATGGCGGTCCTGCTCCGTACCATGGATGTTGGTACTTTGCAGCCCCTCTGAAGCGGGGTAAGCCCATCGGCTCAGAGCATCCGCTACCGTGTTGTGTTTTCCAGGCAAAGACGACACATGGAGGTCAAACAGAGAGAGAAATTCGTGCCATCTGGCCCGTCGACCAGCTGGGCTCGCGACAGTATCAATGTGTTCGGTGGCCCAATACTCCAGAGATCGATGATCCGTCAGGACCTCGACTCGATTGGTGCCAACCCACGATTGGTACTTTTTTAAAGCACAGATTATGGCGTAGGTTTCTTGCTCACGCGGCGACCATTGCAATTGGCGTGGAGCTAGCTTCCGCGACCAAAATGCAAGAGGGTAATGATCGCCGGTGGCTTCATCAACCTGTTCAAGGACAGCTCCGATCGCGTACCTAGAAGCGTTGGTTCTTATGTAGAATGGTCGGTCGAATTGCGGCACATGCAACGTGGCGACTTCGCAGAGGGCCGCCTTCAAGTGATGGAAGGCCTCCTCGCACTCGTCAGTCCACTTGACACGAACCTTTGAACCTGCCTTGCCCGCATATCTCCCTACCTTCAATAATTCAGTGAGGGGGGCAGCAAATTTGGCATAATTCGGCACAAAAGTGTGGTAAAAATTGCAACAACCCAGGAATCCTCTCAACTCCGTGATCGTCTCAGGGCGCTTCCACTTCTGAACAGCGACGAGCTTCCCTGGACTGGGTCGTCGGGTGCCATTCTCAAGGAGAGAACCACAAAATTCGACTGATTTTAAAAATAATTTTCCCTTCTTTGGCCCACAAATCAGCTGATTGGCATCCAGAATGTCCAAAACCTGGTTCAGCTGCTTTTCATGTAGGGCCACCAGCTCGGCTTCGGTCAGTCCCTCCCCTTCCGTCGCGATGATTATGTCATCTATGTACACGCTCACGAAGGCACGAAGCTCAGGATGAGCTGAAAAAAGCACATCCTCCATCATTCTTTGAAAAAACGAAGGGGCGTTCTTCAGGCCCATGGGCATGACCGTCCACTGGACTGGGCCACATGGCGTGCACATACAGGTGAGAGGTCGGCTGTCCTTCCTCAACGGCATTTGGTGAAAGCCGTGACGGAGATCCAGCACAGAAAACAAACGACCTCTTGCCCTCTTGGCGATTTCCTCCTCAATGAGGGGCAGGGGGTGTGAATCCGCCTTGGTTTCGGCGTTGAGGTTGCGAAAATCAACAACCATTCGCCAACCATCAATAGTGTTCTGGTCTGCAGGCGGCGGCTTCGGGACGGTGAAGGGTGCACAGCACCATTCGCTGGTCATACAACCCTCAAGCCAACCAAATTCCCTGAGATTTCTCTCGATGATTTTTCTGAGGATCTCATGTTTATGTCCATGGTTCTCATAAGGACGCTGTTTCTTCGCCTTGTAACCTTCACGAAGCTCGATGAAGGCTTCACCAAACTGCCCACGGACAGGGGGGTCTTTGATCAACTTCCCTGAAAGGGTTGTGTCCTTCCGTTCCTCAAAAATCTTTTCTCTTGACTTGGAACACAATTCAGTGTCCACCTGATCGCCAGGAATTACTGTCGAAAAAACTTTGGCGACTTCTTCGGCTTTGGCAGGAAGAATCTTCTTACGGATGTCCCTAAACAGGTCCGTATCAACTGCCTCTTGAAGATAGGTGGGTCGAGTGTCAACATCCCAGAGATTCTCTTCGTGATCCAGCTCCTCGAAAGGATCTATGAAAGCTTCCACAGGGGGTTTTTCATAAAAAACTCTGAATTTGCGGCGCGATTTCAAATTTTTCTTCGCCCGTGTACTGAAGATTCTTTTCGATGTCGATCGTATTGGGGAAGAGGGAGACGAGGCGGACCCATTTGACGTTGGATCACCTTGGGTATCTGACGGACAAAAATCAGAAAAAATGGATTCATCATCAGTACCACGCTCAACCTCAGATTCAGACCCAACACAAGAATCAGTACCAGAATCAGCAGAATTAGAGTCAGAAAGCTTTCCATCCACCAGGAATGCAAGCGAATTCCAGGACCGCTGTGGCAGGGGACCTGTGTCGTCCCTGGCATACAGCTTAATCTTCCTGGGAAGTTCGATGTAATCTACACAAATGTCTTGCAATTCCTTAAACCAAGGCTTGTCGTCCCACAAGGGCACAACTAAAATCGCCTGGGTTTTATCTTGCTTGATTTTGTGGATGACCTGCTGGATTAAGTGAAACGGAGGATTAATCCATAACTTCTTGTCCCATTTATGGGTCCAAGCGTCGCGAAAGTGCTTGTCAAAGCGCTTGTTCTCGCGGTTAGCAAAGGCATCATACTGTGGCCAAAAGGAATGGTGTTCATGAAAATATTCACAAATTGCATCGCGCCATTTGTCGACAACTCTGTAGGATGAAGAGTGCCAGCGCGAAGGGCGTCGTGGCTGGGAGTCCCTATGAAGACATTCTAACTCTCGGGAGTAATCGGCACTCCCATTCACCTCTGCAATGGTGACATCTTCGCCAAATTTTGGTGTAACTTTTTGTTTCAAAAATTCTTCTGCAATTTTAAACCCTGCGTGCAAAAAACGAAATTCAGGACGCTCCAAGGGACCTGACTCCAGCAAAAAACAACGCCGATGACCTACGGGCGCCACCCTGTTCTTACGAAGCCAAGGATGGCCCAAGTAAAGGTCATACTTTATGTCGGCACGATAGAAGTAGTCATCCTTAAGGACAACTTCCTCCACATTACCTTCTTCCCAAAGGTCTTGAGCGACCAAATGAGTGGATATATAACAACCGCGTTGCCCACCTGCGAGAGAATGTCCAGAAACTCCCTCGAGGGTAACAGGATGAGGCGACTCAAACACGCAGTCGTCGGGTAAGAAAGAATTGGATTGGAGATTTACCTCTGATCCATTGTCACACAAACAAGTGGCGAGATGGAAATTGCCCTTGCAATCAGAGACCCACAGCTTTGTGACGAACTGACGGGCCCTGTGCTTGGACTGTACACCAACCTCGTCCACTACAACAGAAGGATCCGCAGCCGGATCCAGGGGAGAGGAGACAAGCGACCCTACATCAAGTAATGGTCGAGATGGAATCTGGGGATCATGCCTGAAATCGCCTGGGGAGGGGCGATTTTCGTGGCTCCCCTAGGCGTTCTGACCTCCAGTGGATGCGTTAACATTGTGAACACACCCTGATTCGTCGACCCACTCATCTTGGAACGGATCATCTGCTGGATTCAGGGCATTTTCAACGTAATCTCGATCCGCATCGGACACCTGATCTGCACCTGAGACCTGATCCACACGATGGTTGCCCTTTCCACGTCCACGGCCACGGCCGCCGGATGATGGACCACCACCGTCGCCACGCCCTCTGCCCTTACCAGAGAAAGGGGTCCCAGAAGGATTTCCCTTACCTTTACCCTGGGATCCTGGAGCATTTCCCTTGTTTGTACCGGATTGAGGGGTTTGGCCTGGATTTCGATTTCCGCCTCCGGCGTTGCCATTGGGATTTTTCTGGCCGTTCGGCTGCCCACCGGAGCCGGATGGAGTCCGATTTCCTGTGCCTTGGGACCCGCCAGGGCCTCCAGTATTTTTGTTTCCACCGGAGGGGGTCGAATTCCCTTTTCCCCCCTTTCCACCATGCACCTGTCTGTCATTCCTGTCTGAATTCTGCGGATTACTGATATTTTCACCAATCACCTTGTGATCGTAAGGAGACCATCGGTGATTACCAGTAGAATGCGACTTAGCTCGGTTCGTAGAACCTAAAAGAAGGCAGATGCTACAGTGATCCTGAACATTCCGGGTGTCATTCACCCTTTTGTTGCCCTTTTGGGCCCCATTTTGGGTGTTTTGCTGGGTATTCTTGTTTCCCCCAAGACCCTCATGGAAATTTTGATTGGCGGCGTCAGCGAGCCGCTCAACCTCTTCCCAGAGTTCCTGTGGGGTGAACGAAAACACCCAGTTCTTGGCCTTCAGGCGATGGCCATGGTAGCTTACTCCCCTGTTGAGGACTTGAACAAACAAGTCCCGATCCTCGTGTTCATTAAATTTGATTTTCCACGTGTTTTCAGTGAATTTCACCTTGGAAAACGACGTGGGGGAGCACTTTTGAAGTGCCTCCCTGACCGTAAACCTGTTGGCCGAGGCATCAAAGCCTTCGACCTCCGCCCACCAGGTCTTGACCTTTTCTTCGGATTGTTTATTCCGAAGGGTGGCGGCAGTTTCGGAGGGGATCTTGTCAAAAATCAGATTTTTCAGCTCGGCACTAGAAAATTTTTCGCCTGAATGTTCAGATTCTTCCACTAGATTCCAGAAGCGCTGTCTCTTGTCTTGCACTTCGTGCAAGATTAATCGCGAGAATGAAGGAAAATTCTTCAACATCTGGTGGTAATGGTCCTCTGGCAGCCGGGATCCACGTACCTCCAACTGTTCCCACACCTCATCAAAGGTAAAGGGGGGAACTTGAATCCTCACGATCACTCCAGGTCCTGAGCGAAGTGTTGGCCGGCGCTCCCTCAAGGCAGTCCAAGAGGGCCATCAGGAACTGATCATCTTGGAGTTTTTGAGTTTTAACCCACAGTTTAAATTCCCGTTGGAACTGAGGCCAACGTCTGGGGTTCCCATTATACTTCGGTTGCTTGGCAACCTGACGAAGTCGCAATGAAGTAGGATTTAGAAGCGAATCCAGCCCAACACCGGCTGTAATGGCAGACACCTTGGCGGCATCATTCGCCACACCAGCTCCGGCGAGGGTCTGGGCGAGCAACAGCTGGGCTAAGGCGTTGGAATCAGCAGCAGGAGGGGCAGTACGGGAGGCAGTTCGCTTGGCATTCTGAGCCTCAGTCCTAGCCTTCGCCGTCCTACTCTGAGATCGAGAGATTGTTACCCTTTCCTTTAGCTTGGTCCTGCTGATCCTTGCATCGGTGGTCTTAGAGTCCACCGAAGGAGCAATTGAAAAAATTTCTGTCGCCCCCTCCGACGGTTCTGTTGTTTGTTCCACCGATGATGCGCCCTCAGACCGCATGTGTGTCTTGAAAAGATCTTTTATTCCCAGCGTTTGAATGATGAGTTGCATTTGATCTTTGAGCAATTGGAGCTCAGTATCTCGCTGGGATCTGCAAGAGCAGTCGGCAGGACAGTACATACCGTGTCCTGAAGGGCCTGAGCAGGCTGTCGGACCGCCAATCTCAGTGGTCCGCAGCCAGGAGTCCACTTGGGGAGCTCCTTCAGCCCTGATTTCCAGACTTGCCTGCCTGGCTGCCTCTAAAATTCCTTCCTCAACTGCGGCGGCTAGATCGTCGCGAATGGAAACAGGGGGATGAGGGGCGGAGGGCCCGGCAACAGGTGCCTTGGTCTTCTCCTTCGGGAAGGGACTTGCCTCCCAGATCTGCAAAAAAATGGCAAAAGAATCATCTTCTTGAGAACGCCACCACATCCTGGTATTAATTTCTTCTTGAAGGAGGAAAAAATATTCCATTAAAAAATCAGAGGCGATTCTTTCTTGGCCTATCAGCTTAGACGTGGCTAAGAGACAAAGGGCCTCAAGGCTCTGAAGGTTACGGGTCACTTCTGGCGACAAATGGTTGTCCCATTGTGCCCAAGAGGCTGGTCGATTATAGCTAGGTACCTCACCTGGACCAGCCATCTCAATGTCGTCAATGTCGGCTTCGATGGTCTCGAATGTGGGACATTGGTAGGGAATGTGGGTACCTGCCAGCTCCGTAAGGTCTACCGGAGCGTTGCCATCGTCGTAGGCTGGGAGATTCCAGCTGCTTGATGGCCAATTTCGACTGGGATTTGGATAATTTGGGTCCCCACAGCTGCTGATTTGTGCCCTTCTTGGGCAGCTTGGGCTTGCACAAGGCATTCCTCTCAAGGCCTCGTTCGCACAGCACCACGGCAGCGTAATTGTTACGTCTCCAGGAGCGGCGGAGTCTACGGGGCCGTACTGGGGAGCTAGCTGTGGTTGGGACACCAAAGGAACAACATTCAGGTAGCCTCTGCTACCATGAAAGTGCTGCCCTGGGTCGTTGATGGTGCCGGAGGGCTCGGGGCCGGCAAGACCAGTGGGGCAGGCACGCGAGGAGTCGACCTGAACGCTGCTATTAGGGGTAGAACCGGAGACTCGGACACCAACAGAGGCGAGAGCAGCAACAACTGAAGCAAGATCCATGTTGAGTGTTATCCGGCAAAAAATCCCAGTCTATGAAGAAAATTGATGCGGATTTTATTATGCACATCTGAGTGTCCATATCTATCTGAAAAGATTTAAATAAATCCGATTGTGAAAAATATTTGGCCGATCTGGCCCGCGAGCGCGCGTCAGCGGCAAATGGGGATTCCAGCTAAATGATCGGAACGCGGCGGATTTACGGGGAATGGACCGCGGAATCAGATCCGGCATATCAGAAATATATAAGTCTGATCCTGAGACTGAGCTGCGAGACAGCGATTCCGTCGAAGCAAAGAAAATGACCAAAATGTAGTCAATCTGGGTTAGATCAGTGAAAATCTGAGCAGATGGGGGTTAGCCGCACTTACACCCCCCCCCCCGAAGAGGCCGCTGCACCCGGGGTGCGGGGGCACCACGGCCGAGGCAGGCGCCCACACGCCCTGCCTGCCGCCGGCTGACAGCGGACCGGCGACGCCCAGTACAGCGCGAACGGAGCGGCCTTATCAGAAGCCGGCCCGGGGTAGACGGGGGCGCGAACCAGGGCGGGGGGGTTTCCCCCCCCTCCCCCCCCCCCCCCCGCCGCACTGACCCGTCCGGACCGCGCCCGACGCCCGCGGCCGCCCGGCAACCCCCACGGCACGAGTATACCCCGGGGGGGCACGCCGGGGGCAACGGAAGGCAGGCCGACGCCCGACGGGGCGGGGGGGCGGGGGGGCGGCCCCCCCACCCCCCCCCCCCAGCACCCAGCCTAGCTAGGGAGCCACAGGCGCGGCCCTCCGCCCCCCCGGAGCCGAGGGGACGCCCCCCCTTCCAAGACGGGACCGCGACGCGGGGGGCGGGGGATGCGGCTGGACCTGCTCCCGCGGGGGTCGCGGCCGCGGGGCGAGCCCACACCAGCGTGCCGGAGCAACACGCGCAACAGAACAGTATGGGGGCCACTCCCCACATGACCCTCCCGTGACCACAGCCCACTCTGGGAGGGCAGATGGGGGGTTCAGGTCTGCAGGGGCCCCCGGGGGAGCGGTCCACGGGCCGCCCCTCACCCCCCCCCACCCCAGGGGGGCACTGCGACCCCGACCGCACGCGCACGCCGGAGAAGAGCGCCGACGACACGAGGGGGGCCGGATTGAGTACCGCAGGCCGCCACCCGGAAGGGGAGCAGGGAGGCAGCGGCGCGACCCCCCCCCCTCCACCCCCCCACCGGCCCGCAAGCCGCGGAAGCCCCGGCCCCCACCCCCCGAGGCAGGGGGGATGGTCCCCCCCCCGCCCGAGAAAGGAGCCAGAGCGCGACCCGCCCCCTTGCTCCAGCCGCCGGCTCCCACGGGGGCCGCGGAGAACAAGCGAGCCCGCGCCAACGCGCCTGGACGCCGCACAGATCGCGCCCAGAGAAGGCGGGTGAGCACGAACCGGAGTGGTATGGGGGGCCACGCCCCCCATGGACAGCACGACGCCAGTGACACCCGCTTTGTTGCCTGCCCAGGGAAGGCAGAGGGACGGAACGAGGCAGAGCGACGCCCCGCCCTACAGGCCCCCCCCCGGCCGCACAAACAGGGGGTACGGCGCACGCCCCCCCCCCCCCCAGCCCGCCCCCCGGCACACGAACGCCACGGACCCGCCCCGCGGCGCGCAGCCCCCACAGGGCGTGCAGGCCGAGGGGACAGAGAAGGGCCCCCACATCCGCACGCCCGCGCCCACAACACGTGGATCGCGGACCCCAACAGCCCGCCCAGTGGGCGGGCAGTCGGGGGAGCAGGAGCGCCTGACCCCAGATGCCCCTCGCAACAGTAGAAGGCACCCCCCCCGGGGACGCCCTACCGCCACCCCCACAACCCCAAGCCAAGTAGAGGGCAACCAGGACCGGACCGCCCCCCCCCAAGCACGCCAGACGGAGCAAGGGACCGGGGCAGGACACGCGGAGGGGCACGGACCGAGTGGAACGGCCCTACCAGCGCCCAGTGCCGGGACCACGCGAGGTACGCACGCCACACCACCCAGGGGGGGGGGAGCGGACGCCGCGGGAGCGCGAGCGCACACACACGAGAGGGACACGCGGGGACTACCAGAAGGGCAACCGGACCGAGCGCGCGGAACGCACAGACCGCGTGGAATGGCGTACCAGCGAGCGAGGGTAAGGGACACCCGGACGGGACATCCCGCCACACGCAGCGCAGAACACGCGGGGAGGGAAGGGGGAAACGAGAGAGACACAGCACCAGGTACCGGCCCGAACCCCCCGAGCCGGCCGCGAGCACCGCGCACACACAGACGGGGTACTGCACCCGCCAAGGCAGTAGTGGCGCACAGCGCCACGCCCCCACCCCTAGGCTAGGCAGCCTCCGCGCCAGCCCAAGGGGGTTTCACTGGCAACAAGCCAGTAGCACGGGCTCGGTGGCGCTGGCACCCCGGGCGACCACGCATTAGGGGGGCGACGCAGTGGGTAAGCGCCTGCAGCCACGGCTGCGAATTGATGCACTGACCGGGGAGTGGCGAAACGGGGAAGCCGGGGAAGGACGGGGCTCCGAGACCTGTGAACCCGGGGGACTCCGCCACCAGGCAGGAGGTGCGTCTTGGAGGGCCCCCCACTAGGACCTGGTGGGGAGGATATCACCTGGCCCGACCAGGTGGCCCCCCGGGGCCGAAAGGCGTCTAGTACCCGCAAAATGAAACATTAAACCTCAAACCACATACCGGATGGATCCTCATTCGTGAAAAATGGTGTCGTGCCCGAGTCATGTTGGGTGGTCACTCCCCATGGCTCCGTAAAGGGCTAGAAATTTCAAGCTATTTTTGCATTGGGAGAATTTATACTTACGCGACGTGGTGCGCGATCAAGGGAAAGTGGGAGGACCAAAAGTGGCGGCGTTCACCCAAGAGTGACAAAAAATTATATAAACTTCATAAGAAGGGGTCGGATTGTACCACCGCCAAAGGATGTGTGAGTGAACCCTTGTTGCATATAGAGGAACGGTTCAAATTTGTGGTTATGTGCATATTGCATCTTGTTATTCGGGTTGGTGACTACCTCACCAAAGTCATTAGGAAGAAGTGCAAGCACCTTCCGCCGGCCACTAGGGATCGTGTTCAAGATGTCCCCAATGGTGCCAAGACCAAAATTAGTCTCAAGGGCCATGCCTCTCCGGATGGGGAAGAGACATGGCTCTTGTTGGCAAACTGGCGTCATAATGGCAAGGCCACGAAGCTTCCAAACCATGTCATTGATGTTGTTGTACAAATGACTTCTTTACTTACGGCACTACAAAGTTCGGAGTTCAATTCGAACGCCCTCAATTGTAAATCCATCGCGAAGAAGTTCAAACAAACAATTTGTCCTACCATTCGATCGCCATATTTGTTTTGGCTACAATTTGATGCTCCCGAGGTTCTGAAAAATTTGCATCCATGGGGTTGCGGTATGTTTAGACATCTTTAGACATCATGGCATGTCTTGAGCCAACATACGGTCAAAGCTGGGTATCCGGATAGTCCGCTGGTAGGTTGGGAATCATCGGCCGTGCTCGAAATTTATCATTTTGCCATGACAAAGTTAGTGTTTGCGGCCAAGCGTTTGCAAATAATGGTTTTTCTACTACTACCCAAGACTCAATGGTAATTTAAAATTCGGTAGCAATGTTGTGGTTCCTACTGTGTTGTTTTCAGGTGCAGCATTGTCTTTCTTTGTGGTTCTTGTAATTTTACACCTCATCAATCAAACATAATGCCTACGGCACAAGCATCATCGTCGTTGCCAAGCTGGACGCCCCCACTCCTTCAAGGAACGGAGGGAGAAAGGAGACCCTTGGATTACATCGATATGGAAAGGCCCATCAGCCATGATCAAGAGCAACAAAAGGCACGGCAGATGGGACTACCAAAGATTTGGGAAGTTGCGGCATCATTGTGTGCTGGAGGATACCCTGGAAACCCAAGACCATGTTGCTACTGCCTTGGGTGGGCCATTCGCACGGGAGCAGTATGGGGGCCGCGCCCCCCATGGGCTGAGCGTCGCCAATGACCCCCGCAAATTTTCCCGCCCAGGGAGGGCAGAGGGACGGACCGAGGCGGCACGACCCCCCGGCCCCCTGGCCCCCTGGCCAGCCCTCTGGGGGGGCGGCTCACGGGCCGCCGCTTCCCCCCCCCCCCCCGCCGGCGGCAGGCCGCACCCGTCGTCCGGGGCTGCCCCACGACCCTGACCCAACTCGTACACCTGGGGGGGATGCGCCGGCGACGAAAGTGGGACTGGGCAGAGGGCCGCAGGCCGCCCCCCCCAGGGAGGTGGGGATCCACGGCGTGACCCCCCCCCCTGTCCCTCCACCCCCCCCATCGGCCCGCAAGCCACGGGGGCGCCGGCCCCCACCCCCCCCGAGACAGAGGGGATGATCCCCCCTCCCCCCGGCAGGACCGTGGCGCCCGGGAGGGAGGCCGGAGCAGGGCCCGCCCCCACGCCCCAGCCGCCTGCTCCCGCAGGAACCACGATGGACAAGCGAACCCACGCCACCACACCAGGGCGCCACACGGACGAGGCCCGGGGACAGCAAGCGAGCACGAACCAGAGCGGTATGGGGGCCACGCCCTCCATGGCCAAAGCGACGCCAAGGACACCCGCTTTGTTGCCTGCCCAGGGAAGGCAGAGGGACGGACCGAGGCAGGGCGACAGCCCGCCCGACTGGCCCCCCCAGCCGCACGTTCGGGGGGACCGGCGCACAGGCCGCCCCCCCCCCGAACCCCACTCCCCGGCGCTGGAACGCCCCAGACGCGCAGACCCACCCCACAGGGAGCACGAAGCCCCGAGCCAGGTAGGGGGGAAACGGGACCGGGCCGCCCCCCCCCCCCAAAAGAAAAAACAAACCAAACAGAGCGCGGGACCGGGGCAGGACACGTGGAGGGGCACGGACCGCATGGAACGGCCCTACCAGCGCCCAGCGCCGGGACCGCGCGAGGTGCCCGTGCCACACCAACCAGGGGAGGGGGGGGAGGCGGGCGTGGACGCCGCGGGAGCGCGAGCGCACACACACACAAAGGACACGCGGGGAAAACCAGAAGGCAAACGGGACCGAGCCCGCGGAACGCACAGCCCGCATGGAATGGCGTACCACTGAGCGAGGGTAAGGGACAACCGGACGGGACCACCTGCCATACACAGCGCAGGACACGCGGCGCGGGAAGGGGGAGACGGGGAAGACACGACACCAGGCACCGGGCCAAGCCCCCCGAACCGGCCGCGAGCGCCGCGCACACACGACCAGGGCACTGCACCCGCCAAGCCCACGGGGGTCCCACTGGCGACAACCCTACGAACCCGTTTTGCCCAGGTAGAGTTGCACAGAAACATTGATGTTTGCACGCAGTTGCACCAAATTTCTGCCAGTTGCACAGAATTGGACTGCAGTTGCACAGTGCAATACCTGTGCAACCGCGCTGGCGCCGCCGTCACGACTGCCGCCGTCGTTGCCGCATCTTAAATTTCACGAGAAATTTACTAGCCATTTGCCAGATTTACAATGGTTTTGCAAGGAAATGCTATTTCCGAGTTTATTAGAACTACCTACGGTAGTTTTAGCAGCGAGGACTTGATGGATGACCTTGTGGGACTATTTACCTCAACGGCACCGGGTACCGCCCTATTGGATCGCCTCAATGCACGCATCAATAAGCAAAAACGATACAAGAAACGCGCAAAGGACGCCATTCGGCAGGTTTACACACCTACCGAGGCTGTACGCCTCGTTTTGGAGCTTGAAATGCCAAACAAAAGGTGATGTTTCTTGCTATGTCGCTTTTTTGCGTTATGGATGCATTGTGCAACGGCTCCTTGTGGTGTGCAAGTGACCACTTGCACACTTTCAAAGCCATATCATTCTCATACATCATCTAATGTGGTCATTCACTCCATTCGGGATACTTACATGCTCTAACTTGCACACTAGGACATCGTATAACACCACATTCATAAAAATAGTGCGATGATGGAAACATTACGCTTTGTGCAAACATGTGTGCAAGTAGTTTATTGCACCGTTTGCACACGGTTGCACTTGTGCAACTAGCAATATATGCCTCTCCCTTTCTACGTACAAGAACCTTATCCGTTGGGTATCCAAGCTTCGCAATGATGGGAAGGGGCGCGTCCCCGCTAATTGGGAGCACCCCTTTCCATCGTTTGAGGCTTTCAAGATTGCTTGGCGGGAGCTTGGAAGCAAGCAAATCCTAGTCCCAAGCGATTACAATGGGAAGATAGGTGTCCGTTGGGATCTTGATGAGTTTTTTTAAGTATATGTCAACTCAAGACGATATACTTGATACAATGTCATTCCCGCTTTTGGATGGGGAACGACCATATGTTTTGATCGTTCGGGGTGACGGATTCCCTTGTGCATCTCGCCCCTGGGTGCAATTGGCCATTGGGTTTGCCAACCATGGTCAGAAGGCGCGCACCCTAGCTTATAATTGGACCATCAATGTCGCCCCGACAAGTGAGCACGACATTGATGCTCTACGTGCAATTTTTTCAAAGACTTTGGAGGCAAACCAAAGTATTATAAATACCGGGTGGATCCTCATTCGTGAAAAATGGTGTCGTGCCCGAGTCATGTTGGGTGGTCACCCCCCATGGCTCCGTAGAGGGCTAGGAATTTCAAGCTATTTTTGCATTGGGAGTATTTATACTTACGCGACGTGGTGCGCGGTCAAGGGAAAGTGGGAGGACCGAAAGTGGCGGCGTTCATCCAAGAGTGACAGAAAATTATATAAACTTCATAAGAAGGGGTCGGATTGTACCACCGCCAAAGGAGATGTGAGTGAACCCTTGTTGCATATAGAGGAACGGTTCGAATTTGTGGTTATGTGCATATTGCATCTTGTTATTCGGGTTGGTGACTACCTCACCAAAGTCATTAGTAAGAAGTGCAAGCACCTTCCGCCGGCCACTAGGGATCGTGTTCAAGATGGCCCCAATGGTGCCAAGACCAAAATTAGTCTCAAGGGCCATGCCTCTCCGGATGGGGAAGAGACATGGCTCTTGTTGGCAAACTGGCGTCATATTGGCAAGGCCATGAAGCTTCCAAACCATGTCATTGATGTTGTTGTACAAATGACTTCTTTACTTACGGCACTACAAATTTCGGAGTTCAATTGGAACGCCCTCAATTATAAATTTATCGCGAAGAAGTTCAAACGAACAATTTGTCCTACCATTCGATCGCCATATTTGTTTTGGCTACAATTTGATGCTCCCGAGGTTCTGAAAAATTTGCATCCGTGGGATTGCGGTATGTTTAGCGGCGACATTGTCGAGTCACTAAACTACCTCTTCAAGGACCATTTTTTGTGCTCTTCGGCTAGGAGGGAAATCGCAACCACGGATCTGGTCGGAGAAGGCCGCGCCTCACCTCCCTTCCCCAAGTGAGCTTCCATTGGATTTTGCAATGCCGCAACAAGGGGTCCGGGTGGACAAGGCCGCGCATCACCTCCCTTCTGCAACGGAGTTTCCATTGGATTTGGCAATGAAGCTCGAGGAAAGGTTTGAGAACGATAGTGAGTTGGGCAACCCCATTGTGGATGAGAGTGATTGGGCACCCCCTACGGAACACAAGCCAACGAAGATGGAGAAGCAAGAGAAGCCCGCACCGCCCCGGCCACCGCCCGTTCCGCGAGGAGGAAGCCAAAAAGCGTCCCACGTCTCACCCAAGATGATGTTGCTCAAGGCCCAACACGCATTGAAGGAGCGTGTGGCCAACGACACGAAGAAGACCAGTAAGAACAAAGACGGGCGTGGGGCAAACTCGAGCAAAAGGAAGAGACTTGCGGTGGAATCGGATAGCGATACGACGGCCTGAAGCGAGGCATACGAGGGGATGCCCGCCAAGAAGAAAAAGAAGGGAGATGGAGGCAAGAGCGTACAACCAAACGCGCCAAAGAAGAAGAAAAGCGCAAAGGCGAGCGTACCACAACCGCAAGAGGGCCCGAAACAAGATCCAAAAGAAGAGGAGAGGCCAAATGAAGCAAGTGACCATGGCACACCGCATGCAAATGAGCTGGCCGCGGCCGAAAAGGCCACATCGGCCGCGGAGGTGTGACACCGTCGTGTGTACTCGCATTCCATGTTACATAGCTTGTGCAACTAGTGTGCAACCCTTGTGCAACTTGTGCAAGCACTCACTTTCGCGTGGTTGCACACACTTGCGCACCGGTTGCACATCTCACCTTCGTAGCATCTCGCGAGGCAACGGCGGAAGGAGGCCGGGGACAAGCGTGCGGAGGCGTGCAAGAAGTTCGGCCTTCCGCCCGGTTGTTGTGTACGATGGTGCTTGTTGGAAGGACCGAATGGTGGCGACCGACTCGCCGTCTGTGGCAAAAGCCAACCGCGAAAAGGCGACAAGAAACCGAAGAAGGGACAAGAATCGGTCCGAATCCCCCGCAATGGGAAGATGATGAGGAGGTGGCGGCGGACGTCATGTGGTCCGTATGCGTCGTCCCGGGAAGAACCTCATTTACAAACGAAGACGACGCGGTGCAAGCACTCAAAAAGATGAACGAGGGGCACGAGGACAAGGGCGTTGACAAGGAGGACAATGCGGAAGTGGCGGTAGCCAATGAGGACACTGACAAAGTGGCGGCAGCCACCGAGGACAAATATAAAGAGACGGTGCCGGATGCCGAGGCCAAGGGTGGTGGCGACGAACCCGATGAGGATGGCATTGCCGTGTCGACTTGGGCCGGCGAAGTTATGATGGAGCCAAATGGTGACGGTGACCGTGACTTGCAAACAATGGACGAAGGGGAGTCCCCAACCAAGGCAGATGAACAAAGGGTGTGTACCGACGCAAAGGAAGGCACGAAGGAAGAGGATGAACCCATGCAAGAGGGAGAGCAAGGAGAGGCAAAGCCCACGGAGGATGTCAATGACAAGCCCGCCACCCCAAGTGACACAAGTGTGGCCGTGGCGGAAGAGGGCAAGAGCGATGAGGCACCCAAGACGAACACGCCCAACAAGGAGGGTTTGGACGCAACGCAAAAGCTATGGAGCTCGCCACCTCCGCAATGACTAGCCGACACCCTCGTTCAAAAGCTACGTCATGCAAGGGGTTGGGACACCATTGAGAGACATGGCACTCACAATTGGAGGCTCCTCCTTGGGGCCGTTAAGGCATTTACAAGCTTTCGCAAGGAGATTGTAATTTCCGCACGGACCTCCAAAATGGAGCCGTTGGTGCGATGTATAAATAATTCTGTGCGACAACACCTCCCCCATTTGTCCTACACAAGCATTGCTCTTGTGCATGGCGCGGGGAGTGCCCCCATGAACCTTCATACTCATGGCCACGACGATTGTGCTCTGACCGGCGAAATCACCATTGGTGATTTCGACGGGGGTTACTTTTTCACGACAGGTTATTTGGGTTGGGGGGAAGTCAAGGCCCGTGCATGGGCACATTGGGGGGAGCGACTCGTATGGGGATGCTTGGTCGATGCAAGAGCCGGCGTCCTCTTCAATGCATATCATTTGCATGGACCTACGCGTTGGCGTGGGGAATGCTATGCTATTGTATGCTACACGAGTGCATCGTGGGCACGCGTGACGCCCGTGGTGCGACAAGGACTCCTTGAAATGGGGTTCCATTGTGGTGATGACATGTGATTCCAATGATGGAGGATGCGTCTTTGCTTGTATTATGTGTAATTTGTAGTGCATTGTCCACATGTGCTCGCATTGAAAGGATTCTTCTTTTTTTGTACTACGGCGCGCACCGCGCGTAGCATGGTGGTTGCACACGGTTGCACACGGTTGCACAAGTGCAACCGGTGAAATTGGAGGGTTGCACACACCAATGGGGGTAGACAAGAAGCGGTTTTAATGTGAAATATTGTGGTGTGTGATGTTAAAAAACATGCTTCACCTCTCTCTACAACCTATTCATTACAAGCAAACCGTGGAAGCACGGTCCCTTTGGTTAGGATGGCATGTCCAAGGGGTTGGTTGTGCAAGGGGACGGTTGCACAACCCCCGCATTTGGGAATTTCGGGGGGGGGGTGTTACATGGGTATGGGACACACTTTTGGGCCATGTGAGAGGTTTGGGTCATACTACACTAATGGAATATGCCATGGGATATTCCGTGGCACCCAAAAAACCACCAAAAAAGAGGGTGAAATGAAAGTTTGGGTTCGGTGTGCAAGGGGTGTGCAAGTGGCCTATGGCACACTTGATCACAGGGGTTGCACACTAGTGCCGCCATCTACATGGGCAAAACGGGTTCCAAGGGAAGCCAGTAGCACGGGCTCGGCGGCGCCGGCGCCGGCGCCCCGGGCAACCACGCATCAGGGGAGCAACGCGGTGGGTAAGCGCCTGCAGCTACGGCTGCTAAGTGATGCACTGACCGGGGAGTGGCAAAATGGGGAAGCCGGGGAGGGACAGGGCTCTGAGCCCCGTGAACCCGGGGGACTCCGCGACCAGGCAGGAGGTGTGTCATGAAGGGCCCCCCACTAGGTGCCGGTGGGGAGGATATCACCTGGCCCGACCAGGTGGCCCCCCGGGGCCGAATGTCACTAGTACCCGCAAAACAAACCTCAAACCTCAAACCTCGATATGGAAAGCCCCATCGGCCATGATCAAGTGCAACAAAAGGCACGGCGGATGGGACTACCAAAGATTCGCGAAGTTGCGGCAACATTGTGTGCTGGATGTTACCCTGGAAACCCAAGACCATGTTGCGACTGCCTTTGGTGGGCCGTTCGCACGCAACACCGTCACTTGCTGGGCGGTGAACAATGTGTATGTTCCCAATGCACCCGGCTTGGCGAGGACGGGGTGGGTGACGATTATTGAAGTGGATCGCGCTGCTACCATCGAACGGGATATGACTCGGATTGGTGCTCAGATGAGTCTTCGATCGACTTGTCAGCCGACAACGAGCAGGAATTGGATGAAAACGAGTGTTAAGTCACAAACTTGAAGAAGAATGTCGCTGCCTGACGAAGCCAAAGAGAAATGAAGAACTTCACCAACCAATGCTTCAAATGGCATGGTGTTTTTCAACACCAACATTGGGTGTCATGGACGCTACTTTTTTGACCAGATGGCACTTTCTGGTACGAACATTTGCTTGTTTGCTTCAGTGAGATCCATAGCGATTCATGCATTGCAATGGTGTTCTCGGTGGGTTTTGGCAATGATTGCAACTTCATTGCTCGAGTCAAATTTGTTGTACGCTTGATCTTGGCATGTATTGGTTCAACGATGTGCGCCAAAGGATGCCGCCAAAGCGACAAGCATTATTTGCTCCATACATGTGGCACATTGTATTCTCCAATGTTAGGATTTTTTGCGCTCTTTCCATGCGCAATCCTGAAATTGAAATTTAATTTGCCAGTGCGGCCGCTGCGCGTGCATATTGGAGTACTCAAAAGTGCAAATGCGGCAACCATTATGACATACGGTATTGCGCATCAAAGAGCAATTACGGATGCTTACAACGCATATGTGCAGAGAAGGACGACAAGTGTTACAAGTCTTGGGCAATTATCCAGGATAGTTGCATTTGCGCTGATGTTGGGTTGCCACGATGTCAGTGCGGAGATGTGCCACAAAAGAACCTTACAAACAATACTAAAAATGCCGGTCGCTCGTTCTGCGCCTGTGCAACTTGCAATTTTTTTCCTTGGGTTGACGCGAACATTACAATGACGCCGGTCAGGACGCCGACAAAGTCGAATAAACGGAAAGCATCCGAACAAGCCTTGAGTAGCCCAGCAGCAGCAGATAATGGTAAGGTGGCCGAGAAGCTCATGCTAACACCGAAGAACAAATTGTCCGATTCTATAGGTGCCACATCCGGAGAAACGTACACCTATAGCATGATCGGCATACGGAGTGATGTTGATGTCACCCATGCGTTTGCAACACACGCGATGGTTGCCGCAGTGGACGCTGAAACTCTAATCAAATTGAGGAAGGAGCTAAAAGATCAATTGGACAACTGCAAGCCTTTCAGATTCAAATGACATCACTGAGATGCATCAGCAAACTGACTGAGTCCCGGCCTGGCGAGCCACAAAAGGCGCCGTTCAGTGCAAAAAGCAAACTGACTGAGTCCAGCATAAAGGGTCATGTAAAGGACAACGAAGGCTCACTCAAATCTGTCAAGACAACAGAAGCGAGCGCGACAAACACTAAAACGACACTCACAGTATGCACCGACATTCAAATGACACTCACAGCCTGCGCCGACACTCAAATGACACTCACAGCACGCGGGAACACTCAAACAACAGTCACAGCACGCGCCGACACTCATATAACACTCACAGCACGCACCAACACTCAAATGATACTCAGAGCATGCGCCGACACTCAAATGACACTCACAGCACACGCCGACACTCAAATAACAGTCACAGCAGGCGCCACCACTCAAATGACACTCACAGCACGCGCCGACACTCAAATGACACTCACAGCACGCGCCGACACTCAAATGACACTCATAGCACGCGCCGACACTCAAATGACACTCACAGCATGCGCCGACACTCCAATAACAGAGACAGCACGCGCTGACACTCAAATGACACTCACAGCACGCGCCGACACTCAACTGACACTCACAGCACGCGCCGACACCCAAATGACACTCAGAGCACACTCCGACACTCAAATGACACTCACAGCACCCGCCAACACTCAAATGACACTCACAGCACGCGCCGACACTCAAATGACACTCACAGCACGCGCCGGCACTCAAATAACAGTCACAGCACGCGCTGACACTCAAATGACACTCACAGCACGCGCGGACACTCAAATGACACTCACAGCAGGCGCCGACACTCAACTGACACTCACAGCACGCGCCGACACTCAAATGACACTCACAGCACGCTCCGACACTCAAATGACACTCACAGCACCCACCAACACTCAAATGACACTCATAGCACGCGCTGACACTCCAATGATAGTCACAGCACGCGCCGACACTCAAATAACAGTCACAGCACGCGCCGAGACTCAAATGACACTCACAGCACGCGCAGACACCCAAATGACACTCACAGCACGCGCAGACACTCAAATAACAGTCACAGCACGCGACGACACTCAAATGACACTCACAGCACGCGCCGACACTCAAATGACACCCACAGCACGCGCCAGCACTCTAATGACACTCACAGCACGCGCGGACACTCGAATGACACTCACAGCACGCGCCGACACTCAAGTGACACTTACAGCATGCGCGAACACTCAAGTGACACTGACAGCACCTTCTTCCTCTTGTGCTCATTCTTCGTCTTGTGTGTCTTCACTCCTCAGTTTTCTTCGCTGCTGCAGCTTCTCGATCTTCTTCTGTCTTCTTCTTAACATCTCTTCGATCTCCTTCGCCTCTTCCGCTTCTTTTTTCTCTTCTTTTCCTGTTCATATTCCTCCCTCCTGTTCTTCTTCTCCTTCCTCTTCACTTGCTTCTTGTGTCGCCCTGCAAACGCAGAACAGGCAGAAAAATTCAACCCCCAATGTTAATGAAACGAAATTCAAACCAAAATCATTGCAAATTCTATAAAGTACCTCACATTTGCACTGTTAATCTTTGGCCATGTTTGTTTGCTCAGTGGCGCCCGCGGCTGGCGCCAGATGCTAGCCTGGGAACAAGACGCGTACTGTATTGTATTCTCGCGATACAGTACGCGTATATATACGTTACGCGTATAAATACCCGGTCTTGTTCAACCCTGGCCTATGGATCGCCACAAGATTACACGTCGCTTCTACTGCAAGTCTTCCGGTGAACATGAAATTGATGATGATGTATCAGATGCCGATTGCGATTTCTTCCTCGAGTCGTTGGCCGAGAAACCGGAGATTGGCAATTAGTACGTTCTAGTCGATCTTCCATCCCCAGAACAAATCATCAAGGATGTAAAGTCATACGTGGACTTAAGTAAGTTGCTCGAAAAAGAAGGAGATGTGTGCTCTATGAGCATTGATGAGACGAAGGGAGCCACTGTCCTCTTCGTCAACCCCTTGGACATCATCCGATTTTTGGTCAAGGTTCCCACCGCAGTGGTGATTGCTCCTCAAGAGCCCGTTGTCTTTAAATGTCGTCCAAATTTAAACGATTTGGTTCCCATTTTGCGGACAGTTAGTCGAATTGTATATTTCCGAGAGAGCACATTGATGTATTTCCGTGACTCCAAGATCTATGCGGATGTGGTGCAGGGCTGCAAGAAGACGAACCCCGAATCTTAAGTTTACGCCGCTTCGTGTCGTTGTCTTGGAAACCTCAGATGACGTTTGATACTTCACATGCCTCTTTGGCTACATTGTATTTTCAACTATGTGTACTTAGATGCGTGTATTGGTGAAGTGGCTCTAAGCATGCTATGAGCTTGCTCCGTTGACACCACCTTTGAAATTTGGTGCGTTCTTATTGAGCGTTGATGTATGTGTACACGCCATGGCTGAGCCCATGGTGTACGGCCTAACAATTGTGGGCATTATTTTATGCATGTCCCTATTTGCTGTTGTTCACAAGTCCAACGGCATGACACACCGTGCCGTTCACTCTTTTTTGGTTAGTCACGATGTCGTCTACCTTGCCAAAGGCCGAGTGGGGTGAAGTATATTCTTTTGTTCGACGTTACACCAAGTATTGGCATGCCTTTATGCGATGGGAAACTGCAACCCAACAACTTCAGAATGGAGATGTGTACAACTGGACGAACGACCACACAGATGCATGGTGCGAGTAGATACAAGCCATGGAGGAATGCCATTCCGGCAATGGCACTACAAGTAATTCATTGCAAGATTGGATTACCTTGCCATGTGTTGGGCAAAGATCACGCGGTGAAGTACCTCGAACATCCGAAGAGGACGTTTCCAATGTCAACACAAATTTCTGCAAAACGCTTGCTGCGCTCTTCGACAAGTATAAATGTTCCACGGACCAAGGTACGGGCAATGCGAAGGTACGGACCTCAAGACTTCGGGGGAATGGGAAGGATTCCCCGAAGGTTGGCATTTGTCGAAAGTCTGCATGGAAGCCATGAATTGATCGGGGCGGCAAAGTGAAAGACCGCAAGCAACGTCCTTTGCGGCAATTCTTGACCCAAGCCATGGGAACGGATGGGTATTTGTGGTTTGTGGGATTACACCCCTTTCAGGCATGCGGAGACACTTTCGTTCCCACTTTATGGATCTTCTGGTTCTTCCAACATTTTGCCATGGTTTGGCGGTGTTTTGCTGTGATAAGCATACATGTTGAGTGCAATGGATATCTAACTACGTACATGTGTGGCATTCGGATTGAATTAGGATACAATCGGAGTTGGCACAGTCTTTTGTCACCGTGACCTCATAGATGTTTTTGCAGCCTCATGCATGCACTTTACCTGCAAGCCGCCGTATGGTCCTGTGCTCCCCCGATTGGGGAGCCCATGGGGGAAATGAGTACTGGCGTACTCCATTGGACAAGCTGACGCTCACCTCCATCCAGCTCCCGGACGACGCCGTCTACCTGCTTCTGGGCCGCAAGATGCCCATCGGGAAACCCGGATGGGGGAGCATGCTAAGCGTGGTGGACGGGGGCCTAGCCCCAGTGCCCTGGGAGGATCTGGACCCTGCTATGGTCCAAGAAATTCAATGTAAGAGCAGCGGCTTCACCCTGGATGTCCTGAAAAATGAACTACGACCTCGAGACGCCGTTGAGACTACTCCTGGAGGAGACGAAACATCGTGTCTTGTAAGGTTTTCCTGCAACCTATACTTTCGCTTTTTTCAGTGCAAAATCCTGATATATGTACACCCACAGAAAACCACGATCCCAGCACTGTTTTGGACAGTGTTAGTATCAGTGGATCAGGAATTTCTGTGGTTTCACATTGATGGTGTTTTCACCGTTTTCTGTACTATAAAACTGGGTTTGGGTCGGCGACGGCCAGTCCTGAGATCGCGTGCGCCAATCCAGAAAATGTCGATTTCTGAAGATTTTAAATAGTTTTCAATCAGTTTTATTATTTAGATTGGGGTTTCCCTAATACGACTGTATTCCTGTAATACGCGTATCCTGCCGTATCCTGTCGTATCCTGCCGTATACTGCCGTATCCTGCCGTATCCTGCCGTATCCTGCCGTATCCTGCCGTATCCTGCCGTATTCTGCCGTATCCTGACGTATCCTGCCGTATCTGCCGTATACTGCCATATCCTGCTTTCCCTGCCGTATCCTGCCGTATGCCAGTAACCGAAACCCTAACCCTAACCCTAACCCTAACCCTAACCGTAATCCTAACCTGGAGTTTCAGTTATTGGTAAAGGTCTCATAAACAGGCGGTGCCTTGCAGGTGTGCGGACCTTATGTGATCTGACCTTGTATGAACCAATGCAAATTGACCTTCCTTCATGCCATATGATGTGATGCGTTATAAGTTGATAGGATGTAGTGTTCCCAACGTGATGTGATGTGATGTCGTGCAATGTGACATGACGTGATTCGATGTGATGTAGTGTGATCTGGTGTGCTGTGGTTTGGTGTGGCGTGATGCGATGTGATGTGATGTGACGTGATGAGATGCGATGTTATGTGACATGACGTGACGTTACGTGACGTGACCTGACGTGACGTGACGTGACGTGACCTGACGTGACGTGACGTGACGTGATGTGATGTGATGTGATGTGGTGTGATGTGATGGGATGTCATGTGATGCCATGCGATTTCATGTGATGTGATTTGGTGCAATGATATTTGATTTGACTTGATGTGATGTGGTGTGATGTGGTGTGATGTGATGTCATGTGTTTTAATGTGATGTGAAGTGTGTGACCATAGTTGAATTGCCGTAATGTGGTGTGATGTGATGTGATGTGACTTGGTTTCTTTTCGAAGACGTCTTCAAACCAACTGCAGCTTTTATCCCCACAAACAAAAATGCATTTCCAATTGTTTTTTTTCGGAAAGCGTTTTCAAACCCAGTGCAGCTTTTATCCTAACAAACAAAAATCCATTTCCAATTGTTTTACTTCCGGAAACCTTTTTAGAACCCACTGCAGCTTGTATCCTAACAAACATAAATGCTTTTTCAAAATATGGTGTTCATTTTTTCAAAATTGTTCGACCGTCTGGTTTTTGAACCTCTGCATGCTTTTTTGTTGTTCCCTGCTGTGCTGAAAGGTAAAAAAATGACTTGACAGATAGCCTAGACTGCCAACCACTTTCCTCCGTCATTGACTGGCGCACTCAAAAAGCTGGGAAGGCACAGCGACATTACACTGAGCAGAGAGATGAATGGCCATTTGATGTGTGTGTCTGAAAAAGCTGCACTGTGGTGTATTCCACTGTGCAATATAATAAATATAATCAACAATAAAAGAAGTTATAGACATACAAAAATATATAGTTATACTGCTGCACTATGGTGCATGCCACTGTGCAGGCTGAAGACAAACAAAAAAAATAATTAAATATATTACCAAAATAGTTTACTTAGCTGACCTTAGTGGTCGCTGGCTGCATGCCAGGTGCGGATGCGGCTCCAGGGAAATCTTGTTCCATCGCCGAATTCAACAGTACCGCCACCGGCAAGGCCCTCGTACCAGCCGTCGTTGAATATGACGTGCACCAATGTTCCAGCTGCTGCACGTGGCTGCTCAGACCGCTCCACACGACGCTGCACTGTTGTGCACTTCCATTCCCGCTGTCGCAACCGCTCAGAGTCCAACGAAGCCACCGTTCTGGAAATCACTGCTGGCGCTGGTATCTGGGAGCATGTTGAATCAGGACACGCTGCTGGTTCACCAGGAGGATCTGCTGCTAGTTCACCAGGAGGATCCGGTGCCACCAGGTGCATGAAGGCTCGCAATCTGGCCTGTCGCAGGGCATCCGGATTTGTCAGTGGTCTTGTTGTGGATCCCAGAGAGAATATTGCAGCTCCTGCTGCTGCCAGTATCGCGCCTGCAGTACGAGCCCCTTCCGACAGCAGAAATTCTTGCACAGCATCCTGAACAGCGCGGTTCCTGGGGATGTTGGCAGCAACGAAAACAGTACGATGCAGTGGGCACCGGCTGATCCTCCCTGCACAGTCTGTGCAGATCGTGTGTCCACAAGGCAGAACTGCAGTGTTCAACAGAAAGCAATAGCACACAATGCAGTGATAGTTCTTCTTCGGGGCTTCCACAATGTACCGGCCGCTATCTGCCGAGGGCCTGCGCTCTGCTGGCGGCGGTTGCTGTAAGTCATCAAGCAAATTTGCGGTCTGCGCTTCTGCAAAATCAGCATCTTCAGATGGCGTGTCAGCCGGGCGTCTGGGCAAGGAATTGCGCCGCAGAGCTGAACCCAACAGCCTCTCTAGGTAGGCCTCGACGGTCTCCTCTTCCGCATGATCTGGTGGCAGGTCCTGTGTCCGCGGTGCTCGTGCTGAGAACGTCCGCGGCTGAGTCAACGGCTGCGGCTGAGTCAACGTCTCCGGCTGAGCAAGTGGGTTCTCATCAATCACAGAACTGGTGTCACTGTCCTGATTTTCATCGTCCTCACTCTGCGCGACGTGCCTCCAGCGAGGTTCATCCAAATGACCCTGCGAGTCCCCAATCCAAGGTGCGAGCTCCGTTGCATCAGTGGCACGTGGTCTGTGCCTGTGTCGAACTCCAGACTTTTTGTATTTGCATGGCGTACAAGTTGCCAACCGCTGTGCATAGGCAATTCCGAAGCTCAGGCAGTGCGGTGTGCACATTCCCTTGCTGCAGTTCTTTGTCACTGGCGCGTAGCATGTGCCACCCGGTGCCTTGCAGCGCTGCTGAGGTGCAGGACCACTGGTGGGGCGCCATGTCCCTGTGCTTGGCTGCCGGCCCACTGCATTTGGACCCATGAGGTAGCTGGCCAGTGTGTGCTTCCGCCTCTCCAATGGGCTGGGGCCAAGACCAAGAGCGTGCGCATCGGCAGACGCCTCCTTCTGGCTTGCACGCTCAGCCTTTTTTAATTTCTTTTGTTCTCGCCACGCAGGCGCATCCTGCAAACTGGTGACAAAGACATCAAACTTTATTTGATCTGCAGTGGTGGGCGTCACCCCTCTCTCAGACAGCATGGCCAGCCACAGAGATCTGACAGTTTGTTTCCAGGTGTCAGACGGCAGATCACTGTAGTCCCAATACACGGGGTACCAAACATCATCACCAAGCAAAATGCCATGTCCATGCGGCCCAATGCGCGCCGCTATCCATTGAGGCGTGTACTCGTTGGGCAGCACCTCGCAAATGCGCGTGAAGTTTCTGCCAGTGCGGCTAAAGATGCAAAGCAACAATCTTTTGAATGAATCCGTAGTTCTCTTCCCACGCACACGCCTCATGTTGGACGCCCTGCACAGAGGGGTGGAAGCGTGTACCACAGTGTGAACTCTTGTAGCGGCGTCGCCTCACGTTGGACGCCCTGCACACAGGGGTGGAAGCGTGAACCACAGCTCGAACGGTTGTCGCGGCGTCGCCTCATATGATGGATGCCCTGCACAGAGGGGTAAAAGCGTGTACCACAGCGTGAACTCTCGTAGCGGCGTCGCCTCACGTTGGACGCCCTGCACACAGGGGTGGAAGCGTGAACCATAGCGTGAACCCTTGTCGCGGCGTCCCCTCATATGATGGACGCCCTGCACACAGGGGTTGAAGCGTGTACACATCGTGAACCTTGTCGCATTGCCCGCGGTGCTGTCATCCACCGCACTGAGACTCATTAAGAGTGGAGGACCATCAGGCACCTTTCACGTCACTTGGCCCGGCTTGCAAGAATCATGGATGGCAGCGCTTCACTGACACTCCTTAAGAGTGGAGGACCATCAAACACCGTTCCCGCCAAGAGCCATGGATTGCGTCGTTGCCCTCACTGTTGATTTCATAGACAGCACATATCTGAGACAATGAAAGAAGAATGTTACTCAATAGTTATATTAGCAATATTAGAATTTTTGTTCCGCTGTTGTTATATCGTTTGTGAACTGCTCAATCATTTCAGTGCTTCCGTCCTTAAGTCTTGAAGTTTACGTGGATCTCTGTGGATCGTTCTGATAGCGGCGCCTCCCCGCACTGCGCTCCACTTGCAGCAATGCCGCTCATGAATGCCACCGGGTACAGAATGGGATTTCTGCTGTATCCAAGTACTACGTGACGTGTCACAACGGGCTCACCTGTGGCATACGTTCACGGATGCTTTTGGACGCCGATGGGAATTCCACCAACACAGTCATCCAATTCACCGCCATGTGTCTGCTATTGTCGATAGCATGCATGTGGCCATCCAGTCACCTTCGCACCCGGTAGACCGGGAGCTGTTCTGGTTCCACAAACCCACTTACCGCGGGCATGCGCTCGTGGTTAATGCCATGATCAACTGGGGGCGCGAGATCATTGCCTGCTCGTGGTGGTATCCGCCCCGTGCCACCGATGCTGAGATGACGGCGGACATGGATGCATCCATTCCCTGGAACTTTAATGGTCCTCGGCCTGACTTCCGCCTCGGTGACTGTCACTACAGCACTGCGGACAACATGTTCTGCCGTGTGGCCGGGGGGGATAGCCGATTGACCTGGTACATGGTGCATTACAACCAGGTGATCAATGAAGGCTGTCATCTAGTGGAGAATGTTTTCAGCAATGTTAAGAAGTGGCGATTCTTGAACGGCCGTGATGAGGCTCCCGGGCGCCCGTATAACTACGACTTCCTTGCCGGCCTGTTTTTTTTCTGCTGTAACCTACATAACATGGAGCAGAGGTACACCGAAAGTCTATAACCATAAGAGTACGGGCTGCAATGATGTGATGGTTTTTTTTATGCTCCTGCGTATTGTGTTTTGGGGCACAGGAAATGTTTCGTACGCAATCACGTAGCAATCACTCTCTTTTTCAAAACCGAGAATTGGTGTGCAGCAAGGCGGGTTGTCAACCTAAACAGAAACGGCACAATGGGCACGCAGGAAGAGGATGAAATACCACCAAGCTCAGGAAGCAGGTAGCAATCTTCTTCTTTTTTGAAACGAATTAAATGGTGTACATGTGTAAGTGCGGCTAGCCCCATCTGCTCAGATTTTCAGACATTCTGCCCAGATTGGCTACATTTTGGTCATTTTCTTTGCTTCGGCGGAATCGCCGCCTCGCAGCTCAGTCGCAGGATATTTCCTATATATTTCTGATATGCCGGATTTGATTCCGCGGTCCATTCCCCGTAAATCCGCCGCGTTCCGCTATTTTAGCTGGAATCGCCATTTGCCGCTGACGCGGGCTCGCGGGCCAGATCGGCCAAACATTTTTACATAATTGGATTATTTAAATCTTTTCAGACAGTTTTGGACACTCAGATGTATTTAGAAAAATCCGCATCAATTTTCTTCATAGACTGGGATTTTCTGCCGGATAACAATCAGCATGGACCTTGCTTCTGTTGTCGCTGCTCTCGCCTCCGTTGGTGTTCGAGTATCCGGTTCTACCCCCAATAACAACATCCAGGGAGACCCCTCGCGTGCCTGCCCCACTGGTCTTGCCGGCCCCGAGCCCTCCGGCACCCTCAACGACCCAGGGCAGCACTTTCATGGTAGCAGAGGCTACCTGAATGTTGTTCCTTTGGTGTCCCAACCACAGCTAGCTCCCCAGTACGGCCCCGTAGACCCCGCCACCTCCGGAGACGTAACGATTACGCTGCCGTGGTGCTGTGCGAACGAGGCCTTGAGAGGAATGCCTTGCGCAAGCCCAAGTTGCCCAAGAAGGGCACAAATCAGCAGCTGTGGAGGCCCAGATTACCATCAAGATCCCAGTCGAAATTGGCCATCAAGCAGCTGGAATCTCCCAGCCTACGCCGATGGCAACGCTCCGGTGGAGCTTACGGACCTGGCAGGTACTAATACTCCTTACCAATGTCCACATTTTGAGACCATCGACGCCGACATTGACGACATTGAGATGGGTGGTCCAGGTGAGGTACCTACCTATAATCGACCAGCCTCTTGGGCACAGTGGGACAACCATTTGTCTTCAGAAGTGACCCGTAACCTTGAGGCGCTTGAGGCCCTTTGTCTATTAGCCACGTCTAAGCTGATAGGTCAAGAAAGAATCGCCTCTGATTTTTTATTTGAATATTTTTTCCTTCTTCAGGAAGAAATTAATACCAGGATGTGGTGGCGTTCTCAAGAAGATGAATCTTTTGCCATTTTTTTGCAGATCTGGGAGGCAAGCCCCTTCCCGAAGGAGAAGACCAAGGCACCTGTTGCCGGGCCCTCCGCCCCTCATCCCTCTGTTTCCATCCGCGACGATCTAGCCGCCGCGGTTGAGGAAGGAATTTTAGAGGCAGCCAGGCAGGCAAGCCTAGAAATTAGGGCTGAAGGAGCTCCCCAAGTGGACTCTTGGCTGCGAACCACTGAGATTAGCGGTCCGACAGCCTGCTCAGGCCCTTCAGGACACGGTATGTACTGTCCTGCCGACTGCTCTTGCAGATTACAGCGAGATACTGAGCTCCAATTGCTCAAAGATCAAATGCAACTCATCATTCAGACGCTGGGAATTAAAGATCTTTTCAAGACACACATGCGGTCTGAGGGCGCATCATCGGTGGAACAAACAACAGAACCGTCGGAGGAGGCGACAGAAATTTTTTCGATTGCTCCTTCGGTGGACTCTAAGACCACCGATGCAAGGATCAGCAGGACTAAGCTAAAGGAAAGGGTTACAATCTCTCGATCTCAGAGTAGGTCGGCGAAGGCTAGGACTGAGGCTCAGAATGCCAAGCGAACTGCCTCCCGTACTGCCCTTCCTGCTGCTGATTCCAATGCATTAGCCCAGATGTTGCTCGCCCAGACCCTCGCCGGAGCTGGTGTGGCTAATGATGCCGCCAAGGTGTCTGCCATTACGGCCGGTGTTGGGCTGGATTCACTCCTTAATCCTACATCATTGCGACTTCGCCAGGTTGCCAAGCAACCGAAGTATAATGGAAACCCCAGACGTTGGCCTCAGTTCCAACGGGAATTGAAACTGTGGGTTAAGACTCAAAAACTCCAGGATGATCAGTTCCTGATGGCCCTCTTGGACTGCCTTGAGGGAGCGCCGGCCAACACTTGGCTCAGGACCTGGAGTGATCGTGAGGATTCAAGTTCCCCCCTTACCTTTGATGAGGTGTGGGAACAGTTGGAGGTACGTGGATCCCGGCTGCCTGAGGACCATTACCACCAGATGTTGAAGAATTTTCCTTCATTCTCACGATTAATCTTGCACGAAGTGCAAGACAAGAGACAGCGCTTCTGGAATCTAGTGGAAGAATCTGAACATTCAGGCGAAAAATTTTCTAGTGCCGAGCTGAAAAATCTGATTTTTGACAAGATCCCCTCCGAAACTGCTGCCACCCTTCGGAATAAACAGTCCGAAGAAAAGGTCAAGACCTGGTGGGCGGAGGTCGATGGCTTCGATGCCTCGGCCAGCAGGTTTTCCGTCAGGGAATCACTTCAAAAGTGTTCCCCCACGTCGTTTACCAAGGTGAAATTCACTGAAAACACGTGGAAAATCAAGTTTAATGAACACGAGGATCGGGACTTGTTTGTCCAAGTCCTCAACAGGGGAGTAAGTTTCCACGGCCATCGCCTGAAGGCCAGAAACTGGGTGTTTTCGTTCACCCCGCAGGAACGGTGGGAAGAGGTTGAGCGGCTCGCTGACGCCGCCAATCAGAATTTCCATGAGGGTCTTGGGGGAAACAAGAATACCCAGCAAAACACCCAAAATGGGGCCCAAAAGGGCAACAAAAAGGTGAATGACACCCGGAATGTTCAGGATCATTGTAGCATCTGTCTTCTTTTAGGTTCTACGAACCGAGCTAAGACGCATTCTACTGGTAATCACCGATGGTCTGCTTACGATCACAAGGTGATTGGTGAAAATGTCAGTAATTCGCAGAATTCAGACAGGAATGACAGACAGGTGCATGGTGCAAAGGGGGGAAAGGGTAATCCGACCCCCTCCGGTGGAAACAAAAATACTGGAGGCCCTGGCGGGTCCCAAGGCAAAGGAAATCGGACTCCATCCGGCTCCGGTGGGCAGCCAAACGGCCAGACAAGTCCCAATGGCAACGCCGGAGGCGGAAATCGAAATCCAGGCCAAACCCCTCAATCCGGTACAAACAAAGGAAATGCTCCAGGATCACAGGGTAAAGGTAAGGGAAATCCTTCAGGAACCCCTTTCTCTGGTAAGGGCAAAGGGCGTGGCGACGGTGGTGGCCCATCATCCGGCGGCCGTGGCCGTGGACGCGGAAAGGGCAATCATCGTGTGGATCAGGTCTGAGGTGCAGATCAGGTGTCCGATGCGGATCGAGATTATGTCGAAAATGCCCTGAATCCAGCAGATGATCCGTTCCAAGATGAGTGGATCGACGAATCAGGCTGTGTTCACAATGTTAACGCAGCCACTGGAGGTCAGAACGCCTAGGGGAGCCACGAAAATCGCCCCTCCCCAGGCGATTTCAGGCATGATCCCCAGATTCCAGATCGACCATTACTTGATGTAGGGTCCCTTGTCTCCTCTCCCCTGGATCCGGCAGCGGATCCTTCTGTTGTAGTGGACGAGGTTGGTGTACAGTCCAAGCACAGGGCCCGTCAGTTTGTCACAAAGCTGTGGGTCTCTGATTGCAAGGGAAATTTCCACCTCGCCACTTGTTTGTGTGACAATGGATCAGAGGTAAATCTCCAATCCAATTCATTCTTACCCGACGACTGCGTGTTTGAGTCGCCTCATCCTGTTACCCTCGAGGGAGTTTCTGGACATTCTCTCGCAGGTGGGCAACGCGGTTGTTATATATCAACTCATTTGGTCGCTCAAGACCTTTGGGAAGAGCAAAATGTGGAAGAAGTTGTCCTTAAGGATGACTACTTCTATCGTGCCGACATAAAGTATGACCTTTATTTGGGCCATCCTTGGCTTCGCAAGAACAGGGTAGCGCCCGTAGGTCATCGTCGTTGTTTTTTGCTGGAGTCAGGTCCCTTGGAGCGTCCTGAATTTCGTTTTTTGCACGCAGAGTTTTAAAGTGCAGAAGAATTTTTGAAGCAAAAAGTGACACCAAAATTTGGTGAAGATGTCACCATTGCAGAGGTGAATGGGAGTGCCGATTACTCCCAAGAGTTAGAATGTCTTCGTAGGGACTCCCAGCCACGACGCCCTTCGCGTTGGCACTCTTCATCCTACAGAGTTGTCGACAAATGGCGCGATGAAATTTGTGAATATTTTCATGAACACCATTCCTTTTGGCCCCAGTATGATGCTTTTGCTAACCGTATGAACAAGCGCTTTGACAAGCACTTTAGCGACGCTTGGACCCATAAATGGGACAAGAAGTTGTGGATTAATCCTCCGTTTCACTTAATCCAGCAGGTCATCCACAAAATCAAGCAAGATGAAACCCAGGCAATTTTAGTTGTGCCCTTGTGGGACGACAAGCCTTGGTTTCAGGAATTACAAGACATTTGTGTAGATTACATCGAACTTCCCAGGAAGATTAAGCTGTATGCCAGGGACGACACAGGTCCCCTGCCACAGCGGTCCTGGAGTTCGCTTGCATTCCTGGTGGATGGAAAGCTTTCTGACTCTAATTCTGCTGATTCTGGTACTGATTCTTGTGTTGGGTCAGAATCTGACGTTGAGCGTGGTACTGATGATGAATCTATTTTTTCTGATTTTTGTCCGTCAGATACCCAAGGTGATCCAACGTCCAATGGATCCGCCTCGTCTCCCTCTTCCCCAATACGATCGACATCGAAAAGAATCTTCAGTGCACGGGCGAAGAAAAATTCCAAATCGCGCCGCAAATTCAGAGTTTTTTATGAAAAACCCCCTGTGGAAGCTTTCATGGATCCTTTCGAGGAGCTGGATCACGAAGAGAATCTCTGGGATTTCGACACACGACCCACCTATCTTCAAGAGTCAGTTGATACGGACCTGTTTAGGGACATCCGTAAGAAGATTCTTCCTGCCAAGGCCGAAGAAGTCGCCAAAGTTTTTTCGACAGTAATTCCTGGCGATCAGGTGGACACTGAATTGTGTTCCAAGTCAAGAGAAAAGATTTTTGAGGAACGGAAGGACACAACCCTTTCAGGGAAGTTGATCAAAGACCCCCCTGTCCGTGGACAGTTCGGTGAAGCCTTCATCGAGCTTCGTGAAGGGTACAAGGCAAAAAAACAGCGCCCTTATGAAAATCATGGACACAAACATGAGATACTCAGAAAAATCATCGAGAGAAATCTCAGGGAATTTGGTTGGCTTGAGGGTTGTATGACCAGCGAATGGTGCTGTGCACCCTTCACAGTCCCGAAGCCACCGCCTGCAGACCAGAACACTATTGATGGTTGGCGAATGGTTGTTGATTTTCGCAATCTCAACGCCGAAACCAAGGCGGATTCACACCCCCTGCCCCTCATTGAGGAGGAAATCGCCAAGAGGGCAAGAGGTCGTTTGTTTTCTGTGCTGGATCTCCGTCACGGCCTTCACCAAATGCCGTTGAGGAAGGACAGCCGACCTCTCACCTGTATGTGCACGCCATGTGGCCCAGTCCAATGGACGGTCATGCCCATGGGCCTGAAGAATGCCCCTTCGTTTTTTCAAAGAATGATGGAGGATGTGCTTTTTTCAGCTCATCCTGAGCTTCGTGCCTTCGTGAGCGTGTACATAGATGACATAATCATCGCGACGGAAGGGGAGGGACTGACCGAAGCTGAGCTGGTGGCCCTACATGAGAAGCAGCTGAACCAAGTTTTGGACATTCTTGACGCCAATCAGCTGATTTGTGGGCCAAAGAAGGGAAAATTATTTTTAAAATCAGTCGAATTTTGTGGTTCTCTCCTAGAGAATGGCACCCGACGACCCAGTCCAGGGAAGCTCGTCGCTATTCAGAAGTGGAAGCGCCCTGAGACGATCACGGAGTTGAGAGGATTCCTGGGTTGTTGCAATTTTTACCACACTTTTGTGCCGAATTATGCCAAATTTGCTGCCCCCCTCACTGAATTATTGAAGGTAGGGAGAGATGCGGGCAAGGCAGGTTCAAAGGTTCGTGTCAAGTGGACTGACGAGTGCGAGGAGGCCTTCCATCACTTGAAGGCGGCCCTCTGTGAAGTCGCCACGTTGCATGTGCCCCAATTTGACCGACCCTTCTACATTAGAACCGACGCTTCTAGGTACGCGATAGGAGCTGTCCTTGAACAGGTTGATGAGGCCACAGGTGATCATTACCCTCTTGCATTTTGGTCTCGGAAGCTAGCCCCACGCCAAATGCAATGGTCGCCGCGTGAGCAAGAAACCTACGCCATAATCTGTGCTTTAAAAAAGTACGAATCGTGGGTTGGCACCAATCGAGTCGAGGTCCTGACGGATCATCGATCTCTGGAGTATTGGGCCACTGAACACATTGATACTGTCGCGAGCCCAGCTGGTCGACGGGCCAGATGGCACGAATTTCTCTCTCTGTTTGACCTCCATGTGTCGTATTTGCCTGGAAAACACAACACGGTAGCGGATGCTCTGAGCCGATGGGCTTACCCCGCTTCAGAGGGGCTGCAAAGTACCAACATCCATGGTACGGAGCAGGACCGCCATGTCATCATCGAATGGGATCAGGAAGAAAAAAAGCTCATTCGACGTGCATGCATGCAATGCGCTGTAAAACAGCACGCTGTACCGTGTCACGACATCACGGCCTTTTCAGATCTGGCGCATGCTCATGAGATCTGCACCAAAACGCTGAAAGTCGTGGAAAAAGTCACCGATCCCTCCTCAGGGAGTGTGAAACGGTTTGATTATACCCGACGAGTAAGTATATTTCGGTTGATCCAGGGCATTAAGCGTCGAGATCCGGCCAACACTCCACCCCTGCCGAAAGATTCCCTTATCATCCGTGACTGGACGTCCGATTACCTGCAGGATCCCATGTCTAAAGAGGTCTTTGGAAATCTCAAATCCAAAGATGCTCACAGGGATGGGACTTTTTCTGAGTACTCGTTGGATGGGGGGAAACTGTGGATGGAGGGTAAATTGTGTGTGCCAGACGCCCTAGCCCCCCGAGTGTTAAACTGGTGGCATAAATGGGAGTCCCCCCACGCACATGGCCGTCGACTGTGGTCGATGATTAAACATAGGTTGTTTGGCTCACGGCTATATACTCACTGCATGAAAGTAGCCCCCGGATGCGCCCAATGTGCTGTCTCGACGCCCCCCAGCGCGAAGAAGCACGGCCATCTGAGGCCTCATCCTATTCCGGAGCGCCTCTTTAACAGAGTCACCAGTGATTTCTTCTATCTCGGTGAACTCGATGACGAAGAGTGCCATTGGACTAATAAAAAAGTCAATGGTGTGCTCCTTATTCAGTGCCGTCATTCCGGCTACATTCAAGTGTTGCCTTGCAACATTGAGTCGATGACTGGCAAGGCTGCCGCCAAATGGTGCGCGCAGACCTGGATGGGAGGTTGGGACGTCCCATCCGAGGTGGTGACGGATTCAGGCAAAGAGTACACCTCCGAATGGTGGAGAGAATTATGTGCTCGCCTTGGAATCCACCACCTGCGATGTGAAATCCACTCGCATCGAGCGCTGCCTGGTGAAAGAGCCGGCCGCTCAATTATAAATATGCTTCGTAAGGAGCTCGCCAGTGAAAAGGATTTCCATTGGATGGAAGTTCTCTTCGCATTGCTTCGCCGGTACCACAACACACCTTTGTATCATGGCCTTTCTCCAAATGAAATTGTCTTTGGACGAAAGAAGTGTTGGTGGAACATGCCGTTGAATAATCCTCGCCCCTGTAAAGATGCTTCGCTGTTTTTGGACGAAGTCCAACGAGCAGATAAAACTGTGTCGAAATTAATCGAGAAGCATCAAGCTGACTGGCTTTGGGTCCAGAATCAAGGCCGAAAAAACCCCCACAATTTTGAAGTCGATGATCGAGTTTGGCTTCGAAAATCCGAAACCACCCTGGACGGTGATGACAAGCTTCTTCCCTTGTGGGAGGGGCCATTCGCTGTTACAGCACGTCTTGGTGAGAACAGGTGGAGGATTCGTGTGGATGTCAGCAGGGAAATTGACGTTTCGGGCGATCGCCTCAAGAGAGAGATCCCCTCCCCCAAGGATCGGGTTAAACCCCTTTTTTGGACTGCGAAACATTTGTCTGATCGGGCCATCGAAGGGGGGAAGTACGAACTCAAGAGGATTGTTGAAGCAAGACGTGACGCCAAGGGCGAATGGGAATTTCTGTGTGAGTGGAGGGGCTTTGATTCCAGTCACAACAACTGGGAACCAGCCCAATCTTTTGTCCATGGATACACCAAGGGGTTCATCGACTTCCTGAAGAAGCACCCCGAAATTGGAGTACTCCTGACAGACTGTCTGTCGAAACCAGACAGACAAGTGGAGAGCGACGGAAAACGACCTGTGGTGAATCGAGATCCAGCCTTTTACGGCCCTCAGCAGCCACATTCCAGGGCTGATCCGTCGATCCCCCCTCCTGCGGTCAGGCCAGCCCAGGAGCCAAATGAGGACCAAGCTTCAAGTTCGGCCGCTGATTTGCAGCGCCCAAGCCGTACGAGGGCCAGGCCAGACAGGTTGGTGGTCACATGTATTCGTGCTTGGCCGAATTGAGGAAGCCATCCCACCACATTCTGCTCAATCCACTGTTCATTCTTTCTGTTTATGTCATGATGTGGAGAACTGTGAATGTTTGATAATTTGACGTCAATCAATCAATTTTTCTTTGGTCTCCGTTCGGTAGCGTATCGAAAGTCGAAAACCGAAAGCCACGGAGTGTGCTGCCGTGTTCAGAAAAAACCAAAATCAGGCTTAATTCAGGCAGATTCGGGGTAATCTTGTCTCTGTTGGTCTGTGCATCTTTGGAATTTGGCTACTCGTGCAGATGGAAGCAAATGTACATAATCAAAACGCTGGCCAGCGACAGTCGCCCCTTTCAGCGACATTCACCCCTACAGGCACCCCCTGTAGTACTGGCTGCACCAGATGCGACGCCAGGAACTCAGATCTTACCTTCATTTGCTGTGATGCTGAAGCCAAAGTCCAGATTCGGATCCAGATTTCTCAAATTTGCCTTGAATTTCTCAGGTTTGTCCATCATTCTGCCCCTGTTGTACGAAACCCAGACGTCAATTGTTCAGACAACCTTCAGATAGGAGCTCTAGGGACTTCTAAAAGCAACCTCTGAAGTCCGTAAGCTTCGTTGTATTTTTGGCACACGCCAATGTGAGCTCAATCCGACCTGAAACTGTCGAAAATGGTGAATCCAAGTGTCTTGTGGGACTCATTCGAAAGATTGGCCTTGTCCAAGTCGATTGACACCGCCGCCACTGTAAATTCGGTGTCTCTCAGTTATATACTGTCAGTAAAGCGCCTTCAGCGAACCTTCGGCGCGTTACATGCCAAGGATCCAGGGCTATCATGTCCCATCATGATGCATCATCACATGATCCACATTTTCATAGAATCTGTTAGATGCTCGCGAACCAACGTGCCGGAAAGCACAATTGAGCTGAAAAAACGACAATATATATTAACTTTAGTCTAAACGAAGGTGTTGGTAGTTTCAGTTGTACACATTCCGCTTCATTTCACCTTCATCTTAGGGAATTTGCTGACATTAGGACAATTTAGATTGATTTCCTTATCATCTCCTCTCATTCCTTGAAGATCTGTTTGGATCTAAGTGAACAGAAAGACATCTTTACCTTCTGTGGTTCACTTAGGGTCTGTAGACTACATTTGTATTTGTTTTTCCTCTCTGTGATTGTTTAATCTCCTTCATCTCTGCCCAAATTCATTCTCATTTTGCTGAATCTTGTGATCATCCACCAGATGCGCCTAATCTGAAGCACATGCTGCACTTTTCAGAACGAGAAAAGCGGGAATAACACGATGTAGAGTTCGGCGAGGACACCGTAGCGTGCCCGCGACAGCGAAACTGTGCCAGAGCGCTGAGATGTCACTCCATTTCTTGATCCCCCCACTCAATCCACCAATAATCTACCTCATTCTCAACCAATGCATGGTTTGGTATCGATTCTCGATACGTTTACATGCTTTTTAGCCCGTAACCTAATGTTTTACTGCACGGAGGACTGTTCGTCACTTCTCATTCTGTCTCATTGCAGGTTCATCCAGCCTGATTCAGTGCCAATTCAGCCGGAATCAGGTCAGATCAAGCAGATTTCGCCCCATCGAGGCTACATTTCTATTTTTTTTCTGGGACTTACCCGCACTACGTTCTTCGTTGACGTAGCGACACACCCCAGTGTGTTTTCGGAGGGGGAGTGTAAGTGCGGCTAGCCCCATCTGCTCAGATTTTCAGACATTCTGCCCAGATTGGCTACATTTTGGTCATTTTCTTTGCTTCGGCGGAATCGCCGCCTCGCAGCTTAGTCGCAGGATATTTCCTATATATTTCTGATATGCCGGATTTGATTCCGCGGTCCATTCCCCGTAAATCCGCCGCGTTCCGCTATTTTAGCTGGAATCGCCATTTGCCGCTGACGCGCGCTCGCGGGCCAGATCGGCCAAACATTTTTACATAATTGGATTATTTAAATCTTTTCAGACAGTTTTGGACACTCAGATGTATTTAGAATAATCCGCATCAATTTTCTTCATAGACTGGGATTTTCTGCCGGATAACAATCAGCATGGACCTTGCTTCTGTTGTCGCTGCTCTCGCCTCCGTTGGTGTTCGAGTATCCGGTTCTACCCCCAATAACAACATCCAGGGAGACTCCTCGCGTGCCTGCCCCACTGGTCTTGCCGGCCCCGAGCCCTCCGGCACCCTCAACGACCCAGGGCAGCACTTTCAACATGAAGCAGGTTGTCAGCCGGGAAAGTCACAATAGGCATGCAAGAACAGTATGAAATACGGCCGAACGCTGAATGAACGCAAAATGGTTGTTTTCGTAGTGCAAACAAGCAGATATTTTGGACCCTGTCATATCCTGCCGTATCCTGCCGTATCCTGCCGTATCCTGCCGTATCTGCCGTATCGTGCCGTATCCTGCCGTATCCTGCCGTATCCTGCGTATCCTGCCGTATCCTGCCGTATCCTGCCGTATCCTGCCCTATCCTGCCGTATCCTGCCGTATCCTGCCGTATTCTGCCGTATCCTGCCGTATCCTGCCGTATCCTGCCGTATCCTGCCGTATCCTGCCGTATCCTGCCGTATCAAATACGCGTAACAGGGAAACCCCATTAATTGTATATCAGTTTTAAGCGTAAGCGCATGTTACGGCACCATCGCGGCGCCGTTCTGCGCTGGTTTTTCTGGCCGAAGTAGGCCATGTTCACGAAATTTTATAAAATTGTAGGTGTCTTGAACCCTGAAGTTACATACAACAAATCACAGCCCATTAGTAGGGCTTTGCATGCATGTGCTGATTTGGTGTCCAAACGCGTCGGTGCACCGGCACCACGCGTCGGGGGTACACCCATGATTATGTTGTAAATATGCATTGTTTTGCTCATATTTCAATGTTATATGGCCCCCTTTGTTCATATCTTCTGAGGACATGAAAGGGACCGTTTCGAAATCACTCCGGTGATTGCGTCGAATGTCAAGTATGTGTCCGTCGCCTTATGTTGTCGCTTTTGGGGTATATTTTTGGATGATTTGAAGGAAAACTTGGGCAAAGTTCAAGGAAAACAACTTCAAGGTTATTCATTTCCAAAAATGAAAAGAATTTCAAAAGGCCCTCAACGACGACGACGACGACGACAACGTTGAAGAAGACGACCACGACGACATAAACATCATCGATGAGATCTATGGAGCAATTGATAAACCCCAAAATCATGTTGAAGAAGGTCCTTGGTGCCTACACCATTTGAGGACCATTTGACTACTTTGAGCTCTATTACAAGGACATTGACGACCCAGGAGAACTTCAGCATGGCGCTGTGAGTGCGTAGCGCTGAAGAACAAGTTGCAGCGCGATTATCCCAATCGTGTCAGCGCGTGATAGTTTTCATTTGATTACTCCAATTTTGGTGCCATGCACAAAGTGCCATGGACCTTTGGAAGGTTCTCAAGATTATATCCTGATCATTGGCGAGTTCTCAACCTCCAGCAAGGACAACAGCAATGCCCACATCCTGCAGATTGCGAAGTGGTCAAGTTGGGAGGCAAAAATTTTGAAGATTTCAGAAAAAAATATTTATGGTATGGGCCAAGAAGATTGGTGACCATACTTGCAATCATAATGACTATGGGCCATGAGAAATGGTCATATTGGTTTTTTCCGTATTATATTATATGATCAGTGGACAATTTTACAAACTGGGTTGCTTTGTGTTGCCTTTGGGTTTAGAATCAGGACATCTCAGAAGTGTATTTTTGTATTTTTTTGTTTGTTTACTTTTTTTTTTCACTTTTTTTTTTTGGAGAAAAACACATATTTCTCCGGGTTTTCTCGGCAGAATCAGCCCCAGACCCACCAATTTTCTGACTCGGTGTGTCTGAGCTTGGGAGGGGACTGTTAACCCGGTAGAAATATGTGGTGGTTAACACCCAACCCAAATTCTATGCATTTTTCCCATCCAATTTTGTTGTTGCACTACTGACGCGTTCCCGTGGGGGGCCGGCCTTGGGACGCTGCGGTGACACGCACAGGTGAGCAGGCAGGCAAAGCACTACGCTCACAAGGGCATCAATACGCTCGTGTCATGTGACAAAGCGTTTCAGGATCCTTGCCACTCTGCAACAAGGGAACGAAAGTATGTACAGCAACACATCAGGATATGTACACATGGGGTTAAGACTGGACTGGGGTAAGGGCATCACAGGACAATAGACACTCAGTCCCAACTCATATCCCAATCCCAGGTCCGACCCTCTCAGTGGCTGGTGGGGGCGGGAGCTCAAAGACAACCCATGCCCTGCTCAGTCCGGACCCTGAAACCCTGCCAATAAGGGAGGCGTTCCGCCCAGCCGCAGGGGAGTTCCTGGGAGCCAAGGAGCTCCAAGGCCAACCGACAGTGGCTCCCTATGCTCCCTTAACGGCAGGTCCCAACTCCTCTCTGAGCCAGAGATATGGCCCCGCCGAATTCCCTCAGGAGTTGGTAGCTGAAAATGGGCTGTTTCAGCCCAAACTGAAATTAGCTCCAAAATCTCCAGAATTGACCCCTCGTCCGGACCCGCCAGAGGTAGGGACGAGGCAACTGACCCTATGGCCTTCGAGTACAAACTCTCTGGAGCCCTCACCCAACCTGGTTTCCTCTGAGGTCACGGCATTAGGGCACCACGAGTTCGTCAAGTGGGGTCATGATGCCAAAATCACCAAAATTGGCGTCATTCCCACGCGCGGCCCGCCCGGCCAGGGCAACGCCAATGGCTCACAGGGTAGGAGACAGGACCTAGGACTTCTATCTGAGTGTACAACCTGCAATTAGGTCCGGGCTCTGTGTGGGCATAGAGGAATGGGGCCGCCAATTGACCACACGGAAGGGGGAAATTGGGGTCCCAAAATGGGGTCATTTTGGCTGCTCGAAATGAGCCAAAATTCGGGGTGCTCCCAATAGTATATCCCCACGCCGGCTTGGAGATCAGATTCGCCATTCCATACGCGATTCACCCAGAGTCCAACGAAGACTCCCATGCCCTTGGCTCACAGAGATCTCCATGCCACTCGGCGTGGTGACGATCCCAATTGGGTCCACAAATGCCAAAATGGCAAAATTGCCCACACTCACTTTGGGCTAGCACCTTAACGAAGGTTGCTCCGCTTCGCCCACGTGGTGTGTGGACCATGGGGACCATTACCCACAATACCCATGTCATATATGGTCCATTGGTCCATGCGTCCGGCGTGCACCAGGGTTAGAACATAGTGCACGGCGGGCAGCAAAAGTGGAAAATTGCTCAAAATGGCCAAAAGTGCGTACACTCATGGTTGGGGCAAATGAGGCACATGCCCGACTCGGACCGGAGTGTGCTATAGGATTAGTATGAAGTCATATGTGTCCAACATATCTTTTGGGCGTCGCCCAACTCCTCCGGTTTTGGGAATGGCAGGGTCGCCAAGTGAGCCCATGATTTGGGATAGTCCCAAATCGCCAACATGGCGGCCACGGTGTGCCAAGCCCAAGAGGAGTTATTCGCCGGGTCCAAGATATGTTGGGCACCGAAGTATGTACCCTCATATCATACTTGAGTCAGGATGTCAATTGACGCAACGTTGAGATACACGGTCGCCACTTGACATCATGACGGGCCAAAAACGGCAAAATTGGCACAAAGATACACAAAAGTGCCTTGAAAGGTGCACAATTATATTATAATATCTTCGGCTTGGATCGTGCAATCAACTAATCCTTCTAAACATAATGACTTGACACCAATGACCTTCGATTCCACATATGTGCTCCACTTGGGGCGCTTTGAAAGGTTACGAGCGCTACTTCCCAAGTGGGCACATGAAAATATGGAAAATTGCAAAACACACACCTTGCTCCCAACGCATCGCTTCGGGATCACCACACAAGCTTCCCTTCACGAAGGTTAGGCTTGCAATTGATCGTAGGGAGTATGGAGAAGGGGCTTGCACAATATGAGGTCCATTGGCGGTTCCATCGCTCTTGGCCAAACCCGCCAAATGGGCACGCAATACAACACATGGCACATACCACATATTGCCCAAAAGGGTAGCTCCCCCCACGATATGTCATGCCCCTCCAAGGGCATAACTTTCTGTCAATCGTTCATAGGAACTCAAAGAAAGTTCCTATGCAACACCAACACTTGCGCGCTACACTCGAAAGTTATCTTAACGCACGCAATATCATGGCCAAAGAGTTATAACGTAAACTCTACCCTCTTGACCATGATCCATTACACTAGCGCGCACGTGTGGAGACGCAAGGCATATGATGCTTCCCAAATTACGTCGGGAGTATTGTGAATACATCCCACTTTTCATTATTGTCATTCCTCGCAAGCAACACGAGATATGACCTTCACAAGTGGCCTCACGAATCAACTTTGTTTTGCCCATATCTTTAAGACAAATGGAGGGCAGGATAAAAGGAAAGTTGATTCGTGCATAGGGAAGCACGTAGGTCCACTGGAAAGGGGTCAAATCAAGTGCGGGGATGTCGAAGTCGAAAATCCGATTTCGACATCCTGAAAAATTCGGATTAAGGTTGCGAGTGTAGAATGTGAAAATTGCGGATGCATCAACGCAATTCCTGAAGACTTTAGAGCCTCCGTCACGGATAGCGTCAAAATTTCCATTATAAACAGTTAAACTGGCGGTTACGGTAAAGTCGCGATCCAACCGCCAGCAGTCAAAACAGTGAGTATCAGAACGGAAGCGTAAAAATTGACGGAAACAATATGAAAATAAAACCCTGTTGATTCCTGATATTCTGATATACAAATCTCCGCTGGCGGTGCATCGGTTGCCGATGCGGGGCTTTACGGCACGGAACACGCTCCCGCCGGGCTCGCACCGGGCGTCAACGGGCGCCTTCCGCACGTGGGGTTAGTGGACCGGAGACCGGTCTTCCCTTCTGTACATGGGGTTAGTGGACCGGAGACCGGTTGTATGCCGTAACCTAGCCATGGGGTTCTGGGTACCGCTTCACCCCCCTCCTTAGAGCAAACCCTGGGAGGGGGGCTCGATAACACCCAAGCATGGCAGCGGGTACCCAGGACCATCTCCTGAAGGGGGGGTGTCACATCCTCACTTCAGGCTGATTCGCAGGTTAGGCTGTCAAATCCCACAGTAAGACAAGTATGATGCTGTAAAAGCTTGTAGCGCATGTATAGTATCAAGTATCAAGTCCCGGGTCCTGGCGGCGATTGTTCGGCATCCAAAGGACCCGTTAACCCATACCAGGCGCACCGGGTGCCGGCTGCTACGGTCACCACCACAGTGGCAGTGGCATACACGGCCAACATAGGCGACACACGACGACCGAGGTGGTCCCACAGGTCGAGAGCGACCACAAAGATCCATCAGGCTCCCCCAAGCTTCCCAAGGCCCGCCGACTGGGGAGAGTCCCCACGGGTCCTTCCTCGGGCGCACCATGTCCATATCCATACGACGCGAGTCCAGAGTGATACAGCCGAACTCCTTAAGGGATCTTAAGGGAGCTCCTCCTTAAGGGATCGGGCATCAAGGCTGTCTTTTCCCTCGCCCTATTACCACGAAGGCCATACATGAGGGAGTCCTCATGCAGTGTGGGCGGAGGCGTCGACTCCTCAAACCACCAGTTTCCCAGGCAGACTGACCGAGGTCAGGAGCACCGGAGGCCGCCATCCGACTGCAAGTGCGTCTGCGAATCGGTAGGCTCACCCTCGGACTGACAGTGGCGGACCGCTGGGAGTGTAGTCAGGCAACTGGGCTTCCCGCCTGGCGCCATCAGGATCTCCACATCACAGCGAAAAGGGCAACACGGTATCACGAGCACTCAAACAGTAGAATCTGTACTCAGGTACTGGTCCAAGCTGGACCTTATGTAATAACATGTAAACGGCGACTCAGGGCGCCTCTGTAATCCGATTCGCATTTCCACAGGGGGGAAAAGACAGTCCATCCGTCGGTGATGGGCTGACAATCGCAACATACAAATGCACATATCCTGTGGAACAGAGAAAGCAAGCAATAATCAGGTAAACAGGCGTGTAAACACACTCTGGACAGAGTGCCAAACCACGCCCCGGTTAGGATAAGGCATGTGCAGGAGGGTGGACAGGAAAACGCCTGAGTCCAGGCCATATATAGTCTGCAGACACACGTCGACTGGCCTGGACCCCGCAAGTGCCATGGGACCAGACCACACACTCAAAAATCGCAATGCCGATGACAGCGGCATCCGTTGCGCAACGTCGTATGGGCTTCAAGGCCCAAAGAGCTCAGAAACATGAAGGTCAGTCGCCCTACCTGGCTTCCCAAGGATTCAGCAGGGGGGGGAGTGATGAATAGAAGAAGAGAGGGGCCATCCTCCTCTGGATACAGCAGGGGGGGGGTATATGGCCACTCTGATGGCAGGTCACCGAAAGATGGAAGAGAGCAAGCAAGTAAGGGACGATCCGTCGACCTCACAAGCGCTGAAAACACATCAGGGGAGAGCTCAGGGCGCTGATCAGGCACCCCTGGCTGCAATCGCCCGGGTGAGTGCTGCCAAGTCCGAAACGTGGAGCTTGGTCTTGTGCTTGCGGATGTACTCCATGAAGGGAGTATTGACCCGCGGCACGAACGAGGAGACTGGTTCCCAGGTGTCGTGGGACGGCCCATAGCCTCGCCAACGAACCTTGAACTCCAGACCTCCGGGTGCCGAGGCTTTCGGACGCTGAGCCAGGATCTTCTCGACAGTATAGTCGTCCTGCTCAGCATAGTCATCATCCGAATCAGCCTCATGTGCGGCATAGCTCAGGGACACATGTTGGCCACGGAGGTCGGGTTCCCGCACACGGAGTTGACTCTCGTGGCGCTCCCTGAACTGTCCGTGACCCACCTTGATGCGGTAGGTGTCCTCACCAATCCTGCGGACCACCTCGCCGGGTGTGAACCAGGTCTTGGTGCGGTGGGTGCCCATGGGGCGGGGTCTGATCACCCACACCGGGTCTCCCACCCTGAACTTCTGCGCTGTCGAGCTCGGGGCGGAGTTCTGACGCTCAGCATGCTCCTTCTCGAGCTGCTGGCGGATGTCCCGCGCCGTTTGCTCTTGCCGCGCGAAGAATTCCTTGGCATCCATAGCCATGCCATCACCAGACAAGGGAAGTCCCCTACCCAGGGGGTCCCTGCCAAACGGAATCTGGTGAGGGGACAAACCGCCCGGAGTGGGGGTGTCATGATGGGCCTTCAGAGCAGGCCACATCTCCTCAAACCAGTTCCGACGTGGATTGGTGATGTGGATCTTGCGCAGCTTCTCGAACAGCTGCCGTCCAGCCACTTCAGCACGGCCGTTGGACCGGCTGAGATAGGCGACGCTCTTGGCATGACGTATTCCCATGAGGGAACACATAGCCTTGAACCAGCCACCAGTAAACTGGGGCCCTCGGTCACTGCAAATGGTGCGGGGGATGTCAAAGACGGTCAGCCAATGACGAATCATCATGACTGCCACTTCCTTGGCAAGCAACCCCTTTTTGCGTGCCGGAACGGCTACAACGTAGCCGCTGTGGCGGTCCACACAGAGAACCACACAGTCAAAGGTCTCCTTGCCAATGTGCACTTCGGGCATGGAGAAGACGTCCATGGCCACGCTCTCCATGGGCTGGTCAGGAACCGGGGTCCATTGGGCTTTTCCCTTGACGTTCCGGTTATCGGGATTGCAGGCCTGACAGACCGAGCAACCCCTCCTGACCTTCTTGATGGCGGTGTAGAGAACGATATGGTCGATCTCGAACCGACGCTGCATGTCAAGAGCTTGCTTCTTGACCCCTGGGTGCAGCATGTGGTGGTGCCAAGCTTCACACAGCTCAAGCACCCGGGACTCTGGTACTAGCAGCTTACCACTGGTAGAGCTTGCCATCTTCCTCAGTCAGCTCTTTGGCCACTTCTGCCCGTCATCAGGGTCGGTCACAGCCCTATACTCGGCCGCAAAGGCCTCAGACCTGGCGTAGTCGTCGGTCCAGTCGTCCTGGAGGCAAGATTCCGGGAAGAGGTGCTCGTCGGACTCAGCTCCATCAGGGGCGAGTACACTGACCGCTCTGCTCACCCTCTTTCCGAGGGGGGCATCCGCAGCCATGACGACGAAGCATTTTACACTCTCCTCCTCCATCAGGCGCTCCATCTCGATGATCCTCTTGGCTTCAGCGGTCTCAGCCTCATCGCCATGGGCAGAGATATCTGTCATGCCCTTGCTGGCGGGATAGGCCCACCTACTGAGACAGTCCGCCACGGTGTTATCCTTTCCAGGAATATACACAACCGTGAGGTCGAACTTGGCCAAGGTCTCATGCCATCTTGCCCGTCGGGAGGCGGGACCTGAGGGCATGTCCACGTGCTCCTTGTGCCACGACTGCAGACTCTGATGGTCGGTGCACACGGTGACAGGATGGAGGGCTATGTACCCAGCCCATTTCCTGAGAGCCATGACGATGGCATACGCCTCCTTTTCACGGGGCGTCCACGTCCGTCTCTGGCCTTCCGCCAGGACTCGGCTCCAGAAGGCCACGGGCACGTGCCTCCCGTCGTCAAGCACTTGCTCCAACACAGCGCCAATGGCGTAGTCGGAAGTGTCGGTGCGCAGGACGAACCCTCGGTCGGGATCCACGAGGTGCAGACCCACTGCGGATAGCAGCGCCTGCTTCATCCCCTCAAAGGCACCGTTGGACTCAGCTGTCCAGACCAGAGCCTTCTTGGACCCCTTCTTGGTCTCCTCTCGGTTGCCCTTGAGCATGGTCGTCATGGGGGCTGCATACTCGGCATACATCTTGATATACCCCGAGTAGTAGTTGCAGAACCCCACATACGCCCGTAGCTCAGAGACCGTCTTGGGCTTTTCCCAGTGCTCAATCGCAGCCACCTTGCCAGGTATGGGCTTTCGCTGCCCGTTCCCGACTACGTGGCCAGCGAAGACCACCTCGCTTACCGCAATGGTGGCCTTGTCACTGCTGCCCGTGAGTTTGTGCCGAACCAGAAGGTCCAGCACTCGAGTGACGTCCCTCTCATGTGCCTCCAGGAGCTCCTCATAGCTCATGCTGGGGTCCCCGGACGCGATGATCACGTCGTCCACGAAGGGGTCCGCACAGTCGCGCACCGGCTCAAGCAGGTTCTCCAGCATCCGCTGAAAAGCCGCATTGCCGTTGGTGACGCCCATGGGCATCACCTTCCACTGGAGAGGTCCAAGTGGGGTGCTCATGGCTGTGCAGGCACGGGACTCCTCGGCGAGAGGCATCTGATGATAACCATGTTTCAGGTCAATCACCGTAAAGATCCTCCGCCGGTGTTGTTTTTGCAGCATGTCCTCAATGAGGGGCAGCGTATAGCTGTCGTGCTGCGTTTGGGCGTTCAGGCCGCGGTAGTCGACCACGAGCCGCCACTCACCGGCAACCTTCTTGGGGACGACGAAGCAGGGAGAGGCCCACTCGGAGTGGCACGGCTCAAGCCAGCCTCTCTGGATGAAGTCACGGAGGATCTTCTCCATGGCCTCTTTCCTCTCGCCCCTCAGGGCAAACTCCCGGTGCCGATACACACGGGGGTCCTGCTTCAGTCGTATCTTGGCCTCGCCATACGGTCCACGCACCGGTGGGGGAAACACAGGCTTACCGCTGAAGAAGGTATCACCATACTTCTGCTTCAGCCTGGCCCTCAACGCCTGGATCTTGGGGCAGTCATCGGACTCCGCCTTGGCTTTTCCGGGCACTTGAACCACGGAGCTTACTTGAGGGGTAGCTACTCCGCTCGTTTTCGGCTTTGGCAGTCTTCCCAGGTGGCCCAAAGGGCCATCTCTGGTCTTGCCTCGGAATAGATCGCCGTAGGTGGGTGGGTTACCGCCAGGCGGCTCGTCTTGGCTGGACATGTGATCCAGCACCCTCTGTACGAAGGTATTCCCGTCATAGGAACCGGCGACGATTGAGTCCACTTCCCACCAGGCTTTGTCCTGGCCTTTGCCCTCACGCTGGTTTCCCCAGTCGTGAAAGGGCTGATCCATATACCCCTGAACCAGATCCCATTCCTCTTCAGTGAGGGGGTCTTCCGATTCCGACTCTTCGATGTCAACAGGGGGAACCGCAAATTATTGCCTCCATGGCTCTGCTATGATGCGGTTGACACAGACGAAGTCCGTGGTGTCGGCCTGATCAAGGCCCCCATCCACATAGTGGAATTCTGTTGGCCATCTCTGGGGTGGCATGGGCTGTCCCTTAGCGTCCTGATAGACACTCTCTCCAGCCGGTAGGACGACCTTGTTTAAGGTCATGTTGGTCAATGAGGCTACCCAATGTCGGGTACTTTCCTCCTCGGTGCATCCCATAGGAACAACCAGCACTGCCTTGGAGCGGTCCTTGCGAATCTTCGCTATCGCTCTTGGAATGTCCCAACGGGGGCAATGGATCCACATCAATCCCTGATGCGGACCCCAGTGCTTCTTCCACGCAGAGTCCTGGGCGCTCCAGTACTTCTCACAAACCCGAAGATGGGCGGAGGTTCCTGAAGAGAACGCATCCAGGGCCAGATCCGAAGCTCCCAAGTCCGCGACAACTCGGCTCGCCACTTCCGGCCTTACGCCGTACTCCTGGTTTGCAGGACCAGTTGGCTCAGTGTCCAGCGCGGCCACTTCGAGCTGATTGCGTTCGGGCTGGATCCATTGGCATTCCACATGGTGCTCAGGTGACGAGAGCCACGAGAGTTGGTCGTCCTGGTACAGGGTCATGGAGGCCTGGGCCGGGAGGACGCCGGAGTCCGTCTCCATCATGAAGTCGTACCCGAGGATCATGTCCCAGTCCATCTCGGCCTCGTAGAAGCGACCGTGCAGGAGGATTTCCTTGCCGAGGTCTGGGCGGCTCAGCTCACGATGGTTCACGAACTGCAGCCCAATGGCCGCTTCCTTCGTGCCTCCCACCATGTACTGGCCGTTCGCCACCTTCAGCCTGACAGGTTTCCGGCTGTCGGTCAGACACTCTGGTGGAAGTAGGCCAGCCTTGACCAAGCTGACTTGAGCTCCCGTGTCGACCAACACGTCGAAAACCTTTTCCACTTCCCCGCATAAGGCATGGACCTTAAGATGCAACTGCCGCTCGCGACCGACACGGCGCACGGCGTGCAAACTCAGGGTCTCCGGCCGTTCCAGAAGCTCAACAAGCGACTGGTGCAGGTCGTGGACAATGGGCTCAGGTTGCCCATCTGCAGCTTCCAGCTGCGGTCCGGGTGATCCTCCGATACTCTCGGAAAGATCCTGTAGTACATCAAACACGTTCTTGGTCGCGAAGGACGGACGGGTGCAAGGGTTCGTGCATTCACTTGCCCTCACCCCGCCTCCGCGACTGGGTGCCGGACCGGGCCTTCCGCCCGCGGCAGTCCCCTTGTGCTTATCGACTCCCGACTGGGATGGTTCGGCGCTTCCCACGTCACCATCCTGCGACCGCCCTAGCTGGGGCCCTTGGCTGCAGGGGCTCCGCTAGGGGGCGTCGGTTGTGGAGGAAGGGGTGTTCTCCTCCGCATCAACCTCGTTGACGCCCTTCTTCCTTCCCCCTTTCTTACCCTTGTTCTTGTCCTTGTCCTTGTTCTGGTCATTCTGGTTGTTCTCCTTGTTCTTGTTATCCGACCTGGGGACCCAGTTCCGTTTGATGTCCTGGATCTCCTTGGCCAACTCCGTCCCCTGCGACACCAGCTTGGAGAGCTCGTCCCTGTCCACCTCCACCTTGGCTTCCCGGATACCCGCGGGCGCACGCTTCTTCGACATGTGCGCCTTATTGTAAGCCTCCGTGTCGGCCTTGTGGACGGGGCATGTTCAGTGGTCATGGTTGAAGCCTCGCTTCCTCCCATAACACACGAAACAGCCCTGAGGGTGAGCTCGTATGAACTCCCCAAAGGACAGCGGAGGGTCGCCAATGCGGCGAGGCTCCCTCTTCTCCTGCTTCCTCCAACCCTGCTGCAGGGGCTTCCAGTTTCCCGGTTTGCTCCCCGTGCTCAGGTTCTTGGCCACGAAGGCACAAACGGCCACCTCGGCGGGCTCATTGTCGTCGTAATCGTCGACGAGAGTCTCATCGCCGCCGGCTCCCGCTGGGTCCATGGCAGCTTCCCCGTCAGGTCCCTCGCCAACGTAGTTGACGTCGCGGTCGCCGGGCCTCAACCCGCGGGTGTGGTGGAGGTTTCGGTACTCCTTGAGTACTTCCTCGCCAACCCACTCCAGGATCTCGTCGCAGCTCATCCGCGCCGGGATGGGCTGCAGACAGATGGTCTGGCCGCTCAACTCACACTCGTCAAGGCGCCACATCGCGGTCTTCTCGCGATCGCCCCAGACGGTGATGAGGAGAGCATTCCGCAGGGAGTGCCGTTTGACATCCCGGGCCACGTTCTTCTTCGCCCAAGCCACCACGTTCGTATGATACTCTTTGGGGAGCATCATCTTGACCGTGTGGTTGGACTTGGCCCTCTTGGATTCCTCCTTGGTGACCCTCTTGATCCATGCTTCCGGCAGCATGGAGAGCAGGCGAGCCTGCTCGTCACCCTCGTTCCAATCCTCCACGTTGCGGCGGAAGAGGGTGTATTTCCCTCGGAAGTCACGCCAGCCCCGTAGGCGGATCTCCCGTCCATCATGCTCAAGCTTGATGGACTTCCAGCGCTTGGCAGCCACCTGCGGAGCGTCCACCCGCTCCTGCTCGTTGAGCCACTTCTTGGCTTCCTTGAGGGTCTTTATTTTCCCCTCCTTGGTCGCCATGAAGTATAGCTCTCCGAGCACTTCCGGCAGGCGGTACCTGAACCGTGTGAAGACATATCTCTCCGCATCCGCGTGAGGCATGTCTTCAGTGACGGTCAGCCCCCAATCGTCCAGCTTCTCCAAGAAGCGGTCGAGGTTGAGGGGGTTGCCGTCGTACATGGGGGGCTTGATGTCCTTCAAGTCTTCCCAAACGGCGGCGTCCGCGGCCTTAGAGACCATGAACGCCGGCCGCGAGGTCGAACCAGGTTCCCATCGGCCTCGCCCACGGACTCCCACGGCCGCAACGTCCATCTCCTCCATGGAATCCCTGTGGCTACGCCGCGGTTCCTCCATGTACGCTGAACCTACATGTTCACGCCGTACTGCTTCCATGTACGCATCCTCATCACGGCGCTGGCAGCTGCGTTCAGCGGCCCCCCGTCGTACACCACGCGGTGGGCTGATGTCGAACTCCTCCAGGTCCAGGTCCAGATCCTCACCTTCGCCGACATCCCACTCCACGTCTCCTCTGGGGACCTCATCCCTGAGTCCACCATAACGTCCTCCAGCCATTGGGATTGGCACCGGGGCTGGTGCCGGGCGTCGGGGGCGTACAGGCGTCCGCGGTGGAGCACGGCGGTTGTGGTAGTCCGAGCTGAGCCACTCATCACGCCAATCCTCACTGCCACTGCCGGGCGGCACGCGCTCGTTGCGGCGGCCCGCGCTGTGGTGAGAGGGGGTGGTGAGAGAGGGGGCGCTGGCGCCGGGGCGACTCCTGGGGGCTCCGCCGGGGGCGTGGGGTCTGCCTGAACCTGGTTCGGGTCCCCAGCCGTCGTCCGACGACCCAGACTCCAGGGGTGGGTGGTCGCTGCCGACGCTCCCACGGGCCTCCAGCGCGTCCAGCCTCTGCTGCAGGCCGCTGATGACCGTGTTCAGCTGTCTGATCTCGGCCCTGGCGATGTCCAGCTCTGTCTGCGCGCGCGCGGCGACCTTGGAGATGCGAGTCATCTCGCCCTTGCCCGTGTCTACCTCGCACTCGAGGGAAAAGACCCTCCTGCGGAGGTAGACAATCCACCGCCAGGCGGTATCCGGGTCGCCGTTCCCTGGTGGGTCGTCGGGGTCCCCAGGGGGTCCTCCAGGAGGGCCTCCGCCGGGTCTGCCCGGTCCAGGGAGTCCTCCCCCGCCCGGTGGTCCGCCTCCAGGGGGTCCACTTGGTGGGCGTCCTCCAGGGGGTCCTGATGGTCCTCCGCCAGGGGGTCCCGGTGGGCCTCCGCCGGGTCGCCTCGGCGGGTCCGAGGATGGGCGCTTCTTCGTGATGCCGAAGTCCATGTCGTCATCCTCGTCCATGTCGCCCCACTTGGGCGTCTCGGTCTCGGAAGACTCCGAGCTCCGGTAGGGAGGAGGGAGATCCTCATCCTCACCTTCCGGTTCCATGGGGACGTCCCCGCCGCCTTCGCCCGTCCAAGCCACCACTTGGCGATGTCGGCGGCCTCGTTCATCCCCGTCACTGGCGGTGAAGAAGGGGTCACTGTCGTTGGGGTGTCCACCCGCTGGCCTCCGCGGCCTCTCGGGGGTCTTCCCCTTGCCCTTCCTCAGTCGATGGGCGGTGGGGCCACTGCTCCCACTGCTGCCCGTGTCCGCCTCATCCAGCGTCATCTTGGAGGAGGCGTCCCCTTCGAAAAGCTTTCGAAGGGTCTCCACTCGTGATCCTCCCGGGGGAGTCTCGCGGCGGAGTTTGGCCTCTGCCTCCTCCTTTGCGGCGGCGGTGGCTGCGGCAGCCCGCACTTCGGCTTCCTCCCGAGCACGAGCCGCCTCGGCTTCCCGGGCCTGCTGCAGCCGCGCCTTCTGCGCTTCCAACGCCCCCAGCTCCGCCTCCGTCTTGGCCCTCTCCTCAGCGACCTTCCGTCGCGCGGCCTCGATGGCGTCCTTCTTGGCGGCGTCCGCCTGGGCCTTAGCCGTCGCTTCGGCGTGGGCCCTTTCCTCCGCCTCCTTCTTTGCCCTCCCTTGGGCAAGCGCCTCTTCCAGCGCTTTCACCTCGGCCTCCTTGCAGGCAATGGCCTCCTGCGTCCGGCGGGCTTCCTCGTCGGTTGCCCTGATCCGGGCAGCTACTGCCTCATGGGCGGCCGCAGCCGTGAGACCGGCCGCGATGGCTGCCACTTTCGAGGCGTGGTAGTCCATGCCTCTGCCCCACTCCGTGGCCTCCTCATGGACGATGCCGACGGCGCCCTCCACGGCAGCGTTCCGCTGCGTGGCCCGTTGCCGGGCAACCCGAAGGTTGCAGGGCACCCCACAGACGCGCTCACAGGCGCGCGCCACGTCCCTTTGGGCGGGAGCGGCGCTGCTGCTGGAGCTGGCCTGGTCGGCCGGCATCCTCCCGCGGTGGGCCGACTCCACGTCGCTGCTGGGGCCTGCTGGGGCCTGTTGGGGCCTCAGGAGCTGCCGACGGGGCTTGGCCTTGGTCTGCATGGCGACTTCCATGAAGTCGCCGAGGGTGGCGTGGCCGGGGTGATGACCACCATTGGCCCGTTGGGGACTGGGGGCTGGGGTTCCGCCCTTGGCGCCTTGGGCGGCTTCGGCGGCCAGGGACTCCTGGTACTCCCGCCACTTCCGGTCCCGCTTCCGGTCCCCGGCGGACCGCTTCTCCTTCCCCGGAGACGCGCTGCTGCTGCCCTGCAGCCTGCGCTCGCTCCCCGGTTCCAGGAAAGTAGTTCTCGATCATGTCCCACATGGAGACGTTGATCGAGGCGCCCGACGGGTACTTGTTGGGCATCTCGTCCTCCTGAATCCCGTCGGGACGCAGGCCTTCGCCGGGCCTGTCCGGCCGGGTCCACGTCCTCCAGCGCTTGCGGCGCAAGCGGTACTCGTACCCTTCCGCCCGCAGCCACTCCTCCACTGCCCGCAGGCGGCCCTCCCCCATGTCCTCGCGGAGCTCGAAGCTCCCGGGCATGCCGCCTTCGAACTGGGGGTGGCTGTGGCGGTAGTGCTGGTCCCAAACCAACCCACGCAGCAGGCGTGCTGCATGGGGGTGGGGCCGCGGCCACATCCTACCCGCTTCCTGCCAGTTTACCATGGCAGCGGGGGCGTAGTTGGTCTTGAGGTCCTTGGTATGCACTCGTTCAACTCAACGAACTGGTGGTGGTTGTTGAGGCGGGTGCTGCAGCACTGGACTGGGCGTGCGGCTGGTGCTGGTCAGCCGGTGGTTGTGGAAGTGGTTGACGCGGCCTTGCTGGTCGGCCGATGGGTCTGGTCTGTCCACTTCCCTCACGGTCGCGGCGCGGTCAGGGCGATGCTCTGGACGGCGCTGCTGGCTCCGTGACGAACTCGGCGCTGTCGCTGGGTGGCGCTGCGAGCCGCTGCGCTGCGCTGCGAGCCGCTGCGCTGCGCTGCGAGCTGCGAGCTGCGCCGCGCTGCTCGGGGTTGGTGGCCCCCAGTGGCACGCGAGGGCTGGGTAACCCCGCGGCGGTGAAACGCTTTTGACGCGTTCCCGTGGGGGGCCGGCCACGGGACGCTGCGGTGACACGCACAGGTGAGCAGGCAGGCAAAGCACTACGCTCACAAGGGCATCAATACGCTCGTGTCATGTGACAAAGCGTTTCAGGATCCTTGCCACTCTGCAACAAGGGAACGAAGGTATGTACAGCAACACATCAGAATATGTACACATGGGGTTAAGACTGGACTGGGGTAAGGGCATCACAGGACAATAGACACTCAGTCCCAACTCATATCCCAATCCCAGGTCCGACCCTCTCAGTGGCTGGTGGGGGCGGGAGCTCAAACACAACCCATGCCCTGCTCAGTCCGGACCCTGAAACCCTGCCATAAAGGGAGGCGTCTCGCCCAGCTGCAGGGGAGTTCCTGGAAACCAAGATGCTCCACGGCCAACCGACAGTGGCTCCCCATGCTCCCCTAACAGCAGGTCCCAACTGCCCTCTGAGCCAGAGATATGGCCCCGCCAAAATCCTTCAGGAGTTGGTAGCTGAAAATGGGCTGTTTCAGCCCAAACTGAAATTAGCTCCAAAATCTCCAGAATTGACCCCTCGTCGGGACCCGCCAGAGGTAGGGACGAGGCAACTGACCCTATGCCCTTCGGGTACCAACTCCCTGGAGCCCTCACCCAACCTGGTTTCCTCTGAGGTCACGGCATTAGGGCACCACGTGTTCGTAAAGTGGGGTCATGATGCCAAAATCACCAAAATTGGCGTCATTCCCACGCGCGGCCCGCCCGGCCAGGGCAACGCCAATGGCTCACAGGGTAGGAGACAGGACCTAGGACTTATATCTGAGTGTACAACTTGCAATTAGGTCCGGGCTCCTCGTGGGCATAAAGAAATGGGGCCGCCAATTGACCACACGGAAGGGGGAAAAAAATACGGGTCCAGAAATGAGGTCATTTTGGCTGCTCGAAATGAGCCAAAATTCGGGGTGCTCCCAATAGTATATCTCCACGCCGGCTTGGAGATCAGATCCGCCATTTCATAAGCGATCCACGGGGAGTCCAACGAAGACTCCCATGCCCTTGGCTCACAGAGATCTCCATGCCACTCGGCGTGGTGACGATCCCAATTGGGTCCACAAATGCCAAAATGGCAAAATTGCCCACACTCACTTTGGGCTAGCACCTTAACGAAGGTTGCTCTGCTTCGCCCACGTGGTGTGTGGACCATGGGGACCATTACCCACAATACCCATGTCATATATGGTCCATTGGTCCATGCGTCCGGCGTGCACCAGGGTTAGAACATAGTGCACGGCGGGCAGCAAAAGTGGAAAATTGCTCAAAATTGCCAAAAGTGCGCACACTCATGGTTGGGGCAAAAGAGGCACATGCCCGACTCGGACCGGAGTGTGCTATAGGATTAGTATCAAGTCATATGTGTCCAACATATCTTTTGGGCGTCGCCCAACTCCTCCGGTTTTGGGAATGGCAGGGTCGCCAAGTGAGCCCATGATTTGGGATAGTCCCAAATCGCCAACATGGCGGCCACGGTGTGCCAAGCCCAAGAGGATTTATTCGCCGGTTCCAAGATATGTTGGGCACCGAAGTATGTACCCTCATATCATACTTGGGTCATGATGTCAATTGAGCGCAACGTTGAGATACACGGTCGCCACTCGACATCATGACGGGCCAAAAACGGCAAAATTGGCACAAAGATACACAAAAGTGCCTTGAAAGGTGCACAATTATATTATAATATCTTCCGCTTGGATCGTGCAATCAACTAATCCTTCTAAACATAATGACTTGACACCAATGACCTTCGATTCCACATATGTGCTCCACTTGGGGCGCTTTGAAAGGTTACGAGCGCTACTTCCCAAGTGGGCACATGAAAATATGGAAAATTGCAAAACACACACCTTGCTCCCAACGCATCGCTTGGGGATCGCCACACAAGCTTCCCTTCACGAAGGTTAGGCTTGCAATTGATCGTAGGGAGTATGGAGAAGGGGCTTGCACAATATGAGGTCCATTGGCGGTTCCATCGCTCTTGGCCAAACCCGCCAAATGGGCACGCAATACAACACATGGCACATACCACATATTGCCCAAAAGGGTAACTCCCCCCACGATATGTCATGCCCCTCCAAGGGCATAACTTTGTGTCAATCGTTCATAGGAACTCAACGAGAGTTCCTATGCAACACCAACACTTGCGCGCTACACTCGAAAGTTATCTTAACGCACGCAATATCATGGCCAAAGAGTTATAACGTAAACTCTACCCTCTTGACCATGATCCATTACACTAGCGCGCACGTGTGGAGACGCAAGGCATATGATGCTTCCTAAATTACGTCGGGAGTATTGTGAATACATCCCACGTTTCCTTATTGTCATTCCTCGCAAGCAACACGAGATATGACCTTCACAAGTGGCCTCACGAATCAACTTTGTTTTGCCCATATCTTTAAGACAAATGGAGGGCAGGATAAAAGGAAAGTTGATTCGTGCATAGGGAAGCACGTAGGTCCACTCGAAAGGGGTCAAATCAAGTGCGGGGATGTCGAAGTCGAAAATCCGATTTCGACATCCTGAAAAATTCGGATTAAGGTTGCGAGTGTAGAATGTGAAAATTGCGGATGCATCAACGCAATTCCTGAAGACTTTAGAGCCTTCGTCACGGATAGCGTTAAAATTTCCATTATAAACAGTTAAACTGGCGGTTACGTTAAAGTCGCGATCCAACCGCCAGCAGTCAAAACAGTGAGTATCAGAACGGAAGCGTAAAAATTGACGGAAACAATATGAAAATAAAACCCTGTTGATTCCTGATATTCTGATATACAAATCTCCGCTGGCGGTGCATCGGTTGCCGATGCGGGGCTTTACGGCACGGAACACGCTCCCGCTGGGCTCGCACCGGGCGTCAACGGGCGCCTTCCGCACGTGGGGTTAGTGGACCGGAGACCGGTCTTCCCTTCGGTACATGGGGTTAGTGGACCGGAGACCGGTTGTATGCCGTACCCTAGCCATGGGGTTCTGGGTACTGCTTCACTACACCTTCTTTGTGCTGATCAGCCTGAGATGTGTCTCAGGAGTTGGGAGGGGAGTGTAAGGTTTTCCTGCAACCTATACTTCCGCTTTTTTCAGTGCAAAATCCTGATATATGTACACCCACAGAAAACCACGATCCCAGCACTGTTTTGGACAGTGTTGGTATCAGTGGATCAGGAATTTCTGTAGTTTTACATTGATGGTATTTTCACCATTTTCTGTACTATAAAACTGACTTGGGGTCGGCGACGGCCAGTCCTGAGATCGCGCGCGCCGATCCAGAAAATCTCGACTTCTGAGGATTTTTGAGAGTTTTCAATCAGTTTTATTACTTAGATTAATTGTATATCAGTTTTAAGCATAAACGGATGTTACGGCACTATCGCGGCGCCGTTCCGCGCTGGTTTTTTTGGCCGAAGTAGGCCATGTTCACGAATTTTTATAAAATTGTAGGTGTCTTGAATGCTGAAGTTACATACACCAAATCACACCCCATTAGTAGGGCTTTGCATGCATGTGCTGATTTGGTGTCCAAACGCGTCGGTGCACCCACACCACGCGTTGGGGGGACACCCATGATTATGTTGTAAATATGCATTATCTTGCTCATATTTCAATGTTATATGGCCCCCTTTGTTCATATCTTCTTAGGACATGAAAGGGGCCGTTTCGAAATCACTCCCGTGATTGCGTCGAACGTCGAGTATGTGTCTGTCGCCTTGTGTTGTCCCTTTTGGGGTATATTTTTGGGTTATTTGAAGGAAAACGTGGGCAAAGTTCAAGGAAAACAACTTCAAGGTTATTCATTTCCAAAAATGAAAACATTACATGCCCGAAAAAAAATAGACACTCAGAAAGTGTAATAATTTTTGAAGTCCTTGGTTGCATTGCAATGGGCTTTTGCCTACACATCCAACATTTCCCCCAAAAAAACAAACAAACCCCCTTCAAATCCCCAACATCGACGACGCACAAGGCAAGGTCATGACCACAAAATCCGAAGGGATTTCGAAACGATCCCTTTCACATGTTCTGAGAAGAAATGAACAAAGGGGGGCATATCGCATTGTAATATAAGCAAAACAATGCATAAATGCACTATGAACACGGATCTCTGCCCAACGCGTGGTGCCGGTGCACCGACGCGCTTGGAAACCCAATCAACATATGCATGCAAAGCCCAACTGATGGGCTGTCATTTGGTGCATGTAACTTCAGAATCTGAGCTACCTACGATTTTATAAAAAAACGTGAACGTGGCATACTTGCGCAAAACAAACTAGCACGGAACGGCGCCGCGATAGTGCCATAACATTCGCTTATGCTTAAAACTGATATACAATTAATCTAAACAATAAAACTGATTGAAAACTCTTAAAAAACGTCAGAAATCGAGATTTTCCGGATCGGCGCGCGCGATCTCAGCACTGGCCGTCGCCGACCCAAACTCAGTATTATAGTACAGAAAATGGTGAAAACACCATCAATATAAACTTACAGAAATTGCTGATCCACTGATACCAACACTGTCCAAAACAGTGCTGGGATTGTGGAATTCTGTGAGTGTACACATATCAGGCTTTTGCACTCAAAAGAGCGAAAATATAGGTTGCACGAAAACCTTACACTCCCCTCCCAAGTCCTGAGATACATCTGAGGCTGAAAAGCACAGAGAAGGTGTAGTGCAACAAAAAAATTGGCCGGGAAAAATGCAAAGCATTTGGGTTGGGTGTTAACCACCACATATTTCTACCGGGTTAACACTCCCCTCCCAAGCTCAGACACACCCAGCCAGAACATGGGTGGGTCTGGGGCCGATTCTCCCAATATGTGTTTTTCTCAAAAAAAACTTTTTTTTTAGACAAAAACAAAAAAATAGTAAACAGACAAACAACCACAAAAATGCACATGTGTGATGTCCTGACCCTGAAACCAAAAACAACACAAAGCAAATCCAGGGCTGCAGCTGAAAAAGTAGCGTAAAGGAAGCACAAATTGCTTAAGATAATAATAACAAAATTGACATATAAGTGTCTATGCAAAAATTGAACAAATGAACACAAATGAGTTGATTTGGCTCAAAGATTCTTCTATAACTTAAACCAATCCCTTCAGCGCGTCCCCAGTCAAGATCAGTTGTAGGCATATGAGATGTCCCATCCGGTAACAATCTCCACCACGTCAAACCATCCAAATAGTAGGAAATCATCCGCCTTTATGGAGTTATCCTTGGAGTAAGTCTTGATGGCCTCCAAGTGTCAATCCATGGGGCATACCAAGGCCCATGGCTGTAGTCGTTGAATTCTGTCTTCTACCAAGTCGTCGACAGCGCTGTAAGTCGCTGCCATAGCTCATGGGTCTTCAATTGCTTCAATAAGTTCAAAGAAGTCCTCCAATGTTTTTTTGGATTCCTTGAACTCAAACATGTTGTTGGGGTTTGCTAATTCCTTCACGTAGTCAATTCATAGACCTCGTCGTCGTCGTCTTCAGCGTCGTCGTCGTCGTTGTCGTCATTGCTGAGGGCATTTCGAAATTGTAAGAATTTTTGAAGTCCTTGGTTGCATTGCAATGGGCTTTGGCCTATACATCCAACATTTCCCCAAAAAACACAAACAAACCTCCTCCAAATCGCCAACACCGACGACGTACAAGGCAAGGTCATGACCACGAAATCCGAAGGGATTTCAAAACGAGGTAGGGTAGGTAGGTAGGTATCTTCGGGAGCTCGGGATGCCTCCTTTGACATTGCAGGAAGAAGGTCTTACCAAGGGGACGTCCTGTCCCTCCCACTGCCCTATGTCAGGTGCCTCTTGAGCCGCTCCCGCATGTGCTTGGGAAGGCATTGTCGCGGCCACCCGGTCCATGTGTCCCAGGTGGGAGGGTGTCCCCACATGTGTCCATGGGTAGGGCCCCATGCCCCGTCCTTTGGGCGGCAGCTCTGGGGGGCTGCCCAGCCGTGTGGAGTATCTCTCACCACAAGGGGTATTGCTCCCGCTTGTCTACGGTACGACCGCCTCGGCCTTGTGGCTTGAGTTGCGGGGCCACTCTGCTTGGCAGGTGACCCCCTCCTGGACTGTGTACCGGCTCGCCTGTCACCGGTTGCTTCCATGGCTCCGGGTGACATTTGCCATGGTCCCCGATGCAGCCTGGCCGGGCTCGGACCAGTGGCCTTGGAGTACCGCTCCTGCCACTGGCCCGGTGGGTCGGCTGGATCGCCCCAGTGCGTCCGACCCATGCGGTGTTGGTTCTTTCCTGTCCCTCGGCCGCCCTACGTGTGTGCAGTGTCCTGGGCTGCTGGGCTCCTGTTCACCGGTGTGCCCGCGCGGTTTGCTGTGGTGCGTCTGCGGTGTCCTGGGCCAGCTGGCTCCTGTTCACCGGTGTGCTCGCTCGGTGTGTTGTGTTGCATGTGCGGTGTCCTGGGCCACTGGGCTCCTGTTCACCGGTGTGCGTGCTGTGTGCGGTGCGCGTGTGCCATGGGTGGTTGTGTCCCTCTTCGTCCCCCCCTAATTTTCGTTTTTTTTTCTTGTTTTTTTTTCTTGTTTTTTTTTTTTTTGGGGAAAAAAAAAGAAAAAACAAAAAAGAGAAAAACAGGGGCGCGCGTACACTGCAGGCACAGGCATGGGCAGCTGCTGCGGGGGTGCAATAGCGTTTTGTCCTCTGGCGTGTGTCGTTGGTGCTGTGGCGGCGGTCGCGCCCCAGGGGTGCGGCTCGCGCGTCCTGATGTACACGGGCTTGGGTCAGGGTGGGTTTGGTGAGGTGTCTCTTTGCTTCTGGAGCTGGCTGGTTGGGCGGCTGTGTGGGCTGTGGGTGTGGGCTGTGGTTACGTTGTTCCCTCGGCGGGCTTGGTTAGGAGTCAAGGGTTAGCGGTTTCGGGGTGTGGCTCGGGTTTGATTTGTGCGTGGGTTCTGGCTCGGTTAGGCAGTTGCGACGGTAGCGGGCCTGGGTTCGGTGCCTTTGGGCGTAGTGGTGCTCGTTGTCGTGTGCGTTGGCTTCCTTCGGCGTCCGGTTCGTTTGGTGACTTCTGGGCGGGGCCTGGCGTGGCGCCCCGTGGTGGTGGTTTGCTGGGTATTGGGGTTAGATGGCGGCGCCGCTGGCCGGGGGGTCAGGCGCGTCGTGTTGTGTGGCGCGTAAGGCTCCTGGGGTGCTGTGGGTGTCGCCGGTGTCGGTGCGCCGACGCTTGTGGGGTGGTGAGGGGGTGTGTTTGTGCGGGGCTGGGCTTTGGGTGATGTCCCACAGGCGGATGCCGTCTCGCTGCGTTTGCTGGAGGGTCTCCCGCAGGCGCCTGAGGACATACGGGTTGTCCTGGGGCGCGGGGAGGTTGCGGGGGTGGACTCCCAGGGGGTGGAGCGCATCGGCCAGAATGGCTTCCCATGCGGCCTGCGGCATCCACCCCCCCGCCGGCCGGAGGCGGCAGTTCTCCACCGACCCCTTGCGGGGCCGATGGACCAGGCCCTCGAGAGAGGGCTCTCCCCGGGCCCACTTTCGCAGCTCCCAGAGCTGCGTGTGGGTCCAGCGCTGCCACCACTGTTCCTGGGCGGGCCTGCGGTCTTGGGCGGAGGAGTGGGCGTGGGTGGGTGTGACGGGGTCGTGGGGACCGGTGGCGGTGGCGGGCCTGGGGGATTCCTCGTAGTCCTGTTCCGTGGGGGTGCGTGGGGAGTGGGGGCGCACGCGGATGTGGACCCGCGGGTGGGCGCGTACGGTCTCCGCCTCGGGGTTGGGCGGGGACTCGCGGCGGCGGCGGTAGTGGGGCATGCGTTGTATGTGGGCTGTCATCGAGGGTTGGTAGGGGGGCGGGGACGCTGCTGGCGGACCCTGGCGCCGTTCTGGCCTGGTCGGGAGCGGTCCGTGGGCCTGGGGTGCGGGCTTTGAGAGGTGGCGGGACGAGCTGCGTCGTGCTTCGGCCGCGACGTGCTCCGCCATGAAGGTGGTGGCGGTGCCGTCGATGACGGTGGGGGGGCGCCGCGCTGGGCGCTGCTGCCTTCAGGCCTGGGACGGCTGGGGCCGGATGTCATAGAGGACGTCCTCGGGGGGCCGGGCTCGCGCTGCCGTCGTGGCGCGGGGCTTGGACTTGGGTTTGGGCTTGGCTGCGGGTTGCGGTCGTGGCGTGCTGACGGGTTTGGGTGGCTGTTTGGCGGCGGTCTTGGGTTTCGGCTGGGTCGTGGGTGTGGGCTTCGTCGGGGCGTGGGCCTTGGCGGCGGCGGGGCTGCTCGCGGCGGGGGTGGGTTTGGGGGCCCGTTTGGGAGGTGTCCTCCGCGGCCTGGGGGGTGGAGTGCTGGATGAGGACGTGGTGGTGGTGGTGGATGAGGTGGTCGTGGTGGTGGAGGTTGTGGAGTCGGAGGCGGAGGAGAGAACTGTGGGAGACGGCGGAGGGTGCTGGGCTTCGGGGGCGGGCGTATGATGCTTGGTCCTGTAAGCAGCGACAACGAGGGTGCAGGTTCGGGCGGCGGGCGTGTGCGCGCGTTTTCTCTGGTGATCCGTGCGTGCTGGTGCTGGCGTGGCGGCGTTGTCTCGGCTGCGCGGGCACGTGGGTTACCCGGGGGGTGGCCATATCTGCTCCAGGACGTGCGGGTGTGTTTGCTGGAGGTAGTTGAGGGTCTGGAAGAAGCATCGCTGGATGCCGGGCATGTCCTCCTCTGTGAGGTGGCGGTAGTTTTGGGTGGGGGTGTCTGGGCCCGGCCACAGCAGCGTCATGAGGCGGGCTGCCACCATGTACCGGCATAGTTGTAGGGTGGTGGGGCGTGGGGGGGTGGGTCCCCTGCGGTTTGGGGGGGCTTTCCTCTGCTGGGGGGCAGCGTGACCACCCACACCCATCGGTCCGTGGGGATCCCCCAGGTCCGTTGGGTCCACTTGGCGAGGCAATACATCGCCCTACCAAGGCCCTGGTAGCTGCTGCAGATGGAGAGCAGCGTGTCCAGGGATTTGGGTTCCCACGTGCCCCAGATGTGGGGGTCGTACGGGTCGTCCCCCCTGGCGTACATGTCGGGGCCTGGGTTGTGTGTGGGGGGGGGTGTAGTCGGCGGGGAGGAGGGAGTCGGTGCCGTGTACTACCCAGTGGTCTGTGGGTGCGTGGTAGTTGGTGGTGGAGAGGGTGTAGTGCAGATTGTACATGAGGGTCATGTACGTGGAGGGGGCTGGCTGCTGCTCGTCGGGGGTGGGGATGTCCCCCGGGACGTGGTGCCGGAAGTTGCTCAGGGAGGCCATCCGGGCTACCCATGTTTCCCGCTCCCACTCTTTGGTGCTGTCGGGGGTGGCGCCGGGTGGGGGGTGGGCCATGTTGGGCTCGTGGTAGCGGGTGTGGCCCTTGGTGTCCACCCGCCCCGGCACGGGGTGTCCGACCAGGTGTCGCCCCGAGTCGATGGGGGGCACCCAGATCCGGCTCCCCGTGGGGGGCGGGCTCTCGCCGTCTGGGGTGGCGCGTGGCGGGCTCTCGTGTCGGGCGACGTGGAGGAAGGCGTCGAAAAGGTAGTCTCTGACACCTTCCCCCAGGGTGGCAGCCTGGACCAGGGTGGCCGCCCGGATGGAGGTGCTGGTGCCAGAGGTGCGGAGGTACAGCACGACGTCCTGTTCCCCGAGTCTCCGGAGGTGCTGCCGTACCGCTGCGGGGTTGTGTAGGGCGTAGGGTTCCGTCAGTGCGGCGGCTGGTGGTGCGGGGTGTGATGGGGGGGGTCATGTGGGTTGGGGGGGGTCATCGTCGTTCTCGCGCGTGGGGTCCGGTGATGGGGTCTCTTGTGGCGGTCGCGGGAGGGGGGCTTCGCGGTGGCGTGTGTCGGCGGGGGTATCGATGTCAACTGGCTGGTGTTGGCTGCCGCGTGTTGTGTCCGTGGCCTGGTCTCGGGGGGGGGGGGCGGGGGGGGGGGTGGTGTGCGGGTGGCGCTGTTGGTGTTGGGGGGGGCGGGGGTGGGTGTTGTGCTGGCTGGGGGTCTGGGCGTCCCTGTGGGTCGTGTTGGCGTTGCGTGTGTGCGCCGTGTGGGCCTTGCGGTTCTTGACTGGCCGTGGTGCTGGGGGGTGGGTGGGAGGCGGCCGCATGAGCGTCCGGGTGGGGCTGTGGTCCGTATGTAATGGGTGGCTGCTGGTGGATGGTGCTCGCTGGTATGGGGTGTGGGTGGGGGGGCTGCTGGTGGTGGTGGGGTGGGGGGGGCGGGGGTGGGTGTTGTGCTGGCTGGGGGTCCGGGCGTCCCTGTGGGTCGTGTGGGTGTTGCGTGTGTGCGCCGTGCGGCCCTTGCGGTTCTTGACTGGTTGTGGTGCCGGGGTGTGGGTGGGAGGCGGCCGCATGAGCGTCCGGGTGGGGCTGTGGTCCGTATGTAATGGGTGGCTGCTGGTGGATGGTGCTCGCTGGTACCGGGTGTGGGTGGGGGGGCTGTTGGTGGTGGTGGGGCGCTCCTACTAGGCCCTGGTGTTGCTGGCGTGCGTGCGCGGCTCCTCGCGGGTCCATGGGGGTGTACCGTGGCTCGTATGTCGTGGGCCCGTGTAGCGGGGGCGGCGGGTTGTGCTGGACCGCGTGGTGGTGGTGTGGAGGGTGTGCTGGTTGTGTGTGGTACCCCGGCGTTGGTGGGTGTGGTGGCAGGGGCTGGTGGTGGTGGAATACGTGATGGTGTGGTGCGGTGATGTGTGCTATGTGGGGTGGGTGGTTCGCGGGGCCTGGTTGTGCTGGGGCGTGGTGGGAATGTAGGTGGTGGGGGTCGCTGTAGCATGGGGGCATTAGGGGGTAGGGGTTGGGAGGGACGGGGTCGTGGTGGTGGTGTTGGTGGTGCCATGTCCCCTGGCTCTGCGCGTATGGTGGTCCTGGCATGGTGTGGACGTGTGTGGGCGGTGGTGGCTGACTGGGCTGCAGGGTTTGGGTGCTGCGGTACGGTGCTGGTGGCGGGCGCTGGCGGTGGCGGTGTTGTTGGTGTGCCCCGGGGGTCTGGGCGTGGGGTGGTGCGGTGTGGCTTGACCCGGGCCTTGGTCGGGGTGTCGCGCCCTGCTGGCGGGCGCGTTGGCGGGCCCCCTGACCTGTTTTGGTCTTCTTGGCCTGGTGGGTGTCGGGGGCGGGTGAACCCCCTTGTCCCCGTGGGGGCGACGGGGAGCGGGCGTGCCAGCGCTGTGCCTCTTGGAGGCTCGTCTTGAGGCCTCTGACGTAGGTTTCCTGGTCCGTGAGGCCCATCCGCGTGGCGGTGGCCTCGTCGGGGGCGGCCAGGTGGGCGTCTCGAAAAGACGCCCAGCCCTCCGGGGGCTTCTGTTGTGCGGGGTGGGGGTGGTGTGCCGGGTAGAGGAGTCCGCTGAGTGGGTAAGGTGTTCCCTTCCGTCGGCCGAGGGCGTTGTTGAACCGGCGGCAAGTGATTCGGAGGTAGGCTGCTATCTCCTCTGGTGCCGTGTCGGCCCACGCTTCCGGCGTCAGGGCTGCTGCTTGGGGGGCCGGGAGTTGTGGGTCTGGGAGGTGTAGGTCTCGGTGGTGGAGGTATAGGGCGAGGAGGATGTGGCGGGCCGCCACGTTCAAGCCGCCTCCGCTGTGGCGTAGGGGTGGGCTGTGGGGGGGCAGGGGTGTGCTGCCCGTGGCCACGGCTATGGTCCATGCGTGGTCCGCCGCGTCCGCCACGTAGTACCCTCCGAGGTGGTCCCGGAGGGTGTCGGTGAGGAACCCGAAGAGGCTGGAGTGGCTGGCGGGGGGGGGGTGCGGCTGGGGCCGCGGGCCGCTCGCGGTGGTGGGGGTTGAGGTCCCCGCAGTGGGGGCAGTGGGCGAGGCGGTGCGCGGCTCCCAGGCAGACCCAGTGGTCTGGGTTGCAGGGCAGGGCTGTCTGTGGTAGCCGCTGGCGAACGCAGAGGGGACATGCGGTGGCTGGCGGTTGGTGGTACCTGTGGACGGACGGCGGCGTGGGGGGATGGGGGCTGGTGGCGCGCGCATGCTGGTTGGAGTGTGTGCGGTGCCTGTGGTGTCCGTGTGTGCTGTGCCAGTGCTGTGCTCGGTGGACGGTGTGTAGACGTGGTGGGGGTTCCGTGTTGGTATGTCACGGGGTAGGTTCTCATGGTTGGTAGAACAGGAGTTTGAGGAGGTGGGCTTGGTCTGTTGGGGGCAGGGTTGCCGCATGCTGCAGGTATTTGTGGGTGCGGTTCGTGAGCTGCTCCGCCGTCTTGGCAACGGCCGTCCGCTGCATGTGCGCCGCCGTGGCCTGGGGGTCCTCCGCGTCGGTGCGTAGCAAGGTGTAGACGGCAGTGGGGACGAGTCCCCTGCGGACCACCTCGAGCACTTCCGTTTGCTTGAGGACGGTGGTGAGTTGCTGGGTCGCCGGGGACTGCGTCAGCCATCCGGCGTGCTGTGCGATGGTGTCGGTTGGGTTCCAGTCTGTGAGGGTGTCCAGTCCTCTGTACAGGGGGCACGCCTTGAAGTGGTCCCATGTTTCTTCTTCCGCGTGGCTGCAGATGCATTTGGTGTATCCTGCGGGGACGTGGATCGAGCGGCGCGCATACCATCGGTGGTATCGGGTGCGGAGGGGAAGCTGTTCGAGGGCGAGTTGGAGTCGGGGCTTTTGTAGGTGTGTTGGGAGGCTATCCGGCGGCAGGGCGGAGTAGTAGAGGGGGGTGTGGACGGAGTCTTCGAGGCGTCGGAGGAGTTCGGTGTTCGCTGGGTGGCCCAGTGTGGTGGCCAGTTGCTGGATGGGTGTGGGGTAGTGGTACTGCTTGTCTCGCTCCGTGTACGGCGTGTCCTCGGGCATCCATTGGGGGGGCTGTGTGGCCGGGGGTATCGGGGGCAGGTGCTGCAGGTGGCTGTGGTGTGGGGTGTCCAGTCGCACGCGTTCGAGCCCTGGGGTGTGGTTGGTGTTCTGGTGTTTGGCCTGCGTGTCTGCGCGTCCATTGCCGTATGCGTAGCGGTGTGACTCCTGCTTGACGATGTGTAGGGCGTCCTGGGGGTGCATGCCCTTGAAGGCCATCCATAGTCCCAACGCTTGTGTGGTGATGCCGGACTCGAGTGCTTTGTGGAGGGGCAGGTCCGCAAGGCGCCTGGTGAGGTGGATGTCGACCGTGGCGTCCACGACTACCCAGATGTTGCGGGGCCGGATCGTCGTGGGTGGCGGTGTGGCGGTGACGGCGTCTGCCATGGTGCGCAGTTTGCCGTGGGAGGACGCCCCAAAGATGGTGGCCCCAGTGTGGTGTTCCACGTGGAGGCCGTCCGCGTGCCGGGTGACCCGCACGGAGGCGCAACCGACCGTGGGGGTGCGTTGCTGGGTGCCGGATGCGTCAGTGAAGTAGATGATGTCGGTGTCGCTGGGTATGGGTAGGCGAGCGATTGCTGTGGGGTGATAGACGTAGATGGGGTTCCCCTGGGCGGTTCTGGCGGTGATTTGCATGGGTTGCAGTAGTGGCGCTGCATAGACGCCTATCCCCTGGGTGATGATGGCCAAGGCTCGTGGGGTGAGGCGGAGGAGGCCCCTGTCTGGGCGCCCTTGGGTGATATACGCGTACATCAGGTGGAAGAGGTATCCCGTATTGGGGTGGAACTTCTGGCACGTGATGGTCTGTCGCCGCTCCTTGTCGTCTTTGTCGCCGCGGAGGGTGGGGCATTTGTGCTGTAGGGGGCGCATAGGTGCCTCCTGAGGTCCTGCGCGGTGTGGGTCGCAGCGGTCATACTCTATGGCTACGCTGTCTGGGTCTGCCCGCTCGTTGGTGAACGTCCATGTTGCCGTGGGTGTTCGGGTCCAGGCTACGTGCGCCGGGTGGTCTGGGGGTACCGTGGGAAACCAGGGGGAGAGCCATGCCTGCTGGTCGGCGGTGGCGGCGGCGGTGGGGGTGCTGTAGTGGGTGGAGATGAGGTGCAGCAGGGGCCACGGAGTGTCGAGGGCTGCCGGGCCGCAGTGCCAGCACGTGCGTGGTATGCCCTGGTCACTGTGTCTGACTGGTGGTACATCGGTCTCCGGTGCATTGTGTTTGGGGATGGACCAGGGGGCATGGTGTCGCTGGACAGTGCGGGTAGCATGTTTGTGGCCGTTTGGTGCTAGCAGCAGGATGGTGGGTGGTGTCCAGCCTTCGGCTGACGGGTTGGGCTCCCCCTGCGTCGTGCCGCTGTCGTTGGGGGTCCCGTGCTCGCTCGGGCGGGGCCGGGGGTGCTGGCGCTGGAACGCTGTGTACGCCGTGTTGATGTCTTTGGGCCCCGGCATGTCGCGCCCTGCCTTCGTAGCACATGCGCGGAGGTACGCTTGGAAGACGTGGCGTGCTGGCCATTGTGGGTCGGAAAGGAACGGGGCGTGGTGGGCGTCGCATTGGGCCATGATCTTCATCTGTGTTGGGGTGATATACACTATGGTGATGGTGGCCCCCACGAGGCGTAGGGTGTCCACCTCGCCTGCCGGGCGTCGGCGGATGTCGGTGTGTGTTGCCACGAGTGGCCCCTGTTGATAGCAGTGGTGGTTTGTCAGGATGGCGTGTGTGTGGTGCGGTAGGAGGAGTTGTAGCTGGGCCCAGATGCCAGTGCCCACAGAGGTGGAGACGCCGTGTTGCGCCAGTATCCACCGGGGGCAGGTGTTGCGGGCCATTTGCGCTTCTTTTATGCGTATGGCTGCCGCCTCGCGAACTTCTGGTTGGTGGTTGTGTGTTACCCTGTGTAGGAGGTGTGCTGCGTGTTTGGCATAGGCCATGTCGACCAGGGCGCCTGTATTGTCTCCGTAGTAGCGCCAGTGGGCCATCATGGCCTCCTTGGGGAAAGACGTGGGCCAGCCTCCGTGTTGCGCCCATGCCTTCGTCACTTGCTGTCGAGCGTGGCGTAGTGCGTCTTGGGCGCGCGGGAGGTGCAGGGCTTGGTACCGGATGGCCGCGTTGAGCACTGCTTCCATGAAGTACGCCAGGCCCTGCGTAGACAGGAGGTCTCCCCTGGCAATTTGGGGTAGCCGGGCGAGGCGCTCTTTCAGCTTGCTTGGGAGTGTGATGTGGTGGTGCCGCGTGGCCTGTGTGACTCCCAGGTGGACTGTGGTGTCTTCCAGGTGTAGGGGTTCGCCTTTCCGGATGTGGGGGGTGGGGGTCTTGGCGTCGGCCAGCCCGACCGATTTGCGGGGGTGCACTAGGAGCTGGTGGACGTCCAGGTAGGTTGTGGTGAGTTGGAGAATGGCGGACGCTTGTTCGGTGGTCGTTGGTAGCCCTGCGTTCTCAGGGTCGCAGTGGCGGCCGGCCGTAGTTAGGAGGTTGTCATCCGCGAAGTTGATGAGGGGGGACCGTAGCGGGTATGGGGCGTACCCCGGGTATACCCGTGCTAGCTCGAATGCCAGTGGCAGGGTGACGAGGAGGTAGAGGAAGGGGCCTTCGGCGCCTCCCTGGGGGACCCCGCTGTCTGTGCCGGTCCAGGGGGTGAGGCCTGCGGCTGTGATGACGGCGTAGAGTCGGGTCTGGATGTACCCGGTCATGAAGGATAGGAATGGGAGGCCCATGGCATCCCATACCTCCGTGAGGAGCCGGTTCTGGGGCGTGGGGGAACGCGCCTTGGACATCGAGGGAGGCGATAATCATCTCGTAGGGGTTCATGTCCAGTGCGGTGTCCTGGAGGAAGATGGCCTCGTGGGGGGACCTGCCGGCCATGGCTCCCCACATGCTGGCGGGCACGTGGGCGAAAACCGCTGCCGCGATGCGGCCTAGGATGAGCGTCCACACCAGCTTGACCTCGGTGGTGGCGCAGACTATGGGCCGCCAGTTACCCAGCTGCGCCCAGTCCCCCTTTTTGTAGAGGGGGTGGACCAGGTTGGCCCACTCAGGGGGGATGGGCGTGGCGCCCGTGACGATGTCCCACAGGCGGGCTGCCAGGCGGCGTTTGACGGGCAGGGTGAGACGTTGGTACGCTTCGGCCGGCAAACCGTCGACGCCGGGCACGACCCCCTTCTTCAGGCGGTCTAGGGCGCGTTGCAGTTCTGAGATGCTGAAGGGGTCGTGTTCGATGGCGCGCCGTTGTTCCCGGTTGAAGACCCTGGGCACATGCTCGCGGATGGTGTTTCTGGTGTGGGGGTCAAGCTCGGGGAGAGCGTTCCCGTGTTGTGCCTGGAAGCTGTCCAGGACTGCCTGGAGGACGGCGTCGGGGTCATTGGTGAGGCCTCCTTCGGGGGTGCGTACCGCGTGGATGGTACGGCGCCTCGTGTCCTCCAGGATGCGGCTGACGTACCGTAGGGACTTGTACGGCGTGTCGTTTCTGCCGTATCTTTCGCTTTCTTGGGCTGCGGCCGCTATGCGGTGGGCGTGCCATTCCTGGAGTTGGTGGCGGCGGGTGGTGAGGAGCGCACAGAGGTGGGCGTCCCGGTCTCCTGCCTCCGGTGTGCTGGGGCGTAGCAGGGTGGCGGGTTCCCCTTTCGCGGTCCAGATGTCATGGACGAGTCGCTGGCTGGTGAGGTCTGGTGGTGCTCCCGTGTGGTTGGTGTCACGCTCCATGCCGCATGCTTGTGCCGCCCGGCGCATGGCGGTGGTGAGTGTCGGTGCACCCGGGTGGCGCAGGATGGCGTGTAGGGCCCTGTTATACCTGTGCCAGGCGCCGTGGTCGTCCTCGGCCGGGAACTGCAGTGTGGGTGGGAGGGTGTCGTCTGGCAGGGTGGCCGCGGGTCGGGGTAGGTTGGGGATGATGAGGTCGATGTAGAGGGGCCGGTGGCCCGTGCCTGTGGGCGGGAGGTCCCCGTAGGCTGCTTCGTGGACGCGCACCGTGGTTGGGTCCCCGTAGCACGTGTCGATGCGGGATGGGTGGGTGCCCGCTCGGTGGGGGTAATGGGAGGGTGTGCCGGTGAGTCCCGCCGTGAGGTCGGTGAGGCCCAGTTGGTGCATGGCGTCCCGGACAGCTGTGTTGGTGGCTGTGGGTGGGCCGGTGCGGTCGTCGTCGGTGGGGGCGGCGTTTAGGTCGCCTATGATGATGGTGGGTGCCAGGAGGGAGAGTCGGCAGTACGCCAGGCTCAGGGTGTCCAGGAAGTCCTTGGTGTCCTCCCCGAAAGGGACGTGCGTGAGTAGCACGTTTAGCTGCCATCCGGGCCCCACCCACTCGTACGCCCCGAGGCGACCATCCACTCCGAGGTCGGGGTGGGCATGTACCGTTACCGACGTCTTGTGGTAGAGGGGCACTCCCCGTTCCCCGTGGGCTTGATATTGGTTCCCCTCCGGGTCCAGGATCGGTGCTGGTTCAGGTTGGTCCGCTCTGCGGAGGGCTTGCTCCAGGAACCCCAGGAGGTCTGCGCCTTGGGGGTGCGGCCCGGGCATGGCTTGCAGTGTGGCGGCCTTGGTGGGGTCGTAGGTGACCGCGGGCTCGTTGAGGATGTTGATGCGGGCGTGGGCTTCCGCAGGTGCCGGTTTCTGGGGACCGGTAGTTGGGGGGGCGGGCCGTGTCCGGCCCTGGCCCCGTCAGGCGTCGAGGAGGTCGATGACGCCCTGAGCTGCGGGTGCCTTGCGGTTCCGCTTCTGGGGCTGGGGTAGGGCCCATGCATTGTGGACTTCGCCCGTGTACTCGGCGCCGGTGAGGTGTTCCGTGTCGGGGGTGCATAGCTGCATGGGGACCATCTCACGACCGGTTGGGTCTCGCCAGAGTTCGATGGTGCGCCCCAGCTTCTTGTCGTTGGGGGTGGCCGGGTCCCACTTGACGTGGATCTTGAACCCCTGGTGGTCCCCGGTGACGAGGTACCGGTGCTTGACCTCCCCTGCGGCCCATATCCACTTGGATGGGCCCGCGGCCGTGGGGTACTCGAAGGGCAGCTGCACCCGGGTGCCGATGGCGTATTCGGGATACAGGGCAGCGGCTTCCTCTTTGGTCCAGCTCTTCGGCTTGGCCCTTGGCTTTGGCGCGGGTTTGGCCTGTGTGGGGGCCTTGCGCTTCTGCGCACCTTGGCGGCGCCGGGCAGCGGGTTGTCCCCGTTTGGGAGGTGCCCCCTGGGGCTGCTGTGCGGGTGCGTGGCCCGGTGCAAACAGGGGGTGTTCGCGGGCGGCTGGGACGTCGGGCTTGGACGTGGGGACGGGGTCCTTCAGCTGAAACACTTGCTTGGTCATGAGGCCAAGTACTTCCTCGGCCTCCTGCAGGGAGTCGGGCGGGTCAGTGGGCCAGGTGAGGAGCCGGTGCCTGGTGCCTGCCCCGTGGCGGCGCATGTGGGCTGTGTAGCGGGTGGCGTGGCGTGTCCACGCTGGGGTGCGTGCCGGGGGGAGGGGGCCTTCTGGCGCCCCCTGCGCCCAGTAGAGGGCGTAGTGCAGCGCTTCCCAGGCTGCCTCTGGGGCGTTGGGGATGCGTGCGGCGAGTCGCAGGCGGTCTCCTCCGCTTGGTGGGGGCGGGACTTCGTCGTCGGGGGCGTGTGCCGATGCCCGTCTGACCTTGCCGTGGTCGTCCCATTCCACCGTCCACCAGGTGTCCCGGTGTTTGAGGATGTGGACCTCCGTGGTGGTCGGGGGGGCATCCATGGCGTCCCAGCTGACGAGCTTGATTGGGCGGACCGCAGGGTGGGTCTTCGGGGGTGCTCGCATGTTGAGGATTTGGTGGATGTCCTCGGCGGTGGGGCCCGCGTCGGGGGCGTCCTGCGCTGCTTGGGCTAGAGGTGGGGAGGGGCGGTCCTCCGAGAGGCGGGAGGCGGACGCCGTGGCGTACATGGCTGCGATCAGGACGTGTTCCGTCAGCCCTTCCACCATGAGGTGGTTTTCCCCCTCCAGGTCTCGGGGGATGGTGGCCTCCGCCTTTAGGGTGAGGAGTGCGATGGCGCATTGGGGTCCAGGTGTGGCGTGCGTCGGCTCATCTGGCGGGCGTCCGTCGGATGGGGTGTGGGGGCAGCGCTTCTGGAAGGGGGATGGTCCCACCGCCAGGTGCTCGACAAGGTGTAGCGTTATGGTGTGGTGGCGGTCCGCTGCGGGCAGGAGGTAGCGGTGTGGGTCCCCGGGTATCGTGCCGAGGAATATGCCCCCCCTGTAGGTAGGGGTGGGCAGGGGTTGCTTCAGAGCGCCTGCGCATGGCAGCGCGCACCGAGGGTTGCAGTGGGTGCATGGGGCTGTTATGGGGTGCGGTACCGCGTACACGGTGAAGCGCCCTACCGCGCGCTGGATGTGGCGGGGGATGATGGTGCGGAGGTCCGCCACTCGTGCCGTGCGGCTTTCGCCATAGTATATCCAGAGTGTGTCCTCCAGTGCCATTTTGGGGCGTAGCTTGCGAGCCAGTAGGTTCAAGGTGCTTTTGTGGGTGGCCTCCGTGACGGTGGCGGGTCCAGCGTTAATGCGTGGGAGCAGGTGGTTTTGGTGGTGTGCCGCGGCCCGTCTGCGGGCGGTGTGGAGGGCGGTGCTGTCGGCAGGAGGGGGCGCGTGGTGGGTGGGCCTTTTGCGCGGGGTCGGGGCGACGTGTAGGGGATGCTTCCATGCCGGGCGCGGGTGGTGTTGCGGTGGCTGGAGGCCAGGGTAGGTGGTGAAGGTGTATATGGTGACGGGGGAGCGCTCATGCGTGGCCTGGAGGTAGTAGTGATCGCGACCCGTGTTGTGGGTGACGATGACGTTTGGCGTTGGTATGTCGTAGTGGAGTGCGGTATTGGGGAGTTGTTTGGTGATGCGTGCCGTCGCGTCATTCGTTTTGGGCGCGGTGTCGAGGGGCACGAGGATGTGGACTGCCGACGCATCGTGGGCGGGGAGGTCGAGGTCCGGTAGGGTGGGATCGATGGGGCGTCCCCGGAAGTGTGTGAAAGCTGGGTTGTGGCGTGCCGCCGTTTCCTTGATGATGGACGGTGCCCACTGGGGTGGCGCCCCAACTTGCTGGGCCATGGCGGCGACGGCGTGGGCGATGGCTGTGAGGTCTGGGCCACGACCACGAAATCTGGAGGGATTTCAAAACGATCCCTTTCATATGTTCTGAGAGGAAATGAACAAAGGGGGGCATATAACATTGTAATATAAGCAAAACAATGCAAAAATGCACTATGAACACGGGTCTCCCCCCAACGCGTAGTGCCGGTGCACCGACGCGTTTGGAAACCCAATCAACATATGCATGCAAAGCCCAACTGATGGGCTGTCATTGGGTGCATGTAACTTCAGAATCTGAGCTACCTACGATTTTATAAAAAATTCTGAACATGGCTCACTTGCGCCAAACAAACTAGCACGGAACGGCGCCGCGATAGTGCCGTAAAATCCGCTTATGCTTAAAACTGATATACAATTAATCTAAACAATAAAACTGATTGAAAACTCTTAAAAATTGTCAGAAATCGAGATTTTTGGATCGGCGCGCGCGATCTCAGCACTGGCCGTCGCCGACCCAAACTCAGTATTATAGTGCAAAAAATGGTGAAAACACCATCAATGTAAAACTACAGAAATTCCTGATCCACTGATACCAACACTGTCCAAAACAGTGCAGGGATCGTGGAATTCTGTGAGTGTACACGTATCAGGCTTTTGCACTCAAAAAAGCGAAAATATAGGTTGCACGAAAACCTTACACTCCTCTCCCAAGTCCTGAGATACATCTGAGGCTGAAAAGCACAAAGAAGGTGTAGTGCAACAAAAGAATTGGGTGGGAAAAATGCAAAGCATTTGGGTTGGGTGTTAACCACCACATATTTCTACCGGGTTAACACTCCCCTCCCACGCTCAGACACACCCAGCCAGAACATGGGTGGGTCTGGGGCCGATTCTCCCAATATGTGTTCTTCCCCAAAAATTCTTTTTTTAGACAAAAACAAAAAAATAGTAAACAAACAAACAACCACAAAAATGCACTTTTGTGATATCCTGACCCTGAAACCAAAGACAACACAAAGGAAATCCAGGGCTGCAGCTGAAAAAGTAGCGTAAAGGAGGCACAAATTGCTTAAGATAATAATAAAAAAATTCACATATAAGTGTCTATGCAAAAATTGAACAAGTGAACACAAATGAGTTGATTTGGCTCAAGGACCACCCACCACCACCGGCAGCGAAACCCAGCCAGGAGTGGCGGGGAGTAGCACACAGGAACCTCCGCCAGGAGTGGCGAGGGACCAACCACACCACACACCAGCCACAACCCCACCAACACACCACCGCCGCACACCACACACCACACACCACACACCACACACCACGCACCACCGCCGCCAGCAGGCCCCAGCCAGGAGTGGCGGGGAACCGCACACCACCACCGGCAGCGAAACCCAGCCAGGAGTGGCGGGGAGTAGCACACAGGAACCTCCGCCAGGAGTGGCGAGGGACCAACCACACCACACACCAGCCACAACCCCACCACACACCACCGCCGCCCGGAGACCTCAGCCAGGAGTGGCGAGGACCGCCCACCACCACCGGCAGCGAAACCCAGCCAGGAGTGGCGGGGAGTAGCACACGGGAACCTCCGCCAGGAGTGGCGAGGGACCAACCACACCACACACCAGCCACAACCCCACCAACACACCACCGCCGCTCACCACACACCACACACCACACACCACACACCACACACCACACGCCACTGCCGGCAGCGGAACCCCAGCCAGGAGTGGCGGGGAACCGCACACCACCACAGGCAGCGAAACCCAGCCAGGAGTGGCGGGGAGTAGCACACAGGAACCTCCGCGAGGAGTGGCGAGGGACCAACCACACCACACACCAGCCACAACCCCACCACACACCACCGCCGCCCGGAGACCTCAGCCAGGAGTGGCGAGGACCGCCCACCACCACCGGCAGCGAAACCCAACCAGGAGTGGCAGGGAGTAGCACACGGGAACCTCCGCCAGGAGTGGCGAGGGACCAACCACAACACACACGAGCCACAACCCCACCAACACACCACCGCCGCTCACCACACACCACACACCACACACCACACACCACACGCCACAGCCGGCAGCGGAACCCCAGCCAGGAGTGGCGGGGAACCGCACACCACCACAGGCAGCGAAACCCAGCCAGGAGTGGCGGGGAGTAGCACACAGGAACCTCCGCCAGGAGTGGCGAGGGACCAACCACACCACACACCAGCCACAACCCCACCAACACACCACCGCCGCACACCACACACCACAAACCACGCACCACACACCAACACAGACACCAGGCGCGCACGCACCGCGCCACAAACACACACACCGACGGCGAACCACGACCAGAGGAGGGGGCGACACGCACACAAGCAACACGGCCAGGAACAGCGAAACCCCCCCTCCCCACCACCACCACCCCACCTCGGAGAGACGGGACACCAACCACCGCAAACCGCACAGCGAAATGGGGGGCGGGACGAGGAGGGCCCACGGGAGACGCAGGCGAGGGACCCAACCTCAGGGGTTTGGGGGCCCCCCCGGTGACCGTATCGGCCCCAGCTGAGCACACGCAATAAGGTGGGATACGCCCGGGACCGTTGGTCAGCGGCCCGCGGTGGCACCGGCCTGGGGGGGTGACCAATGGGCCTGACCAAGAGCACTCCCCACGGCACGTACTGTGGTTCGGGCCCAGCGAGGGGCTGCGGGTAGGGCACACCGTCCATCGGGGCAGGCAAGAGACACGCCTATCCCGCAAGGACTCCCCAGCGACCCACAGTGTACCCGACCCCGGTGTGGGGAGCGGCTGGAGTACCTGGCTACGGAGCAGGTCCATTTGTACCGAGCGAGTACAAATGGACGGCCCGTACAACAGAGTTACACCCTGACGGGGAGTGCAAGCATCGGCCCCCCCACGGGGAAACACCAGGGGAAGGGACCCGAGCCGGCGACAAGGACCCCCCCCCACCCACCACAGCCGGGAAGGCCCGGGCACGACACCAGAGAAACACCGCCCCAAGCGACACGGAAACGAGACAGAAGGAGGAGGGCACGCAAAGGGGACGGCAGGGGGACACACCACCAACAGACCCCAGCCAGGGGGGGCGGGGAACCACACAGCCGAGACGGGGGGGGGGGGGCACGACACACAGGCCCCACACCAAACAGGGCCGCCAAACCACGCCCAGAGAGGCGAGGACAGGCACCCAAACGCACCACCAACACACCGCACACACGCCCGAGCGTGCACACAACACACACCCCCACAACCGCCACCGACACCAGCCCCACAAACGCACACCACACACCAAAGCGCAGGCGCCGCCCGCACCACAGACGCAACACACACAAACCCAAACAACAGGAACCCAGCAACCCTCCCCGCCAGGGGGGCTGCAGGGCCGCCAGAAACCGCTAGGACACAAAGGAGGACCCACCAAGCCCGCAGCCAGGAGTGGCGAACGGCCACACCCAGTAACACCCGAACGGCCACGCCCAACACCAGGACCAGGCACTACGACACCCACACCAGCACCGCCACCAACGCCCAAACCGGACACCACAACACCCTCACCAGCGGACACACCCGAAACCAACGGAGGCACCATCGGCAACACCAGCGACCCCAGCACCCACCACAAAACTAGGATATAGCACACCCTCACCAACAACAAACCAACACAAAAAGCCACCCAACACTGACCAACGACCGCACCCAGCCGATCCGGTCCCCCACCGACCCGCACCGAGAACCACCGCCACCAGCATCCACGCCATCGGAAACACCAACACCACCAAAAATCAAGCCAGCACAACACCCTCACCAACACCGTTACCGCTGGCACCATCGCCTACGAAACCTACGCACACCACCGCCGGTTCCAGCACCTACATCACCCAAGCCAACGGTATCAAGCACACCATCGCCGGCAACACCCCACCATCAGCGCCGCCACCGGCAACCTCCGCCACCGGAGGACACCAAAACCACCACAGCCGGTGAGCCAACAAACCACCAAGCCCCGGCCAGGGGAAGCAAGGGCACACGCCCGGAACCATCCACAGCAACACCATCGCCACCAAAGCGACCGCAGGGCGCCATCCACCATGCAATCCCCGGCGGCACCCACACCACCGGCGCCACCAACACCACCCTCACCCACGACACCACCCGGAGCATCGCCTGCACCACCTACACCAACAGCATCACCAGCAGACCACACCACCTACTGCACACCCTCCCAGACAGAGCCACAGAAACCGGCCACCGCCCTGAACACAAGCCGCTGACCACCCACACACAGACCCACGCCAACCACCAGCAGCATCAGCAACGTCCGAGACGCCGTAAACCATAGCGGCGCCCACAACGACCTCACCACCGACATCACCGACACCGACACCGGCAGTGCGGCCTCAGCAACAACAAACCAGAGCGTCAACGGCAACCGCCACGGCGACACCGCCCGGTACAACACCATCGGCATCAACGACACCAAGGGAGCCAACACGCGGGCCAGCGACACCCATGGGTACCTCCACCAGGAGTGGTGAGGTCCCACCCCCGCCGTCAGAACACCACCATCCACCAGGGCAACACCTGCAGCGCCCTCGCCTTCGACATCGCCCACAGCTCCGCCGGCAGCGCCCTCGCCAGCACCGTCACCAACACCGCGACGACCAGCCACCAGTGGCACGCCCAGAAACGCCGACCACCCAAACGCAGGCCGCGCCAAGCACCAACACCAACAACACCCACGCCAACAGACCACCACGACACACGCCAACCACCAAGTAACACCTATGGCACCCTCGCCATCGGCAACACCAACGCCACCAACACCCACGGCACTATCCACACCACCACCAACCCCACCAACGACGGGCCGAGGTGCCGTCACCTACAGCGCCCCCACCCCTACCACCACAACCACGGCCCCGCCACCAAGTAACACCTAGGGCACCCCCACCAACAGCGTCACCAAGGACGCCAGCACGGCTGGCGAACGAACGCCACCGAGCCCTCAGCCAGGAGTGGCGAACGCCCACACCCAGCAACACCCAAACGGCCACGCCCTGACCCAGGGCCAGGAACTGCGACACCCACACCTGCACCGCCGCCAACACCCAAACCGAACACCACAACACCCTCACCAGCGGAGACACCCGGAACCAACGGGGACGCCGTCGGCAACACCAGCAACCCAGACACCCAGCACGACGCCTGAGACACCCTCGCCAACAACGGACCAACACAAGAAACCACCCAACGGCCAAGTTACACCCAAGGCGTTCCAACCGCGCCACCCACCGACCCGCACCCAGAACCACTACCAGCAGCAGCAGCAGCCACTGACAACCCACACACAGACCCACACCAACCACCAGCAGCATCAACAACATCAGAGACACTGTGAACCATAGCAACGCCCGCAACGACCTCACCACCGGCATCACCGACGGCACCACCGGCAGTGCGACCTCACCGACAGCAACCCGGAGCATCCCGCATCCCGCATCCCGGTAAGACGCCATCGGCAGCAAGGACACCGAGGGGGCCAAGGCCAACCCACCAGCCAACGACGCGCATGGGAACCTCCGCCAGGAGTGGCGAGGTCCCCCCTCCGCCGTCAGAACACCGCCAGGGCAACACCTACAACACCCTACAACGCCAACACACACAGCTCCCCCGGCAGCGCCCCCACTAACACCAACACCGGCACCACCGACAGCGGCAGCACGGCGACACCGCCACCCAACCGCAGCATTGACACCCTAAACCGCAACCGAAGCAACACCTGTCACTACAGACCCAAGGACAGCCGAAGGGAATATCCCAACACCAGGGACAACCGACACCACCAGGACCACAAGCCGGCCAAACACCAGCCACGAATGGCACGCCCGGAACCACCGAACACCAACACGCAGGCCACCCAGCACCAACACCAAAAACACCCACGCCACCAGACCACCACGAGACACACCACCGCCAACCCCACCAACGACGAACCGAGGTACCGTCACCCACAACACCCCTATCACCACCACCACGACCCCGGCACAGAGTAACACCTAGGGCGCCCCCATCGACGACAACACCAAGGACGCCACCACGGCTGGCGAACAAACGCCACCAGCGCCACCCACCAGGCCTCCAGCCAAGGGTAGAAACAGCAACGCCACACACCATCACACCCACCGCATCTAAATCACCCGGAGCATCGTCAACATCAACCAGGGGTCCCCACCACCCACCCAAGCAGCACAAAACACCACAGCAACACCACCACACCCTCGCCACCAGCGACACCGGAAGCACCCTCCGCCAGGAAGGGCGAGGAGAAGGCCCAACAACGCGGACCCACCCAACGTCCCCGGCACCCTCACCATCGGACCGCCACCACCGGCGCCGACCCCCAACACACCACTGTCACCAACGCCACCGACCCCTGACGCAAAAACCACACAGCCCGCACAAACGGCACCAGCCAGAGCATCGCCGACAACACTCCCGGCCAACTCACAAGAACACCACCGAAAGCACCACTGTCGACCGAACGCCACGACGACCCGGGGGTACGGGTCCCCCTACCCACCCCCCACCATCTGCACAACCAGCGACACCATCACCAGCACCAACCGGAACACCGACAACGACAGCCTCACCAACAACCGACACCCCCCTACCGCTGCCACCCACCAGTCACGCCACCCACCGTCGATGCCACCCACCAATGCCGCACCCCGAACCACACTTACACCCGAAACCGGCACCAGCACGCCCGGCCGGACCGTCAATGGCACCGCCGCCCATGGCACCGCCTACACTCACCACCGCCACCACCACCCCGCGCGAGGCCAGGAACCCCCGGCATCGCCAACGGCCTCAACGTACACCGACACCACCAACACCACCACCGCCGGACGGGGACTACCCACAATGCAGGAACATCTCCACCACCAACAACCAATACACCACCCGCGGCACCCCACCATCGCCAACGCCACCACGGCACCTATCACACCTTCACCACCGGAGGGGACGTGGGCCACACCACCCGTCATCTACAGCACCCTCGCCACCACCGCCACATCCGGCCCACAAACGTTACGCCCCAACGACCAGAAACAACACCCTCACTATCGACACCACCGACAACACCACATACGCCCATACGTCACCCGCGCCATGCTCACCAACCATCACCTCGTCATCAGAGGCACCAACACCACCGGCGACGACAACAGCGACAACAGCTGACCCACCAGCTAACCACCATCAACCATAGCCCGGCACCAACTTCATCTACACTAACGCCCATACCACCCTCGTCAACAGCGCCGCCACCGACACAATCATCCACTCAGGCGCCCACACCACCCTCACCACCAACATCACCACCACCCCCCCAGGGTCAGGGCCCGCGGGAAACAGAACGGCAGAGCGAGCACGCCACCACCCGCACGCGTCGCCCACCCTATCGTACACCGCTCCGCAACACGCCCCCCCCCAGCTTCCCCTGACAGGCCGTGCGCTCCAGCCCACTGCTGGGAAGACGACTACGACGTCCTCCCGGCCATCTGACACCTACTGGCAGCCACGGCCCCGCGCCCACAAGCCCACCAGCAACCCACGGAACCGCAGGAGCCCGACCACCCCATGCCACCACGCTCCATATCCCCCGCGTCCGCCGCAGACCGGAACGCGAAACACCAGCGAGAGGAGCCCGACCCCGACCGCGCCGCCACGCCCCCACCGCCCCCCCCCCCAAAAGACATCTACGCCACGCTGGCCAGCACCCTAGCCCCCATGGACGCCGAGCAGTACTACCAGTCCGTCCAACGAGACCTCCCTGACCTCCCAGGGGTGGAAGCAGGAGAAAAGGAACGACAACGAGTGGGGCACAGAGGAAGACCTTCTCTGGGAAGACCCCTGGAAAGGCACCGCGGACGCCTTCCTGGAGGCAGCAGCCGAAACCCACCCCCGCCCGCCCGGGGACACTAGACACGGCCTCCACGCCCTCCTAGCGTTCCACAGCTGGAAACACCGCCACACCGTCACTCTCCACCCCCTCGACCACAATCCACACCGATGGACACCCGAAGACGACGCCACAGCCGCCATCACCGTACAGCAAAGCCCCGAGAACCCGGAGGAATACCACATCACCTGGAACGATCCGGCACCCCACCCCCCCGCCTCCCCCACCCTCCCAGATGTCTTCGCCACCATCAGTGCAGAGCTACAGGAGGCGAAAGCCCCACAGCAACTGGACGAAGAGATGCCCCAGGCACCATCACCATCAACCACACAGGACCAACCCCGCACAGAGCCCCTCAGCCACCCCATCACCACAATGGAGCTCCCCCCACAACACCGCACCACCCCAGACCGAAACGGGTTTCGAGACCTGCCGCGGGAATGGGCGGTCCACAACGGCACACTCCGATGGGACGAAATCACACCGGGCCTCCAGGCCATCCGCCTCCACTCGATCACCGAGCCCACCACCACCTGGGCACTACCGACGGACCGCCACCACCTCCACCTCACCGTCCAAGGCGATGCCACGATCACACCCACGGAAGGAAACCCCGTAACAGCAGCCCCCGCCCACGCCGTCCACATACCCCCGCAAGCATCGTCGGCACCTATGACGGTGCATCCAGGCCCCACCCCATGGCAAGCCATCGTCATCACCTACCCCGCCCCCAATGACCACACACACACCTGGCAGCAACGGTGGGAGGACATCCGGGGGGACCTCCTCCAAGAACACCTAGGGCTCACACGCACCCACCACACCCTACACCCGATACGAGGAGTAGGCCAAGCACCACACGGCATACACGCCCCGGGAGTATGGGCGTACACCACACCCATAAACCCACAAGCAGCGGAGGACATCAAGACCGCCCTATCCATCCAGCAAGCCCAGACCCAAACCCCGCACCGCAACACCCAACGAGGCTACACCATTTGGTGGGCATACCAAGACCATGACACCCTCACCCCCCAACCAGGGGCCCCCTCTCTAGACACCAACACCACCGCCCTCCTCCAAGCCGCCACAGCGGCAGCCACACAGGTAGGGGCCCCGGAAACCTGGGGCCCACAATACCTGGTCGAAACCAAAGTGGTGCCCCACGCGAAGGGCCAAGACAAGCCCCCAACACCGAAGCCGCTCCACCCCCCACTCAAGCTAGACCCGACGGAACACACCCCCCACGACGAATGGGCGACCCACTACATCATCCCCCACACCACCACCCGCAAAAACGACGCCGCCAAGATCACCGTCACCCGCCACCTCCCCCACACCACACAGGTGTATGAGCTGACGGCCCCCAACGTCCTCGTCACCCGTCGCCGACACGACGGGCGATACACCATACAGGCAGAAAGGGCCGCCGCGACCACCCTGTACACATGGGCAACACGGGGGGACCTCCCACACCCCACCCTCCACCACGCCCCCTCCTGGCCCACCCCCTTCCACACAGCGGACCGCCCCAACAAGAAGCCCAAACACACGGGTGTGCACACCCCCGCCCAGGAGGCCCGGCACCGACACGATGCGAGGCGCAAGGCCCGCGCCCTCCACGACGACCACACCATCCCCCGTAAAGAAGGTCCCTTCCAGGACCGGCCCCCGCTGTGCCCCTTCCGCCTGTAACCCCTGCTGATTTACTCCGGATCAACGATTGCATTCCTCAAATACCAGGGTCCAAATCCAAAAATATAGAAAATAGAAAATACAATCCTCCTTCAACCCTGAACAGCAACCAGATCCCACAAATACAGCAATAACCCAATCCACAATCCAATCCAAATGGCGGGCTTTCGCTCAGCACATCGATGGTCTCACGATGGCGGGCATGTACAAGAATTGCACCAAGGAAGAAAGCCCTGAAATTGGCATATGAACACATATGAAGCAAAGTTTGGGAAAGAGGTAAACATACACATTCACAGCCATAATTCCCTCATTCCCTGGACTCAAGACCTTCCCTTGACTAACCAACGTATTGCCCTGAACCAGGTCAAATGAGATGGCTGAATGCCATGTGTCACAAGTCACTACACAAACCCCAAAAAATGTGTTCACTCCCAAGCCTCTAAATCCTAGCCCAATGAGGAGAGTGGCGTGTCATGACTTAGAGTGGCACTCAGGACCATGCCCTACCCTGACATAACCTTGGTTGGACTTGAAGTCGAATGGGCTTAGAGAAATGACCTATGAGTTTGAACTCATAACATGCCAAAAAACTGCCAATTCACACCATATTGGCCATATATCACATATATGCTCAAAACTGAAGTTACCACTTATCCGAAGGCTCAGAGCATGCATGGAATCGAAGTCCAATATTCATGGAGGATATAGACCAAAGGTCAATGCCCATGTACATCCCCACTTTACCCTCGAAACCCCTACGGATATGGGCGCCACGCACTGCCCAAGTCAGCCCATGATCTTGAGACCAATTCTTGTGATCCTTCGTGCGCCAAGCCAAATGGAGTACGCGATCCGGCATATGGTGGTGTTCAACCCCAAAGCATATGCCAACATATGAACAACATACCATGGTCCGACTCTCCATAGGCCTCTTGCTGTTTGCCGACCAGGTAAGTACACAAAACGCAAAAATGAGCAAAAATTGAGGTCAAAAACATGAAAATATGACCAAATACAAAGTTGTCATGATAGTATATCTCTATGCTCACCCATGATATCCGCTCATGATTCAATACACAAATGATTGGAACCATTTGCGAACAATTCCCCCACTTGGATCCCCAATCGGGCGCATGGAAATACCTTCGCCACTCATATCTACATGCCCCATGAAAATGGGAGTGCACTCATGGATCTCCTTGCCAAACATACCATGAGCAATACATACGCGGTAGACTTAGTCTAGCGCTTTGAATTCCACAATTGGGACATGAGCAAAACCCTTGTCACGTATGGCTCCCCATCTCTTCGGCCACACGAAGATATATAACATGGGCATGAGCATATCAAGACATATACCATGCATATAAAACATACCCTCAAAAGTGGCTCCCACCATGATATGCCATGTCCCTCCATGGACATAACCTCACGTTAAAAATACGTAGGAACCCAAGGAAAGTATCTATGCAACCCCAACACTCATGCGGTACACTGGAAAGTCGCATTAAAATATTCGGTTGCAGGGTCCAAGAGTTATATATCACTTTATACCCTCTTGACCATTATCCCTTGCTACACCGGGCATGTGTACACACCAAAGGCGTTTAATGCTTCCCGAATTAAGTTGAGACCAAGGCGCTTGCAACCAAACCTTTCTTGTTCTCTTTCATCACACTCGCGCGTAGAAATGGCCCTTCAAAGTGGTCCCACGATTCGCTTTTGCTTCTCTTTCTCCAAGTCAAATGGGTGGCAAGTATAAGGGAAACCTGATTCGGGCATAGGGAAAAGAGTATGACCACTCGAAGAAGTCCAAATCAAGTGCGGCGATGTCGAAGTCGAAAATCCCATTTCGACATCGCGAAAAATTCAGATTAAAATTTCGAGTGCTTATTTAGAAAATTGCGGAAGCAACGAACCCTTTGCTGACGAGATCTGACCCTTCAACGGAGTATCCGCCAAAATATCTGGAAATAACAGTTAACCAATCGGTTAACGCAAAATCGCGAGCCAACTGACGGTCGCCGATACATTGACCATCAGAACGAAAGGCTGAAAAATTACGGAAACATCATGATAATAAAACCCTGTTTATTCCTGATATTCTGATATATAAATCTCAGCTGGCGGCGCCTCGGTACTGAATATGGCCGCTCATAGCCGGAATGGCCAAATCTATCACACTATCACATCGGGTTAGGTCAGGTGGATGGGAGAGTATGATATCCGCCAATGGCGGCTTGCCGGCACATAGATACACACCCCAAGTGACCCCAAGATGGCCACGGGGGTCCGAACGTGCTTCACCCCCCTTCTCAGAGCGTTGTTACCGCTCGGAAGTGATTGAAGAGAGGACGGGAGGACCCCAATGGGCTCCAACCTCCCCCTCCATGTCCCAAGGACACATGGAGGCCCCAGACACGTCGTAGGCGTCCCCCATGCCCCAAGGGAGGGGTGAGGACACTGCAACTCAGCGCCCCACGCCATATCTGGTCTCCTCTTGATCTACAACATGGACCAAGGGGATCAAAGATAGACAAACGTCGTCGGTCGACCTAAATAAGTATACCACAATGAAATATATATGTGGAGATCGAGTGAAGGGGGTATATGGCCAATCAAGGCCGAAAAATCCCCGGATGAACGCCCTCACCCGTCTCCCCAAGCACAGAAACAAACAAAATGCCAAGGGGGATCCATTACGGTGCTACTGCAGCCACCAAATGGACCAATACGTCCTTGACATCCAAAGAAATGTTCTTTTTCCTCAGGTAGTCCATCCAGACCGTGGTGTACCTCGGCACGAAACTGCTCGGAGGCTCCCACGAATCCCTGGATGCGGCGAATCCCTTCCAACGGACTTTATAAAGCCTACCCCCAGGCGTCCCCCGGTCCGGCTTGTCCGCCAGGATCTTCTCAGCGGTGAAGTCGTCGTCCTCACCCTCGTCGCCCGAGTCCACATCGCCAGCCGTGAACTCGAAGGTGACGGGACGTCCGCTGGGGTCTGGTGCTCGGGGACGGAGCTGGGTGTGGTTGCGGCCCAGGATCTTGTTATCCCCCACACGAACCGCATACACATCCTGCCCGACCTTCCGCACGATTACCCCCGGCACATACCAAGACGCCTGCCGATGCCTGGACAGGACATCCTTGTGGTGCCGCTCCACCCACGCGGTGTCTTGGAGAGCATACTTCTGGACTTTTCCCTGCTGGAAGTACTTGGCCCTCTTGTCATGCTCGTCCTGAAGTGCCTTGCACACCTTGGCCGCCGTGTCGTGCGCCTCAGCCATCATGGCATTCGCATCCCGGGCCACCTTGCCATGGTTCAACCACGGGAGAGTGCGTGACACTCGATCCTGTAGGAACAGGATGCGATGGGGCGACAGTCCAGTGGGCCCCGGAAGGTCGTGATACGCCTCGAGTACCCTCCACAGCGAATGGTACCAATTCCGGCCCGGTTCGTCGATGTGCAGCTGGCGGAACTTCTCGAACATCTGCCGCCCGGCCACCTCAGCCCGGCCATTCGACCGGCTGTGGTATGCCACGGTCTTGGCGTGCCGAATCCCCATGTGCTTGCACATCGTCTTGAACCACGTCCCCACGAATTGACTGCCCCGATCGCTGCAGATGACAGCCGGGATATCGAAAATCGTCAGCCAATGCCTGATCATGGCATTAGCGACGGTCTTGGCCTGCAGCCCCACTCCATGCTTGTCCTTTTTGTCCTTCTTCTTGGACTTCTTGCCAGGGACCGCCACGATATACCCACTGTGCCTATCCACCGCCAGGATGACACAGTCGTAGGTCTCTCCTTCCACGGTGACCTCAGGCATGGCGAATACATCCATGGCCACGGACCGCATAGGGGCCTCCGGTATAGCCGTATACACCGGGTTGCCCGCTGTGGAGTGGTTGGGGCTCTTCGTGGCCCGACACACGGCACAGTCGCTGCAGTACCTATCCAGGATGGCGTAGTACCCCGGAGGGAACTTGAAACGCCACTCCAGGTCCTGCTGCATCTTGTCTCGGCCAGGGTGCATGAGCTGGGCGTTCTGCCAATGGTCAATGAGCTCCTCTACTCGGTTCTCGGGCACCAGCAGCTTGTCCTTGAGGAACAACTTGTCCCCATCCTCGGTCAAGCCCTCAGGCCACTCGTCGTCCGACGGGGCGCTCACGGCATTCCAGTACTTGCTCCAGTGCTCGGATGCCGCGTAGTCATCCGACCAGTCCTCTGTGAGCACCGACCTGACTAGCTCTACAGGGGCCACCATCCACTGCTCAAGGGTTTCCTCTCGAATAGCTTGGACGCGGGCACCCCGGAACTTGGCCAGGTCCGTACGGTTTGCCATCACCACAAAGCACTTGACCCCCTCTTGCTCCATGGTCTTCTCCATCGCGATGATGCGCTTGGCCTCCTCGGTTTCCTCGGCGTCCCCATGGCTGGATATGTCCATCCAAGCCTTGCCCGCGGGGTAGGCCCATCGACTGAGGCAATCTGCCACAGTGTTGTCCTTCCCCGGGACGTATACGATGCTGAGGTCGAACTTGGCGAACGTCTCGTGCCATCGTGCCCTCGTAGCCGCTGGTCCTGAGGGGGTGTCGACATGCTCCTTGTGCCAGCTCTGTAGGGACTGGTGGTCCGTGCAAACCACCACCGGCTGCAGTCCGAAGTGGCCAGACCACTTCCTGAGCGCACATACAATGGCGTATGCCTCCTTCTCCCTCGCGGTCCATGTTCGGCGTTGGCCCTCGGCCAGGATCCTGCTCCAAAACGCCACGGGAACATGAGTCCCGTCGTCCCGGACTTGCTCGAGGACTGCCCCCACGGCATAGTCCGAGGCGTCTGTCCGTAGCACGAATCCCTTGTCCGGGTCCACCAAGAACAGCCCCAACCGCCCCAGGAGTCGCTCCTTCAGGCGGTTGAACGCATCCTCAGCCTCAGGGGTCCAGGCAAGCTTCTTCTTGCTCCCCTTCCGGCCATCGAACTTGCCCACCTGCAACATCTTGTGCAGCGGCCCCGACAGTTCTGCATACATCCTGACATAGCCCGAATAGTAATTGCAGAACCCCATGAAGGACCGGAGTTCGCTGATTGTCTGGGGCTTCTCCCAGTGGTGCAGGGACGCCAGCTTCCCAGGCATGGGACGGCGTTCCCCGTGACGAACCACGTGACCCGCGAACTCCACTTCCTTCACGAAGAGTGAGGCTTTGGTGGGCTTGCACACCATGTTGTGCTTGTCCAACTCGCTGAGCACTCGGCGCAGATCCTTCTCATGCGCGTCGATGAGCTCGTCCTCAGTCATGTTCTCCGTGCCGGACCCGATGATGATGTCATCCACGAAGGGATCGGCACAGTCCCGGACAGGACCGAGTAGGTCCTCCATCATGCGCTGGAAAGCGGCGTTGCCATTCTTGGCGCCCATAGGCACCACTTTCCACTGCATGGGCCCCAGCGGCGTCGACATCGCTGTGCAGGACCTGGAGTCCGGGTGTAGCGGCATCTGGTGATAGCCGTGTTTCAGGTCTAACACCGTGAAAATCCGCTTTTTCTGTTGTTTTTGGAGGATGGAGTCGATCAGGGGAAGCGAGTACGAGTCGTCCTCGGTCTGCTCGTTCAAACCTCTGTAATCAACCACCAACCTCCACTCGCCCTTCTCCTTCTTGGGCACGATGAAGGCTGGGCTGGCCCACTCACTGTCGGAGGGTTCGATCAATCCCCGTTCAATGAACTCGGCCAACAACTTCTTCATGGCCTCGGCCCCATCGCCCTGAAGTTGGTACTCCCGATGACGATAGATCTTCGGGTTCCGCTTCAGCTTGATCTTCGCTGTACCAAACCTCCCACGATCTGGAGGGTTCTTGTTGGCGACGCCACTGAATAGCCGCGGATAGGCATGGATCAGCCTCTCCTTCAGCTCGGCGACCTTCGGGTTCTCCTGGGCCTCTTCAGCCGCTTGCTTCGGTATAGACACAACCGACTGCACTGCGGTATAGGCCTCTTCTGGGTCCGAGTCCAACTTCTCCTCGTCCGATATGCCGTCTTCATCGTCGTGGGGAGCTCTTCCCACCGATAATCTTCGAAAATTTGCGGCCTCGGGCTGGTGCTCGTCGCTATCGGTTCCCATTCTTGGAAAACCCCACGTTGGCGGGTCCGACCAAACCGGACCATCGTATTGGTCCGCGATGTGATCCATGACCCTCGCCACGAACTCATCCTTCTCGTACTTGCCGGTGACCAACATCTTGTCATCCCACCAATGCGGAGATGTGACCATGGCCCGCCTCTTCCTGGCTGCCACACGGTCGTGCATCCCCCTCCGCATGTAGTGGACAACGTCGTCCATCTCGGCGTGGGACAGGACGTCAATGCCATCAATTGGCCGATCCGTCCCCTTCTTGGGCTCAAACATGACCTTCATGGGCACTGCCTCCACCCTACGGATGAATGCTTCATCACACGTGAGCTGGGCTTGCGCCCCATCCACCAGGAAAGCCTTGGTACCCCACGCTTGACCCGGGGAGGGCATTGATACACCCTTGGCGTCGATGAACAACTCCTCCTCTGACCCGAATGACATCTCGTTCAGGGTGATGGACTCCAGCGTCGACTTGAGACCCTCCAGCAGACATGGGGTGGATCCTATGTTGGTTATGACCAGGATCCCCTTCGCCCTATCTGCGACGATCTTCTCCACCCTACGTCTGGTATTGTCAAGGGAGCCATGCCAATACATGGGCCCCCACTCCTTCAAACCCCAATGCCTGTGCCAGGCTGAGTCTCCTCGATGCCAATGCCTCCTACACTTCCGCAAAAGTGGGGCATCCCGGGAAGCGAAGACGTCCGTCTCGGGCGCTTCGGCTCCCAGCGTCTGAATCATCCTGGCGTACACTTGCGGCGCCATTCCATATTCCGTGAGCTGAACTCCACGGTCTCCTCTGGACTTGGCACCCACAGCTTGCACAGCTTGGACGATCCGATCCTCTTCCTCAGCATTCCATTGGGATGATCCGCATGCATAGTCCGTGGACAGCCATGTTAGGCATTCATCATCCTCCCGGACCAGCGTTGCACGATGGGGAAGGGCTCCAATGGCGCTTGCCACCATGAAGTCATACCCCATGATCATATCCCAATCGGTAATGTCGGCCACATAGAAGTTCCCGGATAGAGTGCTTCTCTTCGCCTGATCAGGGCGGTTCAAGCGCTCATGCTCCCAGAATTCCATACTGATGGTGGCCTCATGGGTGCCGCCACCCATAATCTCTCCGTTGGCGACCTTCAGGCGGACCGGTCTCCGGCTGAGCTGCAGGAGTTCCTCCTTGAACAACCCTCTCCGGACCAGGCTCACCTGGGCACCCGTATCCACTAACACATCCACCACCTTCTCCTCTCGTCCGCACCGTACTCGCACTTTCAAGTGCAACTGCCGCTCGTCGCCATGAGGTGTATGGACGACTCTCACGGCATGCAACTCTAGCACGTCCGGGTGCATCAGGACTTCAAGGGTATGGTCACGAATGGTGTAGATCTTGGGTTGGTCCTGCCCGTCCACGGGGCTCTCCGTGGTCGCTCCTTCCTTCTTGCCATGTCCCGTACCCACATGTACTTCCCTTGGCAGGGCGCTCCAGGGGTTGGGAGTGGCGAAACTCAGTGGTTTTGGCTCTTCCGGAGCCTTCTTCGGCACCCGATGTGCCTTTGCTTTCTCTGGGACTCCACTGATTTTCGGAGGAGAGACCTCCGAGGTCCCACTCCCCTGGTGGACCTGGCCAAGATCGACGGGTGAGGTCGATCGAGGAGGTTGCTGAGGACATGTTGAGGTCATTGGAGGAACTCGAAGCCCAGCCACGTGGTGGACAAAGTCCTGGCGGATCGCAGGCGGAAGGGGCTGCGGGAAGCCAAGTCTAGAGGAGCCTGGCCTTTACCTTGGCCTTTTCCCCCGTCTCCGCCCTTCGCCTTCGAATCGGAAATCCGCTGCTCCTTGGGCTTCTTCTCGGGGTGGGCGGCGAAGTAGGCCTTCTTGTCCGCCTCATACACCTTGCACTGACGATGGTCGTGTGCATGGTTGTTTCCCTTGCCATAACAGACCCAGCACCCGTCGTGCTGAGACTTGTACTCCCGAAACGAGAGCGGTGGGTTCCCGATCCTCCTTGGCGCTCTGCTCTTATTGGGTCCCACCTGGCTCCATCTGGACCGATCCTGCCCATGATTCCTCACGTTGTGCCCCACAAACGCGAAGAAATGGGCCTCCTCGTGATCCTCCCCGGACCCGGTCCAGTGCTCTTGGCCACTTGCACTACCATCCTCCGCGGAGTTGGCCGTGTCCTCCTGGATCTCCCGATGATGGCGGTCTTCTCGGTGGCCTCGTTGTCCATGACCATGTCGATCCTGCACGTGGGCCTCGTTCTTCGCATTGAGCTTCAACTCCACCGTGATGTACTTCACGATCTCGTCCAGGCTCATGCGGGCGAAGATGACTTGCATCCTCAGCGGCTCCCCGCGCCTCCACTCCACGTTGTTGAGGCGCAGCAACCTTTGGCCCATGGAGTCTCCAAACACCTCCACGTACACGGCGTTCTTCAGTCCAAACATCCGGTTGGGTTCGCCCAGGTTCCTCCTGAAGAACTCCATGCCACCCGCATGGGTATCCTCCGCCGCCATGATCCTCACCGCCACGCGCTTCTTCGCGCGCTTCTTCTCCTCGTCCTCCACTCGCCTCTTCCATTGGCCGGGGAGGACGTTCTTCTCGCTGGCCTCGTTCCAGTCCTCCACCAGCTTGAGGCATCTGCGGTACTTCCGCAGATACCGGTTCCACTCCCGGACCCTCAACTCACCGCGGTCCAGCGGCAGTGGGATGGACCACAGGTCCTCCAGCTTCTGGTTTGGAGCGTCCACCCGCTCCTCATCCTCCAACCACTGGAGGCAGGCCTGCTCCGTCCTGATCAGTCCTTCCCGGATCTGATCCCGCAGCTCCTCCTTCAGGTCCTGCGCCAGGCGGTGTGGGAATGTCCGGCATACCCACTTATCCCGCGGCGCTCCCCGCATCTCGCCAACGATCTCCTCGGCAAAGTCCTCCCGATCCAGGATGAAGTCATCCAGGTTGGAGGGGTTGCCATCGTAGTAGGGGATTTTGATTCCCCTGAGGTCGTCAATCCTGATGGCGTCTCCGACGTCTCCAGCCATAACTCCACCGAGACGGATACCACCTGTGGCCGGGGGGTGTGAGTACACTCCCCGTACATCCCTCTCCTCCATGGAATGCGGTCCAGTTGGGCCTGAACCCATGGGGTTTGGAATGCGGGAAGGACTTGCTCCATCGGCCGTCCATATCCCCATATTGGGGTCCTTCGCCCACAGGTTTCCGCCTGGATGACCTCGACCATGTCAGTCAGCGCTTCCCATGGTCCGCCCCTGCATGGTCTGGTTCTCGATCTTCTCTTCCGCATAAACTACCATATTCGTCGTGATCGGTACATCCTGGGCGGCATGGGACATCTGTACCGTCAGGCTCCTCGGGTCTGTGGTTACGTGCCCTTCCCGCATGGACCCAGCCGGTGCCGTGTGTTCCCCGAGCATTGTGGATTCGCTGAACATGGGAACAAACGGCAGCGCACCCGGGTCAACACGCGGAGGCGCGTATGGTGCCTCTGCAGGGCCGCCCATGGGTTTCTCCATGGCGCTCCTGAGGGTCTTAACCCGCTCCACCAGCTCTACCGCGGCCGGCTTTGCCGGGAGCTCCGGACCCGAGGCGAGGGGCTGTAGCTCCTCCAGCCTTTTCAGGCGTCCCGACATGTCCTCCACCAGGTGGAGGAGGCTGTCCACCACTCGCTGCTGCTTCTCCAGGGCCAGCTCCAGATTCTCCGGGTACCGGTCCCGTTCCGCTCGCAGCTCCTCCATGTCTTTCTCCGCGGCCGACTGGTCGTCCAGGATCCCGGCGACGTCCTCCTCTAGACCATCCTTGGCGTTGTCCAGGCGGTCAAGAAGATGCACGATGGCGTCCATCCCCATCTTCGGGTACTTGCCCATGAGGAGGGACACGTGCTCGCAGTGGCACGCAGCGTGCTTTCCGCCGGATTCAGCACATCCCGCGGTTCCCGGCAGCTCAGACTCATCGCCCATGGGCGTATCGCCTATGGCGTCCGTCTCTGGTCCCGTGTGCCGGGACACAGGTGCCGTCCGGGCCCTGGCCGGCCTCTCCAAGCCCTCGGCGTCGTGCTTCAGGGCGCGCTCGGGGGCCGTATGCGCCCTGGCGGTCAGCGCGGACATCTCCGGCTCCGAAGGTGGCTCGTAGGCTGTCCGATAGCCCTCGGAGTGCCTCTCGGATTCCCACAGCTTCACCGCGCCAGGGTCCGTGTCCATAGCCCCGGCGTCCCTTGCCGCGGACTTGGGTGACCCGCGTTTCCGGTAGCGCCGGGCCCGTCCTCCGCTGCTGCCTGAATGGCATGCTTCATCGGAGTCCTCCGCGGCGGAGCGGAGGTTGCATGCCTTTCGGCAGCGACGCTCACACATGGAGACCAAGTCCTCCATGTCACGTGCTCCTCTTCCCGAATGTCGTACTTCTCTTCGGGCTTCAACTTCTGGAGTTCGCCATGCTCTTGAACGTCTCGGTTCTTCTATGGCCCCAATCTCCGGCGTGGTCTCCACCGAGTCCACAATACGCACCCGGGGCGTACTTGGGCAGGGCTCATAAGGGCCCAAGTCCCCGGGTCGGCGGTAGGTAGGGGCAGCAGGTAAGCCTCTGCTACCATAAAGAAGGTCCCTACCAGGACCGGCCCCCGCTGTGCCCCTTCCGCCTGTAACCCCTGCTGATTTACTCCGGATCAACGATTGCATTCCTCAAATACCAGGGTCCAAATCCAAAAATATAGAAAAAAGAAAATACAATCCTCCTTCAACCCTGAACAGCAACCAGATCCCACAAATACAGCAATAACACAATCCACAATCCAATCCAAATGGCGGGCTTTCGTTCAGCACATCGATGGTCTCACGATGGCGGGCATGTACAAGAATTGCACCAAGGAAGAAAGCCCTGAAATTAGCATATGAACACATATGAAGCAAAGTTGGGGAAAGAGGTAAACATACACATTCACAGCCATAATCCCCTCATTCCCTGGACTCAAGACCTTCCCTTGACTAACCAACGTATTGCCCTGAACCAGGTCAAATGAGATGGCTGAATGCCATGTGTCAAAAGTCACTACACAAACCCCAAAAATGTGTTCACTCCCAAGCCTCTAAATCCTAGCCGAATGAGGAAGGTGGTGTGTCATGACTTAGAGTGGCACTCAGGACCATGCCCTACCCTGACATAACCTTGGTTGGACTTGGGGTCGAATGGACTTAGAGAAATGACCTATGAGTTTGAACTCATAACATGCCAGAAAACTGCCAATTCACACCATATTGGCCATATATCACATATATGCTCAAAATGGAAGTTACCACTTATCCGAAGGCTCAGAGCATGCATGGAAACAAAGTCTAATTTTCATGGAGGATATAGAGCAAATATCAATGCCCATGTACATCCCCACTTTACCCTCGAAACCCCTACAGATATGGGCGCCACGCACTGCCCAAGTCAGCCCATGATCTTGAGACCAATTCTTGTGATCCTTCGTGCGCCAAGCCAAATGGAGTACGCGATCCGGCATATGGTGGTGTTCAACCCCAAAGCATATGCCAACATCTGAACAACATACCATGGTCCGACTCTCCATAGGCCTCTTGCTGTTGGCCGACCAGGTAAGTACACAAAACGCAAAAATGAGCAAAAATTGAGGTCAAAAACATGAAAATATGACCAAATACAAAGTTGTCATGATAGTATATCTCTATGCTCACCCATGATATCCGCTCATGATTCAATACACAAATGATTGGAGCCATTTGCGAACAATTCCCCCACTTGGATCCCCAATCAGGCGCATGGAGATACCTTCGCCACTCATATCTACATGCCCCATGAAAATTGGAGTGCACTCATGGATCTCCTTGCCAAACATACCATGAGCAATACATACGCGGTAGACTTAGTCTAGCGCTTTGAATTCCACAATTGCGACATGGGCAAAACCCTTGTCACGTATGGCTCCCCATCTCTTCGGCCACACGAAGATATAGAACATGGGCGTGAGCATATCAAGACATATACCATGCATATAAAACATACCCTCAAAAGTGGCTCCCACCATGATATGCCATGTCCCTCCATGGACATAACTTCACGTTAAAAATACGTAGGAACCCAAGGAAAGTATCTATGCAACCCCAACACTCATGCGGTACACTGGAAAGTCGCATTAAAATATTCGGTTGCACAGTACAAGAGTTATATCTCACTTTATACCCTCTTGACCATTATCCCCTGCTACACCGGGCATGTGTACACACCAAAGGCGTTTAATGCTTCCCGAATTAAGTTGAGACCAAGGCGCTTGCAACCAAACCTTTCTTGTTCTCTTTCATCACACTCGCGCGTAGATATGGCCCTTCAAAGTGGTCCCACGAGTCGCTTTTGTTTCTCTTATATCTCCAAGTCAAATGGGTGGCAAGTATAAGGGAAACCTGATTCGGGCATAGGGAAAAGAGTATGACCACTCGAAGAAGTCCAAATCAAGTGCGGCGGTGTCGAAGTCGAAAATCCTATTTCGACATCGCGAAAAATTCAGATTAAAATTTCGAGTGCTTATTTAGAAAATTGCGGAGGCAACGAACCCTTTGCTGACGAGATCTGACCCTTCAACGGAGTATCCACCAAAATATCTGGAAATAACAGTTAACCAATCGGTTAACGCAAAATCGCGAGCCAACTGACGGTCACCGATACATTGACCATCAGAACGAAAGGCTGAAAAATTACGGAAACATCATGATAATAAAACCCTGTTTATTCCTGATATTCTGATATATAAATCTCAGCTGGCGGCGCCTCGGTACTGAATATGGCCGCTCATAGCCGGAATGGCCCAATCTATCACACTATCACATCGGGTTAGGTCAGGTGGATGGGAGAGTATGATATCAGCCATCGGCGGCTTGCCGGCACATAGATACACACCCCAAGTGACCCCAAGATGGCCACGGGGGTCCGAACCGGCTTCACCCGCATCGGCGCCCCCCCCGCCAGGGTATCAGATACCACCCACAACCGCACGATCACAGGCATCACCACAGACTGCCTGAACCCAGCGGCGTCGCGGGCAGACGCCGTGTGAATCAGCGAAGGGGGCTCCCACAAACGGGCGGTGGCGCGCCTCCACAACATCCAACCCCACAAACTCCAGCGCGCCGTTGGACCCTTCGCCGTACACGTCACCCCGTACGGCATCGACCACCCCCGGTGTGAGCACCATGACCCGCCCTGCTCCACCCCATGCACCTCGCGCCTGCGCCAACCACTGCCGGCCCCCACCATCACGGGCAACATGTACCTGGGCACCGTACCGGGAGACCCGGGCATATACATCCTGCTCAACAGGTCCAGGGAACACGCCATCCCCCTCCACGGTGTAGAACCCCTCGCCCTGGGACCACCCCCACCAAAACACCAACACCAGCACATCCCGGGGGACAAACGGACACAGGCGCCAGACGGGGGAAAAAAGATCCACCAACGCGCCCTGGCCCACATCACCGTCCACCCCGCAGCCCACCTACCAAAGGACTTCGGCACAGAGCGCCACATCGTCCTGGAGGGGCAAGCGCACCACATCATCACCGCCGCCCTATACACCCTCGCCGCCCACGAACGCCACTGGGACCCCACAACCATCCCAGGTATGCCCCCACGGCCCCAAGGCCCCAAAGATCCCGTCAACCCCCTCCACATCGATCAACTCCTAAGCCGCAAGGCCCCCCCACACCTCCGCCCCTCCAGGATACCACTAGCCATCGCATCGTGGGACACCCTGGACACGCCCCCCCAACAACCCGCCATCCACATCCTCAAAGCGGACACCCAATGGTGGGTCCTCCACTGGGCACACGGAGTCCTCCAGGCGGCCCAGGCCTATACCCCGGAAATAGACCCGGAAGACCCCCCACGGGGCCAGCAGCGACTCCTCCAAGCCACCACCCTCACAGGCCGCGAAGGCGCCCCCTGGGAAGCCCTCCACACAGCACTCTACTGGGCTCAAGGCTCCCCGAACGGCCTGGACACACCGGAACCCACAGAGGCCTGGGTCATGCAGGCCAAGGCCACGAGGAACTACCACCTACACCACCCCTTCCACGACAGCCCCGCCGCACTGCCATGGCCAACAGATCCCCTGGAGACCGTGCGCAAGCTCGCCGACATCATACGCAGCCACGCGAAAGCGAAAATGCAAACACCGGCAGAACCCCCACTGAGGGATCCAGACCAGCAAGCAACGCACCCCTTCTTCAAACCCCATGTCCCCCCAGCCCCGCTACCTCCAGTCCCACCCAAGCGAACGAGACGACAAAGGGGCGCACCCGCCCCCAGCCAAGCCGGAAAAGCAGCGACCTCCCGACCCCCCACATCCCACCCGACCCACCCGGCGAACCCAGACCAAGCATCATCGTCATCCTCCGTCCAACCGATACCACCGCCCCACCCGGACCAAGCATCCTCGTCATCCTCCCTCCCACCACTACCACCGCCCCACCCGGACCAGGCATCCTCATCATCCTCCCTCCCGCCACCAGCACAGCCCCCGCCCAAAGCGTACCCAGGATTCGAAAAAGGTGCGAAGGTCCAACAGCCCTTCCGCAACGACCACACAGGCGACTGGATCTGGTGTGAGGGCACGATCCAGTACCGCCTCAAGGAACCCGGGGACAACGGGGGGCCACAGATCCGGGTGATCTGGCACCGCCAAAAGGAGCTAGACCAAGGCAGCAGCGCCCCGGACAAACCAGTTGGCTACACCCTGGAGCTCACCAGCGCCAACCCCATCTGGCTCCGCACCGAAGAGAACAAGGCCCACACAGGCACCCAATACACTGGGGAGCTCCCCCCGGAGTGGAGCCAAGGCCTCCCCCCGCCGCGCCTACCCAAACGCCCACAAACCGGCAAAAGGTCCCCGAGCCCCAGTCCCCCCCCCTGACGGGGCAAGGGCCGAGGGCACAAGCCTCCACAGCCCCGGCCCGCACCCACCGAGGCCACCGTCAACCTCCTCGACCTCAACCACCCGGCCGTCACATACTCCAAGGACGCCACAACCGCCCTCCAAGAGCTCCCGATGGCACAGGGGCCGGGGTGGGTTCCCCACCTCCTCACCTTCCAGGAACAAGGCCTACAGCGCGACGACCCCCCAGACAAAACCACCCCCATATATACCCCGGACCAGAAAGCGTACAAATGCTACTGGCACAAGGGGACCCCCCTATACGCCCAAACCGGCATCCACGTCCACCTCGTCCACCACCTCAGCGTCCCAGGGAGGCTAGGTGTCTATGACGTCGTCGGGGACGGATGGCAACTCAACGTCATCAACACCCACGTCCCATTCGGCGAAGCCACGGAACCCTTCCTCCAAGCCCTGGCCGAGGCATACCGCCAGATGGCCATGCTCGCCCCCACAGTCATCATCGGCGACATGAACGCCGCCCCCACCCCAGCAGACCGAGGGGGACAGGCCACACCCCAGGACCAAGCAGTCCGCGACACCATCGAAATGCCCGGGCTCGTGGACCTGACAGCCAACCTCGAAGGCCAACCATCCCACTTCCCCACCAAAAGGATGCCGCCCCATCCCGCATCGACGTATGCTATGGCGACCCCACCACCATCATCCGAGCGGAGGCCCGATATGGACCCCTCCCGCTGGGACCCACAGGCCATAGCCCCCTGCACATCCGCCTCACCATCCCCAACCTTCCCCCCAGCCCCCCAGAGGATGCTGACCAAGGCCTACCACCCCCCCTGAAGATGCCCCCGCTGCATGACAAGCATGCCTGGTCCCAATATCACAGGGCCATAGACCGCGCCCGGCGCATCCAACCAGACCCCACCGACCTACTCACAGCCATGCGCACGGCCGCCGTCGCCTGCGGCTTCCAACAACACCTCCACACAGACGACGACCAACCACCCACGGCCCTGGGGGACATGCTCCATGACCTCTGGGATGCGAAGCAACAACTGGCGACCCTCCTCCTCACCGACACCCCCCAAACCCGCCGCCAGATACACCACTGCAGGACACGGATTGCCCACATCAGGGCGGACCTGCAGCGGTGACACATCCACAGGCAACAGCGCATCGCCCAGGAACACGAACGGTATGCGCAACATGAACTCCCCTACAAGGCCATCCGCCACCTCAACGACGCCATGACCGACACCGGCCACCGCACCATCACCACGGTCCGGCAGGAGGACGGCTCCCTCACCAACGACCCAGCCACAGTGCTCCAAGCCACCCAAGACAGCTTCCTCCGGCAACACACCCCCACCATAGACACACTGGACCCAGACACCCAGGCCAAAAGCGACCGCCTCCCTCGGGTCTTCAACCACGCCCAGAGGAGGCACCTGGAAAAACGCCCCTTCACCATCCACGAAGTCCGGAAGGCCATCCACAGTCTCCGGCAACACAAAACCCCAGGCTACGACGGCCTCCCTGCAGAGGCATACTACCACCTCCCCGCCCACCTCCTCTGCGTCCTCGCCCACCGCCTCTGGGACATCGTCACGGGGCGGACCCCCCTGCCACCAGACTGGGCAAACGTTGTCCGCCCCCTCTACAAAAAAGGGGACTGGGCAAACCCGGACAACTGGCGCCCCATAGTCTGTGCGGTCACGGAGGTCAAAATCGTCTGGACCATCCTCCTGCGCCGCATCCGCCCCCACCTGGACCCCCACATACCAGCGAGCCTCTGGGGGGCCATCCCAGGCCGGTCCCCACACGAGGCCATCTTCCTCCAGGACACCATCGCGGACATGGACCCGGTGGACCTCATCATCGCCTCCCTCGACGTCAAAGGAGCCTTCCCGAACACCCCCTGGCTCCTTCTAGAAGCGGTGTGGAAACGCCTAGGCCTCCCCTTCTACAACTTCACCTCCGACTACATCCGCACCCGCAAATACACGGTCCGCACAGGAGCAGGCCTCACCCCCTTCCTGGAGCCAGGCAGCGGGGTCCCCCAAGGGGGAGCAGAGGGCCCCTTCCTGTACCTTCTAGTGATGCTCCCCCTGGCCCTCGCAATCGAGCAGGATTACCCGGCCTACGCACCCTACCCCCTCCTCTCCCCCCTGGTCGGCTTCGCGGACGACACCAACCTCACCGTCGCGCACACCCCACACGACCCCCATGCCCCGGACCCCGGGCCAACGGTCACCAAACAGGCCAACGACTTACTGGACGTGACCGTCTCCTACCTCTCCCACAACAACCTCATCGTCCACCCCTCAAAGTCAGTGGCCATGATCAAGGGGTCTGCCACACCCCCCACCCTAGGGCCACAGGGGCCCCCCATGCAAGTCGTGACAATCACCACCCACCTGGGGGTAGGCCAGGCTGCCATCCCTGAGGACGCCACCCTCCCTCCCAAGTTGCAATCACACCTCGCCCATCTCCCCAGATATGCGTCCCCGACCACCAAGGCCCTCTCCCTGTCCCACCAGAGCCTGGCGTACTACCTCACCGGGGTCTTGAACGCCTCCATAGGCTTCCAGGCACTCCACCTGACACATGCCACCACCGCCCTCCAGCCGGCCACACGCGCAGTGACCAAGGCATGGGCAGCACACGGGGGCTGGCCCACCTCCATACCCACCCGCGCCATCCGAGCGGCATGGCCCCACTATGGAGACGCCATAGGGGACGAGGTGAAAGCGGCCTACACCAGACACACCGCCCTCCTCCTTCACCACATGACCCACAACCACTCACCGGAGGTCCGCGAGGTCACCGCCATCCGCCTCCAAGCCGCACAACGGGCCCGCAACACATGCCCGCGCTGGGTACTCCACCAGACGGGCATGCCCACCAACATGAACACGCGCCTTTGGAACCACCTGCAGCTTCTCCTCCCATCCCCACACCACGCCATACTCACCAACCACACGTGCCCAGAGGAAGGGCCACTAGCGGTCCTCTGCGGGGACCTCCAGCATCACCCCAAGGGCACCATCCACACCATAGACCTTGTCGGGGCCTCCATCACCGTAGTATACGTCACCCTCCCCCAAATGCGGGTCCTGCACCACAGCGGGGCACACCACACCCCCTTTCTACAGCTTCCCGAATGGCCACAATACCGCCTCTTCCACCAGTACCTCACGCATACGGCACGAGCAGCGGGACACACTCTACCGGGCACCAAAGACATGCGCACAGCCTACCGAGAATTCACAAAGCAACACCCGCGACCCATCCCAGCGACACCGCCCTACGCACCCACCGGATCGAAACACGAACCCGTCCCCCCGGTAACGGGCCCAGTCCCACCACTAGCCCTACTACTGGCCCCGAATGAAGTCAAACCCACGCAGACCACCGTCATCCACCACGGGGCAAAATGGCGCGTACCGAAACACCACATGACCGCCCGAGACCTACCAAAGGTCCCCCAAGACTCCCAGAGCATGCCACGCACATGTTGGGCCTGTGACCCCGAGGCACCAACCACACCATGGCCCGTACTACACCTCATAGCACGCCACCACACCCACCCCACAACCCACCTACCACCACAGGCCTACGCATGGATAGCCCCATGGTTCCACCGCACCGACACTAACCCCACGGTAGCATGGAACCCCGACCAAGCGCCCAAATGCCTCTTCACCACTACACCCACATGCCCCCGCCCCGACCCGGCAGGGGTCGCCATCCGTTACAGCATGTACGAGCCAGGCAGAACGGGCAAGCACGAGCACCCCTACTATCCGCTCCACCACTCCTGCCACACACCGGAGCACCGAACACAAACCCTCACATGCCACGACCTAAACCACGACACAGCCTACATCCTCCACTACATCTACTCCTACCTCACACAAGGACAGCCAGAGCAGGGACTCATAGCGCTGTCCCCCCAAGCGAAGCACATCATCTCCAAAGGAATAGGGGTGTACGCCACCCCCGTCCTGCAGCCCACAACCCCAGTAGCCCACCTCGCCACGGGCCTTGCCATATACGCATACCTGCCCATGAACCCATGCCGCCTCCCACAACCATCACCGGCGGACCGGCTCTTCTTCACCGACGCCTCAGGCGAATCCGCCCTCACGCCCATCACCGGGGGGGCCACCCTGCAGCTAACCCACATCGGGGGACACTACCACATGGACCACCACACGGGCCACACCACCTATGGGGCCTCTTCCCACGGGGAGCTAGGGGCCATGGCCGACGCCATCACTGAAGTCGCGGCCCACCTACCCGCCCACTCCCCGCACATCGTCCGGGTCTGGTTCGTGGTAGACGCCACTGTCGACACACACCTGCTCCTCCGCATAGCAAGGCAACCACTTCACAAAGCAACCGCGACGAGCCTCGGCACCCAAGCACTGCTACTCTGGAAAGCCCTACGCAGCCTTCCCCCCTACGTCCAACTCCACATCGTGAAACAAGAGTCCCACAGACACCAATACGGATATGGTAAGGTCGACAACCAGGCAGTACACGAGTGCACAACACACCTACCAGCCCTCCAGATCCCTGACCTCGGCCGCAACCACACACACCTCCAACACGTGCCCCCTGTACCCGAGCCCCATCAGACCCCGGACTGGGTACCAGAGGACGCCCCCTATTCCTCCCACGACAGAGCATACCACTACCCCAACCCCATCCAACATCTCGCCCGCGTGCTCGGCGACGCAGACAGCCGGCCGCACATCCAGGAGCTCCAGGACAGACTGCAAGTCCCCCTCTACCACTCAGCGCTCCGCCCAGCAAACGTCCCAGCCCACCTCCAAAAACGACGCATCCAGCTCCTCAGGGAGCAACTGCCATTCCTCACCAGGGTCGCCAGATGGCTCGCCCGCAAGCACATCCACGTCCCCGACAAACACACCCGTTGCCCATGCGACCACACCACCCCGGAGGACTGGGAACACTTCAAGAAATGCCTCCTCCATACAGACAGGGACTCCCTAGTGGGCTGGTCCCCGGCGGAAACCCTGCGACAACACGAAGGATGGCCAACCCACAGCCACGCACACCAGGCCACCGAACACCTCTTCCGGGACCCCCTGATCAAAGAAGCCACCATGAGAGGGGCAGTGACACAGGCCCTGCACCGACACCTCACCAAACACACAAAAAGCCCCATGGAGGCAGCAGCACACCTCCAGGTAGAAGCAGTCCGCAGAGCAGCGGCCCAAATGGTACACCGCAAACACCTCCTGCTAGCACACGCGGAGCAACTCACCGACCCAACCGCCAGGGAACACATGCAGCGTCTCATCCATTACCATGCCGTGCATGACCCCGACGTCCACTAACCCGCTCCGCGCCCCGCACGCGCCCCCCGTCTCCATCCACAGGTCTCCAAGGCACCACCACAGCGCCCCGAGACCCGTCTCACACCCAAGAAGCCACCCGGCACCGCCCAGTCCGGCCGAGCCCAACCAGGGCCAACCATCCATCGACGTAGACGCGCAAGACCCCGGCAGCCCATCCAGCCCACCCCCCCCGGACCCGGGGCACCCCCCCCTCACACCGGCCACCATCCGCGACCCCGACCTGCTCCGAGCAACCCTCCAAGACAGGGCCCCGACCACCCCCCTGGGCTGGTACCGCCTACAAGAGGACTAGACCAAGCTCACCGTCAAAGCCCTCCGGGACCTGACCACCCCAGGCAGCGGCCTCCACGAGACCATCGTAGACCTCGTGCTCTGGCGAGCCCGCAAACACACCCGGGGCCAGCACATCTGGATCCCCCCCATTGAGTGGGGCCAGACCCTGACGCACGACACTGGCATCAACGTCACGCGTCGAGGGACCGTACGCCTACGACGGGCCCCAGCGGAGACGGACCACCCAGCGGACCTGAACCGCCCTGAGCAGTGGGAACAGGCCATCGCGCCCAACCGCGACACCGCCCTCCGCGCCGCCGGCCTCCGCACCCCGGACGACGACCCCCCCCCCCCACCTACAGATAGTGACCACCCCCCGCCGGAGGTCTGGGTTACAGTCCTCGAGCGCGGCCACTACTACGTGATAGCCGCTACGGCTACGTCCCCCGGCCCGCACTGGCTCATCCAGGGGACAGACACCATGTTCGCCCCGGAGACCGCCCCACCAGGGGCAGTGGGGGACCCCACCACCCAGCACAGGGTCCTCAGGGGTGGTCTCCAGCCAGGGGACAAGCCCCCAGCCCGCGCCCTGGCCCAAATCACCTCAGGGAAGGCGGGCTACCACCTGGGATTGGCCATGCTCTGCCTAACCCACTGGATCCAGCGCCGCTGGCCACCCACGGGGACCGTGCCCTGGGTTTGGGCCATCCCCACCGCCCACACACAAGTCGAGGCAGGCCCGGACACACGACCAAACTCCCCCCCCAGACCGCAGCAGTCCCTCACCTGCGGGTACCACGCCATCCACAGGGTCCTCAACTGCGCGGGTCTTAGCCCAAAGCTAGCATACCCCCTTCCCACCACTGACCAAGAGGTCGACCAGATACGAAAGCTCGTCTGCGAAATCCTTGCCGCGGCAGCAGAAGACGGCAAGCTTCTCCTCCAAACCACCCGGCCTACAACTGCCCACGCAAGCGCGCGGCAAGTGGACACATACACCGACACAGCAAACCCCGCCGCACAATCCCCGCCCATGCCCCCCCCCTCTCGCTGCTCAACCGGAGACCCACACACGCCCACCATCGCGCGCACCCCCGGGCCCCGCGACACGGGCCTCCCCCACCCGCCCGAACACCAGCACACGCCCGCCACACACCCACCCGCCGGACACCCTTCACCGCCCCCCACACTCGACAACCCACACACACCCGCCGAGGGGAGCCCCGCGCCCCGCGGCACGCCCACCCCACCCAGTGGCCCGCCCACGCCCCCCACACACACCCCAGAGGACCCAGGCCCGGCCCCCCCGGCCCCTGAATGCAGCCCACGCGAACTGTTCCCCCCCGCGGACACCAACCCACACGACCTCGCACATTGCAGGACCCGGGCCCAGCCGAGCCCAGAAGAAGAAGGCCACAGCCCCGCGCCCCCCTCCCGCGCCGCTGCCGACCAGATCGGCCCGCCGGGCCGCCAGGTCACGACCGGGCCCCCCCTGCCGCCCGCCCCCAACCTACAGCCCGAGGACATGCCCTCCATCCTCCCCGCCGTGGCCGCAGCAGAAGCCGCCGCCCACAAGCCCGCCCGCATCACAGCCCAACCCGCGTCCACCACCTGCACCTCATCCTCAGCCTCGTCCACCTCCTCCACCTCATCCTCCGACCCCCCCCTCGCCGCCAAACTCATCCTTAAGGCCACGGCGAAAGCCAAAGCCGCGGCCGCACGCACCGACCCCCGAACCCCCACACAGGCGACTCAGGCACCCCGGCAACCCACCAGGACGACCCCCGACCCGACATCGGCGCCCTCACACCTCCAGACAGAGGTACTCCTCAACCTGGAACCGGACCCCAACCCCAAACCCGACCCCAAACCCAAACCGGACCCCAACCCCAAACCCGACCCCAAACCCAAGCCGGCGCCCACGCAAGCACACACAACACCGCAGACGCAACGACACAAACCCACCCGACACCACCCCCGCCCGGGCCCTCGCCCAACCCAGGACCCCCCAGCCACCGCAACCCGCGCCCCCCTCCCGCCGGCACCCACCACCACCGCAGAGACGGCCACCCAGCACGACCCCGTCCAAGCCCTCGTCCGCATCCCCGTCACCAAGCGCCCCGTCATCCATCCCCCACAAACCACCACCACCGCCGGCCAAACCGACCCAGGGACGTGGGACCCCTCGACCACCGTCACCGTCAAGCCCGGCCCCCAACCCTTCCCCCATGCCCACCACATAGTGCAGCCCCGGGGACTGCCCACGATGCCCAACCCCCAACCCCCACAAGGGGGACCGGAAAATTCACAAGGGGTCCATGGGCCATACCCGCAACACCAACCCCACCACTACCCACACCACCACCACCAGCGGCCCCACCACCACCACCACCAACACCACCCCCACCACTACCACTGCCCACCGCCCTACCCCACCGGGCCACAACCCCCCGTGCACGAACAGCACCAGCGGACAGGATGGCAGCCACCGAGCGCTCCACCCGCATACCCCACCTACCGCCAGGAGCCACCCCCCCCGTACCAGCCACCACCCCCGTACCAGGAACCGTATCCGTACCCCCCCGGCCACCCTCCGATGGCCGAAGGGGCCCCCCGGGCCCAACCCCGCCAAGGACAGCCACTGGACCCATACCACCAGACACTGCCGCCACCACACCCCTACGTGGCGGATCCATGGACGACGGGGGACCTCCCCCCCCCCCCCCCCAGTACCAGGCGGCACCGCGCGAGACCCCCCAGGGGCCGCTGACGCCTCCGGACTGGCCTGACTCGAGCGAGGAGGACCGGTCCCGCAAACGGCGGCGCTCCCGCTCCCCCCCCGCACGGCACACTCGCCCATGGCGCCCACACTCCCACCGTGCCTCAACCACCCACTCGCGCCGCTCCCGCTCCCCCAGGTGCCACCATGACCCCCCGGGACCCCGCTCCCGTCGCTCCCGCTCCCCCGGGCACCACCACGAGCGCCACCGCCGCCCCATGTCCCCCCCCCCCTCCCCCCACCGGCCAAACAAGACCCCCACCCCCAGCCCCCGCCACCACCACTCCTGCTCCCCCCGACGCAGCCAGACACGCCACTGCCGCCCCACGTCCACCTCCCCCTCCCCCCACACGCCCCGCCGGGCTCCCCGTTCCCCCCGCCCCCCGTACCCATCCACCACCCCCAGCCCCCGCCACCACCACTCCCGCACCCCCGGACGCCACCGAGCGCGCCACCGCCGCGCGATGTCCACCTCCCCCTCCCGCTTCCCCCTCCGCCCGTACCCGTCCTCCTACCCCAGCCCCCGCCGCCGCCGCTCCCGCTCCCCCAGGCACCGCCACCCCCGCCACCACCGCAGGTCCACGTCCTCCCCCCGCCGCACCACGACCACGGGCACGGACCCCTCCCCCCCCCGGGCCCCCGCCCACCTCGCCTGGTGGTCTCCCCCCGCTCTGCAGGAGCTCCGCCGCTGGGTGAAGTGGGCCGGAGGAACGGGAAGGCACGAAGGGGTGCACATGGTGCATACCTTCGAGGAGGTGCGCACCCGCACCCCCGCAAACACCAACGAGGCCGCCCCGGAGGCCATCATGCCGCAAGCGGCGTGCGGCCCTCCTCCGCGATGCGGTCCAGGGCCTCCGCCCCCCCTACACCCCCCAAGCCCTCCGCCAGTGGCTCCAGGCCACCCACCCCCAGGCCTGGGCCGCCGGCGCCCCCTCCCCACCCCGCCCCTCCCGCCACCACCACACCAGGAAGGGGCAGGACAAGGGCAAGAGAAGAGCAAGGGGCACCAAGGAGCACTCAGGCAAGAGGGCACGGAAGGGCCCCAAGTGAGGGCAGGCACTCGCAGGGACAGGACGCCGGAAGCGACACCACATAGGGGCAGGAAACCACCCAAGAACCAGGAAGGGGCGGGAGCGGGGACCAAGACACGGAGAAAAAGGGCACCACGGCAGGCACCACGACCCACACCACGGAGGGGCACACCACGACGGGGGAACCAGCACCGCCCCAGCCCCACCAAACACCCCAACACACACTACCGAAGCAAACATCGGACCCCATGCGGATCACACCAGCGCACGCCCACCGGCCACCGGAAACCACACGGAGAACGGAGGGCACACCTACACGGGGAGAACGGGCCACACCCACAGTGGAAGCCGCAGGGAACGCCGCCGCACGGCGCACCACCACGCCCTCACCGCCAGGCGACGACCCCGGGCACCACAAAGGCCACCTCACAGGCACCGGAAGAGGACGAAGGCACGGCCGCGGCACCCACGACTAGGGACCGAAACCCCCGGAGGACACGGGACCAAGGCACAGGCCCCCAGGGAGGGCAACCCCACGGACCGTCACGCGACCACGCTCCTTGGCTATGAGGGCCGGGCTGCGTTACCGTCGCGGTTCGACGCAGAGTATTGCTATGCACTTGGATTGACGGCCGGGGGCTTGATCTCAGCTGGTCTCACGTCCGTGATGGCGTCGGTCACCAACCTGTTGCGTCCAGTCGAGGAATGGCACTGCGGCGACACGCCGATCCCGTCCATGATGAATTTCGAGCGCCGCAAGGGGAAGTGAAAGGCTGTGATCGCGAAGGCCTTGGTGCTGCTGGACGGTGCCCCCTTCAAGGCCTTCTCCGAGCGCCGTGAAGACTGGAAGTGCCAAGATTACTACCGGTGCCCCGGACCCCTGCAGTTCAGCACCGGAGATATGGACATCCCGCAGACCCTGAAGTATGAGCTCATGCCTGCCGGCGGCACCGACCCGGACCCTCATGTCCCTGCCAGCGCAACCGAGCTGCAGTGCAAGCCTTTCGCCACTCAAACGGCATCCGGAAGCCACCTCCACCGTCCGACTCCTGATTTCTGTTTGTCTGCCTTGGAGAAGGAACGCCTTTCCTACACCCCGAGTACGCCTGCCTGTCTGCGAGGCCCGGTGAAGATTGAGTCCATGGGTGAGAGTCAGTGTGCACGCCCCAAGGACACCGTGATCATTCAGCGGAATTTCCCGAAGACCTACCCGACCCACCAGCCCGAGCGGCACGCCCAAGCCCCCACAGCACGGACCCAGCGAGCCACCCACACCTAACCGCACCCCCCAACCACCAGCCGGCCACACTCCGGCCCGCACTCCGCACCACGACACAGGCCAGGCTGACCTCCACTGACCCACCGCGGCACCACGCCAGACCACGGCACACCGCACCACAGCGCGCCACAGTGCAACGCACCACAACACGACGCGACGCGACGCGGCACAGAGCGGCACAGCACGACACAACTGACCCTAACCTGAGGGACTAACCGAAGCCAGCCACCGCACACCCTGGAAGGCGCCGCGCCAGCACGCCACACACCAGCACCGCAGGCCACACACGGGTCCACAGCGCGCCAGGCGACAACGGTGGCGGACCACCCAGAAGATTACAGCCGGCACCGCAGAGGGGAAAGGACACGAACAACCCCAGCCCCCTAACCCAAAAACACAAGCACCCGCCTAGCGCAGCCGCCCAGCCGGCAGAGCCAGGACCAAACCCGGCAAGAAGGGGCGCCGAGCCCACCGTGTACATAGCCCACCCGACCCATGGGGCCGGAACGCGGCCACACAGAACGCAACTGAAGACAGCAGCCCGGAAGACAACACTGAATGCAGGCCAGTGCGTGCGCCAGCCCAGGGAAGGTAGAGGGAGGAACAGGCAAGCCCCCCCCCCCCAAAAAAAAAAGGAGGGGGGAGGGGGAAAAGGCACGAAAACAGCCCACAGCCGCCAAACCGCCCGCCAACACCACCACAGACGGCCAACCCCCCCCCCCAGAAGGCACCGAAGACAGGACCCCCACAGAGGCACAGGGGGACCACCCACCCAAAACCGGCAACACCAAGCCAGTAACAGCGGCCCACGGGGAGAAGGGACACCGAAACGGAAAAAAAAAAAAGAGAGCCACCAGCCCAGCCCGAAAGAAAGGGGATGGAGGGACAGGGACCACAAAGCCCGAAAAAAAAAAACAAAAGAAAAAACAAAAGCGCAAAAAACACACCCCGACAACCCAGCCAAGAAGGGCTGGGCACAGCCGAGACCTGGGCCCAACACACACGCCCACACCGCACGCCGGAACCAGAAACAGCGGGGGGCAAGCGGGGCGCCCACGAAACCACACACGTCCCAAAAGCAGGCCGAAACCAAAGCCCAACCACGAACACCACAAACAGCCGGCAAAAGAGGGACAACACCACAAACCGTGCCCAAACACACCCACCCAAGACCCCAGCCAGCACTGGCGGGGTTAACAAAACCCACACCCAACTGCCAACCGGACCCAAACACAAACGCCGCACAACAGTAGGAAACCCAGTGCCCACAGCCCGGGCACTGAGGCAGCCCGTGCCATGCAGGTGACCCGGCCAAACGAGATCCGGAGACCGGGGGTAAGGCTGCATCCTAAGGCCTGCGCTGCTTTGGGACTCGAGGCGGAGCGTGCGACACCCAAGCACCTCGGAACCCTAGTACCAAGAACGTGCATGCATGCCTTGGGAACGGGATACGCCAGGCAGTCCGGTGAACACCTAGGGTTCCGCCCAAAGGAGGGGACGTGCGCAAGCACGGGGGCACACCCTCCCGGCGAGACAAGCATGTCACGCTGGCGGCGATCAGCCCTCCCGGCGTTGCCCGGGGCCGCTTTGTGGGGGGCCAACAGTCAGGTCTAGCGGGAAGTAAGCCGCCTCCCCTCTTCGGTGCGCGGAGCCTCTTCCTGTTCGTCACAGGGACGACGCCAGGGGGAACCATGAGGCGCCTCTCCACGACCGAGTGCACCTACCTACCTACCTCAAAGATTCTTCTTTAACTTAAACCAATCGCTTTAGCGCGTCCCCAGTCAAGATCAGTTGTAGGCATATGAAATGTCCCATCCGGTAACAATCTTCATCAGGTCAAACCATCCAAATAGTAGGAAATCATCGGCCTTTGTAGATTAACCCTTGGAATAAGTCTTGATGGCCTCCAAGTGTCAATCCATGGGGCAAACCAAGGCCCAGAGCTGTCGTTGTCGAATTTTGTCTTTTACCAAGTTGTCGACAGCGCTGTAGGTCGCTGCCATAGGTCATAGGTCTTCAATTGCTTCAATAAGTTCAAAGAAGTCCTCCAATAAAATTTTGGACTCCTTCAACTCAAACATGTTGTTGGGGTTGGCTAATTTCTTCACGTAGTCAATTCATAGACCTCGTCATCGTCGTCTTCACTGTCGTCGTCGCCGTCGTCGTCGTCGCTGAGGGCGTCTCGAATTTGTAATAATTTTTGAAGTCCTTGGTTGCATTGCAATGGGCTTTGGCCTATACATCCAACATTTCCCCAAAAAACACAAACAATCCTCCTTCCAATCCCCAACACCGACGACGTACAAGGCAAGGTCATGACCACGAAATCGGAAGGGATTTTGAAACGATCCCTTTCAAATGTTCTGAGAAGCAATGAACAAAGGGCAGCATATAACATTGTAATATAAGCAACACAATGCATAAACGCACTATGAACACGGGTCACCCCCCAACGCGTGGTGCAGGTGCACCGACGCGTTTGGAAACCCAATCAACATATGCATGCAAAGCCCAGCTGATGGGCTGTCATTTGGTGCATGTAAACCTCAGAATCTGAGCTACCTACGATTTTATAAAAAGTCATGAACATGACATACTTGCGCCAAACAAACTAGCACGGAACAGCGCCGCGATAGTGCCGTAACATCCGCTTATGCTTAAAACTGATATAAAATTACTCTAAATAATTAAACACATTGAAAACTCTTAAAATCGTCAGAAATCGAGATTTTCCGGATCGGCGCGCGCGATCTCAGCACTGGTTGTCGCCGACCCAAACTCAGTTTTGTAATGCAGAAAATGGTGAAAACACCCTCGATGTAAAACTACAAAAATTCCTCATCCACTGACACCAACACTGTCCAAAACAGTGCTGGGATCGTGGAATTCTGTGGGTGTACACATATCAGGTTTTTGCAGTGAGAAAGGCGAAAATATAGGTTGCACGAAAACCTTATACTTGGTACACCGGTAGACCTATGTGGTGGTTAACATGTCTAACACTATTGTCTCCAACTCCCGCTGCCGTGTACCTAATCCTGATGCAGTCTCAGAGTGTGGGCTATCCGAGCTACCCAGCTCTATACACTCTGATGACGAGACTGAGGATGACGCCTTCTTCGTGCAGACGTGTGTGGAGGAAGTGGAGAATGCCAATTACGCTGCCCCCCAGAAGCCCCTGCTCTCCATGAGGGGAGAGGAGCCCTTGGAGGAGGAGCTAGACCCCCGATCAAGGCTGAGAGAGTACGTGGACTCCAAGAGGAGATTGGTGGTGAAAAAGCTGTGCTATGCTAGGCCTACCCGCCGCTCCTGGCCGTTGAAGCAAGGGTCTACGGGAGATATCTCCCAACTGAAGAAGGACCTCGAACAGAAGATTACCACCGGGCAACAAGAGGTGGATCTGAAGCTCATGAAAAGCGTGTGGGGTGCCCATGTGAGACCCCAGAGGAGGATGAATTTTCAGAGGAGTGCCCTATGCAAACCCCCTCCAGTGTGCCTATGTTGTCACCGACCACCTGCGACTGTGGAACGGGACCTCCTCTACGCCTGCCAAGGGCTGAGTGATACGACCAAGGACGCTGAGCCGATTGAGGACCACCTCCCCGCTTCTATACATCAAGGGGCAAGCAATCTACACTCTGACGAGGACATGGAGGACAAGATCAAACTCTTGGACCCTGGAATACAGAAGCTGATCAGGACCGACTTGGAGGTTTTCGGAAGACTACCCCCTCCAGCCTCCTGTGACAAGCTGGTACAGATGTACCTCAAGCTGAAGCCCAAGTTCGTGGGTCACATGATACGTAGGAGAACCTACCCGGCTCCTAAAGAGCAGGCCGATGAGATTGAGCAACAGATACAAGAATGTATCGACGCTGGCCTGGTCCTGGAATACAAGGATAGGGACTAACCCCAACATTGCCGCCCCTGTTTCCTGGTTGCCAAACCTGGGTCTACAGCCAAACAGCTTGTAGTGGACTATAAAGAGCTGATCAAGAAGACGCTGAACCAGTCAGGGTCCATTCCTAACATGGAGTCAACCCTCGAGAAGATAGCCTCCTGCCGCTACAAGACGAAGATGGACAAGGGGAGTGGATTCTGGCAAGTGGACCTGACGCCCAATGCCCAGGAGCTCCTAGCCCTCATCACCCCTCAGGGGAGGGTGTTCAAGTGGAAGGTCATGCCCTTTGGCGTGGCTAACGCACCCGCTCTTTTTCAAGAGCTGATGAACAAGATCCTATCCATCCTCCGTCGGATACCTGTGGTGCAAGAACTCATGTCCCGGGGCGCCCAGACGGAAGCACACATCGACCACGTATGCCTGGGAACAAATACTCAAGAGGACCCCCCAATCCTCTTGGGGGAGTTCTTTGCAGTCTGCCAGGAGAACCACACTAGACTCAAACTGGAGCAGTGTGAGTTCATGCAGGAGACTATGCAGTACCTGGCGTTCGATATTGGCTATGGGTGGTGAACCCTCTGCGGCCTCTAAGGCCAAACCCCTGATGGATGCTAAGGTACGACATGAAGACCCCAAGAAAGAACTCCATGATGTACGCAGTTTCATTGGGGCCTGCAACTTCTATCGCCGCCACATCAAAAATTTGAACTACACCAGCGCCATCCTGACGGACCTCATTAAGAAGAGTACTACCTGGCGCTGGGGGCCTCAAGAACAACAAGCGTTTGACGAACTCAAGGACAAAGTGGCCAACGCTAAGTGCTTCGGCGTGCCTGGAGCAGAAGGGGAAATTATCCTGGTGACTGACGCCAGCAATTTGGGCGGAGGTGGAACGTTGTTCCAGTGGCACGCACTAGAGAAGCAGGAGTTCGACTCGGCCATTTCCCAATGGGGTACTGATGGACTAAACCGAGACGGTACCCTCAAGCACAGCTACCCTGACGACAAATGGGTCCTCGTTTCCCTGGGTCACTGGAACTGGGAATGGAACCAGGCCCTGGGTACATACTCTACCCATGAGCAGGAACTGCTCGCGGGTATGCTAGTGCTATCCTCTCAGTCCCGATTGTTGGGGAGTAAACAAGTGGTTTGGCTGTGTGACCAAGAACCGGTCCGCACCTTCCACAAGGGACCTTGACCTGGGAAGGCTAAGGTCAGACGCTGGTGGACCTACCTGAGCCAGCTACGGCTCTCAGTGCATCATATCCGGGGCGTCAAGAACGAGTGTGCGGACTACATCAGCCGCAACAACTTCGACGACATGATTGGTGCCAGGTCTGAGGAGCTAGCCAAGGAGGCGTTCAGCCGTATGGATGTACACCTGGACCTCAACATGACCATGATCAGACCTCTAGATGGCCTCCAACAAGTGGAGTACCTGAAAGAGTTTGGGGACATCTACAAACGCCCTGAGAAGCGTCTGGAACCAGCCCTGGTTCACCAGGAGCAGTGGAAGCAGAACAAGACCTACCTCTGGCATGAGGACCGGATAGTTGTGCCTAGCGACCGTATCCCGGCACTCCTCAAGTGGACCCATGAGTCCAGTGGTCATGTGGGAGCGAACCGTACCCTGAAGCTGTTCAAGCAGTGGTTCCACTCTACGTCGACAGACGATCAGCTGCGAAAAACCCTCCAGCCCATCGTGGACAAGTGCCACTGTCGGTCCTGTAAACCTGGCAATATCAGGAACAGAGGTCTCCATTCGACACTCCCTATTCCCCACTGTGCCAACGGTGTTCTCCATGTGGACTACACGGAGATGCCTAAGTTCAGGGGCTATGACTTTGCCCTAGTGGTGACCTGTGGGTTGACCAGGTTTACCAGGGTGTTCCCATGCACTAAACACATCACCGGGGAGGAGACCATCAAGATACTCCTGGAAGAGTGGTTCTGTGTCTATGGGGCACCCAAGGAGATTAACTCGGACGAGGACGTCCAAGTACGCTCCGACACTGGCTGGTACAAGAGAGTCCTGAGGTCCCTCAATGCCCAGGTGTAAACGGGGAATCTCTATACTCATACGAGTATCCCCCTATATGAGCGACAGATTCGTCTTCTCAAAGAGGCCGTGAGGATATGGTGCAAGACTGAGCGCACCAAAGACTGGGTGAGGCTACTCCCCCTCATATCCTTGATGATGAACTCCCAAGAGAGTTCGGCGACTGGCTATTCGCCCCATGAGGTAGGTAGGTAGGTAGGTAGGTGCACTCGGTCGTGGAGAGGCGCCCCATGGTTCCCCCTGGCGTCGCCCCTGTGACGAACGGGAAGAGGCTTCGCGCGTGAAGAGGGGAGGCGGCTTACTTCCCGCTAGACCTGACTGTTGGCCCCGAACAAAGCGGCCCCGGGCTACGCCGGGAGGGCTGATCGCCGCCAGCGTGACATGCTTGTCTCGCTGGGAGGGTGTGCCCCCGTGCTTGCGCACGTCTTCTCCTTTGGGCGGAACCCTAGGGGTTTACCGGACTTCCTGGCGTATCCCGTTCCCAAGGCGTGCATGCACGTTCTCGGTACTAGGGTTCCGAGGCGCTTGGGTGTCGCACGCTCCGCCTCGAGTCCCAAAGCAGCGCAGGCCTTAGGATGCAGCCTTACCCCCGGTCTCCGGATCTCGTTTGGCCGGGTCACCTGCATGGCACGGGCTGCCTCAGTGCCCGGGCTGTGGGCACTGGGTTTCCTACTGTTGTGTGGCGTTTGTGTTTGGGTCCGGTTGGCGGTTGGGTGCGGGTTTTGTTAACCCCGCCAGTCCTGGCTGGGGTCTTGGGTGGGTGTGTTTGGGCACGGTTTGTGGTGTTGTCCTTCTAGTGTCGGCTGTTTGTGGTGTTCGTGGTTGGGCTTCGGTTTCGGCCTGCTTTTGGGACGTGTGTGGTTTCGTGGGCGCCCCGCTTGCCCCCCGCCGTTTCCGGTTCCGGCGCGCGGTGTGGGGCGTGTGTGCTGGGCCCGGGTCTCGCCTGTGCCCAGTTCTTCTTGGCTGGGTTGTCGGGGTGTGTTTTTTGCGCTTTGGTTTTTTCTTTTCTTTTTTTTTTTTTTTCTGGGCTTTGTGGTCCCTGTCTCTCCATCCCCTTTCTTTCGGGCTGGGCTGGTGGCTCCCTTTTTTTTTTTTTTTCCGTGTCCCTTTTCCCCGTGGTCCGCTGTTACTGGCTTGGTGTTGCCTGTTTTGGGTGGGTGGTCCCCCTGTGCCTCTCTGGGGGTACCTTTTTCGGTGCCTTCTGGGGGGGGGCTTGGCCGCCTGTGGTGGTGTTGGCGGGCGGTTTGGCGGCTGTGGGCTGTTTTCGTGTCTTTTCCCCCTCCCCCCTCCTTTTTTGGGGGGGGGGGGGGGGGGGGGGGGCTTGCCTGTTCCTCCCTCTGCCTTCCCTGGGCTGGCGCACGCACTTGCCTGCATTCAGTGTTGTCTTCCGGGCTGCTGTCTTCAGTTGCGTTCTTTGTGGCCGCGTTCCGGCCCCATGGGTCGGGTGGGGTTTGTACACGGTGGGCTCGGCGCCCCTTCCTGGCGGGTTAGGTCCTGGCTCTGCCGGCTGGGCGGCTGCGCCAGGCGGCTGGTTGTGGTTTTGGGTTAGGGGCCTGGGGTTGTTCGTGTCCTTTCCCCTCTGCGGTGCCGGCTGTAATCTTCTGGGTGGTCCGCCACCGTTGTCGCCTGGCGCGCTGTGGCCCCGTGTGTGGCCTGCGGTGCTGGTGTGTGGCGTGGTGGCGCGGCGCCTTCCAGGGTGTGCGGTGGCTGGCTTCGGTTAGTCCCTCAGGTTAGGGTCAGTTGTGTCGTCCTGTGCCGCTCTGTGCCGCGTCGCGTCGCGTCGTGCTGTGGTGCGTTGCACTGTGGCGCGCTGTGGTGCGGTGTGCCGTGGTCTCGCGTGGTGCCGCGGTGGGTCAGTGGAGGTCAGCCTGGCCTGTGTCGTGGTGCGGAGTGCGGGCCGGAGTGTGGCCGGCTGGTGGTTGGGGGGTGCGGTTAGGTGTGGGTGGCTCGCTGGGTCCGTGCTGTGGGGGCTTGGGCGTGCCGCTCGGGCTGGTGGGTCGGGTAGGTCTTCAGGAAATTCTGCTGAATGATCACGGTGTCCTTGGGGCGTGCACGCTGACTCTCACCCATGGACTCAATCTTCACCGGCCTCGCAGACAGGCAGGCGTCCTCGGGGTGTAGGAAAGGCGTTCTTTCTCCAAGGCAGACAAACAGGAGTCGGACGGTGGAGGTGGCTTCCGAACGCCGTTTGAGTGGCGAAAGGCTTGCTCTGCAGCTCGGCTGCGCTGGCAGGGACATGAGGGTCCGGGTCGGTGCCGCCGGCAGGGATGAGCTCATACTTCAGGGTCAGGGGGATGTCCATATCTCTGGTGCTGAACTGCAGGGGTACGGGGCACCGGTAGTAATCTTGGCACTTCCAGTCTTCACGGCGCTCGGAGATGGCCTTGAAGGGGGCACCGTCCAGCAGAACCAAGGCCTTCGCGATCGATCACAGCCTTTCACTTCCCCTTGCGGCGCTCGAAATTCATCATGGACGGGATCGGCGTGCCGCCGCAGTGCCATTCCTCCACTGGACGCAACAGGTTGGTGACAGACGCCCTCACGGACGTGAGACCAGCTGAGATCAAGCCCCCGGCCGTCAATCCAAGTGCATAGCAATACTCTGCGTCAAACCGCGACGGTAACGCAGCCCGGCCCTTATAGCCCAAGGCGTGGTCGCGTGACGGTCCGTGGGGTTGCCCTCCCTGTGGGCCTGTGCCTTGGTCCCGTGTCCTCTGGGGGTTTCGGTCCCTAGTCGTGGGTGCCGCGGCCGTGCCTGCGTCCTCTTCCGGTGCCTGTGAGGTGGCCTTTGTGGTGGCCGGGGTCGTCGCCTGGCGGTGAGGGCGTTGTGGTGCGCCGTGCGGCGGCGTTCCCTGCGGCCTCCTCTGTGGGTGTGGCCCGTTCTCCCCGTGTAGGTGTGCCCTCCGTTCTCCGTGTGGTTTCCGGTGGCCGGTGGGCGTGCGCTGGTGTGATCCGCATGGCGTCCGATGTTTGCTTCGGTGGTGTGTGTTGGGGTGCTTGGTGGGGCTGGGGCGGTGCTGGCCCCCCCGTCGTGGTGTGCCCTTCCTGGGTGTGGGTCGTGGTGCCTGCCGTGGTGCCCTTTTCCTCCGTGTCTTGGTCCCCGTTCCCGCCCCTTCCTGGTTCTTGGGTGGTTTCCTGCCCCCATGTGGTGTTGCTTCCGGCGCCCTGTCCCTGCGTGTGCCTGCCCTCACTTGGGGCCCTTCCGTGCCCTCTTGCCTGTGTGCTCCTTGGTGCCCCTCGCCCTTCCCTTGCCCTTGTCCTGCCCCTTCCTGGTGTGGTGGTGGCGGGAGGGGCGGGGTGGGGAGGGGGCGCCGGCGGCCCAGGCCTGGGGGTGGGTGGCCTGGAGCCACTGGCGGAGGGCTTGGGGGGTGTAGGGGGGGCGGAGGCCCTGGACCGCTTCGCGGAGGAGGGCCTCCCATGCCGCTTGCGGCATGATGGCCTCCGGGACGGCCTCGTTGGGGTTTGCGGGGGTGCGGGTGCGCACCTCCTCGAAGGTATGCACGATGTGCACCCCTTCGTGCCTTCCCGCTCCTCCGGCCCACTTCACCCAGCGGCGGAGCTCCTGCAGAGCGGGGGGAGACCACCAGGCGAGGTAGGCGGGGGTCCGGGGGGGGGGAGGGGTCCGTGCCCGTGGTCGTGGTGCGGCGGGGGGAGGACGTGGACCCGCGGTGGTGGCGGGGGTGGAGGTGCCTGGGGGAGCGGGAGCGGCGGCGGCGGGGGCTGGGGGTGGAGGACGGGTACGGGCGGAGGGGGGAGCGGGAGGGGGAGGTGGACATGGGGCGGCGGTGGCGCGCTCGGTGGCGTCCGGGGGAGCGGGAGTGGTGGTGGCGGGGGCTGGGGGTGGTGGATGGGTACGGGTGGCGGGGGGAACGGGGAGCCCGGCGGGGCGTGTTGGGGGAGGGGGAGGTGGACGTGGGGCGGCAGTGGCGTGCCTGGCTGCGTCGGGGGGAGCGGGAGTGGTGGTGGCGGGGGCTGGGGGTGGGTGTCTTGTTTGGCCGGTGGGGGGAGGGGGAGGGGGACATGGGGCGGCGGTGGCGCTCGCGGTGGTGCCCGGGGGAGCGGGAGCGACGGGAGCGGGGTCCTGGGGGGTCGTGGTGGTACCTGGGGGAGCGGGAGCGGCGCGAGTGGGTGGTTGAGGCGCGGTGGGAGTGTGGGCGCCGTGGGCGAGTGTGCCGTGCGGGGGGGGAGCGGGAGCGCCGCCGTTTGCGGGACCGGCCCTCATCGCTCGAGTCGGGCCAGTCAGGAAGCGTCGGCGGCCCCTGGGGGGCCTCGCACGGTGCCGCCTGGGGGGGGAGGTCCCCCGTCGTCCATGGGGCCCCTTCGGCCATCGGATGGTTGCCGGGGGGGTACGGGGCCCCGCGCGGTGCCGCCTGGGGGGGGAGGTCCCCCGTCGTCCATGGGGCCCCTTCGGCCATCGGATGGTGGCCGCGGGGGTATGGCTGGTACGGGGGTGGTGGCTGGTACGGGGGGGGTGGCTCCTGGCGGTAGGTGGGGTATGCGGGTGGGGCCCTCGGTGGCTGCCATCCCGTCCGCCGGTGCTGTTCGTGCACGGGGGGTTGTGGCCCGGTGGGGTAGGGCGGTGGGCAGTGGTAGTGGTGGGGGTGGTGTTGGTAGTGGTGGTGGTGGGGCCGCTGGTGGTGGTGGTGTGGGTAGTGGTGGGGTTGGTGTTGCGGGTATGGCCCATGGACTCCTTGTGGGCTGTCCGGTCCCCCTTGTGGGGGTGGGGGGTTGGGCATCGTGGGCAGCCCCCGGGGCTGCACTATGTGGTGGGCATGGGGGAAGGGTTGGGGGCCGGGCTTGACGGTGACGGCGGTTGAGGGGTCCCACGTCCCTGGGTCGGTTTGGCCGGCGGTGGTGGTGGTTTGTGGGGGATGGATGACGGGGCGCTTGGTGACGGGGATGTGGACGAGGGCTTGGACGGGGTCGTGCTGGGTGGCCGTCTCTGCGGTGGTGGTGGGTGCCGGCGGGAGGGGGGCGCGGGTTGCGGTGGGTGGGGGGTCCTGGGTTGGGCGAGGGCCCGGGCGGGGGTGGTGTCGGGTGGGTTTGTGTCGTTGCGTATGCGGTGTTGTGTGTGCTCGCGTGGGCGCCGGCTTGGGTTTGGGGTCGGGTTTGGGGTCGGGGTCCGGTTTGGGTTTGGGGTCAGGTTTGGGGTTGGGGTCCGGTTCCAGGTTGAGGAGTACCTCTGTCCGGAGGTGTGAGGGCGCCGTTGTCGGGTCGGGGGTCGTCCCGGTGGGTTGCCGGGGTGCCTGAGTCGCCTGTGTGGGGGTCGGGGGGTCGGTGCGTGCGGCCGCGGCTTTGGCTTTCGCCGTGGCCTTGAGGATGAGTTTGGCGGGGAGGGGGGGGTCGGAGGATGAGGTGGAGGAGGTGGACAAGGCTGAGGATGAGGAGGAGGTGGTGGACGCGGGCTGGGCTGTGATGCGGGCGGGCTTGCGGGCGGCGGCTTCTGCTGCGGCCACGGCGGGGAGGATGGAGGGCATGTCCCCGGGTTGTAGGTTGGGGGCGGGCGGCTGGGGGGGCCCGGTCGTGACCTGGCGGCCCGGCGGGCCGATCTGGTCGGCAGCGGCGGGGAAGGGGGGCGCGGAGCTGCGGCCTTCTCTTTCTGGGCTCGGCTGGGCCCGGGTCCTGCAATGTGCGAGGTCGTGTGTGTTGGTGTCCGCGGGGGGGAACAGTTCGCGTGGGCTGCATTCAGGTCCCGGGGGGGGGGTGGGCCTTGGTCCTCTGGGGTGTGTGTGGGGGGCGTGGGCGGGCCACTGGGTGGGGTGGGCGTGCCGCGGGGCGCGGGGCTCCCCTCGGCGGGTGTGTGTGGGTTGTCGAGTGTGGAGGGGCGGTGAAGGGTGGCTGGTCGGTGGGTGTGTGGCGGGCGTGTGCTGGTGTTCGGGCGGGTGGGGGAGGCCCGTGTTGCGGGGCCCGGGGGTGCGCGTGATGGTGGGCGTGTGTGGGTCTCCGGTTGAGCAGCGAGAGGGGGGGGGCATGGGCGGGGATTGTGCGGGGGGGTGTGCTGTGTCGGTGTATGTGTCAGCCTGCCGCGCGCTTGCGTGGGCAGTTGTAGGCCGGGCGGTTTGGAGGAGAAGCTTGCCGTCTTCTGCTGCCGCGGCAAGGATTTCGCAGACGAGCTTTCGTATCTGGTGGACCTCTTGGTCAGTGGTGGGAAGGGGGTATGCTAGCTTTGGGCTAAGACCCGCGCGGTTGAGGACCCTGTGGATGGCGTGGTACCCGCAGGTGAGGGACTGCTGCGGTCTGGGGGGGGGGGTTTGGTCGTGTGTCCGGGCCTGCCTCGACTTGTGTGTGGGCGGTGGGGATGGCCCAAACCCAGGGCACGGTCCCCGTGGGTGGCCAGCGGCGCTTGATCCAGTGGGTTAGGCAGAGCATGGCCAATCCCAGGTGGTAGCCCCCCTTCCCTGAGGTGATTTGGGCCAGGGCGCGGGCTGGGGGCGTGTCCCCTGGCTGGAGGACACCCCTGAGGATCCTGTGCTGGGTGGTGGGGTCCCCTACTGCCCCTGGTGGGGCCGTCTCCGGGGCGAACATGGTGTCTGTCCCCTGGATGATCCATTGCGGGCCGGGGGACGTAGCTGTAGCGGCTATCACGTAGTAGTGGCCGCGCTCGAGGACTGTAACCCAGACCTCCGGCGGGGGGTGGTCACTGTCTGTAGGTGGGGGGGGGAGGTCGTCGTCCGGGGTGCGGAGGCCGGCAGCGCGGAGGGCGGTGTCGCGGTTGGGCGCGGTGGCCTGTTCCCACTGCTCCGGGTGGTTCGGGTCCGCTGGGTGGTCCGTCTCCGCTTGGGCCCGTCGTAGGCGTACGGTCCCTCGACGCGTGACGTTGATGCCGGTGTCGTGCGTCAGGGTCTGGCCCCACTCAATGGGGGGGATCCAGATGGGCTGGCCCCGGGTGTGTTTGCGGGCTCGCCAGAGCACGAGGTCTACTATGGTCTCGTGGAGGCCGCTGCCTGGGGTGGTCAGGTCCCGGAGGGCTTTGACGGTGAGCTTGGTCCAGTCCTCTTGTAGGCGGTACCAGCCCAGGGGGGTGGTCGGGGCCCTGTCTTGGAGGGTCGCTCGGAGGAGGTCGGGGTCGCGGATGGTGGCCGGTGTGAGGGGGGGGTGCCCCGGGTCCGGGGGGGGTGGGCTGGATGGGCTGCCGGGGTCTTGCGCATCTACGTCGATGGATGGTTGGCCCTGGCTGGGCTCGGCCGGACTGGGCGGTGCCGGGTGGCTTCTTGGGTGCGAGACGGGTCTCGGGGCGCTGTGGTGGTGCCTTGGAGACCTGTGGATGGAGACGGGGGGCGCGTGCGGGGCGCGGAGCGGGTTAGTGGACGTCTGGGTCATGCACGGCATGGTAATGGATGAGACGCTGCATGTGTTCCCTGGCGGTGGGGTCGGTGAGTTGTTCCGCGTGTGTTAGCAGGAGGTGTTTGCGGTGTACCATTTGGGCCGCTGCTCTGCGGACTGCTTCTAGCTGGAGGTGTGCTGCTGCCTCCATGGGGCTTTCCGTGTGTTTGGTGAGGTGTCGGTGCAGGGCCTGTGTCACTGCCCCTCTCATGGTGGCTTCTTTGATCAGGGGGTCCCGGAAGAGGTGTTCGGCGGCCTGGTGTGCGTGGCTGTGGGTTGGCCATCCTTCGTGTTGTCGCAGGGTTTCCGCCGGGGACCAGCCCACTAGGGTGTCCCTGTCTGTATGGAGGGGGCATTTCTTGAAGTGTTCCCAGTCCTCCGGGGTGGTGTGGTCGCATGGGCAACGGGTGTGTTCGTCGGGGACGTGGATGTGCTTGCGGGCGAGCCATCTGGCGACCCTGGTGAGGAATGGCAGTTGCTCCCTGAGGAGCTGGAAGCGTCGTTTTTGGAGGTGGGCTGGGACGTTTGCTGGGCGGAGCGCTGAGTGGTAGAGGGGGACTTGCAGTCTGTCCTGGAGCTCCTGGATGTGCGCCCGGCTGTCTGCGTCGCCGAGCACGCGGGCGAGATGTTGGATGGGGTTGGGGTAGTGGTACGCTCTGTCGTGGGAGGAATAGGGGGCGTCCTCTGGTACCCAGTCTGGGGTCTGATGGGGCTCGGGTACAGGGGGCACGTGTTGGAGGTGTGTGTGGTTGCGGCCGAGGTCAGGGATCTGGAGGGCTGGTAGGTATGTTGTGCACTCGTGTACTGCCTGGTTGTCGACCTTACCATTTCCGTATTGGTGCCTGTGGGACTCTTGTTTCACGATGTGGAGTTGGACGTAGGGGGGAAGGCTGCGTAGGGCTTTCCAGAGTAGCAGTGCCTGGGTGCCGAGGCTTGTCGCGGTTGCTTTGTGAAGTGGTTGCCTTGCTATGCGGAGGAGCAGGTGCGTGTCGACAGTGGCGTCTACCACGAACCAGACCCGGACGATGTGCGGGGAGTTGGCGGGTAGGTGGGCCGCGACCTCGGTGATGGCGTCGGCCATGGCCCCTAGCTCCCCGTGGGAAGAGGCCCCATAGGTGCTGTGGCCCGTGTGGTGGAGCCGGTCCGCCGGTGATGGTTGTGGGAGGCGGCATGGGTTCATGGGCAGGTAGGCGTATATGGCAAGGCCCGTGGCGAGGTGGGCTACTGGGGTTGTGGGCTGCAGGATGGGGGTGGCATACACCCCTATTCCTTTGGAGATGATGTGCTTCGCTTGGGGGGACAGGGCTATGAGTCCCTGCTCTGGCTGTCCTTGTGTGAGGTAGGAGTAGATGTAGTGGAGGATGTAGGCTGTGTCGGGGTTTGGGTCGTGGCATGTGAGGGTTTGTGTTCGGTGCTCCGGTGTGTGGCAGGAGTGGTGGAGCGGATAGTAGGGGTGCTCGTGCTTGCCCGTTCTGCCTGGCTCGTACATGCTGTAACGGATGGTGACCCCTGCCGGGTCGGGGCGGGGGCATGTGGGTGTAGTGGTGAAGAGCCATTTGGGCGCGTGGTCAGGGTTCCATGCTACCGTGGGGTTTGTGTCGGTGCGGTGGAACCATGGGGCTATCCATGCGTAGGCCTGTCGTGGTAGGTGGGTTGTGGGGTGGGTGTGGTGGCGTGCTATGAGGTGTAGTACGGGCCATGGTGTGGTTGGTGCCTTGGGGTCACAGGCCCAGCATGTGCGTGGCATGCTCTGGGAATCTTGGGGGACCTTTGGTAGGTCTCGGGCGGTCATGTGGTGTTTCGGTATGCGCCATTTTTCCCCGTGGTGGATGACGGTGGTCTGCGTGGGTTTGGCTTCATTCGGGGCCAGTAGTAGGGTTAGTGGTGGGACTGGGCCCGTTACCGGGGGGACGGGTTCGTGTTTCGATCCGGTGGGTGCGTAGGGCGGTGTCGCTGGGATGGGTCGCGGGTGTTGCTTTGTGAGTTCTCGGTAGGCTGTGCGCATGTCTTTGCTGTCCGGTAGAGTGTGTCCCGCTGCTCGTGCCGTCTGCGTGAGGTGCTGGTGGAAGAGGCGGTATTGTGGCCATTCGGGAAGCTGTAGAAAGGGGGTGTGGTGTGCCCCGCTGTGGTGCAGGACCCGCATTTGAGGGAGGGTGACGTATACTACGGTGATGGAGGCCCCTACAAGGTCTATGGTGTGGACGGTGCCCTTGGGGTGATGGTGGAGGTCCCCGCAGAGGACCGCTAGTGGCCCTTTCTCTTGGCACGTGTGGTTGGTGAGTATGGCGTGGTGTGGGGATGGGAGGAGAAGCTGCAGGTGGTTCCACAGGCGCGTGTTCATGTTGGTGGGCATGCCCGTCTGGTGGAGTACCCAGCGCGGGCATGTGTTGCGGGCACGTTGTGCGGCTTGGAGGCGGATGGCGGTGACCTCGCGGACCTCCGGTGAGTGGTTGTTGGTCATGCGGTGAAGGAGGAGGGCGGTGTGTCTGGTGTAGGCCGCTTTCACCTCGTCCCCTATGGCGTCTCCATAGTGGGGTCATGCCGCTCGGATGGCGCGGGTGGGTATGGAGGTGGGCCAGCCCCCGTGTGCTGCCCATGCCTTGGTCACGGCGCGTGTGGCCGGCTGGAGGGCGGTGGTAGGGTGTGTCAGGTGGAGTGCTTGGAAGCCTATGGAGGCGTTCAAGACCCCGGTGAGGTAGTACGCCAGGCCCTGGTGGGACAGGGAGAGGGCCTTGGTGGTCGGGGACGCATATCTTGGGAGATGGGCGAGGTGTGACTGCAACTTGGGAGGGAGGGTGCCGTCCTCAGGGTTGGCGGCCTGGACTACCCCCAGGTGGGTGGTGGTCGCCACGACGTGCATGGGGGGCCCTTGTGGCCCTAGGGTGGGAGGTGTGGCAGACCCCTTGATCATGGCCACTGACTTTGTGGGGTGGATGATGAGGTTGTTGTGGGAGAGGTAGGAGACGGTCACGTCCAGTAAGTCGTTGGCCTGTTGGGTGACCGTTGGTCCGGGGTCCGGGGCATGGGGGTCGTGTGGGGTGTGCGCGATGGTGAGGTTGGTGTCGTCCGCGAAGCCGACCAGGGGAGAGAGGAGGGGGTAGGGTGCGTAGGCCGGGTAATCCTGCTCGATTGCGAGGGCCAGGGGGAGCGTCACTAGAAGGTACAGGAAGGGGCCCTCTGCTCCCCCTTGGGGGACCTCGCTGTCTGGCTCCAGGAAGGGGGTGAGGCCTGCTCCTGTGCGGACCGTGTATTTGCGGGTGCGGATGTAGTCGGAGGTGAAGTTGTAGAAGGGGAGGCCTAGGCGTTCCCACACCGCTTCTAGAAGGAGCCAGGGGGTGTTCGGGAAGGCTCCCTTGACGTCGAGGGAGGCGATGATGAGGTCCAGCGGGTCCATGTCCGCGATGGTGTCCTGGAGGAAGATGGCCTCGTGTGGGGAGCGGCCTGGGATGGCCCCCCAGAGGCTCGCTGGTATGTGGGGGTCCAGGTGGGGGCGGATGCGGCGCAGGAGGATGGTCCAGACGATTTTGACCTCCGTGACCGCACAGACTATGGAGCGCCAGTTGTCCGGGTTTGCCCAGTCCCCTTTTTTGTAGAGGGGGCGGACAACGTTTGCCCAGTCTGGTGGCAGGGGGGTCCGCCCCGTGACGATGTCCCAGAGGCGGTGGGCGAGGACGCGGAGGAGGTGGGCGGGGAGGTGGTAGTATGCCTCTGCAGGGAGGCCGTCGTAGCCTGGGGTTTTGTGTTGCCGGAGACTGTGGATGGCCTTCCGGACTTCGTGGATGGTGAAGGGGCGTTTTTCCAGGTGCCTCCTCTGGGCGTGGTTGAAGACCCGAGGGAGGCGGTCGATTTTGGCCTGGGTGTCTGGGTCCAGTGTGTCTTGGGTGGGGGTGTGTTGCCGGAGGAAGCTGTCTTGGGTGGCTTGGAGCACTGTGGCTGGGTCGTTGGTGAGGGAGCCGTCCTCCTGCCGGACCGTGGTGATGGTGCGGTGGCCGGTGTCGGTCATGGCGTCGTTGAGGTGGCGGCTGGCCTTGTAGGGGAGTTCATGTTGCGCATACCGTTCGTGTTCCTGGGCGATGCGCTGTTGCCTGTGGATGTGCCACCGCTGCAGGTCCGCCCTGATTTGGGCTGTCTGTGTCCTGCAGTGGTGTATCTGGCGGCGGGTTTGGGGGGTGTCGGTGTGGAGGAGGGTCGCCAGTTGTTGCTTCGCATGCCAGAGGTCATGGAGCATGTCCCCCAGGGCCGTGGGTGGTTGGTCGTCGTCTGTGTGGGGGTGTTGCTGGAAGCCGCAGGCGACGGCGGCCGTGCGCATGGCTGTGAGTAGGTCGGTGGGGTCGGGTTGGATGCGCCGGGCGCGGTCTATGGCCCTGTGATATTGGGACCAGGCATGCTTGTCATGCAGCGGGGGCATCTTCAGGGGGGGTGGCAGGCCTTGGTCCGCATCTTCTGGGGGGCTGGGGGGAAGGTTGGGGATGGTGAGGCGGATGTGTAGGGGGCTATGGCCTGTGGGTCCGAGCGGGAGGGGTCCATATCGGGCCTCCGCTCGGATGATGGTGGTGGGGTCGCCATAGCATACGTCGATGCGGGATGGGGCGGCATCCGTTTGGTGGGGGAAGTGGGATGGTTGGCCTTCGAGGCTGGCTGTTAGGTCCACGAGCCCCAGCATTTGGATGGTGTCGCGGACTGCTTGGTCCTTGGGTGTGGCCTGTCCCCCTCGGTCTGCTGGGGTGGGGGCGGCGTTCATGTCGCCGATGATGACTGTGGGGGCGAGCATGGCCATCTGGCGGTATGCCTCGGCCAGGGCTTGGAGGAAGGGTTCCGTGGCTTCGCCGAAGGGGACGTGGGTGTTGATGACGTTGAGTTGCCATCCGTCCCCGACGACCTCATAGACACCTAGCCTCCCTGGGACGCTGAGGTGGTGGACGAGGTGGACGTGGATGCCGGTTTGGGCGTATAGGGGGGTCCCCTTGTGCCAGTAGCATTTGTACGCTTTCTGGTCCGGGGTATATATGGGGGTGGTTTCTGGGGGGTCGTCGCGCTGTAGGCCTTGTTACTGGAAGGTGAGGAGGTGGGGAACCCACCCCGGCCCCTGTGCCATCGGGAGCTCTTGGAGGGCGGTTGTCGCGTCCTTGGAGTATGTGACGGCCGGGTGGTTGAGGTCGAGGAGGTTGACGGTGGCCTCGGTGGGGGCGGGCCGGGGCTGTGGAGGCTTGTGCCCTCGGCCCTTGCCCCGTCAGGGAGGGGGACTGGGGCTCGGGGACTTTGTGCCGGTTTGTGGGCGTTTGGGTAGGCGCGGCGGGGGGAGGCCTTGGCTCCACTCCGGGGGGAGCTCCCCAGTGTATTTGGTGCCTCTGTGGGCCTTGTTCTCGTCAGTGCGGAGTCGGATGGGGTGGGCGCTGGTGAGCTCCAGGGTATGGCCCTCTGGCTTGTCCGGGGCGCTGCTGCCTTGGTCTAGCTCCTTTTGGCGGTGCCAGATCACCCGGACTTGTGGCCCCCCGTTGTCCCCCGGTTTCTTGAGGCGGTACTGGATCGTGCCCTCACACCAGATCCAGTCGCCTGTGTGGTCGTTGCGGAAGGGCTGTTGGACCTTGGCACCTTTTTCGAATCCTGGGTACGCTTTAGGCGGGGGCTGTGCTGGTGGCGGGAGGGAGGATGATGAGGATGCCTGGTCCGGGTGGGGCGGTGGTAGTGGTGGGATGGAGGATGACGAGGATGCTTGGTCTGGGTTCGCCGGGTGGGTCGGGTGGGATGCGGGGGGTCGGGAGGTCGCTGCTTTTCCGGCTTGGCTGGGGGCGGGTGCGCCCCTTTGTCGTCTCGTTCGCTTGGGTGGGACTGGAGGTAGCGGGGCTTGGGGGGCATGGGGTTTGAAGAAGGGGTGCGTTGCTTGCTGGTCTGGATCCCTCAGTGGGGGTTCTGCCGGTGTTTGCATTTTCGCTTTCGCGTGGCTGCGTATGATGTCGGCGAGCTTGCGCACGGTCTCCGGGGGATCTGTTGGCCATGGCAGTGCGGCGGGGCTGTCGTCGAAGGGTCGGTGTAGGTGGTAATTCCTCATGGCCTTGGCTTGCCTGACCCAGGCCTCTGTGGGTTCCGGTGTGTCCGGGCCGTTGGGGGAGCCTTGAGCCTAGTAGAGTGCTGTGTGGAGGGCTTCCCAGGGGGCGCCTTCGCGGCCTGTGAGGGTGGTGGCTTGGAGGAGTCGCTGCTGGCCCCGTGAGGGGGTCTTCTGGGTCCATTTCCGGGGTATAGGCCTGGGCCGCCATGAGGACTCCGTGTGCCCAGTGGAGGACCCACCATTGGGTGTCCGCTTTGAGGATGTGGATGGCGGGTTGTTGGGGGGGGGTGTCCAGGGTGTCCCACGATGCGATGGCTAGTGGTATCCTGGAGGGGTGGAGGTGTGGGGGGGCCTTGCGGCTTAGGAGTTGATCGATGTGGAAGGGGGTGACGGGATCGTTGGGGCCTTGGGGCGGTGGGGGCATTGCTGGGATGGTTGTGGGGTCCCAGTGGCGTTCGTGGGCGGCGAGGGTGTACAGGGCGGCGGTGATGATGTGGTGGGCTTGCCCCTCCAGGACGATGTGGCGCTCCGTGCCGAAGTCCTTTGGTAGGTGGGCTGCAGGGTGGACGGTGATGTGGGCCAGGGCGCGTTGGTGGGCCTTTTTTCCCCCGTCTGAGGCCTGTGTCCGTTTGTCCCCCGGGATGTGCTGGTGTTGGTGTTTTGGTGGGGGTGGTCCCAGGGCGAGGGATTCCACACCGTGGAGGGGGATGGCGTGTTCCCTGGACCTGTTGGGCAGGATGTATATGCCCGGGTCTCCCGGTACGGTGCCCAGGTACATGTTGCCTGTGATGGTGGGGGCCGGCAGCGGTTGGCGCAGGGGCGAGGTGCATGGGGTGGAGCAGGGCGGGTCATGGTGCTCACACTGGGGGTGGTCGATGCCGTACGGGGTGACGTGTACGGCGAAGGGTCCAACGGCGCGCTGGAGTTTGTGGGGTTGGATGTTGTGGAGGCGCGCCCCCGCCCGTGTGTGGGAGCGCCCTTCGCTGATCCACACGGCGTCTGCCCGCGACGCCGCTGGGTTCAGGCAGTTCGTGGTGATGCCTGTGATCGTGCGGTTCTGGGTGGTATCTGATACCCTGGCGGGGGGGGCGCCGATGCGGGGGATGGTGTGGTCGTCGTGGAGGGTGCGGGCCTTGCGTCTCGCTTCGTGTCGGTGCTGGGCCTCCTGGGCGTGGGTGTGCACACCCGTGTGTTTGGGCTTCTTGTTGGGGCGGTCCGCTGTGTGGAAGGGGGTGGGCCAGGAGGGGGCGTGGTGGAGGGTGGGGTGTGGGAGGTCCCCCCGTGTTGCCCATGTGTACAGGGTGGTCGCGGCGGCCCCTTCCGCCTGTATGGTGTATCGCTCGTCGTGTCGGCGACGGGTGACGAGGACGGTGGGGGCCGTCAGCTCATACACCTGTGTGGTGTGGGGGAGGTGGCGGGTGACGGTGATCTTGGCGGCGTCGTTTTTGCGGGTGGTGGTGTGGGGGATGATGTAGTGGGTCGCCCATTCATCCTGGGGGGTGTGTTCCGTCGGGTCTAGCTTGAGCGGGGGGTGGAGCGGCTTCGGTGTTGGGGGCTTGTCTTGGCCCTTCGCGTGGGGCGCCACTTTGGTTTGGACCAGGTATTGTGGGGCCCATGTTTCCGGGGCCCCTACCTGTGTGGCTGCCGCTGTTGCGGCTTGGAGGAGTGCGGTGGTGTTGGTGTCTAGAGGGGGGGCCCCCGGTTGGGGAGTGAGGGTGTCATGGTCTTGGTATGCCCACCAAATGGTGTAGCCTCGTTGGGTGTTGCGGTGCGGGGTTTGGGTCTGGGCTTGCTGGATGGATAGAGCGGTCTTGATGTCCTCCGCTGCTTGTGGATTTATGGGTGTGGCGTACGCCCATACTCCCGGGGCGTGTATGCCGTGTGGTGCTTGGCCTACTCCTCGTATCGGTTGTAGGGTGTGGTGGGTGCGTGTGAGCCCTAGGTGTTCTTGGAGGAGGTCCCCCCGGATGTCCTCCCACCGTTGCTGCCAGGTGTGTGTGTGGTCATTTGGGGCGGGGTAGGTGATGACGATGGCTTGCCATGGGGTGGGGCCTGGATGCACCGTCATAGGTGCCGACGATGCTTGCGGGGGTATGTGGACGGCGTGGGCGGGGGCTGCTGTTACGGGGTCTCCTTCCGTGGGTGTGATCGTGGCATCGCCTTGGACAGTGAGGAGGAGGTGGTGGCGGTCCGTCGGTAGTGCCCAGGTGGTGGTGGGCTCTGTGATCGAGTGGAGGCGGATGGCCTGGAGGCCCGGTGTGATTTCGTCCCATCGGAGTGTGCCGTTGTGGACCGCCCATTCCCGCGGCAGGTCTCGAAACCCGTTTCGGTCTGGGGTGGTGCGGTGTTGTGGGGGGAGCTCCATTGTGGTGATGGGGTGGGTGAGGGGCTCTGTGCGGGGTTGGTCTTGTGTGGTTGATGGTGATGGTGCCTGGGGCATCTCTTCGTCCAGTTGCTGGGGGGCTTTCGCCTCCTGGAGCTCTGCACTGATGGTGGCGCAGACATCTGGGAGGGTGGGGGAGGCGGGGGGGGTGGGGTGCCGGATCGTCCCAGGTGATGTGGTATTCCTCCGGGTTCTCGGGGCTTTGCTGTACGGTGATGGTGGCTGTGGCGTCGTCTTCAGGTGTCCATCGGTGTGGATTGTGGTCGAGGGGGTGGAGGGTGACGGTGTGGCGGTGTTTCCAGCTGTGGAACGCTAGGAGGGCGTGGAGGCCGTGTCTAGTGTCCCCGGGCGGGCGGGGGTAGGTTTCGGCTGCTGCCTCCAGGAAGGCGTCCGCGGTGCCTTTCCAGGTGTCTTCCCAGAGAAGGTCTTCCTCTGTGCCCCACTCGTTGTCGTTCCTTTTCTCCTGCTTCCACCCCTGGAGGGTCGCGTGGTCCTCAGGGAGGTCTCGTTGGACGGACTGGTAGTACTGCTCGGCGTCCATGGGGGCTAGGGTGCTGGCCAGCGTGGCGTAGATGTCCTTTGGGGGGGGGGGCGGTGGGGGCGCGGCGGCGCGGCCGGGGTCGGGCTCCTCTCGCTGGTGTTCCGCGTTCCGGTCTGCGGTGGACGCGGGGGATATGGAGCGTGGTGGCATGGGGTGGTCGGGCTCTTGCGGTTCCGTGGGTTGCTGGTGGGCTTGTGGGCGCGGGGCCGTGGCTGCCAGTAGGTGTCGGATGGCCGGGAGGATGTCGAAGTCGTCTTCCCAGCAGTGGGCTGGAGCGCACGCCCTATCAGGGGAAGCGGGGGGGGGGCGTGTTGCGGAGCGGTGTACGATAGGGTGGGCGACGCGTGCGGGTGGTGGCGTGCTCGCTCTGCCGTTCTGTTTCCCGCGGGCCCTGACCCTGGGGGGGTGGTGGTGATGTTGGTGGTGAGGGTGGTGTGGGCGCCGGAGTGGATGATTGTGTCGGTGGCGGCGCTGTTGGCGAGGGTGGTATGGGCGTTAGAGTAGATGAAGTTGGTGCTGGGCTATGGTTGATGGTGGTTAGCTGGTGGGTCAGCTGTTGTCGCTGTCGTCATCGCCGGTGGTGTTGGTGCCGCTGATGACGAGGTGATGGTTGGTGAGCATGGCTTGGGTGACGTATGGGCGTATGTGGTGTTGTCGGTGGTGTCGATAGTGAGGGTGTTGTTTCTGGTCGTTGGGGCTTAACGTTTGTGGGCCGGATGTGGCGGTGGTGGCGAGCGTGCTGTAGTTGACGGGTGGTGTGGCCCACGTCGCCTCCGGTGGTGGAGGTGTGATGGGTGCCGTGGTGGCGTTGGCGATGGTGGGGTGCCGCGGGTGGTGTATTGGTTGTTGGTGGTGGAGATGTTCCTGGATTGTGGGTAGTCCCCGTCCGGTGGTGGTGGTGTTGGTGGTGTCGGTGCTCGTTGAGGCCGTTGGCGACGCCGGGGGTTCCTGGCCTCGCGCGGGGTGGTGGTGGCGGTGGTGAGTGTAGGCGGTGCCATGGGCGGTGGTGCCATTGACCGCTCGGCCGGGCGTGCTGGTGCCGGTTTCGGGTGTAAGTGTGGTTCGGGGTGCGGCATTGGTGGGTGGCTTCGACGGTGGGTGGCGTGACTGGTCGATGGCAGCGGTAGGGGGGTGTCGGTTGTTGGTGAGGCTGTCGTTGTCGGTGTTCCGGTTGGTGCTGGTGATTGTGTCGCTGGTTGTGCAGATGGTGGGGGGTGGGTAGGGGGACTCGTACCCTGGGGTCGCCGTGGCGTTCGGTCGACGGTGGTGCTTTCGGTGGTGTTCTTGTGAGTTGGCCTGGAGTGGAGTGGTGTCGGCGATGCTCTGCCCCGTGCCGTTTGTGCGGGCTGTGTGGTTTTTGCGTCAGGGGTCGGTGGCGTTGGTGACGGTGGTGTGTTGGGAGTCGGCGCCGGTGGTGGCGGTCTGATGGTGTGGGTGCCGGGGACGTTGGGTGGGTCCGCGTTGTTGGGCCTTCTCCTCGCCATTCCTGGCGGAGGGTGCTGGCAGTGTCGCTGGTGGCGAGGGTGTGGTGGTGTTGCTGTGGTGTTTCGTGCTGCTTGGGTGGGCGGTGGGGACCCCTGGTTGATGTTGACGATACTCCGGGTGTTTTCGTTGCGGTGGGTGTGATGGTGTGTGGCGTTGCTGTTTCTACCCTTGGCTGGGGGCCTGGTGGGTGGCGCTGGTGGCGTTTGTTCGCCAGCCGTCGTGGCGTCCTTGGTGTTGTCGTCGATGGGGGCGCCCTAGGTGTTACTCTGTGCCGGCCTCGTGGTGGTGGTGTTAGGGGTGTTGTGGGTGACGGTACCTCGGTTCGTCGTTGGTGGGGTTGTCGGTGGTGTGTCTCGTGGTGGTCTGGTGGCGTGGGTGTTTTTGGTGTTGGTGCCGGGTTGCCTGCGTGTTGGTGTTCGGTTGTTCCGGGGCGTGCCATTCGTGGCTGGCGTTTGGGCGGCCTGTGGTCCTGGTGGTGTCGGTTGTCCCTGGTGTTGGGATATTCCTTCGGCTGTCCGTGGGTCTGTAGTGATAGGTGTTGCTTCGGTTTCGGTTTAGGGTGACCTTGCTGCGGTTGGGTGGTGGTGTCGCCGTGCTGCCGCTGTCGGTGGTGCCGGTGTTGGTGTTGGTGGGGGCGCCGCCGGGGGAGCTGTGTGCGTTGGCGTTGTAGGGTGTTGTAAGTGTTGCCCTGGCGGTGTTCTGACGGCGGAGGGGGGACCTCGCCACTGCTGGCGGAGGTTCCCATGCGCGTCGTTGGCTGGTGGGTTGGCCTTGGCCCCCTCGGTGTCCTTGCTGCCGATGGCGTCTTACCGGGATGCGGGATGTGGGATGCTCCCGGTTGCTGTCGGTGAGGTCGCACTGCCGGTGGCGCCGTCGGTGATGCCGGTGGTGAGGTTGTTGCGGGCGTTGCTATGGTTCACGGTGTCTCTGATGTTGTTGATGCTGCTGGTGGTTGGTGTGGGTCTGTGTGTGGGTTGTCAGTGGCTGCTGCTGCTGCTGGTCGTGGTTCTGGGTGCGGGCCGGTGGGTGGCGCGGTTGGAATGCCTTGGGTGTAACTTGGCCGCTGGGTGGTTTCTTGTGTTGGTCCGTTGTTGGCGAGGGTGTCTCAGGCGTCGTTCTGGGTGTCGGGGTTGCTGGTGTTGCCGACAGCGTCCTCGTTGGTTCCGGGCGTCTCCGCTGGTGAGGGTCCTGTGGTGTTCGGTTTGGGTGTTGGCGGCGGTGCAGGTGTGGGTGTCGCAGTTCCTGGCCCTGGGTCTGGGCGTGGCCGTTTGAATGTTGCTGGGTGTGGGCGTTTGCCTCCCCTGGCTGAGGGCCCGGTGGCGTTCGTTCGCCAGCCGTGCTGGCGTCCTTGGTGACGCCGTTGGTGGGGTTGCCCTAGGTGGCGGGGCCGTGGTGGTGGTGGTAGGGGTGGGGGCGCTGTAGGTGACGGCACCTCGGCCCGTCGTTGGTGGGGTTGGTGGTGGTGTGGATAGTGCCGTGGGTGTTGGTGGCGTTGGTGTTGCCGATGGCGAGGGTGCCTTAGGTGTTACTTGGTGGTTGGCGTGTGTCGTGGTGGTCTGTTGGCGCGGGTGTTGTTGGTGTTGGTGCTGGGCGCGGCCTGCGTTTGGGTGGTCGGCGGTTCCGGGCGTGCCACTCGTGGCTGGTCGTCGCGGTGTTGGTGCCGGTGCTGGCGAGGGCGCCGCCAGCGGAGCTGTGGGCGATGTCGAAGGCGAGGGCGTTGCAGGTGTTGCCCTGGTGGATGGTGGTGTTCTGACGGCGGGGGTGGGACCTCGCCACTCCTGGTGGAGGTACCCATGGGTGTCGCTGGCCCGCGTGTTGGCTCCCTTGGTGTCGTTGATGCCGATGGTGTTGTACCGGGCGGTGTCGCCGTGGCGGTTGCCGTTGACGCTCTGGTTTGTTGGTGCTGAGGCCGCACTGCCGGTGTCGGTGTCGGTGATGTCGGTGGTGAGGTCGTTGTGGGCGGCGCTTGGTTCACGGCGTCTCGGACGTTGCTGATGCTGGTGGTGGTTCGCGTGGGTCTGTGTGTGGGTGGTCAGCGGCTTGTGTTCAGGGCGGTGGTCGGTTTCTGTGGCTCTGTCTGGGAGGGTGTGCAGTAGGTGGTGTGGTCTGCTGGTGCTGCTGTTGGTGTAGGTGGCGCAGGCGTTGCTTCGGGTGGTGTCGTGGGTGAGGGTGGTGTTGGCGGCGCCAGTGGTGTGGGTGTTGCCGGGGATTGCATGGTGGATGGCGCCCTGCGGTCGCTTTGGTGGCGAGGGTGTTGCTGTGGATGGTTCCGGGCGCGTGCCCTCGCCTCCCCTGGCCGGGGCTTGGTGGTTTGTTGGCTCACCGGCTGTGGTGGCTTTGGTGTCCTCCGGTGGCAGGGGTTGCTGGTGGCGACGCTGATGGTGGGGTGTTGCCGGCGATGGTGTGCTTGATGCCGCTGGCTTGGGTGATGTAGGTGCTGGAACCGGCGGTGGCGTGTGTAGGTTTCGTAGGCGTTGGTGCCGGCGGTGACGGTGTTGGTGAGGGTGTTGTGCTGGCTTGATTTTTGGCGGTGTTGGTGTTTCCGATGGCGTGGATGCCGGTGGCGGTGGTTCTGGGTGCGGGTCGGTGGGGGACCGGAGCGGCTGGGTGCGGTCGTTGGTCAGTGTTGGGTGGCTTTTTGTGTTGGTCTGTTGTTGGTGAGGGTGTCCTATGTCCTAGTGTTTTGGTGGGTCCTGGGGTCGCTGGTGTTGCCGATGGTGCCTTCGTTGGTTTCGGGTGTGTCCGCTGGTGAGGGTGTTGTGGCGTCCGGTTTGGGCGTTGGTGGCGGTGCTGGTGTGGGTGTCGTAGTGCCCGGTCCTGGTGTTGGGCGTGGCCGTTCGGGTGTTTCTGTGTGTGGCCGTTCGCCACTCCTGGCTGCGGGCTTGGTGGGTCCTCCTTTGCGTCCTAGCGGTCTCTGGCGGCCCTGCAGGCCGGGGGGGTTGCTGGGTTCCTGTTGTTTGGGTTTGTGTGTGTAGCGTGTGTGGTGCGGGCGGCGCCCCATGAGCTTTTCATGGGACGCCCGGCGTGGTTCGTACACGCTCCCTATCCTCAGGATTCCAATTCCACTGTGGCCAAGTGGGTGGAGGAGCAACAAGACAAGGTGGACAAGGCCAAGGCAATGCTCCAGAGAGTGAGGGAGCGCCAGTGGAACAAGAAGAACAAGCACCGGGTGCCTGCCTCCTACCAAGAGGGAGACTGGGTGCTGTTGTACCACAGTCGGCTACCCGCCTGGCCACGCTGCACCAGTGATGACCCCTACTTAGGGCCTTACAAGATCCTGTCTGTGGATGGTCACCGCATCACCGTGCGGTGTTCTCCCCGACTGAGGGGGACCCTGGTGTGCGCTGCTCAGCAGCTCGAGCGGCACTACAACCGAGAGGACCTCTGTGGGGAAGAATGGGAACTAAACGACGAGGAGATAGCCGCTCTGGACCCACAGGGCGCTGCCAGCCCAATGGAAGTTGAAGGAGAACTCCCCGACATGAATGCCGAGGAGATGGGTAAGGAAGATGTCTACCTGGTGAAGTCAGTTATCCGACACCGCTATCACCAAGGGTGGCGTTTCCTCACCCTCTGGGAAGGGTTTTGAGTTGAACAAGCTACCTGGGAACCATTTTCTGCCTTGGTGCTTCCTGAGGGACGCCTGAATTCTGTTCTGGTAGACTACTTGTCCAAAAACAAGCTACAAGAGTTGCTGAGGCTCGCTGAAACGCTTGCCTCTCAGAGGAACGCTAGGGACTGAACCCTTGCTATACCTGCCTATGTGTGTGTGAGTGTGCTGATCCTCAGGACCTATGAGCAAGCTGCAGAAATGGTGCCTTACTTATACCCAAGTCTGCACCCTTGCTGAACCCGGCGGATGTCTTTACAGGGTGCCACGGGGTACGCCCCAGGTCTCTCCGCCCCTAGGTGCCCCCTTTCTGTGCTGGCACTATACCTCCTTGGGGGAATAACCAGCGCCAAAGCCGAGGTATTGGTTTTCCTACCTACCTGCCTACTACTGGGGAGGGGTGGCCAAAAGCTATGAGGCATGAAAACGCCTGTTTGCTACACGGCCAAAACCTAGACTACAACTGCCACTGCCCACCAAAACTCTAATACAATGTCAGGAAACAGGCGGGACAATGACACACACACTACAGGTCCTACACTCATTACAGTGGCACCAGCCTTCGAAGGATGAGCGAGCTCTGGGCTCAAGCCCTCACCCACTACTACCACTCCTACACAGACACACTACTTGGCGTTGTGGAGGAACATGTCCCGGGCACTAATGGCCCACCTGTGAAAGTACAAGAAAACACAGCGCTTCTAAGCGACTGTGGCCTAACAGGGACGCCACCACGCGTATCCCTGTCAGGGCTTGGAGCGAAGGAGTGCTCTGTTTGCGTGCACAGCGTGTATGATGATGTGGTCGGACTGTCCTCGGCACCCCTGGCTGAGGTACAGTTTGTTGATTGTGTGATCAGCGCCCTTTTTAGTGTGGACAGAAAAGTCCAAAGTGGCCGAAGGCAACTACTGCTGCACCAATCACCCTCATCCTCCCACCTGAAAGCAAAGGCGGATGAACTCCGTAAGCAGCTGAGGAACCAAGCCAGCCTCCACGTTTTATACGCTTCTCGGGCTGACCTATAATACGCTGTCCTGTCACCGAGTTGCAAGCAAGCAAGCTTAAGGAACACCACCCGTTCCCTTTTGGAACGTGGGGTGGAGCCCCTGGGTAACCTAAACAAGGGTTATACCGTGCGCAACACGCGTGGCCTAACCTTTAATGCGCCATATGCATTCACGGGTATGCACGAATCTGGCAATTTTCTATTTTGACCATTTCTTTTCTAACAATCCATACCAATCATAATCAGGAACTCAACCAGCGGGTGGCCCCTCCTGGGCTTACTGAGCTTACCTACCGCTGGAGAGCAAAGCAAATGAGGTAGAAGACGAAACACAAGCCAAGCAAATCGTTTATGCACACGTATGTATGTTCTAATCAGTGCTACAAAAAAGGAAGGTTGGTCTGTAAGAGCAGTTGTCACGGTTGCCCCGCATTGCACCGCAGGACAGGAGCAGTAGCCCCCCGTGACAACGGCCCCCTGGCTGAAGGCCATCCTTTTTGCCCTAATTTCACCTCTAATCATCGTGCAATCTTCTCATCTGTCCCTCTCCTCTATGTTTGCGCTGCAACACGGCGAATCCTCGGAAACACGAGACAAGCAATGTGCATGTTGCATTCAAAACAACAAGAACCTCTAGGTTTCTACCTTGTTCAGTGAAGTCTTTTCCAAATTCTTGGATTCTGTCTTCTTGATGTTTCCTAGAGGCATACCTGGAATCTCTACGTTTATTATTAATTGCATGTCTCGTCATTTCTTTATCATTACGTGACATACTGCTAAAATCTTATTTTCTCTGTCTTCTCCAGCCCCCCATTGGGATGCGCTCGGCGCGCCGCTTTTCTCTGCGTGTAAATCCAGGGATTTAAAAATTCCTGTGATGAAATAAAATTGCGAAAAACTGTGCAGCTAATGCACATGGAGATTCTACACAGGTGTATACCCTCAGAAAAATTCTAGGCCGTCATTTGACGGATTTTGGTGTTTACGTCGATTGTTGCGTGTTTGTCAGTCCCTCAACCCTTCGTCCCTTCTCTGCAGATATCCTGGAGCGCAAACAGTGGAGTAGGCCGTGTTTTGGCCGAAGAACTGACTCCAGGACCACTGTCCAGACTCCAATGCCCCATTGAGGGCAAAATAACGTTCTAACGGCACCCCCCCGCACTAAGGACAGATCAGGTCAGACAGCAGGTTCAACTAGACCCCAGACAGCGTGTGCTGATCGTATCCTGCGTTGGGTTTTGCGTATTGCACTGCGGTTTGCTATTTGGAGGCAGAGGTGTATGCACACATGAATTGGCATGCCCATTCTAACCCCCTAACAACCCACAGCTGCCCCAGCGACCCCAATGAGCGCAGTGGGAGCTATAGGTGTCTGTTATGACTAAGCAGAATCTGGTAACTGCCCTGACGCAGCGCCTTCTTTCTGATGAGAGGGTTTTTTTGAAACATGGCGGTTACCCGCACAAATCATTCACAATTGCGGCCAACGGTCCGAAGTTCTGCCCTACTTATACATATTTACATGCTCCGATGAGAGAGTTAGATAGTGTTTTCAGCACTGTGTTTTTGACGTGCCTCTCCTGCTGCTTACTGCTGGTGTAGAGTTCCTGCTGCTTGCTTTTGATGATGAAAATGTTTTATTGTTGAAATACAATCAATCCAGGATAACCCAAGCCGGGGATAAGCAAGTAGAATATAAACAGGATCAAAGCATGAAGGGCTGCAGTCACAAAGAGTTAGATAAAAAGAGCTATCAACAATAGACCAAAGGTTTGAGGTTTGAGGTTTGATTTTGCGGGTACTAGACGCCTTTCGGCCCCGGGGGGCCACCTGGTCGGGCCAGGTGATATCCTCCCCACCGGGTCCTAGTGGGGGGCCCTCCAAGACGCACCTCCTGCCTGGTGGCGGAGTCCCCCAGGTTCACAGAGCTCGGAGCCCCGTCCTTCCCCGGCGTCCCCGTTTCGCCACTCCTCGGTCAGTGCATCAATTCGCAGCCGTGGCTGCGGGCGCTTACCCACTGCGTCGCCCCCCTAATGCGTGGTCGCCCGGGGCGCCGGCGCCGCCGGGCCCGTGCTACTGGCTTGTCGCCAGTGGGACCCCCTTGGGCTGGCGCGGAGGCTGCCTAGCCTAGGGGTTGGGGCGTGGCGCTGTGCGCCACTACTGCCTTGGCGGGTGCAGTGTCCCGTCAGTGTGTGCGCGGCGCTCGCGGCCGGTTCGGGGGGGGTTCGGGCCGGTACCTGGTGTTGTGTCTCTTCTGTTTCCCCCTTCCCGCCCCGCGTGTTCCGCGCTGCGTGTGGCGGGCCGTCCCCTCCGGGTGTCCCTTACCCTCGCTCGCTGGTACGCCATTCCATGCGGTCTGTGCGTTCCGCGCGCTCGGTCCGGTTGCCCTTCCGGTAGTCCCCGCGTGTCCTTTTCGTGTGTGTGCGCTCGCGCTCTCGCGGTGTCCGCTCCCCCCCCCGCTGGGTGGTGTGGCGCGCGCATCTCGCGTGGTCCCGGCACTGGGCGCTGGTAGGGCCGTTCCACTTGGTCCGTGCCCCTCCGCGTGTCCTGCCCCGGTCCCGTGCTCCGTCTGGCGTGCTTGGGGGGGGGCGGTCCGGTCCCGGTTCCCCCCTACTTGGCTTGGGGTTGCGGGGGCGGCGGCCCCTGGCCGCCTGTCCTCTGGAGCGGGCAGCCAGGGTTCCGCGCCCCGCGTGTCCTGGGTGCGGTCGGTGCGGGCGTGGGATCTCTGCACCGGCCCCACAGCGTGAGCCCTTGCGGGCCGGTGTTGCTCGCTGTGGGGGTGGCGGAAGGGCGTCCCCGGGGGGGGTGCTTTCCACCTTTGCGAGGGGCGCCTGGTGTCAGGCGCTGTCCCTCCCCCAGCCGCCCGTCCTCTGGAGCGGGCTACCAGGGTTCCGCGACCCGTGCGTCCCGGGTGCGGTCGATACGGGCGTGTGTACCCAGCACCGGCCCCCCAGCGTGCGCCCTTGCGGGCCGGCGTTGCTCGCTGTGGGGATGGTGGAAGGGCGTCCCCGGGGGGGGGCCGCCTTCCGCCGTTGTGAGGGGCGCCTGGTGTCAGGCGCTGTCCCTCCCCCGGCCGCCCGTCCTCTGGAGCGGGCGGCCGGGGTTCCGCGACCCGTGTGTCCCGGGTGCGGTCGATGCGGGCATGTGGACCCAGCACCGGCCCCACAGCGTGCGCCCTTGCGGGCCGGCGTTGCTCGCTGTGGGGGTGGCGGAAGGGCGTCCCCGGGTGGGGTGCCTTCCACCGTGTTGTGAGGGGCGCCTGGTGTCAGGCGCTGTCCCTCCCCCGACCGCCCGTCCTCTGGAGCGGGCGGCCGGGGTTCCGCGACCCGTGTGTCCCGCGTGCGGTCGATGCGGGCGTGTGTACCCAGCAGCGGCCCCCCAGCGTGCGCCCTCGCGGGCCGGCGTTGCTCGCTGTGGGGGTGGCGGAAGGGCGTCCCCGGGGGGGGTGCCTTCCACCGTTGTGTGGGGCGCCTGGTGTCAGGCGCTGTCCTTCCCCCGACCGCCCGTCCTCTGGAGCGGGCAGCCAGGGTTCCGCAACCCGTGTGTCCCGGGTGCGGTCGATGTGGGCGTGTGGACCCAGCACCGGCCCCAATGCGTGCGCCCTTGCGGGCCGGCGTTGCTCGCTGTGGGGGTGGCGGAAGGGCGTCCCCGGGGGGGGTGCCTTCCGCCGTTGTGAGGGGCGCCTGGTGTCAGGCGCTGTCCCTCCCCCGGCCGCCCGTCCTCTGGAGCGGGCAGCCAGGGTTCCGCGACCCGTGTGTCCCGGGTGCGGTCAATGCGGGCGTGTGGACCCTGCACCGGCCCCACAGCGTGCGCCCTTGCGGGCCGGCGTTGCTCGCTGTGGGGGTGGCGGAAGGGCGTCCCCGGGGGGGGTGCCTTCCACCGTTGTGAGGGGCGCCTGGTGTCAGGCGCTGTCCCTCCCCCGGCCGCCCGTCCTCTGGAGCGGGCCGCCAGGGTTCCGCGACCCGTGTGTCCCGGGTGCGGTCGATGCGGGCGTGTGGACCCTGCACCGGCCCCACAGCGTGCGCCCTTGCGGGCCGGCGTTGCTCGCTGTGGGGGTGGCGGAAGGGCGTCCCCGGGGGGGGTGCCTTCCACCGTTGTGAGGGGCGCCTGGTGTCAGGCGCTGTCCCTCCCCCGGCCGCCCGTCCTCTGGAGCGGGCCGCCAGGGTTCCGCGACCCGTGTGTCCCGGGTGCGGTCGATGCGGGCGTGTGGACCCTGCACCGGCCCCACAGCGTGCGCCCTTGCGGGCCGGCGTTGCTCGCTGTGGGGGTGGCGGAAGGGCGTCCCCGGGGGGGGTGCCTTCCGCCGTTGTGAGGGGCGCCTGGTGTCAGGCGCTGTCCCTCCCCCGGCCGCCCGTCCTCTGGAGCGGGCCGCCAGGGTTCCGCGACCCGTGTGTCCCGGGTGCGGTCGATGCGGGCGTGTGGACCCTGCACCGGCCCCACAGCGTGCGCCCTTGCGGGCCGGCGTTGCTCGCTGTGGGGGTGGCGGAAGGGCGTCCCCGGGGGGGGTGCCTTCCACCGTTGTGAGGGGCGCCTGGTGTCAGGCGCTGTCCCTCCCCCGGCCGCCCGTCCTCTGGAGCGGGCCGCCTGGGTTCCGCGACCCGTGTGTCCCGGGTGCGGTCGATGCGGGCGTGTGGACCCAGCACCGGCCCCACAGCGTGCGCCCTTGCGGGCCGGCGTTGCTCGCTGTGGGGGTGGCGGAAGGGCGTCCCCGGGTGGGGTGCCTTCCACCGTGTTGTGAGGGGCGCCTGGTGTCAGGCGCTGTCCCTCCCCCGACCGCCCGTCCTCTGGAGCGGGCGGCCGGGGTTCCGCGACCCGTGTGTCCCGCGTGCGGTCGATGCGGGCGTGTGTACCCAGCAGCGGCCCCCCAGCGTGCGCCCTCGCGGGCCGGCGTTGCTCGCTGTGGGGGTGGCGGAAGGGCGTCCCCGGGGGGGGTGCCTTCCACCGTTGTGTGGGGCGCCTGGTGTCAGGCGCTGTCCTTCCCCCGACCGCCCGTCCTCTGGAGCGGGCAGCCAGGGTTCCGCAACCCGTGTGTCCCGGGTGCGGTCGATGTGGGCGTGTGGACCCAGCACCGGCCCCAATGCGTGCGCCCTTGCGGGCCGGCGTTGCTCGCTGTGGGGGTGGCGGAAGGGCGTCCCCGGGGGGGGTGCCTTCCGCCGTTGTGAGGGGCGCCTGGTGTCAGGCGCTGTCCCTCCCCCGGCCGCCCGTCCTCTGGAGCGGGCAGCCAGGGTTCCGCGACCCGTGTGTCCCGGGTGCGGTCAATGCGGGCGTGTGGACCCTGCACCGGCCCCACAGCGTGCGCCCTTGCGGGCCGGCGTTGCTCGCTGTGGGGGTGGCGGAAGGGCGTCCCCGGGGGGGGTGCCTTCCACCGTTGTGAGGGGCGCCTGGTGTCAGGCGCTGTCCCTCCCCCGGCCGCCCGTCCTCTGGAGCGGGCCGCCAGGGTTCCGCGACCCGTGTGTCCCGGGTGCGGTCGATGCGGGCGTGTGGACCCTGCACCGGCCCCACAGCGTGCGCCCTTGCGGGCCGGCGTTGCTCGCTGTGGGGGTGGCGGAAGGGCGTCCCCGGGGGGGGTGCCTTCCGCCGTTGTGAGGGGCGCCTGGTGTCAGGCGCTGTCCCTCCCCCGGCCGCCCGTCCTCTGGAGCGGGCCGCCAGGGTTCCGCGACCCGTGTGTCCCGGGTGCGGTCGATGCGGGCGTGTGGACCCTGCACCGGCCCCACAGCGTGCGCCCTTGCGGGCCGGCGTTGCTCGCTGTGGGGGTGGCGGAAGGGCGTCCCCGGGGGGGGTGCCTTCCACCGTTGTGAGGGGCGCCTGGTGTCAGGCGCTGTCCCTCCCCCGGCCGCCCGTCCCCTGGAGCGGGCCGCCTGGGTTCCGCGACCCGTGTGTCCCGGGTGCGGTCGATGCGGGCGTGTAGACCAAAGCAATAAACATTCAATGCAACTCAGGATGAAATATTTTACATGGTTGAGAAAAACTGATTGGAAAACTGTCCCAAGGGCTCACACTCTTCCATAGTGCCATCTTGAGATCTGCACTCTTTGTTTTTGGGTCCCATAGGTGCTGAGGTGGCATGGATTGTGGCGCTGAGGTCACTGCCATGTCACATGGGATATTCCTACTTAGTTAGGCTGACTGGGAATTGAACCCAGGCCCTCTCAAAAAGAGGTGCCCCAGCCCCCTAGGGTGCATACCACTAGGATAGCTAGGAATTCATAAGAAAACATAGATAAATTCATAGGCTCTGCCTTCAGTATATCAGTGCCTCAGTCACTCAGGAAATGATGTTTAAGTGCACATTGTCTGGGGACTAAGGGGTCCACACTACATCCTGATTTAGTGTTCGGTTCTATAGGTCAAAATAGGTTATCACCCATTTTGGTTAGGCCAATACTAAGATAAAAATGCAAGAGTTCTTAGAGCATCTCTAATACAATTAAAGTATACCCTAAAGCATTGGAAAAGCACCTTTTCTTACTCGATGTTAGGGGTGTTATAGGAAACGTTAAAAAGATTTTGAAGCCATGGGGAGGTCAAGAAAAATTCCCTTTTTCCTTTAGAATGCGACAGTGGTGGCCACCACACCACAGGGGGGGAATAAGAAAAAGTGTCTCTCCCTGCCAAAAGGTTAGCTTTAGTTGTCATAGAGAGGCCTAAAGGCATATCAAATTTTACTTAGTATTGGCCTAACCAAAATAGGTGATAAGACATTTTGACCTATAAAACCAAGCATTCCACTTTGGATGTTGTGTGGACCCCTGACCCCCCAAGATGATTGGACTCATTCACCATTTCCTGGACTGACTGAGGCGCTGACATTAATCTAGAGCCTATGAATTTGTCTATATTTTCTCATGAATGCTTAGCTATCCTAGTTGTCTGCACCCTAGGGGGCTGGGGCACCTCTTTTTGAGAGGTCCTGGGTTCAATTCCCAGTCACCCTAGCTGAGTACGAAGATCGCATGTGACATGGCAGTGACCTCAGCGCCACAGGCCATGCCACCTCAGCACCCATGAGACCCAAAACAAAGAGTGCACATCTCTAGATGTGGGCACTATCAAAGAGGGAGTGCCCATGTGGGCAGTTTTCACATGACTGTAGAATTTGTTCTAACCATCTTTTCATAAATCGGTAGTTATTGTGAGTTTCTTTTGTTGTTACACTATCTCCTTTGACTGCAGCCCTTCATGTTGTGGATTTGATCCTCTGGTCTCTTGCTTGCACTGGGGGTACTTACATCTCTGGTTGATTTCATCAAAACATATTTATTTGGAAACTCTCAGCTAATCAAGAAGCAGAAGGAGCAAGAAGAGGCACAAAGAAAACAATATTATAAAAGCATTCAACAGTGAAAACCTGTTCTAACTTTCTTAACTGTTAGCATGAGCTTCTTGGCCACCTTACCAACAATATTTTACATGTTTGAGAAAAACTGATTGGAAAACTGCCCCAAGGGCTCACACCCTTCCATAGTGCCAGCTTGAGGTCTGCACTCTTTGCTTTTGGGTCCCATAGGTGCTGAAGTGGCACGGCTTGTGGCGCTGAGGTCACTGCCATGTCACATGGGATATTCCTACTTAGTTAGGCTGACTGGGAATTGAACCCAGGCCCTCTCAAAAAGAGGTGCCCCAGCCCCCTAGGGTGCATACCACTAGGATAGCTAAGAATTCATGAGCAAACATAGATAAATTCATAGGCTCTGCCTTCAGTATATCAGTGCCTCAGTCACTCAGGAAAAGATGTTTAAGTGCACATTGTCTGGGGATTAAGGGGTCCACACTACATCCTGATTTAGCGTTTGGTTCTATAGGTCAAAATGTGTTATCACCCATTTTGGTTAGGCCAATACTAAGATAAAAATGCAAGAGTGCTTAGAGCATCTCTAATACAACTAATGTATACCCTAAAGCATTGGAAAAGCACTTTTTCTTACTCCCCCGCTGTGCTCTGGTGGCCACCACTGTCGCATTTCCATGAAAAAGGGTTTCTTTTCTTGGCCTTTCCTTGGTTTCCACACCTACTTTAAAATACCTAAAGCTTCCCAAACACTGGAAAAGAGCGCTTTACCATGGCCAGCGACTCTTGCTGCATTGTTCATGACAATTTCCAACAGAAAACTCAGAGCTCTTGGTGCTGCAGGGGTTCCTGTGGCTTGGTGGGGTTGGAATAGGGCGTGCAGACACCATATGCATATGCATCCCTCCCTCCAAGTTGCAGCGTAACACAACCCAACGCCAGACTCTCATAGGACGCTGGATCTAAGTCTCATGAAACCCGATGGAGACACCAGTCCTGCTACTGGGGCGAGGGGGCGACGATTAAATTACCATGGCCCCTTGGTGGGGTCTTGGTTCTGGTTCAGTCTCCTGCTGCTGCTTTTGGGCCTGAACAGCGGCCTACTCAGCGATGCTTTGCGAGGCTATCTGTACAACAGAGGAATGGAAGGATGAGGGACGAATCCACGTAAACGCGAAGCGGTAACACCTGAATCCGTCAAATGACGGCTTAGCATTTTTCTGAAAGCACATAGCTGACCAGAATGCAATGGTTCATCAGATGCACATTTTTATGAAATTTGTGGTCATCTCCTGATTTTTTAAATCAGGAAATTCCCACGCAGAAAAAGAGGGCGCGCAGGAGCGGGTATTATCGAAGCGCCGGAAAAAAAAGAATTAATAAGATTATAAACGCATGTTACGTATAATGACGAAAATGACAAAACAGACATAAATAAATAAACATAAAGATTCCACCCACACTGACAGAAAGAATCAGAAATCCAAGAATTCAAAAATCCACGAAGAGACGTCGATGAATCAGGTATAAACCACAGGTGTGCTCGCCTCGTATGCAGCATGCACATTGCTCTTCTCGTGTCTCCGTGAACGTGCCTTGTAGCAGCGCTAACAAACGATAGAGGGATAGACTAGAAGATTGCAGATGATTTGATATGAGATTAGCGAAAAAACAGATGGCCTTCGACCAGGGAGTGGTCGTCACAGGGGGCTACCAGTGCTGCCCTGCATTGCAATTGGGGGCAACTGTGACAACTGCTCTTACAGCACAACCACCCTTTTTGTTGCACTGATTAGAACATACACACCTATGCATAGCGTTGTGTCTCGCTTGCGTTTCGCTTTTTCCCTCACCTTGCTTCACTCTCCAGCGGTGGGTAAGGTAGGTAAGCCCAGGTCGGGCCACCCCCTGGTGGAGTTTGTGATTGTGGGTAAGATTGGTAGGAAAGAGAAAGATTGGACCAGGTTGTTGGAAAGCTCGTGCATGCTTGTGCATTCACACACGCATTAAAGGGTAAGCCACACGTGGTGCGCACGGTACAACCCTTGTTTAGGTTACCCAGGGGCTCCACCCCACGTTCTAAAGGAGAACGGTTGGAGTTCCTTAAGCTTGCTTGCTGGTACTTGGGTTTGAGGACAGTGTATTATAGGGTTACCTGAGAAGCGTATAATACGTGGAGGTAGTCTTGGTTCCTCAGCCGCAAACCCAAGTCATCTGCCTTCGCTTTACAGGTGGGAAAGTCAGGGTTCATTGGTGCAGTCTCAAGCCGTGCTAGACTATGCGGCGCTGATCACACACCAACAAACTGCGACTCAGCCAGAAGTGGCGAGCGCAGTCGGACTTCTTCAACATTCAGCCTGTGCACGCCAAAAGAGCACTCCTTCCCTCCAAGCTCTAGCAGGGAAACACGTTGTGGCGTCTCTGCCAGGCCACAGATGCTTAGTAGCTCTGTGTTCTCTTGCAATCTCAGAGGTGAGCCATTAGGGCTCGTGACCTCGTCCTCAACAACACCCAATAGAGCGTGCGTGTAGGAGTGGTAGTCCTGAGTGGGGGCTTGAGCCAGTTGAGGAAGTGCTCGCCCACCAGGATGGTGCCACTGTAGGGTGTGTAGGACCTGTAGTGTCCCACCCGCTTCCTGCAATTTTAGCGGCGTGGGTGGGCAGTGGCAGTGCTTAAGCTAGATTTTGGCCATTGCAGCAAACAGGCGTTTTCAGGACTTCATAGCTTTTGGCCACCCCTCCCCTGTAGTGGGCAGGTAGGTAGGAAAAACAATAGCTGGATTAGTATGCTGGGTATTCCCCCAAGGTTTTGCGCCAGCACAGAAACTGGGCGCTTAGGGGCGGAGAGACCCGGGGCGTACCCCGTGGCACCGGTGAGACATCCGCCACGTTTAGCAAGCGTGCAGACTTGGGTACAATTAGGACACCGCTTCTGCGGCTTGCTCTCAGGACCTTAGGAATAGCACACTCGCACATACGCTTAGGCAGGTAAGGGTAAGGTTCAATCCCTAGCTTTAGTCTTGGAGGCAAGCGTCTTGGCGAGCCTCAACAACTCACCAAGGTTGTTCTGGGACAGGTAGTCTACCAGAACTGAGTTTAGGTGTCCCTCAGGTAGAACAAATGCTGAGAAGGGCTCCCAGGTGGCCTCTTGGACTCCAAACCCTTCCCAGAGGGTGAGGAAGCGCCAACCCTGGCGATAGCGGTGGCGTAGGACAGACTTCACCAGGTAGAAGCCCTCCTTAGCCATCTCCTTGGCGTCCATGTCGGGGAGGTCCCCTTCAACTTCCATAGGGCTGGCAGCCCCCCGTAGGTCTAGGGCGGCGATCTCCTCGTCGTTCAGCTCCCAATCCTCCCCACATAGGTCTTCAGGATCATAGCAGCGCTTCAGGTGTTGAGCAGCGCACACCAGGGTCCCCCCTAGACGGGGAGAACGCCGCACTGGGATACGGTGTCCATCCACAGATAGAATCTTGTAGGGCCCGAAGTAGGGGTCATCGCTGGTAGAGCGCGGCCAGGAGGGTAGTCCGCCGTGGTGCACTAGCACCCAGTCCCCCTCTTGGTAGGTAGCATGCACCCGGTGCTTGTTCTTCTTGTTCCACTGACGCTCCCTCACTCTCTGGAGCATAGCCTTGGCCTTGTCCACCTTCGCTTGTTGCTCCTGGACGCACTCACCCACAGAAGAATGGGTATCCTCTGGATAGGAAGCATGTAAGAACCACCTGTGGCGCCCTAGGAATAGTTCATGGGGCGAGTAGCCAGTAGCTGAACTCTCTTGGGAGTTCATCATCAAGGATATGACGCGGAGTAGTCTCACCCAGTCTCTGGTGCGTTCAGTTTTGCACCATATCCTTACATTCTCCTTGAGGACACGATTCTGTCGCTCACATAGGGGATTGCTCGTGTGAGATTAGGGGATCCCCGTAGACACATGAACATTGAGGGATCTCAGGACCCTCTTGTACCAGCCGGTATCTGAGCGTACTCGTACGTCCTCATCGGATTTGATCTCCTAGGGCGCCCCATAGACCCAAAGCCACTCCTCCAGGAGTATCATGATAGTCTCCTCTCTGGTAATGTACTTGGTACATGGGAACACCCTGGTAAACCTGGTCAGCCCACAGGTCACCACGAGGGCAAAGTCGTAGCCCCCAAACTTCGGCATCTCCGTGTAGTCCACGTAGAGAACACGGTTAGCACAGTAGGGGATGGGCAGAGTCGAGTAGAGACCTCTGTCCCTGATATCCCCAGGTTTGCAGGACCTACATGGGCACTTGTCGACGATGGGCTGGAGGGTCTTTCGCAGTTGGTCATCAGTCCACGTAGTGTGGAACCACTGCTTAAATAGCCTCAGGGTACGGTCAGCACCCACATGACCGCTGGACTCATGGGTCCACTTCAGCAGCGCTTGGACTCTGTCACTGGGTACCACGATGCGGTCCTTGTGCCAGAGGTAGCTCTTGTCCGTGTTCCACTGCTCTTAGTTGACGAGGAGGGGTTGAAGGCGGTTCTCCAGGCGCTTGTAGATATCCTCAAATTCCTTCAGGTTTTCCGCTTGTTGGAGTCCATCCAGGGGGCGTATCATAGTCATGTTGAGGTCCAAGTGCACGTCTATACGGCTGAACGCCTCCTTAGCCAGCGCTTCAGACCAGGCACCAATCAGGGCGTCGAAGTTGTTGCGGCTGATGTAGTCTGCACAATCGTTCTTCACTTCCTGGATATGGTGTACCGTCAGCCGTAATTGGCTGAGGTAGGTCCACCAGCGCCGTAGCTTGGCCTTCTCAGGTGGATGACCCTTCTGGAAAGTGCGGACTGGCTCTTGGTCGCACAGCCAGACCACAGGGTTACTCCCCAACAGTCGTGCCTGAGAGGATAGCACCAGCATACCCGCGAGCAATTCCTGCTCATAGGTGGAGTAAATCCCCCTGGCCTGGTTCCATTTCCTGGTCCAGTGGCCAAGGGGTTCTAGGATGCACTTGTGGTCAGGGTAGCTGTGCTTGAGAGTTCCATCTCGGTTGAGACCTTCAGTTTCCCATTGGGAAATGGCCGAGTCAAACTCCTCCTTCTCTAGTGCTTGCCATTGGAACAACGTTCCACCACCACCCACATTGCTGGCATCCGTCACCAGGATAATCTCACCTTGTGCTCTAGGCAGGCCCAAGCACTTAGCGTTGGCCACCTTGTCTTTGAGCTCGTCAAACGCTTGTTGCTCTTGTGGGCTCCAGCGCCAAGTAGTACACTTCTTGATCAAGTCCGTCAGAATGGCCCTGGTGTAGATGAAGTTCTTGATATGGCGGCGATAGAAGTTGCACGCCCCAATGAAGCTGCGTACATCATGGAGTCCTTTCTTGGGGTCTTCATATCGTACCTTAGCGTCCCTCAGGGGTTTGGCCTTAGAGGCCGCTGGGGTCCACCACCCATAGCGAGCATCAAACCCCAGGTACTGCATAGTCTCCTGCATGAATTCACATTTCTCCAGCTTGAGTCGTGTGTGGTTCTCCTGGCCGACCGTAAAGAACTCAGCCGAGAGGATTAGGTGATCTTCCTGGGTATTGGTCCCGAGGCATTAATCGTCCATGTGCGCTTCCATCTGGGCCGCACGGGATATGAGTTGTTGCACCTTGGGTCGCCGCTGTAGGAAGGACAGGATCTTGTTCATCAGCTCTTGAAAAAGAGCGGGTGCGTTATCCACGCCAAAGGGCATGATCTCCCATTTGAACATCCTCCCCTGAGGGGTGATGAAGGCGAGTAGCTCCTGGGCGTTGGGCGTCAGGTCCACCTGCCAAAATCCACTTCTCTTGTCCATCCTGGTCTTGTAGAGACAGGAGGCTATCTTCTCACGGGTAGACTCCATGGTAGGAATGGACCCTGAGTGGTTCAACATTTTCTTGTTCAGCTCCCCATAGTCCACTACCAGCCGTTTGGCTCTAGACCCAGGTTTAGCCACCGGGAAACAGGGGCTGCAGTGTTTGGGGTAGTCTCCGTCCTTGTACTCTGGGACTAGGCCAGCGTCGATACATTCTTCTATCTGCCGCTCAATCTCGTCAGCCTGCTCTTTAGGAGCCGGATAGGGTCTCCTCCGGATCTTGTGACCCACGGACTCGGCTTTCAGCTTGATGTCCATCTGTACCAGCTTGTCACATGAGGCTGGGGGTGGTAGTTCCCCGAACACCTCCAGATAGGTCCGTATAAGCTTCTGCACCCGCGGGTCCAATAGCTTGATCTTGTCCTCCATGTCCTCGTCAGAGTGTAAGTTGCTTGCCCCCTGAGTGATAGACGCTGGGAGGTGATCCTCCACCGACTCTTCACCCTTGGTAGTATCCTTCAACCCTTGGTAGGCATATAGTAGGTCTCGTTCAACTATCTCCGGTGCATGATTGCAACATAGGCACGCTCGAGGGGGTTCACATACACATTCCTCCGAGAGGTCGTCCTCCTCTGGGGTCCTCACATGGGCACCCTACACGCTCTTCATGAGCTTAAGATCTACCTCCCTTTGCCAGGTGGTGATCTTCTGTTCGAGGTTCTCAATTGGGATAGATCTGCCATATGTCCTTGCTTCAGTGGCCATGAGCTGCGGGTAGGCTTACCGTAGCATACCTTTCTCATCACCAACCTCCTCTTGGAGTCCACGTACTCCCTTAGCCTGGATCGGGAGTCCAGCTTCTCGTCCACGGGGTCTTCCACCCTCATGGAGAGTAGGGGCCTCAGTGGGGCGACGTACTTGGCGTTTTCCACTTCGTCCACGCATGTCTCCACGAAGAAGGGGTCATGCTCAGTTTCGTCAACAGAGTGGATGGAGCTAGGGAGCTCGGTCAGTCCGCACTCAGAGACTCCATCAGGAACAGGTACGTGGCAGGGAGAGTTGGGGACATTGGTGTAAGTCACGACGTATTCGTCTCCCCCGGGCATCGTCTCAATAGCATCTTGCGGTCGTAGTTGATCTTTCAACTCGCCGGGGGTGAGTCCATCGCTTTCTCATTGTATAGCCTGGACCAGAGTCGAGTCCAGATCCTCCCAGGGAATGGAGGTAAGACCTCTGTCCACCACGCTGAGCATACTTCCCCATCCGGGTTTCCCGATGGGCGTCTTGCGCCCCAGAGGCACGTAGATGGCCTCATCAGCTAACCGAACAGAGCTGATAGTCAGCCTGTCCAGGAGGGTTCGCCAGTACTCGTTGCCCCCATAGGCTCCCCACTAAGGGGAACACAGGACCATGCGGGAACGGTCCAGGGCCACCTTGGTCAAGACCTTCCCGAGTTCACTGAACCTGGGGTTCCCGTAGGCCATCCCGAAAGAGGGCGGGTAAAAGTTGTAGCAGCGGTTTTTCCCCCTGCTGCAATAGATATCCAATACCTGTTGCTTGTCGCTGGCGAGTAACTCTACGCTCAGGTCCTCTCTGGAGTAACCCAACTCCTTCAGAACTTGGTCTAGGACTTCCCCCAATAGATGATAGTCCTCAGTTTTGGAGGCCGCCATCATGTGCGAGGGCTCCTCCTTCGATACCCTCAGGTAGCTCGAGGTGTGCTCCGACTGCTCCAGTGGCAGGGACTCTCTGCCATTGCCGTGGTCCACGTAGAGGAGGTAGGGCGCTTGCAGCGTCAAGAATGGTATCTCGGAGTGCTGCGAGAAGAAGTCAGTCCCCAATACAAAGTCAAAGGCTTCAGTGTCCATCACATAGAAGCAATGGGCGATAGTTCGGGAGCCCATTGGTACCTCCACTTCACAGTCCCCGCAGCTGTGCACCACATGTCCATCCCCCATTCGTATAGCCGCGGTGGTCATGGAGTTCTTCAGGCTCCCACAAGGTGAAGTTTTCTTGGCCACTATAGATATGGTTGCTCCTGTATCCAATACCCCAAGGTATTCACATCCCCCTAGTCGGATACGTACCCAGAACACCAGGTCCAGGGCCCCACCGGAGCATCCCTGTCAGAACTCCGCGGGACAGGTCACCTTGAACCCCTTGTTCCACAATTTGCGGGCCATCCTCATGAAACGGCTTCTCTTCTTGGCGTTGCGGTCACCACCACCTTCATGCTCACGCTTGGCCCCTTGTTCTCGCTGGGCGTGTGTCTGCGAGCGTGTGGTAGGACCAGACTGCCCTCCAGAGCGCTCGGAGTTCCCCCCTGGATTAGGGTTGGGGTTGCCTCCGTTCTTGTCCTGGTTCTTGCTGCCCTTGCCTGGCTGGCAATTAGCGCCTCCTCCTCGTCCACCTTGGTTCTTGTCTTGTCCTCTCCCACGACCTTTCGCCTTGCCCTTGCCGGAGTCGTTGCCGTTGCCTTTGCCACCGCTCCTGCCAGAGCCTTTGCCAGGATCTTCACCCTTCAGCTTCGCCGACAGGCGTTGCTTGTGGTAGCACTGATCCTCTTAGTGCTTCCTCTTCCCACAGAAGGCACAGGTGATAGTACACCTGTAGTGATCCGGCATCTTAGGCTTGGCGCCGGTGTTGGTCTCCTGCTTCTTCCCTTGAACTACGAAGCAATCTCGCTGCTCGCAGTCGGGGGCGTGCTGCAGGTGACCATGCTCGTCTCTGGCGTCACACCAGAACAGCTCCTGGACATTGCCCATGATAGGGGCGTGCTTGGGGGTAGTCCCCTGTCCTGGCCTGGGTCCCTGATACCCCTTGCCATGGCTCCTAGAGCCTCCTCCTCAAGGACTGTAGGCGTTCAGGTGCTGGTCGCTTTCTTTCTCCACCGCCAGCTCCAAGAGAAGCACAGATAAATTCTCGTAGTTGAGGGCTCTAGCCTTGCGCTCTGCCCTTGACCGGCACTCGTACCACAGCTCCCGCGGGACCTTAGCCACCAACCAGAAGAGCAGATCGTCGCTGCTGTAGGAACGGGGCGTCAATCGGCTCGCCCAGTGGTCCAGGTCAGCCAGTAGCTTCGAGACCCTGGCTTGTTTGGGGTTGTTGGGCAGCACGGCCAGGTTCCGGATCTAGGCCATGACGGAGAGGTCAGTTTCGTAGGTAGGGTACTGCCTCTCCAAGGCAACCAACGCGTTAGCAAAGGTGGCGGACTTCGTTACGATCTGCTTGACCTGCTTCTCCAGGCACATGGTCTTGCAGCAAGGCAGGAGCAGATCACACTTGAGTCGCCCACTAGCATGAGTTTGGCCGGTCATTCGGAGGAACCGTCCAAAGTTCTCAGCGAACTCGCTGAGATCCTTGCCTGTGAACTCAGGCAAGTTCACCACAATCTTGGAGGTGGCGATTGCCTTAGCCTCCTGAGACCTGCGTCCCTCAGGACGCTTGGTCTTCCTCTTCTTCTTCTTCTTCCGCCTGCTCAGGTTCTCGGGGTCCTCAGGGTCGATGTCCTCCGAGGGTGAAGCAGAAGTCATGGACGGCGGCTCATCGTCACAGGGGTCTCCGCCTAGGTCACTAGAGCCGTAGGGCTCCACGTCAACCATTGCCCTTAGGGCTGTCAGCCCCAGGCGGTCCAGCTCTGCTCTCGTGGAATTCTCCACAGGGCCATAGGGGGGCTGGGCCGTTCTTGGTATGAAAGGGCTTCTCGGTATCACAGCAGGGGTCGGCATCGGTAGGCTCCTCAGGCTTCCCAGGGTGTTTGTCAACCCCGCCACCAGATGATTGGCTTGTACTAGGTTGGGTGAAACTCCCATAATGGTGGGTGACGCTTGGGGAGGAATCAGGGGCTCCAGTTTAGTGAGATCACCAACATTTTTAGAGGTGGCTCCTCGGAGTGCCTCATTGACCACCGACCGCGTCAGGGACCTGTTCGAAGATCTCCCCAATCCTCTACTCCTGCTCCAGCATGACTCAGGGCCTCTTCTCAGCCCACTCAGGGTTGCATACCCAGGAACATCCACATAGGCTCCAGTAGCGGGTAGAGGATGGTGATGGTCCGCCGCATACCAGCGCGGCGCAGAACTTGTAGGTAGGCATACCAGTAACGCCTGTGCCCTCAGCCATAGGCGGGTTGGTTACGGGTGTGGATGTTGCAGCTGCTGGGTCTGGAATTGGGGGTGTGGTGGTTGTAGGAGAGGGTGATGCCTGGAGGCCAGAGGCGCTTGGTGCGCCCTTGAAGGTTGACTCACTCGTCGGGTCGTGCCCATGGTCTACTCTTTTGTCTGCCATGCTTTCTCCTGCATCCTTTTCTCTCTCCCTCTTGCTCTTCACAGGGTTGGTGTCCCCCTCCTCGACTGGGAGGGCCCTGAAGGCCGACTGAAGTCCCTCCAGCGAGTCATCAACCACATCCACTGGCCCATGTAAGGACACCAAAGGTACAGCGCTAGGTCCAGGTCCAGGCTCACCAGGCGCTGGCATTGCTGGTGCCTCAGGCGCCGTCTTCGCGTCGCTGTCCTCCTCCTTTGTGTCCATATTCGCCCTTCTTGCCCAGGACAGTACTCTGGCGCACTGGATGTACGGCACGGGGTTGCTGGCGGTACGCAGCGACTATCTGCCTCTTGCTACCAGAACGCTTTATAGTGTTTCCAGCACTGTGTTTTTGATGTGCCTCTGCTGCTGCTTGCTGCTGGTGTAGAGTTCCTGCTGCTTGTTTTTGATGATGAAAATGTTTTATTGTTGAAATACAATAAATCCAGGATAGCCCAAGCCGGAGATAAGTAAGTAGAAGATAAACAGGATCAAAGCATGAAGGGCTGCAGTCACAAAGAGTTAGATAAAGAGAGCTATCAACAATAGACTACAGCAATAAACATTCAATGCAACTCAGGATGAAATGTTTTACATGTTTGAGAAAGGCTGATTGGAAAACTGCCCCAAGGGCTCACACTCTTCCATAGTGCCATCTTGAGATGTGCGCTCCTTGTCTTTGGGTCCCATAGGTGCTGAGGTGGCATGGCTTGTGGCGCTGAGGTCACTGCCATGTCACATGAGATATTCCTACTTAGCTAGGCTGACTGGGAATGGAACCCAGAACCTCTCAAAAACAGGTGCCCCAGCCCCCTAGGGTGCATACGACTAGGATAGCTAAGAATTCATGAGAAAACATAGATAAATTCATAGGCTCTGCCTTCAGTATATCAGTGCCTCAGTCACTCAGGAAAAGATGTTTAAGTGCACATTGTTTGGGGATTAAAGGGTGCACACTACATCCTGATTTAGTGTTTGGGTCTATAGGTCGAAATCTGTTATCACCGTTTTTGGTTAGGCCAATACTAAGATAAAAATGCAAGAGTTCTTAGAGCATCTCTAATGCAACTAAAGTATACCCTAAAGCATTGGAAAAGCACATTTTCGTACTCGATGTTCGGGGTGTTAGAGGAAACTTGGAAAAAATTTTGAAGCCATGGGGAGGTCAAGAAAAATTCCCTTTTTCCATTACAATGCGACAGTGGTGGCCACCATACCACAAGGGGGGAGTAAGAAAAAGGGTATTTCCCTGCCAAAAGGTTAGCTTTAGTTGTCATAGACAGGCCTAAAGGCATATCAAATGTTACTTAGTATTGGCCTAACCAAAAGGAGTGATAAGACATTTTGACCTATAAAACCAAGCATTCCACTTTAGATGTTGTGTGGACCCCTGAAGATGATTGGACTTATTCACCATTTCCTGGACTGACTGAGGCGCTGACATTAATCTGAAGCGTATGCATTTTTCAATATTTTCTCATGAATGCTTAGCTATCCTAGTGGTCTGCACCCTAGGGGGTTGGGGCACCTCTTTTTCAGAGGTCCTGGGTTCAATTCCCAGTCACCCTAGCTGAGTATGAAGATCCCTGAAAGTGCTGCCCTAGGTCGTGGATGGTGCCGGAGGGCTCAGGGCCGGCAAGACCGGGGGGGCAGGCACGCGAGAAGTCGACCTGAACGCTGCTGTTGGGGGCAGAACCGGATACACGGACACCAACGGAGGCAAGAGCGGCGACAACGGAGGCAAGATCCATGCTGATTGTTATCCGGCAAAAAATCCCAGTCTATGAAGAAAATTGATGCGGATATTCCTAAGTACATCTGAGTGTCCATATCTGTCTGAAAAGATTTATATAAATCCGATTGTGAAAAAATATTTGGCCGATCTGGCTCGCGCACGCGCGTCAGCGGCAAATGGCGATTCCGGGAAAATGATCGGAACGCGGCGGATTTACGATGAATGGACCGCGGAATCAGATCCGGCACATCAGAAATATATAGGTCTGATCCTGAGACTGAGCTGCGGGGCGGCGATTCCGCCGAAGCAGAGAAAATGACTAAAATGTAGCCAATCTGGGGCAGATCTGTGAAAATCTGAGTAGATGGGGGTTAGCCGCACTTACACCCCCCCTCCAAAAACACACTGGGGTGTGTCGCTACGTCAACGAAGAACGTAGTGCGGGTAAGTCCCAGAGAAAAATAGAAATGTAGCCTCGATGGGGCGAAATCTGCTTGATCTGACCTGATTCGGGCTGAATTGGCACTGAATCAGGATGGATGAACCTGAAATGTGACAGAATGAGGAGTGACGAACAGTCCTCCGGGCAGTAAAACGTTAGGTTAAGGGCTAAAAAGCATGTAAACGTATCGAGAATCGATACCAAACCATGCCGTGGTTGAGAATGAGGTAGATTATTGGTGGATTGAGTGGGAGAATCAAGAAATGGAGTGACATCTCGGCGCTCTGGCACAGTTTAGCTGTCGCGGGCACGCTACGGTGTCCTCCACGTACTCTACATCGTGTTACTCCCGCTTTTCTCGTTCTGAAAAGTGCAGCATGTGCGTCAGATTTGGCGCATCTGGTGGATGATCACAAGATTCAGCAAGATTGAGAATCAATTTGAGCAGAGATGAAGGAGATGAAACAATCACAGAGAGGGAAAACAAATACAAATGTAGTCTACAGGCCCTAAGTGAACAGAAAAACATCAGCGTCAACGAACTAACTTCGCCTAACTTGCCTAACTTCGTTGAATGAGAGGAGATGACAAGGAAATCAACCTAAATTGTCCTAAAATGAGGCACATTCCCTAAGATGAAGGTGAAATAAGGCGGAATGTCTAGAACTGAAACTACTAACACCTTCGTTTAGACTAGAGTTAATATATATTGTCGTTTACTCAGCTCAATTGTGCTTTCCGGCACGTTGGTTCGCGAGCATCCAACAGATTCCATGAAAATGTGGATCATGTGATGATGCATCATGATGGGACATGATGGCCCTGGATCCTTGGCATGTACCGCGCCGAAGGTTCGCTGAAGGCGCTTTACTGACAGTATATACCTGAGAGACACCGAATAGTCCTTTATTTACAGTGGCGGCGGTGTCAATCGACTTGAACAAGGCCCATCTTTCGATTGAGTCCCACAAGACACTTGGATTCACCATTTTCGACAGTTTCAGGTCGGATTGAGCTCACATTGGCGTGTGCCAAAAATGCACTCGGTGTAGCTTCGGTGTATTTTGGTTGCCTGAACAATTGACGTCGGGGTTTTGCGTAACAGTGGCAGAATGATGGACAAACCTGAGGAATTCAAGGTAAATTCAAGGAATCTGGATCTGAATCTGGACTTTGGCTTCAGCATCACGGCAAATGAAGGTATGATCTGAGTTCCTGGCGTCGCATCTAGTGCAGCCAGTACTACAGGGGGTGCCTGTAGGGGTGAATGTCGCCGGCCGGCGTTTTTACTATGTACATTTGCTTCCATCTACACGAGTAGCCAAATTCCAAAGATGCACAGACCAACAGAGACAAGATTACCCCGAATCTGCCTGAATTAAGCCTGAGTTTGGTTTTTTCTGGACACGGCAGCACACTCCGTGGCTTTCGGCAGCGTATCTACGCCTTGTCTGCCGAACGGAGACCAAAGAAAAGTTGATTGACGTCAAATTATCAAACATTCGCAGTTCTCCACATCATGTCGTAATCAGGAAGAATGAACAGTGTATTGAGCAGAATGTGGTTTTTTCAAGTCGTCAGAACACTCACATTGGAATAAGTGGTCGACGGGGCGAGGCTGGAGCTTTTGTAGGAGTTGGACATGCAAGGGTTTCGAACCTACACCCTTGAGCCCGAGCGACGAGTGCCATGACGCCCTGGACTAGACGACTGTTACCCAGATTATGGCGTCGGCGACTCAAGTCACGACGGATCTCCCTCAATTCGGCCAATCACGAATACATGTGACCACCAACCTGTCTGGTGGGGCCCTCGTACGGCTTGGGCGCTGCAAATCAGCGGCCGAACTCGAAGCTTGGTCCTCATTTGGCTCCTGGGCTGGCCTGACCGCAGGAGGGGGGATCGACGGATCAGCCCTGGAATGTTGCTGCTGAGGGCCGTAAAAGGCTGGATCTCGATTCACCACAGGTCTTTTTCCGTCGCTCTCCACCTGTCTGTCGGGTTTCGACAGACAGTCTGTCAGGAGTACGCCAATTTCGGGGTGCTTCTTGAGGAAGTCGATGAACCCCTTGGTGTACCCATGGACAAAAGAATGGGCTGGTTCCCAGTTGTTGTGACTGGAATCAAAGCCCCTCCACTCACATAGAAATTCCCATTCGCCCTTTCCGTCACGTCTTGCCTCTAAAATCCTCTTGAGTTCGTACTTCCCCCCTTCGATGACCCGATCGGACAAAAATTTCGAAGTCCAAAAAAGGGGTTTAACCCGATCCTTGGGGGAGGGGATCTCTTTCTTGAGGCGATCGCCCGAAACACCTCAATTTCCCTGCTGACATCCACACGTATCCTCCACCTGTTCTCACCTAGACGCGCTGTAACAGCGAATGGCCCCTCCCACAAGGGAAGAAGCTTATCATCTCCGTCCAGGGTGGTTTCGGATTTCCGAAGCCAAACTCGATCATCGACTTCAAAATTGTCGGGGTTTTTTCGGCCTTGATTCTGGACCCAAAGCCAGTCAGCTAGATGCTTATCGATTAATTTCGAGACAGTTTTTTCTGCTCGTTGGATTTCGTCCAAAAACAACGAAGCATCCTTACAAGGGCGAGGATTATTCAACGGCATGTTCCACCAACACTTCTTTCGTCCAAAGACAATTTCATTTGGAGAAAGGCCATGGTACAAAGGCGTGTTGTGGTAACGGCGAAGCAATGCGAAGAGAACTTCAAGCCAATGGAAGTCTTTCTCACTGGCGAGCTCCTTACGAAGCATATTTTTTATAGAGCGGCCGGCTCTTTCGCCAGGCAGCGCTCGATGTGAGTGGATTTCACACCTCAGGTGGTGGATTCCAAGGCGAGCACATAATTCCCTCCACCATTCGGAGGTGTACTCTTTGCCTGAGTCCGTAACCACCTCGGATGGGACGTCCCAACCTCCCATCCAGGTCTGCGCGCACCATTTGGCGGCAGCCTTGCCAGTCATTGACTCGATGTTGCAAGGCAACACCTGAGTGTAGCCAGAATGACGGCATTGTATAAGGAGCACTCCATTGACCTTTTTGTTGGTTCAATGGCACTCTTCGTCGTCGAGTTCACCAGAATGGAAAAAATCACTGGTGACTCTGTTAAAGAGGCGCTCCGGAATAGGGTGTGGCCTCAGATGGCCGTGCTTCTTCGCGCTGGGGGGCGTCGAGACAGCACATTGGGCACATCCGGCAGCTACTTTCATACAATGAGTATATAGCCTTGAGCCGAACAACCTATGTTTGATCATCGACCATAATCTACGGCCATGTGCGTGGGGGGACTCCCATTTGTGCCACCAGTTTAACACTCGGGGGGCCAGGGCGTCTGGTACGCACAATTTACCCTCCATCCACAGCTTCCCCCCATCCAACGAATATTCAGCATAAATTCCATCCTTGTGAGCATCTTTGGATTTGAGATTCTCAAAGACCTCTTTAAACATGGAATCATGCAGATAATCGTTCGTCCAGTCACGGATGATAAGGGAATCTTTCGGCAGGGGTGGAGTTTTGGCCGGATCTCGACGCTTAATGCCCTGAATCAACCGAAATCCACTTACTGGTCGGGTATACTCGAACCGTTTCACACTCCCTGAGGAGGGATCGGTGACTTTTTCCACGACTTTCAGTGATTTGGTGATAATTTCATGAGCATGCGCCGGATCTGAGAAGGCCGTGATGTCATGATACGGTAATGCATGCCGTGTAACAGAGTATTGCATGCATTCACGTCGAATGAGCTTTTTTTCTTCCTGATCCCACTCGATTACGACGTGGCGGTCCTGCTCCGTACCATGGATGTTGGTACTTTGCAGCCCCTCTGAAGCGGGGTAAGCCCATCGGCTCAGAGCATCCGCTACCGTGTTGTGTTTTCCAGGCAAATACGACACATGGAGGTCAAACAGACTGAGAAATTCGTGCCATCTGGCCTGTCGACCAGCTGGGCTCGCGACAGTATCAATGTGTTCGGTGGCCCAATACTCCAGAGATCGATGATCCGTTAGGACCTCGACTCGATTGGTGGCAACCCACGATTGGTACTTCTTCAGAGCGCAGATTATGGCATAAGTCTCTTGCTCACGCGGTGACCATTGCATCTGGCGTGGAGCTAGCTTCCGCGACCAAAATGCAAGAGGGTAATGATCACCTGTGGCTTCATCAACCTGTTCAAGGACAGCTCCGATCGCGTACCTAGAAGCGTCGGTTCTTATGTAGAAGGGTCGGTCAAATTTCGGCACATGCAACGTGGCGACTTCCCAGAGGGCCGCCTTCAAGTGATGGAAGGCCTCCTCGCACTCGTCAGTCCACTTGACATGAACCTTTGAACCTGCCTTGCCCGCATCTCCCCCTACCTTCAATAGTTCAGTGAGGGGGGCAGCAAATTTGGCATAATTCGGCACAAAAGTGTGGTAAAAATTGCAACAACCCAGGAATCCTCTCAATTCCGTGATCGTCTCAGGGCGCTTCCACTTCTGAATAGCGACGAGCTTCCCTGGACTGGGTCGTCGGGTGCCATTCTCAAGGAGACAACCACAAAATTCGACTGATTTTAAAAATAGTTTTCCCTTCTTTGGCCCACAAATCAGCTGATTGGCATCAAGAATGTCCAAAACCTGGTTCGGCTGCTTTTCATGTAGGGTCACCAGCTCGGCTTCGGTCAGTCCCTCCCCCTCTGTCGCGATGATTATGTCATCTATGTACACACTCACGAAGGCACGAAGCTCAGGATGAGCTGTAAAAAGCACATCCTCCATCATTCTTTGAAAAAACGAAGGGGCGTTCTTCAGGCCCATGGGCATGACCGTCCACTGGACTGGGCCACATGGCGTGCACATACAGGTGAGAGGTCGGCTGTCCCTCCTCAACGGCATTTAATGAAAGCCGTGACGGAGATCCAGCACAGAAAACAAACGACCTCTGGCCCTCTTGGCGATTTCCTCCTCAATGAGGGGCAGGGGGTGTGAATCCGCCTTGGTTTCGGCGTTGAGGTTGCGAAAATCAACAACCATTCGCCAACCATCAATAGTGTTCTGGTCTGCAGGCGGCGGCTTCGGGACTGTGAAGGGTGCACAGCACCACTCGCTGGTCATACAACCCTCAAGCCAACCAAATTCCCTGAGATTTCTCTCGATTATTTTTCTGAGTATCTCATGTTTCTGTCCATGGTTCTCATAAGGACGCTGTTTCTTCGCCTTGTACCCTTCACGAAGCTCGATGAAGGCTTCAGCGAACTGCCCACGGACAGGGGGGTCTTTGATCAACTTCCCCGAAAGGGTTGTGTCCTTCCGTTCCTCAAAAATCCTGTCTCTTTTCTTGGAACACAACTCAGTGTCCACCTGATCGCCAGGAATTACTGTCGAAAAAACTTTGGCGATTTCTTCGGCCTTGGCAGGAAGAATCTTCTTACGGATGTCCCTAAAAAGGTCCGTATCAACTGCCTCTTGAAGATAGGTGGGTCGAGTGTCGACATTCCAGAGATTCTCTTCGTGATGCAGCTCCTCGAAAGGATCTATGAAAGCTTCCACACGGGGTTTTTCATAAAAAACTCTGAATTTGCGGCGCGAAGAAAATTTTTTTGTCGTCCGTGCGCCGTAGATTCTTTTGGATGTAGATCATATTGGGGAAGAGGGAGACGAGGCGGATCCATTTGACGTTGGATCACCTTGGGCATCTGACGGACAAAAATCAGAAAAAATAGATTCATCATCAGTACCACGCTCAACCTCAGATTCAGACCCAACACAGGAATCAGTACTAGAATCAGCAGAATCAGAGTCAGAAAGCTTTCCATCCACCAGGAATGCAAGCGAACTCCAGGGCTGCTGTGGCAGGGGACCTGTGTCGTCCCTGGCATACAGCTTAATCTTCCTGGGAAGTTCGATGTAATCTACACAAATGTCTTGCAATTCCTGAAACCAAGGCTTGTCGTCCCACAAGGGCACAACTAAAATCGCCTGGGTTTTATCTTGCTTGATTTTGTGGATAACCTGCTGGATTAAGTGAAACGGAGGATTAATCCATAACTTCTTGTCCCATTTATGGGTCCAAGCGTCGCGAAAGTGCTTGTCAAAGCGCTTGTTCTCGCGGTTAGCAAAGGCATCATACTGTGGCCAAAAAGAAATGGTGTTCATAAAAATATTCACAAATTATATCGCGCCATTTGTCGACAACTCTGTAGGATGAAGAGTGCCAGCGCGAAGGGCGTCGTGGCTGGGAGTCCCTACGAAGACATTCTAACTCTCGGGAGTAATCGGCACTCCCATTCACCTCTGCAATGGTGACATCTTCACCAAACTTTGGTGTAACCTTTTGCTTCAAAAATTCTTCTGCACTTTTAAACCCTGCGTGCAAAAAACGAAATTCAGGACGCTCCAAGGGACCTGACTCCAGCAAAAAACAACGCCGATGACCTACGGGCGCCACCCTGTTCTTGCGAAGCCAAGGATGGCCCAAGTAAAGGTCATACTTTATGTTGGCACGATAGAAGTAGTCATCCTTAAGGATAACTTCCTCCACATTGCCTTCTTCCCAAAGGTCTTGAGCGACCAAATGAGTTGATATATAACAACCGCGTTGCCCACCTGCGAGAGAATGTCCAGAAACTCCCTCGAGGGTAACAGGATGAGGCGAATCAAACACGCAGTCGTCAGGCAAAAAAGAATTGGATTGGAGATTTACCTCCGATCCATTGTCACACAAACAAGTGGCGAGGTGAAAATTGCCCTTGCAATCAGAGACCCACAGCTTTGTGACAAACTGACGGGCCCTGTGCTTGGACTGTACACCAACCTCGTCCACTACAACAGAAGGATCCGCTGCCGGATCCAGGGGAGAGGAGACAAGCGACCCTACATCAAGTAGTGGTCGAGAAGGAATCTCGGGATCATGCCTGAAATCGCCTGGGGAGGGGCGATTTTCGTGGCTCCCCTAGGCGTTCTGACCTCCAGTGGCTGCGTTAACATTGTGGACACACCCTGATTCGTCGACCCACTCATCTTGGAGCGGATCATCTGCTGAATTCAAGGCATTTTCAACGTAATCTCGGTCCGCATCGGACACCTGATCTGCACCTGAGACCTGATCCACGCGATGGTTGCCCTTTCCACGTCCACGGCCACGGCCGCCGGATGATGGACCTCCACCTTCGCCACGCCCTCTGCCCTTACCAGAGGAAGGGGTTCCCGAAGGATTTCCCTTACCTTTACCCTGGAATCCTAGAGCATTTCCCTTGTTTGCACCGGATTCAGGGGTTTGGCCTGGATTTCGACTTCCGCCTCCGGCGTTGCTATTGGGATTTTTCTGGCCGTTCGGCTGCCCACCGGAGCCGGATGGAGTCCGATTTACTGTGCCTTGGGACCCGCCAGGGCCTCCAGGATTTTTGTTTCCACCGGAGGGGGTCGGATTCCCTTTTCCAGCCTTCCCACCGTGCACCTGTCTGTCATTCCTGTCTGAATTCTGCGAATTACTGATATTTTCACCAATCACCTTGTGATTGTAAGGAGACCATCGGTGATTATCAGTAGAATGCGTCTTAGCTCGGTTCGTAGAACCTAAAAGAAGGCAGATGCTACAGTGTTGCTGAATATTCTGGGTGTCATTCACCTTTTTGTTGCCCTTTTGGGCCCCATTTTGGGTGTTTTGCTGGGTATTCTTGTTTCCCCCCAGACCCTCATGGAAATTCTGGTTGGCGGCGTCGGCGAGCCGCTCAACCTCCTCCCAGAGTTCCTTCGGGGTGTACGAAAACACCCAGTTTTTGGCCTTCAGGCGATGGCCATGGAAGCTTACTCCCCTGTTGAGGACTTGGACAAACAAGTCCCGATCCTCGTGTTCATGAAACTTGATTTTCCACGTCTCCTCAGTGAATTTCACCTTGGAGAAGGACGTGGTGGAGCACTTTTGAAGTGCCTCCCTGACGGAAAACTTGTTGGCAGAGGCATCGAAGCCTTCCACCTCCGCCCACCAGGTCTTGACCTTTTCTTCGGACTGTTTGTTCCGAAGGGTGGCGGCAGTTTCTGAGGGGATCTTGTCAAAAATCAGACTTTTCAGCTCGGCACTAGAAAATTTTTCGCCTGAATGTTCAGCTTCTTCCACTAAAATCCAGAAGCGCTGTTTTTTGTCTTGCACTTCGTGCAAGATTAATCGCGAGAATGAAGGAAAATTCTTCAACATTTGGTGGTAGTGGTCCTCTGGCAGCCGGGATCCACGTACCTCCAACTGTTCCCACACCTCATCAAAGGTAAGGGGGGAACTTGTATCCTCGCGATCACTCCAAGTCCTGAGCCAAGTGTTGGCCGGCGCTCCCTCAAGGCAATCCAAGAGGGCCATCAGGAACTGATCATCTTGGAGTTTTTGAGTCTTAACCCACAGTTTAAATTCCCGTTGGAACTGAGGCCAACGTCGGGGGTTCCCATTATACTTCGGTTGCTTGGCAACCTGACGAAGTCGCAAGGAAGTAGGATTAAGAAGCGAATCCAGCCCAACAACGGCCGTAATGGCAGACACCTTGGCGGCATCATTCGCCACACCAGCTCCGGCAAGGGTCTGGGCGAGCAACAGCTGGGCTAAGGTATTGGAATCAGCAGCAGGAGGGGCAGTACGGGAGGCAGTTCGCTTGGCATTCTGAGCCTCAGTCCCAGCCTTCGCCGTCCTACTCTCAGAACGAGAGATTTTAACCCTTTCCTTTAGCTTGGTCCTGCTGATCCTTGCATCGGTGGTCCTGGAGTCCACCGAAGGAGCAATTGAAAAAATTTCTGTCGCCTCCTCCGATGGCTCTGTTGCTTGTCCCACCGATGAGGCGCCCTCAGACCGCATGTGCGTCTTGAAAAGATCTTTTATTCCCAGCGTTTGAATGATGAGGTGCATTTGATCTTTGAGCAATTGGAGCTCAGCGTCTCGCTGGAATCTGCAGGAGCAGTCGGCAGGACAGTACATGCCGTGTCCTGAAGGGCCTGAGCAGGCTGTCGGACCGCTGATCTCGGTAGTCCGCAGCCAGGAGTCCACTTGGGGAGCTCCTTCAGCCCTGATTTCCAGGCTTGCCTGCCTGGCCGCCTCTAAAATTCCTTCCTCAACCGCGGCGGCTAGATCGTCGCGGATGGAAACAGGGGAATGAGGGGCGGAGGGCCCGGGAACAGGTGCGCAGCCCTTCTCCTTCGGGAAGGGGCTTGCCTCCCAGATCTGCAAAAAAATGGCAAAAGAGTCATCTTCTTGAGAACGCCACCACATCCTGGTATTAATTTCGTCCTGAAGGAGGAAAAAATATTCCGTTAAAAAATCAGAGGCGATTCTTTCTTGTTCGATCAGCTTAGACGTGGCTAAGTAACAAAGGGCCTCAAGGGCCTCAAGGTTACGGGTCACTTCTGAGGACAAATGGTCGTCCCAGTGTGCCCAAGAGGCTGGTCGATTATAGCTAGGTACCTCACCTGGACCGCCCATCTCAATGTCATTCAGATCGGCGTCTATGGTCTCAAATGTTGGACATCCGTAAGGAATGTTGGTACCTGTCAGCTCCGTAAGCTCCACCGGAGCGTTGCAATCGTCGTAGGCCGGCGGATTCCAGCTGCTCGATGGCCAGTTTCGACTGGGATTGTGGTAATCTGGGTCCCCACAGCTGCTGATGTGCGCCCTTCTTGGGCAGCTTGGACTTGCGCAAGGCATTCCTCTCAAGGCCTCGTTCGCACAGCACCAAGGTAGTGTAATCGTTACTTCTCCAGAAGCGGCGGGGTCTACGGGGCCGTACTGGGGAGCGGGCCGTGGATGGGACGCCACTGAAGCAACATTCAGGTAGCCTCTGCTACCATGAAAGTGCTGCCCTAGGTCGTGGATGGTGCCGGAGGGCTCAGGGCCGGCAAGACCGGGGGGGCAGGCACGCGAGGAGTCGACCTGAACGCTGCTGTTGGGGGCGGAACCGGATACACGGATACCAACGGAGGCAGGAGCGGCGACAACGGAGGCAAGATCCATGCTGATTGTTATCCGGCAAAAAATCCCAGTCTATGAAGAAAATTGATGCGGATATTCCTAAGTACATCTGAGTGTCCATATCTGTCTGAAAAGATTTATATAAATCCGATTGTGAAAAAATATTTGGCCGATCTGGCTCGCGCACGCGCGTCAGCGGCAAATGGCGATTCCGGGTAAATGATCGGAACGCGGCGGATTTACGATGAATGGACCGCGGAATCAGATCCGGCACATCAGAAATATATAGGTCTGATCCTGAGACTGAGCTGCGGGGCGGCGATTCCGCCGAAGCAGAGAAAATGACCAAAATGTAGCCAATCTGGGGCAGATCTGTGAAAATCTGAGCAGATGGGGGTTAGCCGCACTTACAATCCCGTGTGACATGGCAGTGACCTCAGCGCCAAAGGCCATGCCACCTCAGCACCCATGGGAGCCAAAACAAAGAGTGCACATCTCTAGATGTGGGCATTATCAAAGAGGGAGTGCCCATGTGGGCAGTTTTCACATGATTGTAGAATTTGTTCTAACTATCTTTTCATAAATTGGTAGTTATTGTGAGTTTCCTTTGTTGTTACACTAGCTCCTTTGACTGCAGCCCTTCATGTTGTGGATTTGATTCTCTGGTCCCTTGCTTGCACTGAGGGTACTTATATCTCTGGTTGATTTCATCAAAACATGTTTTTTTGGAAACCCTCAGCTAATCAAAAAGCAGCAGGAGCAGGCGGAGGCACAAACAAAACAATATTATCAAAGCATTCAACAGTGAAAGCCTGTTCTAACTTTCTTAACTGTTAGCATGAGCTTCTTGGCCACCTTACCAACATCTGCCGCTGCAGGGCAACTCGAAGCTTGTTCGGATGCTTTCCGTTTATTCCACTTTGTCGGCGTGCTGACCGGCGTCATTGTAATGTTCGCGTCAACCCAAAGGAAAAAAATCGCAAGTTGTAAAGGCCCAGAACGAGCGACCAGCCTTTTTAGTATTGTTTGTAACGTTCTCCTGTGGCACATCTCCGCACTCACATCGTGGCAAGCCGTCATCAGCGTAAATGCAACTAACGTGGATAATTGCCCAAGACTTGTAACACTTGTCGTCTTTCTCCGGACACATGCGTTGTAAGCAGGTAGGTAGGTAGGTCATATCCAGACTGGGGTTGCCCCCGAGGGGGGTCTTACCAAGGGGCGTTTGCTCACCCACCCACGGCCCTACTGCACGTGCCCCCACAAAGCGGCTCCCCCACATGGGGGAAGGGCGCGGTCGCCGGGAGCAGTACCCTACAGCGGGCTCTGCCAAGAGGGGTAACCCATGTTGGACCGAAGTCTCACATCTCTCTCCATGGGGCGGATGTTACGTGGGGGAGGGTTGCATCGCACACCCCCATCAACCTCCGGTTTCGGGGGCCCACGGGCCGGGAGCCAGGCCAAAAGCCCTGTCCTGCAGGCACCCCCACGAGTAAGAAAAAATAACTGCCATGTCTTTCTTTGAGGGCTTGATCCAGGCCAAGCCCCCCTTAAAACCCTTTTGTTGATGTGAAGACTTACTTAAGTATTTTTATCTCTCTTTTGAAGCTTAAGGTACACTTTCTCAAAGTAACTAGGGTTATAACCCTAGCCCCCCCATGAAGTTCACCCCTACCACTCAACTGAGCGGAGGTATCTTCCTTCATGGAGGTTATACCGAAATAAAAAAGGCATTTCATGCCTAAGGCCTTGGACATTAAGCCTAGTGGACTCCCACCCCAAGACCCCTATACTCAATTGTTTCTTCCACTTATTGTGGTTCTACGTTTTAACTATTTCTGAATTCAGTTGCTTGGCCAAGTCATATTCTGTGTCTGGCAGAACTCCTATGCCCCATATTCCTAACCAGCTCCATTTCACCCAAAAGAGTGCACATGAAGTGCTTGATGCTAACTTGGAGGCTAGAGTCAGGCCGTTTTCACTTAAAATCAGTTGTTTTATCCATTTGTGATTGAATCTTTGTATTTAAGCCTGCTTTGTTTATCTGCAGCCCTTCTGTGTTACACTGGATTTCAAAACTATTCATTGATTCGATCCACATCCTGTTCTTGCTCTACTTGCTGCTTTGGTTTCGGTTTACAACATCAAAACCTGCAGACTCGGGGGCGGACCCCACGATTTACATGCCCGACTACGAACATTACGACGACCCGCCAAGGGGAACTCTACCCCCCATTGGCAACCTGCCAGACAGCTGGGGCCCTGTCAGCCCCATGAACCACAGCAACTACCGCTCCATCGTCGTCACCTTCACCACCCGCCTCCTGATCGCCTTCGGCTGGCTGGTGGGGGACGCGGAATGGGCGATGGGCATCGCCCGCGGCGCCCATCGCGGCGAGTGGGGGGATATCTTCCACCGCGGCGGGGCCATGACCCCGGGGGCAACCGAGAGGCTGATGGCAGCCTACCTCACGTGGAGGGGCATCCCCCTCCCACGCTGCCTCCCGGCACTGGCACAGCGTGCCCAGCAGCGGCACGTCCCGCCGCCGCAGCCGGGCACGTACGGCAATGCGGCAGTGGCCGGGATGGTGGCCAGAGGTACCCAGCTCGACGGCTCATCCTCCTCCTCCCGGAGAACTGCGACCATCACCGCCCCCCCACACCGATCCCGCGCCACAACAGCGACCAGGGCCACGAATGTACGCGCCCGAACAACGTCGGCCGCAATGTCCTCCACGTCCTCCAGCACATCCACCTCCGCCCCCCCCCCCCACCCCCGTCGCCACACAACACCAGCAGCGGGCCAACGACGCCACGCGGACTACGGGCGCTCCGGCACCATTGAGGGCCGGCACACCACAGAGCCCCCGACAAGAGCGTGCGTCGAAACGAGCGGCGCAACGACAACCGCCGCAACACCACGCAGCCACAGGGATCCAGGGAGACCGAGCATCACGTGCCGGGAGCGGAGCCATACCCAGCCCCACGAATACGGGAGCGGTGGGCACCCTGCCCGAAGAGCCCCCTGGGACCGCACACCCGCACAGGGAGCCGAGCCCCAGAGCAAGCCCGCTACCTCAAACACCACCCGGCGCGTCCGCCCACGGTCCACGGCCAGCAGCCAGCCAGGCGGCAGAACCACAGGCCCACCCGGGGCCACGCCCGCACCATGGCACACCTGACCGGCCGAAAGCGGGCCCAGCATACGCGCCACCCAAAGGCCCCCCCACGCAGGCACACGCCGCTACACCGACCGACACCACCACCGCCCGGCCCCCTGACACCGTGCGCCCCCACACCCACGACCCCACCGAGGGCCTGGACCCCCAGGCTCAGGCAACGTCCGGCACGGAGGACCCACCGGCCACGACACACGCCGGACCGGCGCCCCAGCGACACCACGCCCCACCAACCGGGCCCACGGCGCGGCCAGCAGAACCGTCATCCGGACTCCGGCCCGGATCCGGCACGCATCACCGCCCCAGCAGACGCCCCGCAGCCCGCGGGCCCTGGAAGCCGACCCGAGCTGCCGCCCGTGGCGGAAGGCCACGCCCGAGTGGCAACGCAACCGACAAAAGATGAGGCCGCGCTACCTGCACTGCCAACCCAACCGCAGCGCTGTAACCGCTAGTGGCGGATCTTTCTTGTAACTGCGAAGCCTGTAGCCTTGATGCCCCAGGGGTCGTAACGCCCGACACTGCCCCTGATATCTCCGAACCCAACTGACCCTCTTCAGACCCATATCCAGCCTCTGGGAGCGACATATGCGAAGCACTCGTAAGTCCTTTGAACTCCATGGTGGAATATGAATAGTCAGAAAACCCGGTCTACAAAAATGGAGCAGACATAGAATCTCAATGCGCATTCATCGCACATAATGACACAACGTGAAATCATTCGAAATAATTTAAATAAATCCAATTGGGAAATCACGAAAGACAAATGCGACTCGACGCGTGCTCACAGGCAACATCTGGCGGCGAACGGAAAACATAAAAACAAGCGGAAAATTTACTGCACTAATGTACATCTGAGAATCATTGGAATTCTGATCACATTGATGTATAATCTGAGTGCTGTCACTGCTGCCGTTACACTCCCTCTCTGAAAACATACGCCAGTATGTCAGGCTGGGTCAAGTGGAGTGAAAGGAACGGCGAAAGTGACCTAAAACCGACTAATCTATGACAAAATGTGAGAAATTGAGCTGAATTGAGCACAATTGTGCTGAGATCTGTGCTTCGCGATGGCCATCGACTTGAACGAAACGCATAGGTAGCTTAGGCCACACAGAAAAAGCTTTGTTCAAGCTCGAAAATTCGAAAATTGAAAGTCTGAGTGAAGAATGTACATGCATGATCAAGATCCATGATCCATGATGAAATCAGGATCTGACATCCCACTGTCAGAAAACAGAAAACGAGTGTCGCCATGTCGTCCAGCGTCCAAAAAATAGGGCATCCCTTCATGGAGTCCAAGATAGGTGAAACTGGTCGGTGTCATTTGTAGTCATGAGACCAGATGCCAGATTATGGTACAAAATGTGCCTGAATTGAGACCAAAATCAGTGAATCGCACACGGATTGAGGGCGGCGAAGTCTGCAGCAAACCAATATAGGTCCAATTCATTGTCGATAGACACTGTGTGTTGTGCTGAACGGAAATCCAGTTCTCATTCATAGCCAATCCAGGTCAAATCCTCATGATGATGATGAATCCCATGATGGAAATCGAATCATGCAAGAGTAATGATAGCCAAGAAAACCCAGTGTGTGCACCACACTGTCAGTATTGTCTCCAGGGCTTCATGTTTAATCCAGTATGAGCCAGAAGGGGTAATTGACTCATTATAGTCCCAGCATGTATAAGCATCCAGTGCTTGGTACCAGGAATTTGCCAAAATTGAGCTGATTCTGAGGGGGATTCCAACACAATCCACAGACGAACAGCGAGTTGACACAAGTAAGAACACCATCGTTGTCACTTGGTCTATATAAGCCCTTTGACAGCGGTCGATTGAAAAACAAACCAACAGTCTCAATGTAAGAGCTGATTGAAATGACATTCTCAGCAGATCCGTCAAACACATGAAATGCATCAGACTCAGTCATGTGCGAGAATCTCTGTAATGAGCACGAACTCGAACGAGTCCTTCCCAAGGCGAGTACAGGGGTCCAGACGACAGCAAAACACGAGAGTGTCGTCGTGGTTGAGGATAAAGGCCTGTAATAGGCTGGCCTGGGCAACTAGGACAGGGCTGCCGGCCCTGGCGCGATTGCGCCTTTGGCGCGTCGCCATGGTAAACGCCAGAGTGGCAGAGATCGAGATTTGTAGTGAGTCTGTGGATTTCGATGATTGTCTGGTTGGGTTTTTTATTATTCAATATAGATTGCAGTGTTTGATTGTTGCTGCGGTTATATCCCATTCTTGAGTGCATCATTTGCGATGTTGTGTTTGTTTCCAGTTCCCCTCTCCATGTAAATATGGGTATAACAAGGCTGCCGTCGAAGTACAATGCTGCATGCGACGCCAGCTGGCATGCAGAGCCCAGCGTCAAGGACATGATGGCCCGTGCAGTGCACCGGCAGTGAACAGGACCCAGAATCAAGTACGTGTTGAGCGTTGTGCAAGTGTGCAAGGGTGAACAAGGAGGAAGACATCACAGTGGGGTCAACGCAGCAAGCAGAACCAAGGAGCGGTAAAAGAGTTAAAGATTTGGGCAAGCCAAGGCCTTAGGCAAAATGACGCTTTGTTGATTTTGTGGGTTTTGGAAAAGTTGAAAGAGACCGAGTACAGCACAAACAAAAGTGTTATACAAAATCTTCACTCAAGAAGAAGGCCGCGAGGAGTGCGCCAGCAACGGCGCTGAAGACTTGCGGCCGCAGGCGCTATAACGCCGCGCCAGAGGGTGCTGAAGGCCAGCCTGCAGAGGGGGCGTTCAAGAACGGCGCCAGCGAGCGTCCTGAGGTCTTATGGTGCTGGCGGTGAGGCCAGCGAACGTCTGGATGACCTATGGGGCTGGCACTGAAGCCAGCGAGCATTGGGGAAAGCGTGCGCCAGTGAGGGCGCTCTGGGACAGCGTGGACGCGTCAAGGAGTGCACCGGTGAGGGTGCAGTACATGCGCCAGCGAAGGCGCTGAAGACTTGTGCCCGCAGGCGCTATGGAGTCGTGCCACTGAGGGCACTGAAGGCCAGCCTGCACCAGGGGGCGCCAAGAACAGTGCCAGCGCGAATGGAGGGCGCTCTATTTAGAATGATGGGAATGTAAATTTTGAGTTTGTAATTGAGGCGCCGACAGCGCCAGAAAGTATGCTGTTTGGCATGTATGCATGGAATATATATGCACCTTTGCCCTGGTTTGTTGCTGTGGAGCCTTTTTTGTTCAGTACCACAGGCGTCAGCACAACAGGGCAAGGGTGCTTACAGTGGCTGGGTGTGAAGTAGATGGGCGGGTGGTAAGCTGCAGTGTGTGTGTGTGATTGCCTAGTTGAGGCCCCAACCACTGGCGGGCGAGTGCATGGCTGGTGGGGTGCTGTGTGTGGTTGTGGGTACGCGTAAGGGTCAGCCTCTACGACAGGGGTGGTGGGGGAAGTGGTCCAGGTAGGACGTATGCAAGGGGCGTGGTCGAGCAAGAGTAGCTCCCTTCCAGCCCCAATAAGTATCCCCCAGAAGCCGGACGCCTTTGGTGCCCAGGCCAGCAAAGACTCCATTATCTAGACTGCAGCTCTGCAAGCAAGCATGCAGCCGCAGCCCGCCCCCACGCCCCTAGTTATGCCTTTTGTAGGTTTTGTTGCCCAGGCCAACCATTGAGTCTTTACTTGTTTTTCAGCCTCTCCACGCTCCGTGTCGTGTCTTAGGAGGGGAGTGTAATAGGCTGGCCTGGGCAACTAGGACAGGGCTGCAGGCCCTGGCGCGATTGCGCCTTTGGCGCGTCGCCATGGTAAACGCCAGAGTGGCAGAGATCGAGATTTGTAGTGAGTCTGTGGATTTCGATGATTGTCTGGTTGGGTTTTTTATTATTAAATATAGATTCCAGTGTTTGATTGTTGCTGCGGTTATATCCCATTCTTGAGTGCATCATTTGCGATGTTGTGTTTGTTTCCAGTTCCCCTCTCCATGTAAATATGGGTATAACATGGCTGCCGTCGAAGTACAATGCTGCATGCGACGCCGGCTGGCATGCAGAGCCCAGCGTCAAGGACATGATGGCCCGTGCAGTGCACCGGCAGTGAACAGGACCCAGAATCAAGTACGTGTTGAGCGTTGTGCAAGAGTGCAAGGGTGAACAAGGAGGGAGACATCACAGTGGGGTCAACGCAGCAAGCAGAACCAAGGAGCGGTAAAAGAGTTTGAAGATTTGGGCAAGCCAAGGCCTTAGGCAAAATGACGCTTTGTTGATTTTGTGGGTTTTGGAAAAGTTGAAAGAGACCGAGTACAGCACAAACAAAAGTGTTATACAAGGCCTTTCGAACTTCCGATGCAAATCATCTACAATGAAGCGCATGATTCACATGATGACCATGATGAGAATGATGGATGAGAATGACCAGGATGATCCCAGAATGTCCCATCATCTGTTCATCGAACCACATAGACGATGCGCCAGGACTGTTTTGTCCCATTGCCAAGGGTATATGTAGGCTGTAAACCTTTTCCAAAGTTTCGACGAGTCAAATTCTGATCAGATCTTGTCTCGAATGGATTCTGCCACAATTGGAGCTTCTTCTTGTGCTTGTAAGTCTTCCTTGGTGACACAATCTTTGATCAGCGAGAGCTCACGGTTAATCCCAGGGTGTTTCTTCAGGAACTTGATGAAAGTGTCCGTATACCCATGGATAAAGCTTGAAGCTGGCTCCCATTTGTCTTCTTCTGGACCGAATCCCTTCCATCTGCACAGAAAGTACCACTTGTTTCGAGCATTTTTCTTGTAATCAAGGATCTTCTCCAACTCGAAACTGCTGGTGACCATCTTCCTGTCGCTCAGGTACTTCGAAGTCCAATAGAGAGGCTTGAACCTTCCTTTCGGGCAGGGTACTTCGGCCTTCAAACGGTCAAGATGTACTTCTTGATGCCTGCCTGGCTCAATTTCAATGTTGCATGTAGTCTCACTTAGGTGACCACTGACTTGGAATGGGCCATCCCACAAAGGTAACAATTTGTTGTCGTCCTTCAGGGTCTCGTCTGACTTACGAAGCCAAACTTGTTGGCTATTCTCGAAGAGTTTTCCTTGTGTTCTCCACTTATTCTTGAAATTCAACCAATCTGCTTGACTCTCCACTTTGGCCTGGACCCACTTGGACTCTAAATCCTTGATCCTCTCAAACCATTGCGAGGCTTCGTAGCACTGCCTTGGATGATACATCACTGGTCCTGGACCCATCTTCTCTCGACCAAAAACAAGCTCATTCGGACTTAATGCAGTGTAATTCTTGGTCAGATGGTATCTTCTCAAGACACAGTAAATTGTCTCCAACCAATTGTAGTCTTTTTCAGTCGCCAGGAATTTTCTCAGAATGTTGATAAGAATTCTTCCAGCGCGTTCAGCAGGGAGGGCTCGATGGTCGTAGACTCGGGCACGAAGGTGATGAACTCCCAATAGAGCACACATGCTCTCCCACCAAGTCCCAATGAACTGCTTCCCACTGTCCGTCAGAATCACACTGGGAACATTCCAGTTACTCATCCACTGACTTGCAGTCCACTTGGCAGCCATTTCAGAGGTGAGATGCTTCGTGTTGCAAGCAAGGACCTGGATGTAGCCACTGTGGCGGTCTTGAATTAACAAAACCCCATCGATTGGCTTCCTCGTGTAGAGACATTCCTCTTGGATTTGTCCCAACTCGAAGACATCCGCCGTCACCTTGTCGAACAACCTCTCAGGAATTGGTAATCCCTTCAGTAGTCCTTCTGCCTTTTGATTCTTGGGGATGTTCGCCTGACATTGCTTGCATCCTTTGGCAACTCGTTCACAGGCACTCTTGAGGTCCCGTGTGTACACTCTGTGTCGTAGCTCCTGCTCCAGAACACGAGAATGTGTTTGGGCTGTCTCATTCCGATGCCAATGTTTGACATATTGGTCAATTAGACAATCAGGAACACAAATCTGTCCTTGCCAAAATGACTTGTCGCCTTGGATTTTGAAATCAGACGCCTCTTCAGAGTCGTAGGGCTTGTCCCCTTTCAACTTGTGGTATACAGACCCAAAGAACCTGTCCTCCTTGTACATCTTCGTCCAATCCACATAGAGGAAGGAAGTTTCCTTGTCCTTTTGTTGTGGAGGGAGCGTGGATTTCGCCTTGGATCTTGTCACTGGAAACACATTAAGGAGTGGCAGCGCCGACTCAGAGTCAGAGTTAACTCCTGCAGTCTGATCTGCCTTAGTAATCTCCTTGCATCTGACCAATTCACACTTCATCCGATTTTTAATTGAACATTGGAGACAATGTTTCTTGATCAGTGCTTGTTCCTCCTTGTAAAACTCGATCACTTCAGCTTTATCCGTCGCTGTCCCATGAAAACTCACTTCAGAGTAAGCCTCTGAGGCTGGGTAGGCCCAGCGACTCAGGGCGTCCGCCACTGTATTGTAGCGACCCGGAATGTAAGTCACATGGAGGTGAAATCTGCTGAGAGTTTCATGCCAGCGGCCTCTCCTCCCAGCTGGTCCACCAGGGGTATCCACATGTTCTGTCCTCCAGGTCTCCAGTGACTTGTGGTCAGTCAGTACCTCAACGCGATGGCCCAAGATCCAACCTTCATAATGCCGTAAGGCACAAAGGATTGCGTAGGCTTCTTGTTCCCTTGGACTCGAATTTTGCTGTCCTGTTGTAAACTTGCGAGACCAGAAAGCCAGAGGATGATGCTGACCTTCGTCATCGACTTCTTCGATCGTAGCACCAATGGCGTAACGACTGGCGTCTGTACGAATATAAAAAGGTCTTCCATCCAACCACGGAGTCTTTAATGTAACCACATTTGCCAGTGCTTCCTTGAGACCAGTAAAGGCCTCTTCGCATTCTGGCGTCCACTTGAGCTTGACTTGAGATCCCTTCTTTCCTTGTATTTTGCCAACCTTGAGTAACTCTGTCAATGGACCAGAGAACTTGGCGTAGAGAGGAAGGAACTCGTGGTAGTAATTGCAGCATCCTAAAAAGGCACGAAGCTGCGTGATGGTTTTAGGCCTTTCCCATAGCTGCAGGGCAGCCATTTTTCCTGGGGCCGGTCTTCTTGTCCCATCTTCCAAGAAAGAGCCACAAAACTCCACGCTCTGGAGCAACATTTTGCCCTTCTTCGGTCCACACACGAGCTTCTCTTGTCGAAGGACTTCGAGAACTTTGCGGACTTGTTGTTCGTGCAACTTCAGGCACTCATCAAAGTTTTTTCCAAACGGCGTGGCAATCAGAAGGTCGTCAATGTAGATGCTGCCGAATTCTTGTAAATACAGAGACTTGTGCTTCTGAAATAAAATAGTCTCCATCATCTTCTGGAACATCGACGGCGCATTCTTCAGACCCATCGGCAGTACAGTCCACTGGACAGTGCCACAGGGCGTGCACATTGCCGTCAAATGCCTATCCTCCTTTCGAAGTGGCATTTGGTGAAAGCCATGGTGCAAATCCATCACAGTAAAGAGCTTACCTTTGGCTCTCGCGGCGATCTCCTTCTCGATTAAAGGAAGGGGATGCAGGTCAGGTACCGTGGCGGCATTCAAAGCTCTGTAATCCACCACTAGACGCCAAGCATCTATGCTGGATTGGTCAGCAGGTGGGGGTTTTGGCACAGTAAATGGTGCTGAACACCACTCAGAACTCATGCAGCCCTCCAACCAACCAAATTCATAGAGATTGCGCTCAATAATCTTTCACAGGGCATCTGCTTTGGTGCCGTGGGGATAGAATGGACGTTGTTTGTGCACCTTTGAGCCTTGGATTATCTCAATCTTGGCTTCCCCATTTTCACATCGAATCGGGGGGTTTTTCCACATCTTCCCACTCAGCACGTCATCTTTATAATCTTCGAACACTGCGTCCCTTCTTGCAGATATCTTGTCTCCGTCGACCTGATTCCCACATTTAATCACCGACATTATGTCCACCAATTTGCGAATTGTTGGTCGTGGTCTCATATTCTTGGCCACTTCATTCCAAACTTCTTCGTCGCATTGTTGGCGGATGAAGCTCATCTGAGCTCGCTCCTCCGTGGGATCCCACCAATGAAGGGGGTCCACGAATGTCTTGAAGGGATGTTCGGACAAATTCAGCTGCATTCCTGTCAATTCAGGCGAGATTCTTGGAGATTTGTCATCATTCTTACTTGAAATCTTGACATTTTTGGCTTGATTCGTGTCTGATGGGGACGAATTGTAATGGATGGAGGCGTTCTCTTGAGGGACGCCGATTGTCCTTCCCTCCTTCCGCGACGATACGTCGGGATTCCGCTCTCAATCGTCTTGATCCACTTCAATTTCGTCGATTCTTGAGGAATTTGAGATGACCTCTTCTGTTCCCATTTCACTGTCATCTTGCCAATAATCTCCCAGATTCCCGTCAACTAAGCACGCCAACGTGCTCCACCAACGCTGTGGCAAAGACTTGCCATTGTCTTCGCAATACAGCTTCACTCCCTTGTGAGGTAGCTCGACAATGTCGATTGAAATGTCCATAATGTCTTTGAACCAAGATTGTTTTGGCCAATCGGGGACAATTAAAATCGCCTTTGCGCCGGATTGCTTCAGCTTCTGCACCACACGAGGAGAAACGTCGAAGGGTACATTGATCCACAAAGGTTCAGACCAGTCATCACTCCAGGCATCGTCGTAGAACTTTGGAAATCTTTTATTCTTCTTGTTTGCAAAGGCATCAACTTCAGGACGAAAATTGTGGTTCCTTTCGAAATAATCCACCAGAATGTCCCGCCATTTGTCGACTACACGATAGCAAACTGACTTCCACTTCTTGCAGTTCAATGATTCCACCTTTCCTTGTTCGAATTCTTCTTGATTCCCTGTCCATTCCTGCCCATCCTGCTGAATATGCAGCTTATTTCGCTCCTTGAATTGGTGAATACTCTTGGTATATGGGTGCAGATAATACAAGTCAGACGGGTCGCTGGTCGACGGATCTTGGAGGAAGCATGTCCTGTGTCCCATGGGCGACACAAGGTGAGCGTGAAGCCATGGTTGACCCAAGAATAAATCATACTTTATGCTGGCTTCATAGAATTTTCCAGAAAACCACTCCTCCGTGACCGTCTCCTCCACGCTCCACACAGATTGTTTCACCAATCTGACCGCCAATTCTGCCTCTCTGTCGCCACCGTCAAGGCGATGTTCGCTGACTCCCTCCAGCTGGACAGGTGTCGAGGACATTCTCGCCTCGTCCTCCTGCAGAAAGCCTTTCCTTACCAGATTGACCTCTGAACCATTGTCAATCAGACATTTGGCAAGTTTAACCTTACCATCTGTCGTCCTGACCTCGATCCAGCAGACAAACTGGCGCTGCTTGCGTCGCTGGACAGCGCTGAGGACCCAGGCAGGGTGAAGGAGGCCGGAGGAGCGCGCCAGCCGATCCCAGCAGCGTCCATCCACCGCCCCAACTACCCTGATGGGCTTTGTTTCCTGCCACTCAACCCCAGTGTTGGGAATTGGGTCAAGTTGGCTTCCCTATTGCCATTCTTCTTCGTCCTGTACTTGTCCTTCGTCAACCCATTCTTCTCCTGCTTCGACGGCATTGACTCCTTTTCCACGTCCACGACCACCAAATGACTTTCCACCACCACCTTTCTTACCTCCTTGGCCTTTGTTGTTGGAGGTGTTGGAATTGGGGCTGGATTCGTTGGATCTGCCCTTGCCTCGACCTCCAGTATCCTTGTTGTTGCCGAAGGTCTTGTTTGCTGGCGTCTCCGTATACGGGGGGTTGCCATTCACCTTGGAATCATCTTGATTCCCGGACTTTCCTTGTCCCTTTCCACCCTTTTCGCCAGATTTTCCACCAGATTCTCCACCAGCATCGGTCCATCTTGAGCCACTTGGATCTCCGCCCTGCTGCGAGTAATCCTTTGGTGTCCAGTCTCTGTTCTGTCCTTTGGACTGCCCTTTACCCTTTCGCCTTCCATGCTGGTCAGCATCTCGTGCTCCATCCTGCTGGGGATTTTTGGGAGAATTTTGCCTTCCATCCATTTTGGACTGAATTGTCTTGAGATCTGAGGGCGTCCACCTGTGATCTGCGGTCGTGTGAGTTGCCGCTCGACCTTCCATTCCAAGGGCAATGCACACGGAGCATTTCTTCTCACCAACGGCACTGACCTTGCCTCCGAAGCCTTGTGCATCCTGTGACTTCTGGCATTCTAAGTTTGCATACTTTTCAAGTTGGTCCCAGATCTGCTCGACTCCATAGGAGAAGATCCACGGCCGCACCTTCAAAGCTGTTCCCTTATACTTCACTTCTGCATCCACCATGCTACAGAAAAACTCCGACTGTTCAGAATCATGGAAACCGACTCTCCATCTGCCCTCACGAATAGTGATTTCCTTCAATCCCGTAGCACTGATAGAGTGTAGCAACTCACGAACTGCCATTTTTCCCATAGTCTCCGGCAATCCTCGGACTTCAACCCAGTTGCCCAGGACTTTTTGGTCCGCCTGAGAGTCCCTGATGTTCTGCTTGGTCTCTGGCGTGAGCTTGCTCAGGAGGATCTTCTTCATTTCGCCTTCAGAAAGTCCTCCTCCCGAGTTCTTCGCCTCTTGCACCAAAAACTCCCAATCTTGCCTTGCTATTTGGATCGCTTTAAGAAACAATTTCTTGATCGCCCTGAAGTTCTCAAGACGGTTCCTGTAATGATCTTCAGGAAGTCGAGAGCCTTTCTTCTTGAGACTTCGATACAACTCTTCATAAGTCAGGGGATCTCCTTGATTCTGCCTTTGCACATAAAGATTATATGTACTTTCTCTGAGTTTGCCAGTCAAACAGTCCCTCAACCCGAGAATCCAGAGTTCCTTGTCCAGTTTCTCCGTCTGCAGCCAGACCATGAACTGCCTCTCGAAGGACGCCCAGCAGCTTGGGTGTCCTGAGAACTTGGGCTGCTTCATCACCGAACCTCTGAGCCTCATGTGCAACGGATTGAGGAGGTGGTTCAGGTTGAAACCTGTGGATGTGCCAACCGGATTGACGAACACTGGGTTGACGGCGGCGCCTCCCATTGCCTGTGCTTGCGCAACTGCGGCCGCCAACAACGCCTGGTCCACAGTAGGCTGCACGAACGGCGTTGGTTGTGCTTGATGCAGCCTCATCTCCTTCAATTTCTTCTGCCTTACCTTCGTTTTGGCCTCATTTTCCTTCTTTTCTTGGTCCTTCTTCTTCAAGGCCATTGATCTCTCCTTCACGGTGGTCCTTGCTTCTCCATCAATATCAGCAACAGTACCAACAGACAGTACAGACCTCTCCAACGAAGATTCTCCTCCTTCAGTACCCTGATTGAACCCAATAGGACTTGTAAATCCAATAGGGGGGATACCAGAATTTCCAATAAAAGCTGGGTGTGAACCGGTAAAAGCTGGGGGTGGCGGAGAATGTGGAACGCTGTAAGGCGTGGATGCAGGTGCAGCTGAGAAGGTAGGTGCTGGGTGATTTGCCATCGTAGGCGCTCGTCCAGTGAGCCCAGTAGTGCTCAGATTTTGTACCAGATTGGTCAACTTCTGCAGCTTCTGCTCCATCTCCTTCCACGTGCTGTCGTCATCCCTCTTTTTCTCCTTGGCGGCCTTCTTCAGCTCCTTCACCCTGTCTTCCAGCGACGAAACCTGGCGTCGACAGGAGCAGTCCTTGGCACACTCGCCACAGGACGGGCATCTTGTCCCTTTTCCCTTGCTTCTTACCTCGTCGACCCAAGTGTCAACACTGGAGGTAGAGCTGGGGAGTTTGGACAATTGCTCCCTGGAGAGGTGAGAATGTGTCGAATCACACCTCATCTCGTCGTCCTCTCCGTCGTTCGGACCCCAGGCGCCTGACGGACCAGCGTGCGGATGCACATTGTGGCCTCTCTCCTCGGCAATGATGGCCATCTGCACCATCACGGCAGCCTGGTGGTCGAACTGGTCCATCAGCTCTTCCCAATCCTCTTGTTCCTGCAATGTGGCGTCGAATCGCAGGCGGCCACTGTCCCTGATGAACTGGCACGACGCCCTGAACCAGTCCCTCAGGCGGCCTCGATAGCCTGCCTCCGTTAGTAGCCAATTCTGGCGATTCAGGAACTCCTGATTCCAGATTTCCTGGAAGTGATTTTCCCAGTAGTCACCGGAAATCTCATCCATTCCAGTATTGGATGGCTCTCCTTCGCTGCTGTCTTCAAGATCAGGTAGCGCGTGAGAGCTGGAACCACATTCACTCGAGGAGGGAGATTCTCGACCGGGTTTAAGGTTGGGTGGGGCGTTCACACAACAATCAGCACAAGTATGAACTCCAGGCCAATGTCTATGGCCACAGTAAGCACACTCAGAAGGGTGATCTTCGGTTCTCTGGGGAGATGCCACAAAGGTAACCTCGGGGGGAACACGCAGTGACTCAGAACGAGTAATAGCCCCACTAAAGTCCGATGATCCAAGGGTGTCTGTGGAGATTCCAGAAGCAGAGTCATGATTTCCTCTGCTACCATGTAACCGCTGCATAGTGGCGGATCTTTCTTCTAACTGCGAAGCCTGTAGCCTTGATGCCCCAGGGGTCGTAACGCCCGACACTGCCCCTGATATCTCCGAACCCAACTGACCCTCTTCAGACCCATATCCAGCCTCTGGGAGCGACACATGCGAAGCACTGGTAAGTCCTTTGAACTCCATGGTGGAATATGAATAGTCAGAAAACCCGGTCTACAAAAATGGAGCAGACATAGAATCTCAATGCGCATTCATCGCACATAATGACACAACGTGAAATCATTCGAAATAATTTAAATAAATCTGATTGGTAAATCACGAAAAACAAATGCGACTCGACACGCGCGCAAAGGCGACATCTGGCGGCGAAAGGACAACATAAAAACAAGCGGAAAATTTACTGCACTAATGTACATCTGAGAATCATTGGAATTCTGATCACGTTGATGTATAATCTGAGTGCTGTCACTGCTGCCGTTACAAGCGCGGGAGCCCACGGTGGGCGCGGAGGAAATGCGGGGACCCCTGCAACGGACAGCAACGCCAACACCAACGGGGGAAGCTGGCAGGGGAGCGGACCTGCCGGCAACACAGCGTGCTGACCCACCGGACATGGCGGCACACGGAAGCGGCGAGGCGTTGACCACTGGCCAGCCTGACACGGAGCCTGAAGGACCAATGCCTGACACCGAGTGTGAGGACGGCCTCCGCCCACAATCAGCCACAGGTCACGCGGGCGCCGCCCCCCTGGCAAACCTCGCACCTCACACCGACGCAAGCATGCCAGGAGGCGCCGCTGCGAGACCCACCGGAAGCCCGCGCGATGTCAGAGACCCGGGAAGCCACACCAGACACGTCCCCCCCACATGGTTCCAACACCGGCGGCACCAGGCATCCAGCCGGAGCCACGACGTGACCATGCGGAGGCCACACCCCTCACGATACCACACCAGACACACCTGCAGCGCGATTACACCGCCCTGGGCGGGTTACCGCTGCAGGTGAGGAGCACGCGGCCGCAAGCGGAGCGGCAGACCGGACCACTAACGAGCGCGGTGCCCCAGGAGGTGGCGCGCGCGTGGAAGCGGCCAACAACACCGCTAGCGAGCCTACTGGCCCGCCGTCGGGGACCGCCCTGCTCTGGGGGCCCGGACACATGGACTACGCACGCTTGGAGGGCGACGCCAGCCGCCCCGGCGATCAAGCGGAACAAGCGGAGTCCCGAGACCTGGGCCTATCGATCCCCAGGCTTACCGCAGGGGAGCAGCTCGCCCTGGCAGTCAGCATCCCATGGCTGCTTACTTCGCGGTCCCGCCACCTCGCGGAGGGAACCCGCACCATGGCAGACGTCACCTTTGGCCATTGGACGGGGCACACGCCCCCCGCCACCATGGACCACCCCGGCCAATGGCACTATGTTGCCACCCGGCTCATGGCGCATATGGGGGCCTAAAACCCGGATGAAATGAATGGACTGCACTGGCAGTGGCACCAGCGCGCCGCCCTGCGCATCCGTGCGATCATGCGGGAGCACGACATCTGGGACATCCCTGGGTTACTAAGCTACCAAGGACACGCCTCAGGCCGGCGGCGGCCGCGGTCCGAAGATGTCCTGGAGCCTCCCAGGCAGGCGGCGCGCCGTAACTCCCCGGAACGCCCAGGGGGGCCACCACCGGAATGCGTTCCCCCTCTGGCACATACAGAAGCCCCCTGCGACTGTTCGCCCCGCGGAGGGGCCCGGGCAGTCCTCACACCTCGGGGATGCAAGGCGGCACACCGTAACAACACCAAGAGACAAGGAACCCTGGCCGATCCCGTCGCCGCAGCCGCACGCCGCCTCCCGCGGCACGGCGAGTCGTCTTCCATGAGGGTATAGACAGGGTCCAGGGGGGCCCCAGCGACCCCCACGCCCAGCGGACATCATCTACCACCGATCCCCGACGCCAGTCCAAGAGGCCCCGCACCGAACGGACACACATCCCCACCATTCTCAGGCCAGTCGAGCGCGGGCGACATGCAGCGCTTCACGCGGGCCCCCGCCGGGTGGCGGATGGAGCATCCAGCTCATCCGCCGCCTCCCTCCCGGGGTCAGCGGCCGACCCGCTGTCGGGGGGACCACAGGCCACGGACACGGGGCCAAGGGAGCCTGCGGCCGACCCCAGGCCTGCTCAACGAACGGCGGGACACCCCCCCCCCAAAGCCCCCAAACTGCGAAGGCACGGGGGACACATCGCAACAAGGGGGGCAGGACGCGAGCAGCCCAAGGGCGGACGCAGAAATGACAGAGACCTCCGGCCCTCAGGAGTCCGCTGACCAACTGCCCGCCGCCACCACCTGCTCGGTGCCCCAGCAGCAGGAGCCCTCCACGGAGGGCGTGCCTAGGGGACACCCTGGCACCACCTCAGGGCACCCCTCCCCGACTAACGCCGCGCTCGACCAGGACCGGGTGACCATGCCCCCCTGACCCCCCCGGCCACCGCAGCAAAGGGGCACACGTCCCTTCGACGACGCGGAACTGAGAGCGCTCTACGGCATCCACACTTCCACACCCTCGAGCGAGCTGGTGGCAGCCCTCCGGGAACACCTCCGTGACGGCAACCTGGACAGGCTCTTCGCCGTGGTCCCCCTGCCACACGCTGCAACAACCGACATCTTTGTGCGGCAGCTCCAGGCGCTCGTCACCCCCGGGGCACAGGTCTCAGACGACCTTGTTGAAGCGTGGATCTCGTGGTTCATCACCCACCAACCAGCCCAAGGGGGCGTGTGGGTCGCACACCTGGGCCGGGTACACACGCTCATAGCAACGCCAACGGACATCAGACCCGCGCCCAGCACCGGGGGCTGGGAGCGGGCCGCCCCGCTGCCGAGACCCGAAGCCCTCCGCATCCCACCAAACGAAGGCCTGGCGGCATGGGAAAGCGGGGCTGCCCGCGACAGGGGGCGTAACCTCACGAGCCTGGCAGCGCGCTACCCGGAAACGGCGCGCGCACTGCCCACGCCGCGCGAACGTGACCCCAGCACCATCGCCATGATCGTGTTGGAGAATGGCCACTACTACCAAGTGCGGATCGTCCCGCGCCCGCAGGAGAGCCACTGGAGCTTGGAGGCCGTCGACTCCATGCTCCCGGCGACCACAGCCCTGCCGGACAGCCCCACCCCCCTGCTCAAAGGCCAGCCCCCGGACCCCCTAACAGCCATCGTGTCGGGGACGGCCGGCACCTGGCACACAGGCCATGCCCTCTACTGCCTCTGGCGGTGGGCGCAGCGCCGCTGGCCACACACCAGGGTATGGTCAGCGACGTGGGGGTTCTACCTCGACGGCCGGCAGCAGTTGGAAGCCATCCCGGAACGGACAGCAGAGACCCCCACTGCGCCCAACCTGTGCCCCGTCTTCGCGATCCACCAGGTCCGGGTGCTGGCGCTGGGCGAGCAACTGCAGCCCACCATTCGCACTGAGACGGAGGCCCAGGCGGCACACGCGGCCCTGGTACACGGAATCTTCAGTGCCCTCCGCAGCGCCCTTGTGCGAAGCATGAGAAACCCCCCAGGGTCTGAAACGCAGCCAGCCACAGGACCTACAGCGACGAAGCACCGCCACATGCGCGCGATGCGAGTCCCGCACCGGCCATACGCAAGGGAGGGGACGACACGACAGCCGCGGGATCACCTCCTCTCACCGGAGGACCCGGCGATGGATGTCACACCAACGGCTGCGGAGTCGGCCGTCAACCGCGACGACCCCGGGCGAGCCAGCCTCACCCAAGAGGACTCCCTCGTGCAGCCCGACAACGCGCGGCAGCGCAACACACCCCAACAACACCTGTCGGTCGGGCACACCGACGCGAAAGACGTCAACCTACCCGGCACGTGCAACGAACACCCAAGGAGTAGAGGCTAGCCTTAGCAGCCCATGGTGCCGGACACGAACAACAACCCTCCCACATCCCCCGGGCGGGGGCCACGCTTCCCGGATCCCCGCAACCCGCCTGCAACAGAGAAAGGGGCGGCGCCAACCTGGGACCCGTCCTTCCACCTGACCCTCCTCTCCTGCGAACCGGATCCGCAAGAGGCCGGGCCAAGGGGCCAGCCAAACACGAGGGACCCACGGCCGGGCCGATGACCACGAGAATTTTATCGAACAATCGTCCAGAATGATACCTTCCGAGGCGAGATTCAAGGGATGCGTGCACCGCGGAAACCGGCGCACACCTCCTCCGGGAAGGTAAAACGCCTGGGACGCTGGGGGGGATTCAGCACATGTAACCTGCGAGAATGGTACGAGGGACACACTCCCCGCAGAAAGCTAACAGCGTCAAGAAGCGAGAGGGGGGCTGCAACACTGCCCGGTATTCCTGTCGTCCGAAACCCCACCCGGGGCACGCAAGGGACCACAGGCTCGCCACACGGGGCAACGCCGACCCCCTCCAGACTGGCACGGATGTGTCACGCCGAGCCCAGCCCGCCACGCTGGACGGAACGTCGCGGCACGAAAGCACAAGACGAGCCACCCTAACCATCCTAACCGTCAAAGTCAGCACTGCGACACGGACTCACCAGCCGCATGACCCGCAAGACACGGCACGATACGGGGCACGGCAGGCAGGCAGGCACAAACACGAGCACCGCACCACCGAGCCGAAACAGCACCCTGGCCCTAGTGACCCCTTTTGCACACCATGGTGCCATGTCCTATGTTCAGCCGGTGTTCAACTGACTTCACCTGGGCCCTTGAACCACCCCTGAACAGCGGTTGAACACCCCCACCCCGCGTAGTGCAATTTTACCGAAAATTAAACTTTTGACGTATCACCATGCCATTCCAAACCATCCATGACGATGTACCATGCTTTTAACAACATACTAATGCCCAATGCACTATTCCATGCCATACCCCTCACATTGCCACTCCCTTTCTATCATGTCCAAGAGTAGCGTCAACGCCACCTTGGTGTTCAACCATGCGGTTGAACACCCCACTTGACACATTCCCCTAAGCTTTGACCTTCATTGTGGTCCTTTGGCTCCCATTCTATCGTTGATGGTGTTCAGAGGTTTTTGCAGTGTGCACCTGCCTTATCCAAATCAATTATAACCACAAAACCATGGATTTTCTGCTACTTTCATATTGCCGCCCATACGCGTTCGGCCATGTTCAACTGCGTGTTCAACCGCGCGGTTGAACACGGTTGAACACGGTTGAACACGGTTGAACACACACTGGAGCGCGTTAGGAGAAATGCCGCACGTAATCGCAATCACACAACAATGGCACCAACAATTCACGTCAAATTGGATGAACAATCCCAGTGCCTGTCACCATGGGAACCCCAGGTCCAGGAGTTCAGTGCGCATCGGAGCGGGAAGGCGGTGCCACGCGATAGATGTATACGCCACAATGGCATACCTTTCACCCTCCCATCGCTCCGGCCCATGCGTACGCCACGCATTGAAAATCACCCCCTTTCGTGCATCCACAACAACCCCTTGCACAATTTGACGCCCACATTGCATCCATGCTTGACGCTGCGCCCCCCCCTCCCCCCCACCACCCATCCACGCCGTAGTAAAGAAACCACCACCACGGAAATCACCCACCGCCACCACCCCACTCAACGCGGAGTCATCCCTTGGATGTTTGTGTACATCCATGGGTGCACATCCGTTGCCCCACACGATGGAAATTGCGGTGTAACTGAGGGCCGGTAAACAAACCGTGAGGAAATTATTTACAAGGCGCACAACATGTGCATCATCATGTGTCCTCTTAGACATGCCCACGTGTGTAAACGTCGGAAACTTCCTTGTTGCTCCCCATAGGATCCGGCGGTACTCTCCTCCATGTTTCTTCTTGTGGAGCCATCCCTTCAAGCCTTGTAAGGCTTCATGGACCTTGTCGGCTAGTCACTTTGAGTCCACGGCCCATAGCGCTTGCGTCTCCGGTCCGACCTCCTCCTTCCCATCATTGGCACACTCCTTCTCCCTTGTGCTCGCCATTGCCCTTTCGCTCCCACCTTCGTGCATGCCGTCTTGAGGTCCACCTTCCTCCTTTGCATCATCTCCAACATGAGGTCGTTCATTCTCCTTGGCATCGTGCTCCACCTTGGGGTCGTTGAGGGCATAGGACATGCCCTCCTTGTTGGCATCGTCCACGGACGTGCCCTCCTTGTTCGAATCCTCCACGGACATGCCCTCCTTGTTGGAATCGTCCACGTCATTTGAAGTGCTCTCCTTCATGGGATCCTCGGAGTCCTCCTTGGTGCCATTGTCCGACGCATTGGTGGTACTTCCCGCGATTGCTTCCGTGCTTGCGATTGCTTCCGTGCTTGCCCCATCTTGACCTCCATCTTTTGTATCTCCGCTCTCGGTTGCCGCGTCTTGGCCTCCATGTTTTGCATCTCCGCTCTCGGTTTCCTTGTCGTGGCCTCCATGTCTTGCATCTCCGCTCTCGGTTTCCTTGGTCGCTTTCTCCATGTTCTCCTCCCACTTCGCCAACATGGCCTTTGCCTCATCCTCGCTCGTGAACGCTGTGTGGCGGAGGCGCACAATGACTGGCCACGTGACGTTGGCCTCACTCTGCTCTCCGGGCCATTGGGGGGGGAGTTTCACCATCTCCTCCCCCTTCCGTGGCTTGGGGTCGTCCTTCGTTGGCTTTGCCACGGCGCCCACTGCGATGCGGTGGCGCTTGTCTGGACCCTCGGTCAGCACCCACCGTACTGCGGATCCCGCTGGCAACCCGAACTTCTCACGTGCCTCTTGGCGCTTCTCGTCGAGGCGGCGTTTTTCCTCCAATCGTTGCACTTTCACCATCTCCTATGCAAAAGCGTTGCAGAGAGTTCAACCGAGTTCAACCGCGTTCAACCGTGTTCAACCGACCGGTTGAAGTGTTCAACCGTGTTCAACCGTATTTCACGACGTACCGCCACACACTATAGCACCGGCATGCTTCGACGTTGTGAAGGCGCATTGCAACCAAATGTAGAGGCATATGCATACGCAGGAACATGGGGACATCACCTCTTCCGCTGGTGCGCTTGCTTGCACCGTGGTACTTGTGCTTGCACTTGTCTCCATTGCGCCACTTGCCTCCATCGCGCCACTTGCCTCTGTCGCGGCACTTGCCTCCGTCGCGCCACTTGCCTCCGTCACGTTCGGTGTTGACCGTTGTCCTTCCTTTGCTCCCACATTTGCGTTGTTGGCGTCTTTGGGCCGCAGAGATGCCTTCTCCTTCTTGTCCTTGTCCTTTTTGTCCTTCTTTGGTTTTGCTTCGATCTTCTTCTTCTTGTTTGCCTTGGGAGCCTCCTTTTTCTTGGGAGGTGTCCACCCCTCATCATTGTCCGACAATTGGCTTGCACTTGACCCTTTTGAGTCGGACGACGAGTCCGCTGACGTTGCCACCCGTTGCCGCTTTTTGGAATGCACTCCCCGCCCGTCCTTCTTCTTCTTCTTGTCGGTTTTGTCTTGCACCCTTTGTTTGAGCGCAGTTTGCGCTTGGAGGAGCAAAACCTTTGGGCTTGCACTTCCCCCCTTTGCTTGTGGAATTGCCTTTGGTGGAGGCTTCAAGAGTCCACGAATGGGGACGTGGACTTTTGGCTCTTCTCGGAAGGGTGATGTTGGGCTCTCTGCCTCGTCGACCACGGGATTTTCACTCTTCACGTCTCCATGATCCGGCGCAAACCATGCATTAGAATTCTCCCACCACGTGCCATCGTCGGTGTTCACGTCATCCCTCAATTCCTCCTTCACGCCAAACATTGGTTGGGGGAATTGCTTCCCCTTGCCCGACTGACTCCGATGCTTTGGGGTGGACTCCATGGGTGTGCCAATCGCATGTGTGTCAATCGCATGTGGGGACCCGCCATGTGCAAGCTCTTGGAGTGCGCGATGGAGTCCTCGGGTCCATTTCTTCACGAGGGCGTCGCGATCGGAAACCCGTGCACCTGGCCCATGCCACCATTCATCGATGGGTAATGGCGGCCATGCTCCATGGAGCATGACCGCCGGTCCGCGTTTGTCAATGACGAACATGTGGGGTGGGACGTCTTGGGCCGATAACTAAGAGAGATGAGCGGTTGAATGGGGTTGAGGTGCGAAACCGACCGGCTGAACACCGGTTGAACACATGTGGCCACCACCTCATATGCACGGCACCCTCAGCGCACTAACACAGGGTATTCAATTATTGAACCATGTATGCATCCCAGACATGCAGGTCTCAATGTCCTAGCCACCAATTGCCCAAAACATCCACTCCGAACGTGTCACACACGGACTGTATCCATACTCTCTCCGTTCGCTTTGCTTCAACTGCCCGGTTGAACACGGTTGAACACCGGTTGAACACTTGTTGCACACACCTGCTCCACGCCTCGCATCATTGACGAAGTGCTTGTGGCCGCATTGGGTAGTGTGGTTGGTGGTGCAACCGCTGCAGGTGCCTCCTCCATGCTGGACTTCTTGCTGCGCCCGCCACTTGATATGGTTCCCCCGACCTCGACCATGGATGGCGGTGACGCGTTGTAGTTGGTGGCGTCGGAGGCGTCATACCAATTGTGCGGCACGGACTCCACGTTTTTAAAAAAGAATTGCGGCCCATGGCCCTTGCCATGGCCGCCACTTCGGCCAGCACACCCAGGGCCGGTCCATTGGGGTGCCACTGCAGTCCCCAGCCCGTAGGATTCCCATACCCTAAAGAGGGCATGGAGGGCGGTCTCCGACAACGTCATGGCAATTCCGGGGCGCGTGCTCAAACCAATCCTCAAAAGTTTCCACTCGGCCCAATTCTGGGCTGTGAGTGCTTTCGTTGTCCACGGGTGGCTCCGGTGGCCATGGAGGTCATACTGGGCGTTTTTTTTCATCCACACCCCGACACTCCTCCGGTACATGAACCGGGGTGTGATGTCCCGGAGCCATCTCCATTGAGGGGAGTCATCCGCCAACGACGATGAGTCGTGGCACACCCCAAATTGGGTCAACTCCTCCTTCGCTGGGAACAAAGCATCCAACGCTGGGACCACTTGTGGCAAAGGCAAGGATGCTCCTCCTGTTGTACCCCCGCCTATCGGCCCCGTTGATCCCGTAGGCCCACTTTGGGTCGGCGCAATTACATTTGGGTGTGGCAATTGCGGCGCGGCCAATTGCGGTGGTCCCAATTGCGGCACTTGGGCACCTTGTGGTGCTTGCGGTCCTTGTACCCCTTGTGCGGCTTGTAAGAACTGCATGAGTGCGAGCCCAATCGCTTGTTGCGCCGACGCTTGTTGTCCTTCCATGACCCCCCCCTAAAAACAAAGAAAAATAGACACTCGCGCGGTTGAACATGCTTGCACACCTCAACCGACCGGTTGAACAACTTGAAGTGCCGCTGAACACGGTTGCACACGGAACACGGAGCATAAAGTATGAAGCACCAACGACAAACCACATAGCCCACACCTAGAGTTTGATCATTCTCCACCCGCACTCGTACGTTCCCACCGTGGTAGCTCTTTTGCCAGAAAGATCCTTTCGTGCGCTTGTTTTAGCATGCGCTTATCACGAGCTACACGCCCACCGGGGCCACCGCCACGCCCACTTGAGCATAAGAAGTGGTCTTTTAATATATAGTTTAGTGATTCTACTATATCCCCACTAAACATTCCCGCCCCCCATGGGTAAATATTTTGCAGAACCTCCGTAGCCTCTCTTCTAAGCCACAAAAGGTAAGGTGACCGCTTATGCGGACAAATTAATTTCTGAAATCGACGTGCCACACGTTTACACTTTGAAAGGGCCGCGGCCTCGTAGCGCCATGATTGCATGGCCGTCAAAAGGTTTGCCATTTCTTGTACAATAGATATATACTTTGGAGGCAACTTCATGGTCTTACCTATTATTGTCCAGTTAGCGAGGAGACGCCATGTCTCCTCACCGTCCGGGCTTGCCTTACCTTTGAGACTAATATTAGTCTTAGATTCATTCAACACGGTTTGCACGCGTGCACGGACAAGAGGCGGCAAACGTTTGCAAAACGCGCGAATGAAGTGTGTAAGATAGTCGCCAAGTCGGATCACCAAGTGCAAAATGCACATCACAATGAACCGTGTGCGGTCATCCACGCGGAGCATTGGTTTTGAAGTGCACCCTTTGGCCGTAGTGCAATCCAAACCTTTATCGTACAAAGCGCGGAATTTTCCATCAAGGTGCGTTGTGCGCCGCACCTTAGTGTTCATCCATCGTTCACGCCTACTACACCATGTGGAAAAAGAGTAGATGCTTCCAATGGCAAAGTAAGGCGACAATCCTAAAAGTAGACGCAACCATGGAGAGTCTCCACCCAACATGATTCGTGCACGATAATAAACATTATTCATTTGGATGTATCCACTATCAATGATAGTTTGGATGTGTTGCAACGTGGCACAAAATAAGACACGCATTGCTTCGTCGTCATGTTCAGATGTCAATGCGACATCCAATGTCCAATTATATTGAAGAGTGCGGGCCTTTTCCATGTGATTGGCAAAGCCAATCGCAATTTGCACCCATGGGCGTGAGCCACATGGGAACCCGTCGCCTCTAATTATGATGATGAATAATTGCTCGCCATCGATCATTGGAAAGTCCATGGACTCCATGAGCTCCTTTTGTGTTGCGACATAATTAAAGAAATGCGGTAAGTCCCATCGTACACCAACTTTGCCATTGTGAATAGTGGTTTCCAATTTTTGCGCCTTACCCAATCGTTGCCATTCACGGTGCATACGCTTGAAAGATGGAAATGGGTGCACCCAATGAACATCCAACTTTTCTTGGGCAGCTTTTGTTCGCCGGTTGGCCCAAGATATTAGATTCTTGTACCTAAATTTGAGGCATGTTAATTCGAACAAAGTGACGCGCACAACGTGAACGTTGGTGCACAACGTGAGCGTTGGTTGAAATCGTTCAACTTGTTCAACCGGGCAGTTGAACATGACTTTAACAAATGTTCAATTTGTTGTTTTCATGAAAAAACACTTGATGGTAGCATGTAAATGGGGCCAAAATTGCATGTGGAAGAAGACATATACATGATAGTTCGATGAAACCTAGGTAGGCACTCTATGTTGCACAAACATGAGTCGCATTTGTTTCATATGTGTTCAACCGCACACTTGAACGCATCTCGCATACGGTTGAACACTCCTTGCATACATGCAACGCACCATGGTATGCATGTAGGACATGTAGAGCACCTATTTTTCGGCATTTCCAAGTCAAGGATCAACCGGACGGCATCCTTGGGTGTAAACACCCTTTCCATGACCTTCCGGTCATTGCGTCGACTACGCCGCCCACTACCCATTCTAGTCTTGAGGCGTTCCCATAGTGTACGACCACCCTTGGATGCGGTGAACAAGTTGACCAAATCACTCATCAATTCATCCGATTGTAATCCAGTGTAGTGATCTGCAATACATTGCTTCAAATTTGACGTTGGCATTTTTGATTGTAAAATGAGAGGGATCCTTGCATACAAGTAAGAAACCACAATGGGGAATCTCTTGGTGCTCTAATTTGTTCTTATTGTTACGTTATTTTTGGTGACACTACCATATTGCACAAAGGTGAATTTAAATATTCTTCAATTCAATGCGTCATGTATATTAATTAACCACTGTTGAACGCTTGATCGCGTGAGCACGCGCCACCGATTGGCGCGATAGGCCAGTTGAACTGTTCAACCGCGTTCAACCGAGTTCAACTGGGGGGTTGAACAGCAACATGCTGTTCAGCTGGGTTCAACCGCTGTTCAACCGCTACGCTCAAAGGTGTGCAAAAGGGGTCACTAGGGGGGGCTCCCATGGGGAGCACGGGGACGCACCAAGGGGGACCGACTGGGCCTTGCCTCCGACGGGGGGTGTACATATGAATGGCGCAGGCGAAGCTGAAAGGACGGCCAAAGAGCACCGTGAAGTACCAGATGATGGGTTGTGCATGTAACGCTGCCAGGGCAGGGCAGGGAAAGTGGCACCGAGTTTTAAAATTTTTTACAGCGGTCGAACCACCCCCATTACCTTTCTCCCCCACGCTAGGGGGACGGCACACAGTAAAAACGTACCATGCCGGCCCCACGCAACTGGCACCAACCGACACCAGAACAAGCAGGGCACCTAAGCGCAAAAGATCCGACTGCGCAAGCGCCCGCTGCAGCGCCAAGAAACCAACGCCGAACAAGCCGACCAAGAGGCGGCTAACACGACCGCGCACCGACAAAACCGCTGCAGCGGCCACGACGTGATCATAACCAGACCACACGCAAACTGGCCATCACCAAACTGGCCGGACATGCATGGGTCAATAAGGGAACGGCGTCCAACGGTATGGCGACACCGTGGTGTGCCATGCCCGCCGACCACCATGCCCTCGAAACCGTAACTCTACCACTATGAGCACGACCAACCAACGTTAACAAACTACACTATACTACACTTGGACAAACCAAGACGCAACTCACCAGCACCGACACAGATGTGCTGGCTACACAAACAGGATTTGACGATAAGACCACCAGCAGCAGCGCGACGGAACCCACGCGAACCTAGCCGACCATCAGGCGGCCACGACAAGAGCGCACCAACCACACCGCAGCTGCAGCAGGCACATGACCGTAAACAGACCACACCCAAGCCGGCCAACACCAAACCAGCCGGCCGTGCACGGGTCGAAACGGGAACGGCGTCCAACGGGATGGCGGCACCGTGGTGCGCCACGCCCGCCGGCGACCATACTAAGGAACACAACAGAACACCGCAACTCTACCATTAGGAACGCGGCGGACCAAAATTGACAAACTACACTGCACTACACTTGGACCAACCAAGACGCAACTAACCAGCACCGACACGGACGTGTCGGCTGCACAAACAACATTCGGCGATACCACCACCGGCAGCAGCGCGACAGAACCCACACAAACCAAGCCGACCATGAGGCAGCGAAGACAACCGCGCACCAACCACACCGCAGCTGCAGCCGCCACTTGACCGTAAACAGACCACATGCAAGCCGGCCAACACCAAACCAGCCAGGCGTGCATGGGTCGAAACGGGAACGGTGTCCAACGGGTTGCCAACACCCTGGTGCGCCACGCCCGCCGACGACCATGTCCTTAAACAAAAACGTGATTCTACCATCACGCAACCGACCAACCAACATTAACAAACCACGCCGAACCGTTGAACGACTGACCAACTAACCACGACAACGTACTTCGAACCCCCGGCCCCCCGGGAGAGCGCAAGCTGGACGGAGTCAGGAGGCGTGAGTGTGCGCCACGGCATGCGAGTCCGGTAGCACGTGCTTCTTCAAGTCGCCTCACGCCTACCGAAAACCAACCCAGGTGCAGGTGCCTGCAGGACAGGGCCTTTGGCCTGGCTCCCGGGCCCTGGGCCCCAGAATCCGGAGGTTGATGAGGATGTGTTATGGAACCCTCCCCGGCGTAACATTCGCCCGATGAAGAGGAATGTAAGACTTCGGTCGAACATGGGTTACCTCTCTGGGCAGAACCCGCTGTAGGGTACTGCTCGCGGGGACCGCGCCCTTCCCCTATGTGGGGGAGCCGCTTTGTGGGGGCACGTGCAGTAGGGCCGTGGGTGGGTGAGCAAAAGCCCCTTGGTAAGACCCCTCAGCGGGGCAACCCCAGTCCCGAGTCGACCTACCTACCTACCAGTCTTAACTCCTATGCCCCATATTCCTAACCAGCTCCATTTCAACCAAACGAGTGCACATGAAGTGCTTGATGCTAACTTGGAGGCTAGAGTCAGTCCAGCTTTCACTTAAAATCATTTGTTTTATCCATTTGTGATTGAATCGTTGTATTCAAGCCTGCTTTGTCTATCTGCAGCCCTTCTGTGTTACACTGGATTTCAAAACTTTTCATTGATTAGATCCACATCCTGTTCTTGCTCTACTTCCTGCTTTGGTTTGGGTTTTCAACATCAAAACCTGCAGGATTTCATCAAAATCTATAGGGCACTAATCAAGGACATCTTTCCAGTAGCAGAGGCATCCCTTGAGACCCTTTTGAACCGACTCCGAGAAGAATACAAGCCAAAACCAGAAACAAAATGTCCACACCATCAGTACAGATGTCTGCCAGGACCTGGCCAATCCGAAGTGTACAAGTTCAACTTGGGAACAGTGGGCCCACCTCAATGAGTGAGCCCAAACGCAGAGCCGCATCTGGGTCTCAAGAAGATCCAGTACACAGAAGGGCTGAACAAGATGCGCCCAGATTAGCCACAGACGCCTTAGCGGCCCGTGGTGATAGCCTTCAGCACCTCCGCCAAAGGGTTGATGCGTCAATCTCCAGATCCGTATGCCCAGCTTCTTCTTCAACGGCTACCCCCGCTCGAGAACCTGAGGAAGAAGGGGAATTCAGAAGGAGAATCAACGAATATATATTCTCCACGATGAGTACTACAAGTCTGTCACAGCCGAAGATGAAGAGGAACCACTAGACGCCTTGGGATCCCCACCGTACACGGACATGGGTTCCTACCCTTACTCCGGCCCACCTACGGACCTGGCCGACACAGTGTCTCTACCCAGACGACCTAGAGTGCCAGTATGGCGTCCGGAGCTGCCAATCACTAGCAGGAGCCCTGAAGTGTGCCCCGCGTATGTGAAAGCTCCCAATCTACCAGAACCAACTCATGGGGCCCTGGACCGTACGGCCGAGTTACTGGCCAAATTACTGTCTGGGTCCGAAGACCCTGATGTGATGGCCCTTTCTGAGGCTGTCAAAGCTAAATTGGGTATCACTGAACCCTTACCCCAGCCAGCACTGGTCTCACCCTCACCCGGACTGAGCACATTGGCTGATGATCTCAAAAGATCAAGGGTGTCCAGTTTGCTACCCCAGGTCACTTGCCCCAACCCTTTTCATCCTCGCGCCAGGACAGTCCCTATTGCTGAACTACAGGACGTGCCTGTGACAGAGACTGAGAAAATAGGGCTGTCAGCCCTGGCACCCCTCGCCGGCGTACCTCCCCCCCCTTCAGGCCTAACCCCAGGGGGTTTGAAGAGTGGCAGACCTACTGCACAGGCGAACATCCAGCTAGAATTGCCGGAGTTCGACCCGAAATATCTGCCTGAATGGGCAGAAGAATTTGCTGAGTTTCTTTTGCTAACTGGGCAATCCCATGTGGATGTGGCCACTAAATGTTCACTGCTGAAACGCTCATGCAAAAAGAAATTTTTTGCAAAAGCAGGTGAAACAGATTGTGAAAACCTGTTCAACATGGGCCGAGGTACTCCAAAGACTAGAGAAAACATTCCCAGTCTATGAGACTGATCTCAGTGTGCGCACACAGATAGAGGAGCTACCTATGCCCCCTGAGTTTCCTTCCGCTGCGCGAATCTCCGAATACGTGTGCGACCTAGAGCATCTGTTTCCACGGATGAATGTCGGTTCCTATGGAGCCACTGAGCCCCACCTGTGGCTCGTGAGTAAGATCCCTACTCGTACGTGGGACGATCGCCGCACTACCTCTGAGAGGAAGAGTCGGACCCACACGTACGACGACCTGGTGGACTTGCTGATCGAGCTGGCCCTTGAGAGGGAGATTGACTCCCACATGGAGAAATTCCTCAAGAAACACGTGGGTCGAGGTGGTACCCCTACCCCCGAACGTGGCGAAGGGAAAGGGCCCAAAAATCCCGCTAACGCCAACCAGGGAGGTGGTAAAGGAAGAGGTAACCTGCGTGCCATGAACGAGGTCAAACCTGAAGTAGGTACACCCCCTCTGTTCTACTGTAAACCTGTCAATGACAAGGAGGGACCTTGTCATGCCTCTGACTGCGACCACCGCAGTAGTTGTATGCTGCAGATGAAACGACAGCAGCACACCAAAGATGGGAAAACTGGGACCATCAGGACCATTTTGGGCGTACCATTACCTGTGGTTATTGGGGCAAATGTCGTCACTACGAGGATGAGTGTCACATAAAGAAACGAGAGAGAGTGACAAACTCAAGCGGCAGGAGGCCGAACGCCAGAAGAACCAAACACCCACCAGAACTCCCCAGAATGGGGATAAAGGTGGTAAAGGAGGTGGAAAGGGGGGTGGCAAAGGTGGAACCCCTAACCCCCAGAGGCGCTCATCAGCGCCCGCTACAACTCCCCCTCCTGCCAAAGGTGACCCCAAGTAGCGCCCACAGGGGGATAACGCCTCCCCTGAGGGGAAAAACTCCAAGAAGAGGCGACTGGTCTGGATGGCCAAGTGCCTCATGGCTGCAGGGTTGGATGTCAAACTCCCTGCTGAGGAGTAGGGCGGCGGCTCCGAAGAGGAGGACTTGGTTCTCTGCATCCTCCCGAAAACCGGGGATCAAGTTTTTCGAGCAGTGCTTGACACCGGCGCAACACTTTCTATAGTGGCCTGGCGCCTGCTAAAGACGTTCAAGAAAACTAAGACAGTGGCAGTAAGAGTAGGGGATGGGCATACCATCCATTCCCTGAGGGGAGTCTATGTGACTATTTGTCTTGGCGACGAAACTGTGACCCAACACTGCAGAGTGCCGGACACCACGCCTTTGACATCGTCATTGGTATCGACTGCCTGCGAAGAAACCCCCAGGTAAAAATGCTGTCCTTCCAGCGCCCCTATTCTCTGCACTGCGACTTTGGCAGTGGGCTATTCTCCGTACCTTTGGAGCTGTCAGGACAAAAAGAGTCTGGGCTGCGCTACGCAGCCAAGACTAACTATCATACTGAAAACTACGAATTGGCCCGTCACGTTCTTGAAAGTGGACTGGCGGCCCTTCAGGTAACCCTGGATGAGAACCAGGTAGATTTGTTCGCGAGCCAACAACAGCACATCATGCAGTTGTGCTGCTCGAAACATTAGAACAACGCTTTCAGTTTTCTCTGGAAAGCAATGGGCCTAGCGTATGCTAACTCTTCCTTCTCCCTGCTCGCGAACGTTCTAACCAAAATTGCTTATCAGGGAGGAAGGGTTGTCATGTGCATCCCTGCCTGGGGTTGCTCAGGTGAACACGCTCATTGGCGCCGTATGCTAGACCGAATGACCGTGGGAAGAGTCCAACTCCCCGAGGGTCCCATCTACGTGCCTGAGGACTCAGACACAGCTATGCAGGCCCCTGAGTGGGCAAGGTTCTTATCCATTGTCGATGGATATCTCAATCCTGTACCCCTGTGTGATCTAGATCAGGTGCTACTGAAAGAGGTCATGGCCGAAAATTGTGGCCTGACTCTTTTGGATCTCAAAAACCGATCTCCTGAGCACCTATCTGCCACACTTACAGGGTGTGAATCTCCTGATGGCTATTTGGAACCTGCAGCTGTAAAGGAGGATGCTCACGACCAACTGCCTGAGATCGCCAGCACTATCCCTCCTGTTGATCCCAGCTGTGTTGAACTAAAACACAGTGCCTTCCTGGCGCAGCTGTTGCTGGAGGAGGTAGATCTAGAGTCAACCTCAGACCCCACTTCCCCTGTTGGGAAACCGCTGCTAAACATGCAGCCTATGCACTCAGGTGAACCCGTGGCCCAGAGTCCTGATGCTCTAGCACGGCCTGCTTCTAATAACATGCCACTGTCTGAGCATGACACTCAGGAACTCCGACGGCTGTTATACCTGAAGGCCGAAGGTATTGAACGCCAAGAGCGGCTGCAATACCTCACACAGACCTGGAAATCCTCCATCTGGTCTGAGGAGGACGATTATTCCTATACGCTGCCTGATCCTGAGATACCCCTAGTGTATTCTCTGCACTATGGGCAGCAATATTCCCCTGAGCGGGACGATTGTTCTGTACCTGCCGAAACTGCTGATCGGCAGAACAAGAAAGAGCATGGAAAGAGCAACCTCCATGCTGAGGAGGATTTACTGCAGAAAGTCGAGAGTCTTAACCTTGACCCCCACGCACAGTTTCTGAGTGTCTATTTTTTTTCGATTGACCCTCAGAAATTTATTGATGGATCCACCAGCAGTCCAGGCTGCTCGGTGATTAACGAAACTCCTGGGCTGTTCAAGTTCTGGGCTGATCCCGTGAAGCCGTGGATTACCATCAAAAGTCCCATAGCCGCAATTTGGAGCCGAGGCAAGCGCAACAACGTTGCCGTCAATTTTCTTTGCCTGGCGCAAAGCCGCAATCGTGAGCGCCGTCCTTTGCCTAGCTTCGCAACGCCGTTTTCTTGGCAATGTCGCAAGTTGGGCTCAAGGAACGTTCCGCAAAGGACAAGACGGAAAGCAAACAGCTAGAGTCCGTGAAAAGTTTCATCGCTGGAACTCAGGCTAAAGTGGACGCCAAACTGACTCAAAGTCGGCTTCTCCCTACGCTTTCGCCCGCCAAGCGCGAGAACGACCCATTTCACCCTTCACTCGACTTTTCTCCGTCACATGAGGAAGGCACGTCATCTAATGTCATTTCAGACAATGAACAACCCGAAGATGTCGCAAAAGAACTCTTCCCACTCGCCGAGACAACGGCTCACACCGCCAAAGGAAAAGGAGCCCAAGAACCGCAACATCAAGTCGAAGCGCCCGCTCCGCCAACCAACTCCGAGAAGGTGCAAGACTCCGTGCCCGAAGGCACGCACGAGAACACCGACGGAAACCATCCTTGTGACGCCGAAGAGTTGAAACAACAAGACGAAAGTCGCGAAGACCCGTGTGGAGATTCGGCAATGAACAACAACGCTGCTCTCAACGACAACACAAAGAGAACGAATGAGGTTGAGCCTGACAACTCTCTATTAACGCCACGTGAGGAGCAATCTACGCCAAGCGCTATTCCGTCTCCCGAAGGAACACACGAAAAGGCCGAAGACGGGGAAGACCCTACTCCCGATGAAACGGATGGTAATTCCGGAAAACCCTTCTTCAACCCTTCCCTTGCCCCGGATAGTGTCTTTGCAAAATTCTTGGTTAAACATAAAGGTGAGATCAACGCACACGATCAACAAGCACTATGGGGATAAACCATTGTCCATGACACCTTAGGAGTTGATACAAATTAACTCGTGTTAGAGAAACACCACAAGCAAGTGATCTATAATCAAGTACGCCCAACAATAGACCTTTGCGCGAGCGACGGGTGCACCTTTTTCCATGACATTGATTGCTCCGGCAACAATGCCTACTCCACAATTGGACATGATAATTTTAGGTACCTCAAAGACATCCTTCATCACCACCCATAATTCCACATTTTTCCACACCCACAAGATTACTACAACTCCAAGTACAAATACGGCAACACATGGACCGAGTGGGCCCATGCCATCAACGAAGCCTTGCAAGAAGCCTTTGATTCCGGTGTTGTGTACGAAGGCTCCTTCATTCTCCCGGGAATGGAAGACAACCTTTCGGCGGAGACCCTCTACATTAACCCCTTGAACCCCGGCATGATATCCCTTGCCCCTTGGGTATGTGGAGTAGACCGACTTTCGGATGCCAATACGTACAACCCATCGCCTAGTCCCGATGGCTCGGTGCGGCTCAACTTGCTTGACTCTCCTCAATACCCATATTTTCACCTTCACCTCTCCACCCGTCACAAGCACCACGCACACATCCGCTACGGCGACATCATGCACCCTCACACCTCCCTACAATGGGCCATAAATAAGGTACACGGCACCGTCCAAGTGGCCGCGGTGCGCACAACACTACGATTCGAAGTTGCACGGCATTTGCTCCCGAACTTCACCGTTTCTTCCCCAAAAGAGCTTTCCAAAAAATCCAAGCGGGAACGAGGAGAGTATAGGCGACGCCGTGGCAACGCCCGGGGTTTTTTTTGTCCTCATAAACCGCCTTTTCCATTTCGAAAACGACCACATCTCGGTCAACACCAAAAATGCTTTCTTTCCGGAGGAACGCATACAGCCTCTACAATCATCATCCGAACATATGTTCCGCTTTGATTACACCATTCCAACCCCCCTCGCCGAGAAGCTTCTCTCCACCATCTTGCAACACCCTTTGTGGACGCTCGGCAAGGTCTTTTGCATCCGTGGTTCCGACCTAGGGAAGGACAAAACTTTCAAAATTGTACCTTCAAAAGCATACAAACAGGCCACCCCGGACTTCAAACAAATTGACGTGTGGAAATCCCTCCTTACTAGTGAAGCCGCGCGACGGTGCGGTGTCCTAGGGGCCATTCCCAGAACACAACACGAGTTTCACGTGTGCATGAACTATCACAACACCCCCTTGCTCCCCCAACGAGACTCCCTCACTTCCATGAGTTACATGCTCTTCCAAGAGAATAACTTGGTCACGTATCGGGGCACTACGGGAGCCATGATCTCTTGGGGAGGATACTCCTCTTGGCGCTCTAAACACCCGGGACACAAAGTGGACCTCTCCGCCTCTCCTCGAAATGTTCACAGGGATGCCCCCCCCCCACCCGCCCCGGTGAAGGCTTGCTTCAACCCCCTCCCCGAACCTCCTGACCCAGAACTGGTAGAAGTACACGCCGCTGCCGCCGCTGCCGCCGCACTGGCTATGCGCAAAAATATGTTTGCTTTATAAAAAAGGCGACCCTTTCTCCCCTTCAAACTACCGTCCTATTGCCCTCATAAAACTGTATTTACAAACTCTTGGCCACTTTTGCCTGCAAACACCTGCGCGCTCAGGCTTTTGCACACGACATCCTTTCAGAAATCCAGCACGGTGGCCTTCCCGGCCACCAATGCGCTGATCATCTGTATCACCTCAAAGCCCTTTATGCAAAATCGAAGAAGAGCTACTCGCTGTTCATCGATTTCAATAGAGCCTTTAATTCAGTGCCTCATGGCACACTCTGGACCGTCCTCGAACGGGCAAATTTTTCTGCTTCCACAATTTCTCTCATAAAGCAGCTATACTCCTTCCCTCAAGACAGCCCCATCATCAATGGCCGCACTCCCCACGCATACCTCCAAACCAGGGGCCTCCGACAAGGATGTCCCCTCTCCCCCCTACTCTTCATTCTCTATCTCAACTCCCTCTTCCACCATTTTTTTGCCACTGTGCCCCCCCCCCGGGCAAATGCCCGCGCTAGCCACCACGCCTACATCGACGACATCCTGATCAGAAGTGAGGACGTCAACTACGTCCAAAACAGCCTCAACTATTTCGATGGGCCAGCCAGGGACTGGGGACTGGACATGAATGTGTCTAAGACCGAAGTCCACGCCAATGACACAGCCCCCCAAAAAGAATTTCTGACACCCAGGGGCTCGGAGTTCCACACGTAGAACAAAAAAACGGGTCGCCCGCACACATGCTATAAATACCTGGGGGTTTATCTTTTTACTTGCCACCAGGCAAAGGGCCTGTTTCACATGCTCAAGGCGGAGATCCAGAGTTATTTCGCCCGGCTCTCTCCCTTGCCTCTTACACTTAGTGAGAAGGTCCGGCTGACGAACTCTCAGCTGGTCCCAGCACTCGCCTACCGCTTAATTACCCACTCTCTTTCCCCCAACCAGCTCGAAAAGCTTCAGGCACTTATCTGGGCGGCAGTTGCGTCTCGCAGCATCACACGTCTAGTCTCCCCCAAAGGCTGTTTCGCGGCTCGCCCAAAGGGAGGGTTGGGAATGAAGTTCCTACCACACAGCGTCCACGTTGCCACAGTGAACTATGGGCTACGGGCCCTTTGCGGCCTTGCCCCAAAGTCAGTTGGCCCCCTGTACGTCCAGTCTTTACTTAGCTCGAACCGGAGGGCCTCGGACCCAGTGCAAAACTCTTTTATGGACTCCTTCGATGCCCTTGGCATATCTTTCCACAGCATAGGCCCGTGGAGACCCACTGCTATTCGGGATCTAACGCCTGGTACCCAGCTCACCGTTAGGTTCAAATCAGGACAGGCCACAGGAAGAGTGACCGAGGCCACCTCCAAATGGGCCAACGTCTCGTTCCACGACGGGGTCTACTCGGTGGATACCCACACGTCCTACACCATGCACATGCCATGCCACGCCGTCATGAATTACTCCCACCCCTCTCACTTCCAGCTAGTCCCTGAATTTTTGCGCCCTCAAGAGACCATCCCCGAACCCCCAGCGCCAACACGGCCATCTCTTCGCTCTGCAGGCGCAACACTACCTAGAGAAGAAGTCTCTCGACGAGTGGGGATGCCACGATGCCGCGGAGGCACTAACCAGGCCGCCGACCCCCGGCCTACAGCGGGTGTGGCTATATTCCGATGGCTCCTCCGGTGAGTCCGGCCATGCGGCCGCCATCACGGCCTTTCTACCCGACGGTACGACCAGAGTCCTGTGCCTGTCCTCACCGCATCCCTCTTCTCTGGGTTCGGAGTTCTGGGGGGCGGTAGCAGCCATTCGCTGGATCCACAGAAAGCTTTCCCAATACGAAGTATGTTTGTTGATTGACAACGAACAGGTGGTGTCCACCCTCCAGAAATGCCAAGTCCGTAGGCCCAGCCCGTTCCAAGACGACACATGGACCGTCACCGTACACAGCGCCCTACTTCTCATTACCAACCCCCTCCACATCATGTGGATTAAAGGTCACGCCAATTTTATTGGCAACGAAATCTGCGACCATTTTTCTAAATGGGCAGCTCACAGCCTGATTTTTACCCCAGACCTCCTCTTCCCCCCCCCCACTGGGCTCAGTGGCGTTACACCACCTGCCTTCCACAAGTTTAAGGTACAGCAATTCCGTCACCTATTGCCGCGGCATTCCCATAGCAACATAGCGGTCGGCCCCAGCTTCAGCCTGTACAACAAAACTTCCTGGTTTTCGTCCCTGTTTTTCAAACTGGCGTCCGGGTGCTACAATGTGCACGGGTACCAGTGGAGCAATATGCTCCACGACTACCACTGTTCCAGGTGCGGACAGCACCATTCTTTTCGACCCTTTATCATGCCTGGCCTTCTGCAAAGTGTTGGACCAGCACGTCCAGGCGTACGTCTCCTCCTGGGGAACTCTTTTCAGCCCCATTGTCCTGCACTGGTGGCTCTCTGGACCCTCAAAGGCTGACAGCAGGAACTTCATGAGAACTCTGGTGCCTAAGTCCCTATGGTCCCGCCTCTCCAAGCCGATCCCGGGCTCCACTCGCGCCGAGCACAGAGCCATGCTTGGCCTAGCCCTGGAGGAACGCGTAAAAGACTTGGACAAGGCTGTCCAGCAAGCACATGATTGGCTGTGTTCGAATCCTCTCCCTTGGGACCCAATACTTTGGGCGCATCCCTCCGACCCCCTCAACCCCTTCTCGGTTTCGCACGGTGCGTTCAGTACCTCCGTCCACATGCCCCCTCGGACCCGCCCCGTATACCGTCCAAGCCAGCGTCAGCCAAAGCACAACCAACCACGCGCCGCGCGCCAAAAAATTCCAAACGCCTGTCCAGCCGCGCATCCGCACCATGCCCCCCCCCCCCTCGGCCATTCCCCGCCCTCCTCAGCACTCACGCCCACGGCCACCACAAAAACGCCATCGATCACCACAAACCCATCAGGCCACGATCGTTTGGGCGCCCCGAAAAGCGCGCCAAGACCGCTCTCCCCCTCCCACCCCAAAGCTCCAAGGCACGCTACCGTCAAGCACGCCTACCTCTCCCCTCAAGGCCCACCCATACTAGGCCAGGCCCGTCTGCCCCTGCCCCCCCCAACTCCAACGCCTCCCGGGACATCCGGAATTTTTTCCGCCCATCCAGCGATCTTCTGTCTCCTCCTCTCGACCCCTTCAGCCCTCCGCCCCTTCCGGAACCCCCCCCCTTCCCCACAGGGTAAATCAGCGTTCATCTAACCAAACCATCAGAGCAGCCGTGTACATATCTTTATATGTTGATGTAAACACTTTCATTGGGGGACGTCAGTCCCAGAACAAGTTGATGCGGTTAAGAACATTCAAAAACCTTGACCCCCGACTGAAAAAACTGCTCCTAACCTATGAGGAGGTATTCCGCGCCTTGCCGCCCCCCCTCTCTTGTAAAAAACTGGTCCAGATGGACATGAAACTGAAGCCTGAATATCAAAAGACGCGAGTGAGGCGTCGTCCCTACCCTGCTCCACAGGAACAGGTTGAGGAAATCGAGCGCCAGATCCAGGAATGTATTGATGCTGGCCTCGACGAGGAAAGGGGAATACCCCCATCACTGCAGTCCCTGTTTTCCGGTTCCTAAACGAGGATCGACTGCCCTACGACTGGTTGTTAACTATGGTCAGGTCAACAGGAAAACCAAAAACCACTCAGGGAGTATTCCTAACATGGAAAATACCCTGGAGCGTATGGCCAAATGCAGGTACAAGACCAAAATGGACAAACGCAGTGGTTTCTCGCAGGTAGACCTAACCGCCGCAGCTCAGGAACTGCTGGCTTTTATAAACCTTAAGGGTCGTGTGTTTAAGTGGAAGGTCATGTCTTTCGGAGTGGCTAATGCGCCAGTGCTCTTCCAGGAGCTAATGAACAAAATTTTGTACATACTGGGGCACAGACCTCTGGTACAGGAGTTGATTTCTCGAGGGGCAGAAATGGAGGCCCACATAGATGACGTGAGTTTGGGTACCAATACCCAAGAGGACCATGTCCTTCTCCTCCGTGAATGTTTCATTGTTTGCCAAGAAATCAATCTCCGAATCAAACTCGAAAAATGCCAGTTTATGAAAGAGGAGATGGATTATTTGGGTTTCGACGTGGGGTATGGCTGGTGGAAACCAGCCGCGTCTAATATGCAACCCCTGCAGGACATGCAGATTCGCGATGACCCTAAGAAGGGTCTACACGACATGAGGAGTTTTGTGGGCGCCTGTAACTTCTATAGGCGTCACATCCACAATTTTACCTACTCCTCTGCCCCCCTCACTGACCTAATCAAGAAAACTACTCCCTGGAGGTGGACCACCAGAGAGGAGGAGTGTTTCCAGGAATTGAAGAAGAAAATTGCCTCCTCCAACTGTCTGGGAGTACCCCGCCCTAAGAGCGAGATAGTCCTGATCACTGATGCCGGTGATGTAGGGGGGGCTGGAACGATCTACCAATGGCAGGAGCTTCACCCAGCGGAATTAACCCACTGCCATTATCGTACTAGCGGACTGAACCGTGATGGCTCCTTGAAGCATGACTACCCTACCAGTGAGTGGCGGCTTGTGCCACTGGGACACTGGAATTGGAAATGGAACAAAGCGCGTTCCAACTACAGCACCTATGACCAAGAACTCCTGGCGGTATGTTGGTGCTCTCGGCACAGTCCCGACTCCTGGGATGTAACCCTATTATCTGGCTCTGTGACCAAGAACCGGTGAATTCTTTTCAGAAGGGCCCACCACCGGAGAAAGCGAAAATAAAGCGGTGGTGGACTTACCTGAGCCAGTTCAGGCTGACAGTTCATCATATCCCTGGTATAAAAAAAGAACTGTCTCACTATATATCGCGCAATAACTTCGATGCGCTTATAGGTGAGAGCTCTGAAGCAATGGCCAAGGAGCCTTTCCAGCGTATGGATGTCCAGCTTGACCTGTCCATGCGCAGGGCTGGGATCCTCGAGGGTTGGAGCCTAACCGACTATCAGTCAGAGTATAAAGAAATTCTCCAGACCCTGAGCACTGGTCTCGAACCTCGTGTCATAGACGGGCACCAGTGGTAGAAAAACAACCAGTACCTCTTCTACCAGGACCGTATTGTTGTACCTGAGGCCCGACTTGATGGGTGCCTACAGTGGTCCCATCTCAGCTCAGGTCAAACTGGCGCTAATCGCTCAGTGGACTTTTTCCGCGAGTGTTTCTACTCTAGTCTAACCCTGACTGAACTGAGGTCTCGTATGCAGACCATTGTGGATACTTGTGGGTGTCATGCCAGCAAGCAGAACGACAGTAGGGATAGGGGACTGATCTCCAGCTTACCCATACCATATTGTACTAACTCTCTTCTTTATGTGGTTTCATCCACGGCCTACCTCGCTTCGGCGGCTATGATAGTTGCCCAGTGGTCACCTGTGGCCTGTCCCGCTTCACCCGTGTGTTCCCATGCAATAAGAAAATCACAGGTAAGCAGACTTTGAAAATGTTGGTCGAAAAATGGTTCGAACCCTATGGGGCACCAAACAGGTGCACTCTGATGAGGATGTACGCATCCGCAGTGACACTGGGTGGTACAAACGAGTGCTGATCGCCCTCAAAGTGGAGGTAACCACAGGTGTGCCCTATACCCACACGCCTAACCCTCTTTGTGGGAGACAAAACCGTGTGGTGGAGCAGAACCTGAGAATCCGGATGAAACAGGAGCGTACCAAAGACTGGGTACGCCTAGTGCCCTGGGCAGTGCTGACCATGAACTCACAGAGGAGCTCTTCCACAGGTTTCACCCCCCACGAACTGTTCCACGGATGAGAACCTGCTTGGTTCTTCAAAACCCCCTTTCCTATGGACTTCAAGAGCCCTGTGGGAGATTGGCTGGAACACAAGCAGTCTATGGCTAACCCCGCTGGGACTAACCTGAGACACATCCGTGACCGTGAACTGAGCCAGCGGAATCGCCTACGGCAACGTGCCAGCTTCAAGGTTGGTGACCTTGTTTTGGTACACCATTCAGGCCTACCCTCCTGGCCACGTAACTGCCTACAGGACCCTCATTTTGGGCCCTATCGTATCATCAGGATAGATGGATCTAGGATACATGTCAGGTGCAGTCCACGTCTAGGTGGTGTACTGCTTTGTGCGCCTAAACAGTTGAGGCACTATCACTCCCCTGACGATTTGTCCTGGGATGAGTGGCGCCTCAGCGACAGTGAGGTCAAGCGTATCGACCTAGAGAACGCTGCCAGCCCAGAGGAGGCAGGAGAACTCAAAGAGATGAGTGCCGACGAGATGGCAGTCGATGGTTACTACGTGGTTGCAGGTATTGCTCGCCAGGAGTATAAACAGGGCTGGAAATTCCTAACCCTGTGGGATGGCTATGGGCTATCTGAGGCGACCTGGGAACCCATGTCCGCCTTTATACAACCAGATGGGAGTAATAACCCCATCCTCCGCTCCTACCTCGTTGGGAACAACGAGGGACAGCTACTAACCCGTGCTGAGACTCTGTCCGAGCGTAAAAAGAAAAACTAATTTCACTGTGTCAGTCTACTGACTGTCTACTAACCTTACAAGGGCAGTGAGCACTCTTGTGCAGATGTGCCTGCGTGTGTGTGTGTGAGCAGCTGTCACGGTTGCCCCGCATTGCATCGCAGGACAGGACCGTTAGCCAACCCCGACAACCAAACCCTGGCCGAAGGCCATTGGTTTTACTCAGAACACTGCTTTCAGAGCACTGCACTGGCCCTGTCTGTGCCCTGCAGTCCCATGGCTATGGTTTGCAGCGTGAACCGGGTGGCCGTTTATCGGGTTTGCAGCCAACCAGCGAGTGTATGCCTTGTTGACCATGTTTTGCACGGGAACTGCCCTAATGTAATGACCTTGGGGAGCCAACGAAGAACGTTGGCTTACTACTCCAGGGGGGGAATGACAAACAAGGTGTTATGAAACAAGTTGTGTCTCCCCCCCTTGGGGACCAGCGTGCCCACAGTTAGGACCCCTGACTGGTCCAGATCCATGGGGTTCTACCCTTCCTTACAGGGTTTACCATACCCCTAATTGTGCTACGTATGTCTGTGTGTGTCTCACCTCTCTCCCCGGCGTGGCTCCCGCAGACCGGGCTTCGCTGACGTCGGACCGAAGGTACTAATCAGGTACTATTACCACTCTTATGGCGCCCAATTTCTGTGCTGGCGCCTATCCTGGGGGCAAGACGACGAGAGCTCTACCTACTAGAGGGGGGGGGTGGCCAAGTGTGCTAAGGGCATACAAAACGCCCATTTTTCTAAGGGCCAAAAGCTAACGCACTCCCCTTCCCACGTGCAAAAGCACGCGAGAAAGGAGACACCACTACACTACACTCACTAACGCCAGCACCAGCCTTCGAAGGCAGGGTGAGCACTCATCACTTGCACTCATCACCTGCCAGGCTTGCTGACCCTAACACCTACACACGCTACTTGGGGCTGCTGTCAAAGAAGTCGAGGGCCCTATTGACCCTTCTGTGAAAGAGCAAGAGAACGCAGCGCTACTAAGCAACTGTGGCCTAACAGGGACGCCAATACGAGTTTCGGTGTCAGGGACTGGAGGGAAGGAGTGCTCAGTATGCGTGCACAGCGTGTATGTCGACGGAGTCGGACTGCACTCGCCACTCACCGCTGAGCTGCAGTATGTTGTTTGTGTGATCTGCGCAGCATCTTTTAGCGCTGCAAGAGACTGCACCAATCACCCTCACCTGCCAACCTACAAAGCAAAGGCCAATGACTTGGGTTTGCGGCTGAGGAACCAAGACTACCTCCACGTATTAGACGCCTCTCAGGTAGCCCTATAATACACTGTCCTCAAACCCAAGTACAAGCAAGCAAGCTTAAGGAACTCCACCTGTTCTCTTATAGAACGTGGGGTGGAGTCCCTGGGTAACCTAATCAAGAGTTGTACCGTGCGCACCTCGCGTGGCCTACCCTTTAATGCGTGTGTGAATGCACAGCATGCACGAGTTTCTTCAGATTCTGTACTGACCACGCCTAATCTTACCCCACAATCACGAACTCAACCAGGAGGTGAGCTCCCAATGGGCTTACCTACCTTACTCACCACGCATTATGTGAATGCCGAAGAGGACACGAGCGCAAAACAACCCTAAGCGCTTAAACAATCCTACGGCGAACTATAAACAACCCTAAGCGATTAATGAATTGTGTGTCATGCATGCTCTTTGGACTTTCATCCCTGCAGAAGAAAGACGAGAGTGGCGCACTGCACAGCGCAAAACAAGCCTAAGCGTTTAAAGCAACCCTATTTTAGCGCTACGGCAACAAGAACACGAGCAAGCACTTTCTTTTCTTACCTGTGAAGAGAGGGCAAGGGTGGATTGGGACACAGGGGAAACGACACAGCATGTGAATGCCTGAGTTAGGCACATGCATCGCGAGCACAGCGCATACTCTAACCCTACGTGCGCGCTGCGCGCTGCATTCGCTTCGCATACCTTTCATTTCTGTGTTGACCTGTGCAGAGCAAAAGAGATGAGCGCCCCAACCCCCAACGAGCACAGCAGAGACAACCCTAACGTTTCAACGGAGCAACCAACACGAACGCAATGCATGCGTGTGGAATGACACTGACATACCTGAGAGGTGGGCTGTCCACCTGCTCTGTGGTGTGGGTTCATTTTCTATAATTTCTCCTAAAGTTTATAAAAATTGTGATGCAACTGTGCAAAAATTGCTTTTAGAACTTTAAAAATTACGGCTCGTACCTTCTTTTTCTAGAGCCGTTTACGCTTGCGCAACCCTTTTTCTGGAGTCTGCCTCTGTTGCGCTTGTCTGCGACTTTAGGTTTTATAGTCCAAAATTGACAATTTCTAACGTCTTTTCGTTAATTTTTAGCAATTTGACTTCTTAAATCGTTAACCCTTTCGCTAAACCACAGGATTCCCTCCCTGTTGGTTCCATTGTCTTTTTTTCTCAGCTCCTGGAGATTTGTGTCCTCCATTGGGAGTATTGCTCCGCCCTGGCCCTTGGTCAGGACGTTTACTAAATGCTGTTTATGCAGCGATAGCCGTCCGCATTAGAGTGTTTGACTGTACCCTAGTGGCCAAGCATGTGTGCTCTAGGGAGGGAGTCCTGGGTTCCAACCCCACTACCCCCAAACTTTTACCAAAAGTGTTTGTCGCACGCTGGCGACGTTTGAGGAATGCCCCATCGAAAGGACATCATTCAGGGTACATTACACTGTTTTTCAAGGGTACCTACAGTGTGATAGGCTTGTATGAACTGATGGGAATGTTTTTGGTAGGTGTAATGCAGGTTGTGAGGGAAGTGTGGGAAATTTGAGCCTTTTTCCTTGGTACTAATAGCTTGGTCAACTAGTAATTGAGGGGGGAGTAAGAAAAAGTCACTGCCATGTCTTTTTTGGAGGGCGTGATCCAGGCCAAGCCCCCCTTAAAACCCTTTTGTTGTTGCCAAGACTTACTTAAGTGTTTTTTCCCTCTCTTTTGAAGCTTAAGGTACACTTTCTCAAAGTAACTAGGGTTATATCCCTAGCCCCCCCATGAAGTTCACCCCTACCACTCAACTGAGCGGAGGTATCTTCCTTCATGGAGTTTATACCGAAATAAAATAGGTATTTCATGCCTAAGGCCTTGGACATTAAGCCTAGTGGTCTTCCACCTCAAGACCCCTATACTCAATTGTTTCTACCACTCATTGTGGTTCTACGTTTTAACTGTTTCTGAATTCAGTTGCTTGGCCAAGTCATATTCTTTGTCTGGCCTAGCTCCTATGCCCCATATTCCTAACCAGCTCCATTTCACCCAAAAGAGTGCACATGAAGTGCTTGATGCTAACTTGGAGGCTAGAGTGAGGCCAGTTTTCACTTAAAATCATTTGCTTTATCCATTTGTGATTGAATCTTTGTATTTAAGCCTGCTTTGTCTATCTGCAGCCCTTCTGTGTTACACTGGATTTCAAAACTATTCATTGCTTCGATCCACATCCTGTTCTTGCTCTACATCCTGCTTTGGTTTGGGTTTTCAACATCAAAACCCGCAGGATTTCATCAAAACCTATAGGGCACTAATCAAGGACATCTTTCTCCAACTGGGTTGGTTTTGAGTAGGTGTGAGGGGACTTGAAGAAGCACTTGCTATGGGACTCGCATGCTGTGGCGCACACTCACGCCTCCTGACTCGGTCGAGCTTGCGCTCTCCCGGGGGGCCGGGGGTTCGAAGCAGGTCGTTGTGGTTGGTTGGTTTGTCCTTTCATGGTTTGGTGTAGTTTGCTAATGTTGGTTGGTCGGCTGCGTGATGGTAGAGTCACGACGGTCTGTTTTGTTCGTGGGTATGGTTGTCGGCGGGCGTGGCGCATCATGGCGTGGCCAACCTGTTGGACGCCGTTCCCGTTTTGACCCGTGCACGCCTGGCTGGTTTGATGTTGGCTGGCTTGCGTGTGGTCTGTTTACGGTCAGGTCGCGGCTGCAGCTGCGGTGTGGTTGGTGCGCGGGTGTCTTGGCCGCCTTATGGTCGGCTGGGTTTGCGTGGGTTCCGTCGCGCTGCTGCCGGTGGTCGTATAGCCGAATGTCCTTTGTGTAGCCGGTACGTCCCTTTCGGTGCCGGTTAGTTGCGTCTTGATGTGTCCAAGTGTAGTGTACTGTAGTTTGTTAATGGTGGTTGGTGGGTTTTGTGATGGTAGAGTCATAGTGTTCCGTGTTGTTCGTGGGTATGGTCGTCTGCGGACGTGGCGCACCACGTTGTGGCCAACCCGTTGGACGCCGTTACCGTTGCGACCCGTGCACGCTTGGCCGGGTTGGCGTTGGCTAGCTTGCGTGTGGTCTGTTCACGGTCATGTCGCGGCTGCAGCTGTGGTGTGGCTGGTGCGCGGTTGTCTTGGCCGCCTCATGGTCGGCTTGGTTTGCGTGGGTTCCGTCGCGCTGCTGCCGTTGGTCGTATAGCTGAATGCTGTTTGTGTAACCGGCACGTCTGTTTCTGTGCTGGTTAGCTGTGTCTTCGTTTGTCCAGGTGTAGTGTAGCGTAGTTTGTTAATGTTGGTTGGTCGAGTCCGTTCCCGTTTTGATCCGTGCATGCCTGACTAGTTTGGCATTGGCCGGCTTGCGTGCCGTCTGTTTATGGTCATGTAGTGGCTGCTGCAGTGGTTTTGTTGGTGCATGGTTGTCTTAGCCGCCCCACGGTCGGCTTCTTTTTGGCGCTGGTTCCCTGGCGCTGCAGCGGGCGCTTGCGAGGTCGGATCTTGTAGTTGTCATGCCTGTTTCGTTGTTGGCTGGTAATGTTCCAGTTGCGTTGGGCTGGCATGGTACGTTTTAACTGTGCGCCGCCCCCCCATCTGAGGGGAGAAAAGTAGCATCAGTTGGTATGACCGCTGAGAAATGTTTCGAAATCCGGTACGACATGCCCTGTCCCGCCCCGGAGGCAGCGTTACACGCACAACCCATCATCCGGTATTTCGCAGTACCCTTCAGCCGTCCTTTCAGCTTTGCTTGGGCTATTCATATGTACACCCCCGTCAGTGGCAAGGCCCCTTCGGTCCCCCTTGGTGCATCCCCGTGCTCCCCATGGGAGCCCCAGGGTGCTGCTCCGGCTCGGTGGTGCGGCGCTCGTGTTCGTGTCTGCCTGCCTGTCGTGTGCCGTGTCCTGCCGTGTCTTGCGGGTTATGTGGCTGGCGTGCCGGTGCCGCAGTGCGGTGCCCGGCAGTTAGGGGGGCCTGGTTCGTGCTCTGGTGTCGGGGCGTTCCGTCCGGCGCGGCGGGCTGGGCTCGGCTTAACACTCCCGTGTTCGCCGGCATGAGCCCGTGGGCTCGCGGGTCCCGTGTGGCGAGCCCATGGCCACTTGCGTGCCCCTAGAGGGGGTCCGGAGGAAAGGAATACTGGTCAGTGTCGAAGCCGCCCTCTCGCTTCTTGACGCTGTTAACTTTCTGGGCTGCACGGAATGTGTCCCTCGCACCATTCTTGCAGGTTGCAAGTGCCAAAACCGCCCCAGCGTCCCAGGCGTTTAACTTTCCCGGAGGAGGTGCGCACCGATCTCAGCGGCGCACGTATCTCTTGATTCTTGCCTTGGAAGGTAACGTTCTTGACGACTTCTTGGTAACGTTCCCGTGGTCATCGGTCTGGCCGTGGGTCCGGCGCGTTTGGCTGGCCCCTCCGCCCGGTCCATCGTGTGTCCGGTTTGCGGGGGACGAATGTTAGGTGGAAGGACAGGTCTGTGTTGGGCCTCGTCCCCTTCTCTGTCCTGGGCGGGGTGCGGGGGTCCGGGGAGCGTGGCCCCCGCCCGGGGGATGTGGGAGGAATTCGTTCTGGTCATTGATCGTGTTCGATATCATGGGCTGCTAAGGCTAGCGCATATTCGCTGGGTGTGCGTTGCATGCGCCGGGCAGGTCAACGCCTTTCCCGCCGGCGTGCCCGACCGACAGGCGTTGGTGGAGTGTGTTGCGCCGTCGCGCGTTGTCGGGCTGTACGAGGGGGTCCTCTTGGGCAAGGCTTGCTCGCCCGGGGTCGTGGCGGTTGACGGCCGGTTCTGCAGCTGTTCGTTTGACGCCCCTCGTCGGGTCCTCTGGCGAGAGGAGGTGATCCCGGGGCAGCCGTATCGTCTCCTCCCTTGCGGATGGCCGGTGCGGGATTCGCGTCACGCGTGCGCCGTGGTGCGTCGTCGCTGCAGTGCCGGTGGCCGGCTGCGGTGGGCAGGGCACGCGTGTGCCGCGTTGGGTGGGGTGGGACGCTCCCGACGGTGTTGCCCCGTGTGTTCATGAGGGTGTGTTCCTGGTTTCGGCTGGCGGTGGCTCAGGGCCCTGGGGGGTTTCCCATGCGCCGCACGAGGGCGCTGCGGAGGGCACTGAGGATTTCGTGTACAAGGGCCGCGTGTCCCGCCTGGGACTCCGTCTAAGAACAGATCAGCTCAGTAGCAGGTTCAACCAGACCCCAGACAGCGCGCTCCGATCGTATCCTGGGTTGGGTTTTGCGTATTTCACTGCGTTTTGCTATTCGGAGGGAGGGGTGTATGCACACATGAGTTGACATGCCCATTCTAACCCCCTACCAACCCACAGCTGCCCCAGCGACCCGAATGAGCGCAGTGGGAGCTGTAGGTGTCTGTTATGACTAAGCAGAATCTGGCGACTGCCCTGACGCGGCGCCTTCTTTCCGATGTTAGGGGTGTTATAGGAAACTTTAAAAAGATTTTGAAGCCATGGGGAGGTCAAGAAAAATTCCCTTTTTCCTTGAAAATGCGACAGTGGTGGCCACCAGAGCACAGGGGGGGATTAACAAAAAGTGTATTTCTCTACCAAAAGGTTAGCGTTAGTTGTCATAGAGAGGCCTAAAGGCATATCAAACTTTACTTAGTATTGTCCTAACCAAAAGGGGTGATAAGACATTTTGACCTATAAAACCAAGCATTCCACTTTGGATGTTGTGTGGACCCCTGACCCCCAACTCTTAGCCCACGCAAACTGCACCCCCTCTTTTTCACCTAAGCGGCTAGATTTTGTCGACGAAAAAAAAGTTTTTTTTGCCATCTTGAAAATACTGTTTTTCAAACCCTCCCAAAAATGCATTTTTTATCAGGTTTGCCCATTTTTTTGCTGTTTCCAGGGGGGTCAAATAACCATTCTTTAGTCCAAAATCAGAGGGTTTACCGGTCATTTTCCCCGAAAAAAAGTTTTGTTGGCTAATTTGAAGAATACCAATTTTTGGATCGTCTGTTAACCATTAAAGATGGGCGCTGTTCACACATCCTGTACATGTCCACATGAAAGAATACTTATTAGGGGAGGCTGAGTGCTCGAGGCCTCGCGCACTCAGCCAGCTGGAGTGAGACTTTCAGGCTCTTTTCTGAACACGTTTTGACATCGGAAGTGGCATGAAGCAAGGATGGAGCAAAAGCGAAACTGCAGGATTCAATATGGGTTAAAGACTTGCACAGCGGAACACTCCGTGCGCGAGGGCTCGCGCACTCAACATGCTAGAAGCATGGGTTTCTGAATACCCCTGACTACCTGCAATCTGCCTATAGCCTCCAAAATGCTTTTTGAGATTCCTCCCTTTTGGAATCCCGTCGGAACAGTGAGCTCAAGAGTAAGGATTAGACTATCCTCCTGTAGAGCACTTGCTTCATACGTCCTGTGACCTAGCGCTTCTGAAAAACTGTTGTACAGCCCCAAAAGATGGGAGGCTGGGCACCTCATTTGTAGGTAAACTAACTGAAAATCGTGTGTTTCGGAAAGAAATGAGGGCAATCCGCTATTTAGATCTATTACACCTTACATGGTGCATGGCGTGTACAAAAGGTCCATTGATTGCCCACTCTTGCTGCTGACATGACCCGAGCGGTACACCATGAGGCACCCATTAAGACATCAGAGCCTCATTTGGCATGGAATGCTGTTTGTTCAGGACCGTTGAAAAATATACATTCTGCATAAATGAGTGCGCGAGGCCTCGCGCACTCAACATGCCAAAAAAAGTTTTTTTCATACCTCTGACTACTTGCATTCCGCTGATAGCCTAAAAAATATATATTTGAGATTCCTCCGTTTTTTAACTCTCAGTTTTCAGGTGGAAACACGCGGAAACTGCGCGTGCTTTTTTTGCACACAAATGCCGCCCTTGAGGTGAAAAACAGGGAGCAGTTTACGTGAACTAAGCAACTGATTGCACTTATTTACCATTTCCTGGACTGACTGAGGCGCTGACATTAATCTAGAGCCTATGCATCTTCCCATATTTTCTCATGAATGCTTAGCCATCCTAGTGGTCTGCACCCTAGGGGGCTGGGGCACCTCTTTTTGAGAGGTCTTCGGTTCAATTCCCAGTCAGCCTAGCTAAGTACGAAGATCGCATGTGATATGGCAGTGACCTCAGCGCCACAGGCCATGCCACGTCAGCGACTATAGGACCCAAAACAAAGAGTGCACAGATCTGGATCTGGGCACTATCAAAGAGAGAGTGCCCATGTGGGCAGTTTTCACATGATTGTAGAATAATTTCTAACTGTGTTGCCCCGCGTGTTCATGAGGATGTGTTCCCAGTTTCGGCTCGCGGTGGCTCAGGGCCCCGGGAGGTTTCCCATGCGCCCCACGAGGGCGCTGCGGAGGGCACTGAGGATTTCGTGTACAAGGGCCGCGTGTCCCGCCCGAGCCTCCGTCTAAGAACAGATCAGCTCAGACAGCAGGTTCAACGAGACCCCAGACAGCGCGCTCCGATCGTACCCTGCGTTGGGTTTTGCGTATTGCACTGCGTTTTGCTAATTGGAGGGAGAGGTGTATGCACACATGAATTGGCATGCCCATTCTAACCCCATACCAACCTACAGCTGCCCCAGCGACCCCAATGAGCGCAGTGGGAGCTGTAGGTGTCTGTTATGACTAAGCAGAATCTGGCGACTGCCCTGACGCAGCGCCTTCTTTCCGATGTTAGGGGTGTTATAGGAAACTTTAAAAAGATTTTGAAGCCATGGGGAGGTCAAGAAAAATTCCCTTTTTCCTTGAAAATGCGACAGTGGTGGCCACCAGAGCACAGGGGGGGATTAACAAAAAGTGTATTTCTCTACCAAAAGGTTAGCGTTAGTTGTCATAGAGAGGCCTAAAGGCATATCAAACTTTACTTAGTATTGTCCTAACCAAAAGGGGTGATAAGACATTTTGACCTATAAAACCAAGCATTCCACTTTGGATGTTGTGTGGACCCCTGACCCCCAACTCTTAGCCCACGCAAACTGCACCCCCTCTTTTTCACCTAAGCGGCTAGATTTTGTCGACGAAAAAAAAGTTTTTTTTGCCATCTTGAAAATACTGTTTTTCAAACCCTCCCAAAAATGCATTTTTTATCAGGTTTGCCCATTTTTTTGCTGTTTTCAGGGGGGTCAAATAACCATTCTTTAGTCCAAAATCAGAGGGTTTACCGGTCATTTTCCCCGAAAAAAAGTTTTGTTGGCTAATTTGAAGAATACCAATTTTTGGATCGTCTGTTAACCATTAAAGATGGGCGCTGTTCACACATCCTGTACATGTCCACATGAAAGAATACTTATTAGGGGAGGCTGAGTGCTCGAGGCCTCGCGCACTCAGCCAGCTGGAGTGAGACTTTCAGGCTCTTTTCTGAACACGTTTTGACATCGGAAGTGGCATGAAGCAAGGATGGAGCAAAAGCGAAACTGCAGGATTCAATATGGGTTAAAGACTTGCACAGCGGAACACTCCGTGCGCGAGGGCTCGCGCACTCAACATGCTAGAAGCATGGGTTTCTGAATACCCCTGACTACCTGCAATCTGCCTATAGCCTCCAAAATGCTTTTTGAGATTCCTCCCTTTTGGAATCCCGTCGGAACAGTGAGCTCAAGAGTAAGGATTAGACTATCCTCCTGTAGAGCACTTGCTTCATACGTCCTGTGACCTAGCGCTTCTGAAAAACTGTTGTACAGCCCCAAAAGATGGGAGGCTGGGCACCTCATTTGTAGGTAAACTAACTGAAAATCGTGTGTTTCGGAAAGAAATGAGGGCAATCCGCTATTTAGATCTATTACACCTTACATGGTGCATGGCGTGTACAAAAGGTCCATTGATTGCCCACTCTTGCTGCTGACATGACCCGAGCGGTACACCATGAGGCACCCATTAAGACATCAGAGCCTCATTTGGCATGGAATGCTGTTTGTTCAGGACCGTTGAAAAATATACATTCTGCATAAATGAGTGCGCGAGGCCTCGCGCACTCAACATGCCAAAAAAAGTTTTTTTCATACCTCTGACTACTTGCATTCCGCTGATAGCCTAAAAAATATATATTTGAGATTCCTCCGTTTTTTAACTCTCAGTTTTCAGGTGGAAACACGCGGAAACTGCGCGTGCTTTTTTTGCACACAAATGCCGCCCTTGAGGTGAAAAACAGGGAGCAGTTTACGTGAACTAAGCAACTGATTGCACTTATTTACCATTTCCTGGACTGACTGAGGCGCTGACATTAATCTAGAGCCTATGCATCTTCCCATATTTTCTCATGAATGCTTAGCCATCCTAGTGGTCTGCACCCTAGGGGGCTGGGGCACCTCTTTTTGAGAGGTCTTCGGTTCAATTCCCAGTCAGCCTAGCTAAGTACGAAGATCGCATGTGATATGGCAGTGACCTCAGCGCCACAGGCCATGCCACGTCAGCGACTATAGGACCCAAAACAAAGAGTGCACAGATCTGGATCTGGGCACTATCAAAGAGAGAGTGCCCATGTGGGCAGTTTTCACATGATTGTAGAATAATTTCTAACTGTGTTGCCCCGCGTGTTCATGAGGATGTGTTCCCAGTTTCGGCTCGCGGTGGCTCAGGGCCCCGGGAGGTTTCCCATGCGCCCCACGAGGGCGCTGCGGAGGGCACTGAGGATTTCGTGTACAAGGGCCGCGTGTCCCGCCCGAGCCTCCGTCTAAGAACAGATCAGCTCAGACAGCAGGTTCAACGAGACCCCAGACAGCGCGCTCCGATCGTACCCTGCGTTGGGTTTTGCGTATTGCACTGCGTTTTGCTAATTGGAGGGAGAGGTGTATGCACACATGAATTGGCATGCCCATTCTAACCCCATACCAACCTACAGCTGCCCCAGCGACCCCAATGAGCGCAGTGGGAGCTGTAGGTGTCTGTTATGACTAAGCAGAATCTGGCGACTGCCCTGACGCAGCGCCTTCTTTCCGATGTTAGGGGTGTTATAGGAAACTTTAAAAAGATTTTGAAGCCATGGGGAGGTCAAGAAAAATTCCCTTTTTCCTTGAAAATGCGACAGTGGTGGCCACCACAGCAACAGGGGGGAGTAACAAAAAGTGTATTTCTCTACCAAATGTTTAGCGTTACTTGTCATAGAGAGGCCTAAAGGTATATTAAACTTTACTTAGTATTGGCCTAACCAAAAGGGGTGATAAGACATTTTGACCTATAAAACCAAGCATTCCACTTTGAATGTTGTGTGGACCCCTGACCCCCCAACTGATTGGACTTATCCACCATTTCCTGGACTGACTGAGGTGCTGACATTAATCTAGAGCCTATGCATTTTCCCATATTTTCTCATGAATGCTATCCTAGTGGTCTGCATCCTAGGGAGCTGGGGCACCTCTTTTTGAGAGGTCCTGGGTTCAATTGCCAGTCAGCGTAGCTGAGTATGAAGATCGCATGTGACATGGCACTGACCTCAGCGCCACAGGCCATGCCACCTCAGCGACTATAGGACCCAAAGCAAGGAGTGCACATCTCTAGTTCTGGGCACTATCAAAGAGAGAGTGCCCATGTGGGCAGTTTTCACATGATAGTGGAATAAATTCTAACTATCTTTTCATAAATCTGTAGTTATTGTCAGTTTCCTTTGTTGTTACACTATCGCCTTTGACCGCAGCTCTTCCTGTTGTGGATTTGATTCTGTGGTCCATTGCTGGCACCGCGGGTACTTATATCTCTGGTTGATTTCATCTAAACATATTTATTTGGAAAACCTCAGCTACATCAGGAAGCAGCAGGAGCAAGCAGAGGCACAAACAAAACAATATTATCAAAGCATTTAACAGTGAAAGCCTGTTCTAACTTTCTTAACTGTTAGCATGAGTATCTTGGCCACCTTACCAACATCTGCTGCTGCAGGGCTACTCGAGGCTTGTTCGGATGCTTTCCGCTTGTTCCACCTTGTCGGCGTCCTAACTGGCGTCATTGTAATGTTCGCGTCAACCCAAAGAAGAAAATCGCAAGTTGCACAGGCCCAGAACGAGCGACCAGCATTTTTAGTATTGTTTGTAACTTTCTTCGTGGCGCATCTCCGCACTCACATCCTGGCAAGCCGTCATCAGCGCAAATGCAACTAACGTGGATAATTGCCGAGGACTTGTAACACTTGTCGTCCTTCTCTGGACACATGCGTTGTAAGCATCCGTAATTGCTCTTTGATGCGCAATACTGTATGTCATAATGGTTGCCGCATTTGCATTTTTGAGTATTTCAATATGCACGCGCACGGGCCGCACTGGCAAATTGCATTTCAATTTCAGGATTGAGCATTGAAAGAGCGCAAAAAATGCTAACATTGGAGAATACAATGTGCCAGATGTGTGGAGCAAGGAATGCTTGTTGCTTTGGTGGCATCGTTTGGCGCACATCGCTGAACCAATACATGCCCAGATCAAGCCTACAACAAATCTCACTGGAGAAGCAAAGTTGCAATCATGCTAACAACCATCGAGAACACCATTGGAATGCATGAATAGGCATGGATCTCACTGAAGAAAACAAGCAAATGTTGGTACCCGAACGGTGCCATCTGGTCAAAAAAGTAGCATCCATGACACTCAATGTTGGTGTTGAAAAACACCATGCCATTTGAATTATCGGTTGGCGAAGTTCTTCATTTCTCTTTGGCTTCCTCAGGCAGCAACATTCTTCTTGAAGTTTGTGACTTAGCACTCGTCTTCATCCCATTCTTGCTCGTTGTCGGGTGACAAGATGATCGAAGACTCATCCGAGCACCAATCCGAGTCATATCCCGTTCGGTGGTAGCAGCGCGATCCACTTCCATAATCGTCACCCACCCCGTCCTCGGCAGGCCGGGTGCATTGGGAACATACACATTGTTCACCACCCAGCAAGTGAGGGTGTTGCGTGCGAATCGCCCATCAAAGGCAGTAGCAACATGGTCTTGGGCTTCCAGGGTAACATCCAGCACAAATATTGTTGCCGCAACTGACCGAATCTTTGGTAGTCCCATCTGCCGTCTCTTTTGTTGCACTTGATCATGGCCGATGGGGCTTTCCATGTCGATGTAATCCAAGGGTCTCCTTTCTTCCTCCGTGTGGGGGCACCAAGCTTGGCAACGACGATGATGCTTGTGCCCGTGGCATTATGTTTGATTGATGAGGTCTAAAATTACAAGAACCACAAAGAAAGATAATGTTGCACCTGAAAGCCACACGGTACAGACCATGGCATCACTACCGAATTCTGAATTACGATTGATTCTTGGGTAGTAGTAGAAAAACAATTATTTGCAAACGCTTGGGCGCGCACACACGTTTTGTCATGGAAAAATGATAAATTTCGAGCACGGCCGATGATGCACAACCTACCACCAGACTATCAGGACACCCAACTTTGACCGTATGTTGGCTCAAGACGTGCCATGATGTCTAAAGATGGCGGTGTCCCCCAAGGTGTAGCGCCAAAGGGAGGCAATCAGAAGCACATTGCTCTGCGTTGCATGGTTCCTGGGCTTTTGTCAGGTTGGGGCAAGGTCGAGACCCTTGACACCCAATCGCGGCAACCAGCACCGGAGTCAAGCGTGCATCACAATGGATCCAATCGTTTGACACTCACCCCTTCCAATGCAAAGAAAGTAACGTCGAGCCTCATTGGGGTAGCCTTTTCATCATAGCATACGGCTCTTTGATTATGCGTTTGCAAATCTTGATTCTCACTCCATACCATCATATCACAACCGCATTGAAACCTATTATTATTCTTCGTGCGTACCATCCGCAGCTTGAGCCAATGATTCATGTGAAGCCATTGTTTACCTTGTTCACATCCCTTCATCACATCCATCTCCCATTTCAAGTGCATGGCTATTTGCCCGCCTCTCACAAGTCATTCACCTCCTCACTTCTACTTATCCGAATCCCTAAAACAATTGATCCTTTGTGCTTTCTAGTTGCTTCCCATGTGTATTACGTCCGTACAAAAACTTCCCCTCCTTTGCGCAAGCTACCTTCTCCGTACCATTGCTATCGTTGTACACCATTTGTCACACCGTTTAGCAATTGTTTCCCAACTCATTGCTATGCATCATGAAGTTCTAACCAGCCTACAACGGTTCTTGCACCATTGATCCGATTATTTGAGACTTTTGAGAAAGAAATAAAAACTGAGAGCTGAAACCAGGTTCTGGCATAGTATAGCCAGGCTCAGGTGCCGCATAGCCAGGTATCCCAGTCATGTACACGGCCGCCGCGGGTCTGTGATAGTCATCCTCATAGCGGCGCGGCATAGGCTCAGGAGCACCGGTGTGGGTGGAGCTGGATGCCACTGGTTCGCTGAGTGCAGTTGCCATAGATGGCACAGTCGCGGCTGGAGTCACACCGTAGGTGGGTTAAGGCATACCAGTAAAGCCTAGACCCTCAGCCATAGGTGGAGTGGTTGTGGCTGAGGATGTATCTGGATGTGTGGCTGGGAGTGTAGTGGTTGTTGGAGAGGGTACTGCAGGGTAATCTGAGGCGCTCAGTGCGCTCTCAACAGGTTTGTCGTCGAATGGCAGCTCGTCGCATGGTCCGTGTCCATCTCCAGGGTCTACCTCTTCCACTCCCATGTCCACTGCTTCCTTCTCCTTCTCCTTCTCCTTGCCTTCACGTTCTCCAACTGAGAGTCCACTGAAGGCAGCTCTCAAGCCCTCCAGGGAAACATCCCCATGCCCACTTAAGGGCACTGAAGGTACAGGCTCCTGAGGTTCAGGTTCACCAGCAGGTTTGGGCGCTGACGCTGGCTTGGCTGGTGCCACTGAGGGGACTGTCGTCTCGGCAGTGTCCTTGGTGTCCATGTTATATTTCTTCGCCCTTCAGTGGAGGCAGTCTGGACATACTGGTTGTACTGCACGGGGCTGCAGATACGCAAAGACTGAAAATATCTGCTACCAGAAAGTAAGAACAGACTTTCACTGTTGAATGCTTTGATGATATTGTTTTGTTTGTGCCTCTGCTTGCTCCCGCTGCTTCTTGATGTAGCTCAGGCTTTCCAAATTGATATGTTTTGATGAAATCAACCAGAGATATAAGTACCCACAGTGCAAGCAAGGGACCACAGGTTCAAATCCACAACATGAAGGGCTGCAGTCAAATGAGATAGTTTAACAACAAAGGAAACTCACAATAACTACAGATTAATGAAAAGATAGTTAGAAAGTATCCTACTAACATGTCAAAACTGCCTACATGGGCACTCTCTCTTTGATAGTGCTATCTAGAGATGTGCACCCTTTGTGTTGGGTCCCATAGGTGCTGAGGTGGCATGGCTTGTGGCGCTGAAGTCACTGCCATGTCACATGCAATCTTTCTACTGAGCTGGGCTGACTCTGAATTGAAACCAGGACCTCTCAAAAAGAGGTGCCCCAGCCCCCTAGGGTGCAGACCACTAGGATAGCTAAGCATTCATGAGAAAATATGGGAAAATGCATAGGCTGTAGATTAATGTCAGCGCCTCAGTCAGTCCAGGAAATCCTGAAAAAGTCCAATCGGTTGGGGGGTCAGGGGTCCACACAACATCCAAAGTTCAATGCCTGGTTTTTTAGGTCAAAATATCTTATCACCCCTTTTGGTTAGGCCAATACTAAGATAAAAATGTGATATGACTTTAGGCCTCTCCATGAAACCCAAAGCTAACCTATTTGGCAGGGAACCACACTTTTTCTTACTTGGTAAGGTGGCCAAGAAGCTCATGCTAACACAGAAGAACAAATTGTCTGATTGTATAGGTGCCACATCCGGAGAAACATACACGGATAACATGACCGGCATACGGAGCGATGTGGATGTCACCCATGCGTTTGCGACACCTGCAATGGTTGCCGCAGTGGACGCTGAAACTCTGATCAAATTGAAGAAGGAGCTGAAAGATCCATTGGACGACTGCAAGCCTATGCATCGCCACAAGATTACACGTCGCTTCTACTACAAGTCCTCCGGTGAACATGAAATCCATGAAGATGTAACAGATGCCGATTGTGATTTCTTCCTCGAGTCGTTGGCCGAGAAACCGGGAATTGAAAATTCGTACGTTTTAGTCGTTCTTCCATCCCCAGTATGCACCATCAAGTATGTAAAATCATACATGGACTTAAGTAATTTGCTGGAATGCGCAAGCTACCTTCTCCGTACCATTGCTCTCATTGTACACCATTCGTCACACGGTTTAGCAATTGTTTCACAACTCATTGCTATGCATCATGAAGTTCTAACCAGCCTACAATGGTTCTTGCACCATTGATCCCTTTTTTTGAGACTTTTGACAAAGAAAGAAAAAAATTTAACATTGGGTCTCGATGAAAGGCATAGATTATGTGTTGGACCTTGAGGTATGGAAACCGGGACCTCCTTCCTTTAGACATTCATTGGTGCATAGACAACAATCAAATTGAAAACCATGATCCAAGGGAGATGCCCCCCCCTCCCTCCTCTCCCCGCTCCTCTCCCCTTCTCTTTGCAATTTTATTATTGAAAGCAACGGGGATATGCACCCCCCCCTCTCTCCCCCTGTCATCCCCATGTCCTTGTATACTCTTTGGGAGTTTGAGGTTTGAGGTTTGATTTTGCGGGTACTAGACGCCTTTCAGCCCCGGGGGGCCACCTGGTCGGGCCAGGTGATATCCTTGCAACCGGGTCCTAGTCGGGGGCCCTACAAGACGCACCTCCTGCCTTGTGGCGGAGTCCCCCGGGTTCACAGGGCTCGGAGCCCCATCCCTCCCCGGCTCCCCCTTTTTGCCACTCCCCGGTCAGTGCATCAATTCGCAGCCGTGGCTCCGGGCGCTTACCCACCGCGTCGCCTTCCTAATGCGTGGTCGCCCGGAGCGCCGGCGCCGCCGGGCCCGTGCTACTGGCTTGTCACCAGTGGGACCCGCTTGGGTGCCGCGGAGGCTGCCTAGCCTAGGATTTGGGGCGTGGCGCAGTGCGCCACTACTGCTTTGGCGGGTGCAGTGCCCCGTCCGTGTGTGTGCGGCGCTCGCGGCGGGTTCGGGGGGCTCGGGCCATTACCTGGTGTTGTGTGTCTCCCGTTTCCCCCGTCCCGCCCCGCGTGTCCCGCGCTGCGTGTGGCGGGCCGTCCTTTGGGTATATTCTTTGGGAGTTCTCCCTTCCAATCATACATTTTCACAGTTGTCACTCTAACATGGCTCTTCAAACTAAGCGATCATCCCTCTTTCCTTTAAACATTCATTCATGTTTAGACAACAATCAAAGTGGAACCCATGGTCCAAGTGGAATGTCCAACCCCCCCCCCCCTCCTCACTCCGTTCCGTCTCTTTGCAATTGTATTATCTAATGCAACGGGGATATGCTCCTCCCCCCTCTCCCTGTCATGTTGCTTCTCATTGAAACATCCCTATGTATGATCTATTACGGCGGGGATATGCAACGCCCCCCCCCGTCTTCCCGTCATCTCTCTTCTCATTGGAATATCCCTATGCTAATCCCTATGTCCTTCGGGTATGTTGTTTGAGGGCTCTCGCTTCCAATCATACACTTTCACGATTGTCAATTTAACATGGCCGTTCAAAGCAAGATATCATCCTTCCGTCCTTGAAACATTCATTTATGTTTATAAAACAATCAAAGTGGAACCCATGATGGAAGGGAAATGCCCCCCCACCCCCTCCCTCCCTCTCGTTGCAAATGTATGATCTAATGAATCCTTGGATGTACAAAAATGATGGTGAACACAAAGGAAGGGAGGTGGGCGGGAGCTTTCTATGAGATGCACAACCAGAGGTGGGGCCTGGCTTTTTATGCAAAGCAACGGGCAATGGTTTGGTTGACAAAGGGCAATGGTAGGAATGGTTCCGGGGGCAAGGCGGGGCATCAAACATAAAACAAATGGCTTCTTTTGGAAAACCAATTGGTGAAATCTATAATGAAGGTTCGTGATGGGCAGGGGTGGATGGTTGCATATTCCCAATAAAGCAAACAAACACAGGCAAAAGCCACTGGCATGGTTCATCGCATGATGGCATGATGGTTTGCCGACTTCATTTTACAATATTCACACTATTTACAATCTATTTACAACCTTATTACTTATCATTAATTATTATGCTTCTTCCGTGATCCAAAAGACCTCTTCCCCCTTTAAGACATCCGAGATGACTTGGAGAATGGCCACGTAGCGTGGCCACAGGGGGTGGTTGTGGTACTTTGCTTGCGCAAAATGCGCCGGAATCCCGGCCAAATCCGCCGCCGTTGCCACTACTCTCTCGCCCTAACATGAGGTGAAAAATAGAATTCGGCATTTACATGCTAAATGCATATTGCACACATAGGGGAGGGCAAACACATAGTTATCATGAGGCTTTTGTAGCTGAAAAACTGCACCCACACAGAAATCGCTGATTCGCACCTCGAATAACGCGGAAAATCACCTCTGCCAGAACTGCGTTGTCCGATTTCAAATTAGCGCTTGCAAAAATTTTCCACTGGTGTCTGTGGGTTCATGGTATCGCAATTTTCGTCGCAGCAGTGCTGCAGCTGTCACGCGCTCTCCAGAAAGCGCCTTCAGACAGCGCAAACGGTCACGCGAACCGCAGAATGTCTGTTCCAAAACAGACGTTCTTTTTTTTACCAGGATGACGCCCCTAACTTTAGTATATCTTCCGTACTGTAAAACTACATATCGTACAACGCTCTGCGCAGCGCAAAACGACCAATATGCGGGAACGGGTTTTGGAAGAGAAACAGGGGTCATGGTGCACGACGGAAGCATACCTCGAAGCCACGAAGGTCTCTCTCCTCCCGCATAGCCTCGGGGGCTCGCGCCACGCGGTCCGCCAAGGCCACGAGGGGGAGGTAGATTGGTTTGTGGGCACATTTTGGGTTTTGTTGTAACTAAAGCAGAGGAGGACAACGACCGCACATATACAACGACAAGCGCAACGGAGGACGCTTGATGAAGACCCTTGCATGTCACACTTGCGTTGTTGCTCGCTTCGTTTTTTGCATTGAGTTTAAAACTCAAAGAAGCTGAAAAGAATTTTAACCGCTTAGACACGTATAATTGTTTTGGTGTCGGATGCTTTTATCCATTTCTTTTCTTGAATTACTACTGATAGTTGGCGGCCTGCCTGGCAGGGCCAGTCGCCAGCCGGCAGACGTGCATCGACATTGGTGCCTTCAACGTGAATATTTGTGGTTAGGCGAAGGGTCTTAAAGTAGGGCCAAGGGTAGCTTTTGTTCAAATTGGAGGCACCGATGGCAGCACGTGAGCCACGCGGCACAACTGGCAAAATTTGCCTGAAGTCGCCTGTCATTACCATGGTCTTACCGACAAACGGCACCATGTGAAGTGCATCATCCACTTTACGCATGATGTCACGTAGAAGCTCATCCAGCACACGGAAGCAATCATTGTCAGTCATGGGAGCTTCTTCCCAAACAATTAGTTCACAATCGCGGAGGAAATATGCACGGTTGCCCTCCAAAGGGATTGAAGAAGTTCCCCCATTTGTTACGGGAATACTAAATGCAGAGTGGCCGGTCGTACCATTGTCCAAGAGTAAGGACGCAATCCCACTTGAAGCAACAGCAACGGCATGGTACCCTTTGCTACGTAGGCAAGCAAAAGGTGGTTGAGGTAGGTCTTTCCACAGCCTCCACAACTCTCGATAAAGAAGCAGTTGGCATCAAAGGTATTCTGAGTCGTTGAAGCTTTGACCTCATCAAAAATACCGCCTTGTTGACTTGTGAGAGTTGGCACTCGTTCTCGGACAATTTGTTGCAACTCTTCAATAGTCCAGGTGTCATTATCCTTAGATGCTTCGGTGCCTGTTTGAGAGAAGACGAGCAAAGGCATGGAGGGAAATTTGGTGAGTGAAAGGCCTTGCCTTTGCAATATTTGTTCAACGGCAATCAGTGCGTCATTCACTACATCCTTACGGTTCAGAAGACGGTGTTTCTCCAGCTTTTGCTTGGCGTGGTACACGAGGTCGCCAATAAAGACATCTTCAAATGTCAGCCTTAACTTGTATGGGTCCTTTTGCGAATTATACTCAAGAGACGTGCGAAAGAGGAGGCAAAATCTTGCTGCGCTATAGTAGCCCAGAGCCTCCATAAGGCTTGTTTGCCATTCATCATCATTTTGCAAGAGACCTCGGCGAGTGCAAGCTTGTTGGTACGTTGCATATTCGATGCCTTGCACCGTATGAAGATTTGCAAAGGATGTGGCACCTGGCAAGTGGTTCAACAAAAGACGAAGAAAATATAGCTCGCCTGCATTGGGCATGATAAAGTACATACGGCCAACAACGGTGTGAACCCGCTTTTGCCAACCTTCCACTCCTTTCTTTGACCATGGTACGTAAAAAGCTGAGCATAGTCACTATACAAAAGATGTTTTCCTAATTGATGCTTGGACTTGGTTTTGGACTTGAACCACACTGTCAATGGGGTCTCTGGACGTCTGTCACGAACTACTTCAGGGATGCTCCGGTGATCACTGCAACGGACATATTGCTGATTTTCTAACTGGATAGGCACCTACATGACGGGTGGAAACTGCTCATGCATGTCAAAGCACAATAGACGCCATACGCCCTCAGATGTACAAATGTATCGGCCTTCAACGAACTCAACAATTTCATTGTTCGCATTGTTCCTCATCACCGCATCACCAGGATCAAAACCTTTGTAGATGTACTCATGCAAATATTTAATGGCGGCAATGGAGGCACAACACTCCACATTGATGTGACAATTGTATCGTTACGCCAGGGCACTGACATGTGGTACAACCCATCGATTGTCCAAAGTGTGCCCACGGCAAAGCACGGTGCGGCCATTGTTTCTCTGTCGGTAAACCGGGTATCCATCCTCGTTGTCCATCATCGCTTCCGCAAACTCTTTTGGATACCCGTTTGGGCAACGGCCATTTTTCATGCAAGCGCAACTCGGGTTCATATCGCCACACGGTCCATGTGTGTAGCAGTTAGCTATGATGTCATATAGCTCAGGGTCTGCATTCTGGTCTGGAATCTCAGCACAGATGACATGGTCGTAATCCATAGGTGATAATAGCTTATATCCATTGGCGAATATCACCAAAATGTGGACATGCGGTAGACCTCTCTTTTGAAACTCGACGACATGCATGTGGGCAGCCGGCTGACCCAAATAGCCATTCTTCAGTATATCGTCGAGCAAGGAAAAAAAAACTGTGCGTGACTTTGCAACATGTAACTCAGAGCCACATTCTCAGGGCCATGGCATTGAGCAGCCAAAAATAATGCATTTGCTTCTGGGGCAAGGGGGCTATTAGCCGAGTCCAAGGTTGGTAACGGCGGTTCTCCGGGTGGACAAGTAAGTAAATAAGTAAGGGCGGCTGCGTCAGCAGCTTCACCTGACATCCCCTTGTTTGTTTTACATGGTGGCCGCCTCTGGCGGGAAGGAGAGCTCTCCACCATCATTTGCCCTGGCGACTCCTGTCTCACCTCACGGCCGAGAACTTCAACCAGGTTCCCTTGGGGCATGACCGGCGGTAGGTTTCCTTCATTCGCTGCCCTCACGGTCTCAGCTCCTTCCGGTCACCCATGGAAGGATCCTCCAGCCTTCCCCTGCTAGCAAAGCCTTTTGGGTGCCTGCAGGCGGGTTTCCTGTGGATAGTCATCGCCGACAGCGCAGCAATCCTCTTTCTCAACCACATTCCACCACTTCCCATCCCTCACGGGTTGGAGTACCCACTCGGCTCCCGGAAGCACTTGGGTGTCGAGCCCTACTTGCGCACGTCCAACTACGACAGCTGTCACTGGCAACAACATATATACTCAAAAATGATCAAACCAAAAGTGACGTGCAATTCCAGTGTACCATATGCTATGGGAAACCCATATCGTGCCAAAGGCAACAATAGCGGTTTTGTGACCATGCACATACTAACAAAAATATATACAGCGGTCCACCTCCGATGCCGGCCCCATTACAAGTGGGCTGAAATACAATCATCTACCTCCTAGGTACAAACATGGACCTCAGCATGACATCCCAAAGGATAAAGGATAGGCACAATACATATCATCCACAGGTCCTCAATGAACAGATGACATTCGCCATTGTCTTGATACCTTTGATGCAGGAATCCGTACCCCCTTCGGATGTACTTTTCAATTCTGTGCCCGTCCAAGTAGCGTCCCTCACATACACAAGCGATCTTCTTCAGCACCGAGCCCGAAGCGGCACAAAAAACACCATGTCCATCAAAAGAATTTTGCACCACTTTGATGTCAAAACCAAGCACAATATTGCGCAAAGATCCATGGGGCGACCCTTTCCACGTTCCCCCAGGTCCCGCTCACGCGTGACCCTACGTGTAGTCAGGCCATTGACCCGGGGACCTCAGGGTCAACCCTCACCCCTGCGGACACCTCAGAGCCGTCTCGGAGTTCAGGGCATTTTCCCGACTTCCCGTAGCCAGACTCCCCATGGTTGGCCCATGGATCGCCACTCCATGGCGACTGCTTTCCGGCTGGCCCCCAGGCTTTTAAGGCAGGTATTATTCCAAAAATGGTCCTCAAAAGCCGAAAGGGGCATCTATTGGCCTCATACACCTTGATGCAATTGGTATGGTGTAGACATGGGAATTTTGAACAACGACGTACATATACACTGTATTGTCCGCATGTCACACTCCCGGTTTTTGAAAAAAACCCCATGACACACTTTGTGACATGCAAAATGCGCTTCACAAGGTGTGTCACACCTATTCTTGAAACTACTTGACACTGACGCGGATAAGAGTCAAATGCATTCGGTGCCAAGTGTTGCCCGTTTGTCCTGAATGGTTTGAAATATGTTTTTGCTTTTCAACAGGGTTGTTTTCGCTGTTTTGTTCCATGGACTGTTTGTGACACGCTTTGGGACACGAATATGCGTGTCCCAGAGCGTGTCGCTGGCTATCCCTTCTTTTGTACCTCTGCAGAGGCCTTTTTAAAATTTTTGCCACACCATTTCCTCTGTAAAACAACAATGAAGCACATTTTTCAAAGAGGGATGCCTCAGATACACCCACAGCCCCACATAGCACAGCAACAGCAAATTGGCACACAGATCACCGTGAGTCATCTGCCATGTGTCAAAGTCTACAGTCTGACTATCAACGTGGAGGTTGAAACACAAAAGGCACCTGATATCCGAGTTGTGGAAGTGCTTGGGACTGCTGGCTCTGTTGCTGGCTCCCAGTCTGGGCCACCATTGTCTGTAAACTTGTGTATAGCTCAGCTGGGGCAATGGGGCCATTGGCCGTGCCTGAGGCTTGCAACGGCGGTTCTTTGGGTTGAAATAATGGCGCAATCTTCGTTTCACTTGGTGCCGATATTGTAGGTGATGGTACGAAAGGTTGGTCTTGTTGTGACATTGCACTGTCAAACGACAATTCAATCATTGGGGTTGTTGCAATACATGGTCCTGCTGATAAGTTTCTGTGACAAGATGACATTGCTACAGCTCCATGGCAGGATGGGTAGAAGGTTGTGCTCGTGGTATCTGCCGTGCGCGCCGTTTCTGATGTGGAACCAATCAATATTGGATGTGGCCCCGAGACGTACGTTACTGCCGACATGAGGGATTGCCAAGCTTGATCATCGTCCACAGTGCAGAAAAATAGAGCGTGTCGTGCTCTCTTGCAATGGTTTTCCAACCAGTGTTCCCAAATGGCACGGTAACGTTCGTTCTCTTGCACAAATAGTTGCACCCGGGTAAACTCCTCCTTCATCAAATGCGGCAACATGTGTCACAACAGGCTAAACATGAAACAAGATTTTGGTTGGGTGGGCATTTTTTGCTTGTGGTGCTCACCATCCGCCCCAACAATCTCATCCAATCATTTGACTCACAGTTTCTTTAAACTTACACCATGCATAACGTCATCTGCCGGACTTGCAACGCACGGGCTACTTCAAGCAATACCGGATGCCTTCCTCTTGAGAGGTTTGGTGGGTGTCCTGATAGGTGTAAGAGAATGTTGGCATCTACCAAAAAACTGATGTACAACCTTTACACCACAATCGGTCACGGTATCCATGCTTGCTCAAGGGGTGCCATGATGTCTGAAGACTTGCGGTGTCCCCATAGGGGTAGCACCGAGGAAAGGCATGTAATGGAACTCAGCACGTGCGCGCAGATCGCTATCATTTAGTAAACGCGCGTGCGTGCATATGTAAAGCACAGTGCAATGCAATTGAATTATTAAACTATTGAATCAAGTTCATTTTGTGTACTGTGCAGAACACTGGGATGAAACTATGTAGTGATTTATGAGATCAATCACGTGCTGCGCCGTTGCCGGATTCGCATTTGGATTTCGAAATCACTAAGGAGATCACGGGGAAAATAGCACTCAAAAGAGAAGATCTCCAAGATCATTACAATCCCAGTGTTCGATTTCCGTGAAACTCTCTTTGGTGATGTCGGAGTCATTTCTGGAGTGGTATGAAAACCATCCTGAGGAGCTGCAGAAGACCATTTGCCGTATTGCTACGTTGCCTGTGCCGCAGTCTGGGGGACTGTCTAAACTGTGGCCGGGCCAGTGGCAGGAGCGGTACTCCAAAGCCACTGGTCCGAGCCCGGCCAGGCTGCATCGGGGACCATGGCAAACGTCACCCGGAGCCATGGAAGCAACCGGTGACAGGCGAGCCGGTACACAGTCCAGGAGGGGGTCACCTGCCAAGCAGAGTGGCCCCGCAACTCAAGCCACAAGTGTGAGGCGGTCGTACCGTAGACAAGCGGGAGCAATACCCCTTGTGGTGAGAGATACTCCACACGGCTGGGCAGCCCCCCAGAGCTGCCGCCCAAAGGAGGGGGCATGTGGCCCTACCCATGGACACATGTGGGGACACCCTCCCACCCTGGACACATGGACCGGGTGGCCGCGACAATGCCTTCCCAAGCACATGCGGGAGCGGCTCAAGAGGCACCTGACATAGGGCAGTGGGAGGGACAGGACGTCCCCTTGGTAAGACCTTCTTCCTGCAATGTCAAAGGAGGCATCCCGTGCTCCCGAAGATACCTACCTACCTACCTACCTGTCTAAACTGTGGTGTTTGCAGCGCTGGTCAAACTGGGACTTCATTTCTTGTGAAGAAAATGCTGCGCTGGTTGTGTTTGCTGCACGGCACCCAGATTTGTTGTGTGACTCGGAACTTGCTCAGAAGTGCATCAACGCTGTCGATGAGATGCAGGGAACGGCACTGCGAACGCTGCAGATTGACTCCCCAGAGCAGAGTGTTGCGGCGCTGAAGCGTGCTGTGCAGGATAACCCTTTACGTCTCATTTTTGCACTTGCTTCTTCACGCCATGTGCCGAGGTCCACTGGGAAGCGCGGTGTTTCATTTGGAGATCAACAGGAGCAGGAAAGTTCACAACGCCACGGCGAACAGAAGACTTCAAAGTGCAAGCAGGAGCAGGAGCCCCAACACAGGAAAACGAGACGAGGAACTGGAGGTTCGTCGCCGAAACAGATGTTCGTAAGGTTCTTTTCTGCTTTTCTTGTATTTATGTGTGAGCGTGATGCTCTGCCGTGTGCATGCTGGTTTGTAGCGTCCTCGTGTGGGTGTGCTGGTAGCGTCCTGCAGTCTCTGTTGTGTTGTTTCCTGTTACCGTGCGGGGCAGTCTGGCAGTGCAGTTTTGGCTTGCGTGGGCAGCGCTAGGGTGTTAGCAGGCGCGTGAAGCGCAGCATGAGCGTGAGGCTCCGCTAGGGTGTTTGGCTGCGAGTGATTTGCAGTGAGTGTGAAGCGTGAGGCTCCTGGCCCTGTGCGTAACCCTGTGCGCGTCCTGCTTGTTGCGGCTGCTGTTTAGGCTGTGTTTTGTGCTGCTCCAGGCAGCCCAGTGGAGCTGAAGTGGGCTGCTCCACGGGCGCAGTGTAGGGCTGCTCCACGGGTGTGCCGTCTGAGTGGTTCCTTTTTGCTTTGTTTGTTTCTTACACTGTGTGGGTGAGTACAGACTGGTACATATAGGCTAACCTGAATCTGCATGCAAATGAGTTGCATGTAAAAATGAGTATGTCTTCTGTGTTCAGTATGTCACTTTTGAGATGTGTAGTGTGTCTGTACGTGTAAATGTATGTGTGAGCTTGCCTTATTTTCTGTTGTTCTGCCACGCTTCGCCTTGGATCATGCAGTGCTTTGTAGATGATGCTGTGGTTTCGCTTCGCGCTCTGGAGATAGCAGTGCACTGATGGCACTGCTTGGACGTTGCATTTTGTATGTTTTCCCCTCTCTTGCTCTGTGCAGGCTGGTGGTGAGTAGCAGGGGAGCCAAGCAAAATGGGAGCACACGCAGAGCGAAGCTGCAAGGAGTGAAGTGGGGACTGCACCTTTCAGGTGTGCACGTCGACTTCGCTGCTTGTTATGTTCCTGCTTTTGTGTTGGCCTCATTTCTTTTTCTGTGCTCTGCAGTGCCCATTCCAATGAAGTACCCTTAACTAAATGAATGAAGAAGTAATCTATATTATTCAAGTGAAGTTTGTATATATTAAGTGGGTTGCTTCAGCACTGCTTCTATTTTTTACAGCACACTGCTTGGTGGTTTCCTCTGTGCCAGCCCGCCAGGGATTCGGGAATTTTTTTTTGTAAAACACTCTTTGCAGTGGGGTTTTTGCAGCCCTTGGTGCAGCAGGCTGATTTTTTTTAAAGCAAGGACTGTTTGTCTGTATTTTCTTTGGCGTGTGTGTTTTTAGTAGATACCATGTCAGTTTTGTTTTCTGTAGGTGTGAGTGCATGCAGTGCATAGTTAGCCTTAACGTCTAGCTGGGTGCGTGTGCACAAGTGTTTGCGTTCTTTGGTCAATAGCTTAGTGCAGCACTTGCTTAGCCACTGCTGCAGGTGTTGTTTCACACTTGTAGGCGGGCTAGTATTGTAGGTGTGCATTGAGTTGTTGTCCCTTTTGGCTATTTTTGTTGTCAGCACACTTTCTGAGTGTCTATTTTGTGCAGTGCTGAGGTCCATCATATCTCTTGTCAGCCCTGTGCCTGGTGCCTCAGCACCCTGCACATGGCTTGTGAGGGGAGTGTAATGGAACTCAGCACGTGCGCGCAGATCGCTATCATTTAGTAAACGCGCGTGCGTGCATATGTAAAGCACAGTGCAATGCAATTGAATTATTAAACTATTGAATCAAGTTCATTTTGTGTACTGTGCAGAACACTGGGATGAAACTATGTAGTGATTTATGAGATCAATCACGTGCTGCGCCGTTGCCGGATTCGCATTTGGATTTCGAAATCACTAAGGAGATCACGGGGAAAATAGCACTCAAAAGAGAAGATCTCCAAGATCATTACAATGGAAAGCACATTGCTCTGCGTTGCATGCCCCTTGGGCTTTTGTCGGGATAACGTCGACAGTAACGTTGAGACTCATTTGCGTAGCTCTGAGAGCATATCATCATGGATTACGCTTCTAAATAGACATGGTGATCATGCATTACAAAGTTGCATCGCGTATGTGAATCTCACTGCAACCAGTCCCCGGCATCCGGACCTGGCATGGGTTGGGGCTGGGGGAGCCTCTTATCCACTCAACCATCGATGGGGTATCATCTCCTACCAGAGACTCTTTGTTTCCGCCGTTGACGCGAAAGCAAGCACAGCACACGGAATGCAAACGCAAAGCACTGCTGAGATCCAAAATGGTTGTTGACCCTGGAACATGATACAAAATGAGATCTGAAAAATCTGTTCACAACAAATGATGCCGTCGAAAAGCCCTACTTGCCCACGTCCAACTACGACAGCTGTCACTGGCAACAACATATATACTCAAAAATGATCAAACCAAAATTCATGTGCAATTCCAGTGTACCATATGCTATGGGAAACCCATATCGTGCCAAAGGCAACAATAGCGGTTTTGTGACCATGCACATACTAACAAAAATATATACAGCGGTCCACCTCTGATGCCGGCCCCATTACAAGTGAGCTGAAATACAATCATCTACCTCCTAGGTACAATCATGGACCTCAGCATGACATCCCAAAGGATAAAGGATAGACACAATACATATCATCTACAGGTCCTCAATGAACAGATGACATTCGCCATTGTCTTGATACCTTTGATGCAAGAATCCGTACCTCCTTCGGATGTACTTTTCAATTCTGTGCCCGTCCAAGTAGCGTCCCTCACATACACAAGCAATCTTCTTCAGCACCGAGCCCGAAGCGGCACAAAAAAGACCGTGTCCATCAAAATAATTTTGCACCACGTTGATGTCAAAACCAAGCACAATATTGCGCAAAGATTCTTGTGGGCAATCCACCACAATAACTTGGACGACCCGCGGAACCAACCCAGGAACACAAAAATTCCAAATGGAACTGAGCTTGTCAAGATAGGCACATTGTTCCAAGTTTTCCTTGCTTTGCGTGCAAATCAACTCCAATAATTGGTTGTCCACAAGATGCTGGTAAAGGATTGAGAAAATCGACAAATGACAATGGATGTCCTGGTCCACCATGAAAAACCGTTCATGTTGAATTCCCTCCAACACCGTAGAGCCGGAGATTATTGCTCTTGGATTGTCCATTGTATTATATTGGCAGAACAATCCCATCAGCATAGACGGATAGGGCATGTACTCTGCCAATCCCTCCATCAAGGAATTCATAAATGTTTGAACGATGGGCCGCCCAAGACGCATACGGTTTAGGAAAGAGGGAATCCTTAGTAGTTGCATTGCATCGATTGGAGGCAAAAGAGGCAAATGACCCACCACATATCCGGCAGAAAGGTGGCAATGTCATTCATGTTGCAATGGAAAGAAGTTCAGCCTACCAAAAGAGAGAACGGCCGCCTGAACAATGCATGGACCAACCATCAGGCCAACCCTAGCCCTAACCGTAACCCTAAACCTAACCGTGACCCTACCCCTAACCCTAATCCCAACCCTAACCCTAGCCCCAACCCTAACCCTAACCTTAACTCCAACCCTAGCCCTAACCCTAAGCCTAACCCTACCACTAATTGAATGTCAATAATCATACATCCAGTCTGAACATAGCAATGCCGACCGTGTGGAATTGGCACAGGTTCGCAAGCGGTCCCTGCCGTCCGGGCAAGGCATGGGTAGAGGCCCGGGCACCTATTATGGACCCTAACTGATTGTGTACGACATGACAAATTAGTTGTTTTGGGTACCCACATATGCTCTCGCATTCAAAAGTTCCTCTAATGGCAGTTTGCAAAGGGTACATACTTCTTGGCAACCTTTCACAGAAGGGCTACACCAACCCAAGAACAAAGCGGCAGGCATGGACTACGTGGCACCATACCTATACCAGTGGTTACCTAGGGAACTACTCTGGGGCCTTCACATAGCGGTTGCGCAATGTGTGGGACAGCGGCAACGTGCCGGGCCGCTGGCTGCAGGCCACAATAGCCATCATCGACAACTGGAACCTCCCTGGGGAGGCCCGCATTTTCCGGCCCATCAGCGTAGCCACAGGCATGTACTCCATTTTGCCCCGCCTCATGTTGGACACCATAGCAGTGCAGAGAAGAGGGACAAATAAGGCAGGGACTTGATCCATCGTGCTCTCCAAAAGACCCTTGTCTAGCGATGGAGGCTCGCAACGCCCACAACGTGGACTCAGTGATAATTGCATGGAGGCCGCTTCCTCTGGCGGCAGGGCATGGTGAAACGCCAGTGCGGTAGACGTCAGCTTGTGGTTTTGCGTCTGCACTACCTCCACAACGCCCAAGGATCAGGTGATGTTGAATCCGCAACAGTTCAGGTCCACATTGGTGTCGTTTATTTCGGACAGCTGTCGGAATAGGGCTTTGGCTTCGTGGGTTGCGTCGCGGCCTGTCAACAATTGTTTGAGTACAAACAAGGGTTTGCCAAGGGGGTAGGAACACACTGCACCAAGTCAGGACAACTCATGTAACTCAAACTGAGAGTGGGACACAAAACTGCGTGAGAGTGAAAGGAAAACAATTGTTTGAGCACAAACAAGGGTTTGAGTACACTTGCCCGGCCATATACCCATATAGGCCCATATACATCAGCCCTTCTTGAGCTCCAGTGTCATGAAGAGACGACTCTCCTATTTGTCAAGCTGACCGACGTCGCACATCACCACTTGGTCCATCAAGTGAAACCTCGGAAGGGAAACACCGCGTCGGTAGAATCCGTGCAATGTGTGGGGGACTGGAGCCGGAAATTTACGGAGCCCTGGAAGTTGACTAGCCTACCAATCGAGACCGCACACATATCCACTTTCCCGCGCATGTCTGCCAGCTCAGAACTCCATCCACCTCTCTGAACGTCACGTTCTTCCAGTGGAAGTCGGTGCCCAGGGCGCCCCTGGCATCCTCCAGCGAGGCATACGGCAATCTGCCCTTATGCTCCTGGCCCGCTCTGGTGTTGTACCTCATCATGTACGCCGTGTGCGACTTGCAGAGGACTTCCCAGACCCTGTATGCCAAGACATGATCTCGGGGGGGGGGGAGGGGCAGCCCCCTGCTCATTAGCCCCTTCATGATTCTGCGGACGCTGCAGTGGGAGGCTTGCTTGCTCGAGGTATTTTTTAAGGGCTCCCACACACAGGTGCATCCATTGCGCCACCCGCTCCTGTTGGACGAACTCATCCAAAGTCCCCGGCGTCAGCTCCGGGATGCTCTCTGTCTGCCTGATGCTGGTCCGTTGCAGCTCCATCCGCCAGCGCTGGATCTCCTCCGCCCGCTCCCTCATGGCTGCTGCCATTCTCTGCATGTCCGCCGATCCCCCGTTGTCCGAGTCTCCAATCCTGCTTGGTGCTCACACGCAGACACACCACACAAAAAAAACAAAGCCGAACAGAAAACTGCCTGAGAATGAAAACATATGCTCGTCCGACGCCTCATCCACATTTCGCCAGATGTCTTCATCACCGAACTAGCGATGCGACTCTAGACAGGCGGCCGCCTGTTTTTGAAGCATGTACACTTTGATGAAAGTGTTTGGTTCGCTCAGTTCGGGTCTGGAGCACCGGGTTGCGACATGCTGATTCTGCCGGAACATCCCAACGAAATCGTGCTCGACAAGACAGATTACTGCGGTTGCCAAACAAAAAACGCAGAACGATAAGAGTCTTTTGAGCGACAAGAATTTCACCCAATTGATGAATATATAGACCAAGGAACCACGTTCTCCGCCTCAGCAAATGTGCAGGAACGCTCCAGGGCCACCTTTGTCAAGACCTTCCCCAGCTCACTGACCCTGGGGTTCCCGTAGGCCATCCCAAAAGAGGGCCAGTAAAATTTGCAGCAGCGATTTTCCCCTTTGCTGCAGTGGAGGTCCAGGACATGTTGCTTGTCACTGGCGGATAGCTCCGCGTTGAGGTCTTCCCGGGAGTATCCCAGCTCCCTCAGACCTAGGTCTAAGACATCCCCAAGGAGCTGATTGTCCTGAGTTTTGGAGGCGACATTCATGGTTGAGGGCTGCTTCTTGCATACCCTCCGGTAGCTAGACGTTTGTTTAGACTGCTCCAGAGGTACAGATTCCCATCCGTCACCATGGTCCACTTGGAGGACGTAGGGTGCTTGCAGGCTGAGGGGTAGAATCTGGGAGTGCCCGACGAAGAAGTCGGTCCCCAGTACAAAGTCGAAGGCCTCGGTGTCCAACACGTAGAACCGATGGGCAATGCTCCTTGATCCCATAGACACGTCGACCTCACAGTCCCCACAACTGTGCACCTCATGCCTATCTCCCATGCGGATGGCTGCGGTAGGCATGATGTTCTTCAGGTCCCCACGAGGTATAATTTTCTTGGCCACAATAGATATAGTGGCCCGAGTATCCAGTACCCCCAGGTATTCCGGTCCCCCAAGACGGATACGTACCCAGAACACCAGATCTGTAGGTCCCCCAGAGCGTCCCTGTCAGAACTCCGCGGGGCAGGTCACCTTAAACCCCTTCTTCTGCAGTTTCCGCGCCATGCGCATGAAACGGGAGCGCTTGCGGGCGTTTGACTGGTCCCCATCTTCGTCGGAACGCTTAGTCCCTTGTTCTTGTTGGGCTTGCGTCTGGGAAGGGGTCATTGGTCTCGTGTTTGATTGCCCACCAGAGGGCTCAGAGTTCCCCCCTGGCATAGTATTGGGGTTCCCTCCGGACTGGTCCGCGTTCTTGTCCTTGTCCGGCTTGCGGTCAGAGCCTCCTCGTCCACCTTTGTCCTTGCCACCTTGGCCTTTGCCATTGCCCTTGGAAATGCCCTTGCCACTGTCCTCGTCGGCGTTGCTCTTGTTGCTGCCCTTGCCACTGGCGTTCTCGGTCTTGAGCTTCGCCAAGAGGCGTTGCTTGTGGTAGCCGTCATCCTCGTAGTGCTTCCTCTTACCAGAGAGCGCACACGTGATTGTGCACCTGTAGTGGTCCGGCAGCTTGGCCTTGCCACCGGTGTTGGTCTCCTGCTTCTTCCCCTGGACCACGAAACAGTCTCGCCGGTCGCAGTCAGGGGCATGAAGCAGGCATCCCTGCTCCTCTGTGGCCTCACACCAGAAGAGGCCCTGAACATTGCTCATGAAGGGAGCATTTTTGGGGGTAGTAGGCCATGGCTCCCAGAGCCGCCTCACCCAGGACGGTACGCGCTCAGGGGCTGGTTACTTTCTTTTTCCAGCGGCAGCTCCAGAGGTAGCACAGACAGGTCCTCAACACGCCGCATAGGCTCAAAGAGGAGGTGTGGCGACAGCTAGGACTCCCATATGGTGACTTTGTGGAAAGGTACCTGCGCTCAAGGAGGTACACGGTCGCCACGGGGAAGGGGTGTACCGAGTGGGTAACCCCAGGCAGCGGGCCGCCACAAGGCAGGGTGGCGGGCCCATTCCTGTACTTGCTGGCCATGCTCCCCCTGATGAACTGGCAACTGGCAAGGGCACCACACACGTCGCCGGCGCAGGCGTATGTGGATGATGCGGTACCAATGGCGCGGGATGAAAAGGCCCAACAGGTGGTGCAGGACCTGATGCAGAGGTACGGGAGGGATAACCACCTTGTCTGGAGCGCGGAGAAGTTGGCGGTTCTGAGGAGGGGTGGAGAGGAAGGCATGGCGCTGGATGTAGGAGACGGAGTGGCATGGCTGGAGAGGGCAGAGGACGCGGTGGTGCTGGGACATGTGCAGGCCATGGAGGCGAGGGGAGTCAGGCTACCCGACAAATTAGTCAGGGGGTTCAGGGCGATGCTGGTGGTCCTGCGGCATCACCCCCCATCAGTGCAGACAACCCTGTACTACCTGCGGGCGGTGCTCAATGCGGCGGTAGGGTACCAGGGGATGCACCTCCCGTACTGGAGCGAGTAGCTGGAGGAGGTGGAGGGAGAAGTGTGGAGGCTCATCAGAGGGTATGACGGGATACCCACGGCGGGGGAGGCGTACAGGGCACACACGGCGAGGACGCTGAGCAGGATGTGCCACAATCAGGAAGAGGTGGTGAGACGGGTGTGCTATCACGCGGTCGCAGAGGTGCAGAAGGAGGAGAACATGTGCCCGCGCTATGTGTGGCACCGGCGAAGGCGGTTGGCGGCAGGGAAGAAGGAACGCATGTGGCGGGCCCTACAGGCGGTGTTGCCGGGGGAAGAGCACATGCTGGCAACCAACAGGACGTGCGGTAGGCGGGGACCAATCCTGGTTCTGGACACGGACTTCTGGGGGGCGGCGCATGGGACAGTACGGTGGATCAGGAAGGAAGGAGTGAGCATGGAGGTGCTGCACGTGCGCAGGAAGGATATGAAGGAATACAAGATGGCGGGGCTGCACCAGGCGGAGTTCTATCAGGACACCAGGGTGGTGGAATGGGGTGTATACAGGTGGATCATGAGGAGAGCACGAGGACAAGAAGACCGCACAAGGTGGCGCAGGAGGATGCGCAAGATGTGGAACGAGTGAGTAGCGCTGTGGGGGAACCAGAAGAGGAAGCCAAGATGCGGGCGGGGAAAAGGGGGCGCAGCAAGAGAGAGTGGTGCTGGACAGGGGGGACGGGGACAAGGCCAGACCGGGCATACTGTTGTGTGCGCCGCTGGGACTCAAAGGGCCGAGGGGGAAGGTACAGAGTGCGACCGGGCAGTGGTATGATGTCCATGCAGATATGTTCCGGAAAGACAACATCCAGGAAGGGGCAGGACAGGGGGACCAGTGCTGGAGGTGCACCAAGGAGGCGGGGCAAATCCCGTGGCCAGTCCTAGGAATGACGGCATGAGCGTTCCCAAACGCGACCATGCGCACTACGGACACCAGGGGGCAGTGGTGGGGGCCGGTGCTGCGGCTGCCCAAGGAGGTGCAGGAGGATGAGGAGGCCCAGGGGGGCGTGGAGGTGTGCGGGGGAGAGGAAAAGGAGGGGAAGAGAACAGGGGTTCAGTTGGGATGGGACACAGTGCGGGGACTACAGGAAGAGGATGATGGAGTGGCGGTGAGTTTCCGGATGACAGACACGGGGAGGCCCGACGAGGAGGCGCCCATAGTGCCCCTGGGCCACAAGTGTGGAGAGAGTGCGAGGAGGATCAGGCTGACGGTCCACGGGTTGCCAGCAGACAGGGTATGGTATTTGGTTCTGGTACATGCATACCTGGAGCAGGGCAGGGCGAAAGGGGACAGGGCATGGTGTCACGGGGTGGTGGTGACGAAGGGCTGGAGGGCCAGGACGGACAATAAATGGGCAGTGTACAGAGGCGTGAGAGAACTGCCACTAGCCGAGGGAGGTGGTGCGCATACCGGAGCCCACGGAGGAGAGGGTGGTGCTATTTCTGAACGGGTCCGGCCTGGAAGGACAGCCGCTCATGGCGGGGGCAGCGGCGGTAAGGGTCAGGGGCGTGGGACAGGTGACGGAGAGTGTGGTGGAAAAGATGGTGTACGGAGCAGCGTCCCATGGAGAGGTGCAGGCGGTGGCGGACGTGGTTGGGGGGATAGGGGAGGACGTACGGGAAGTGTGGATGGTGGTGGAAGCGGAGGCGGACATGGCGTCCCTCAGGAGACTGGCCAGCAGGCCACTGCATGAGTCCCTCGGCACGGGACTGGCGTCACAGGTGTACGCAATATGGCACGGGCTGGAGATGGAGAAGGTGCCCCTGGTCATACACCTGGTGAAACAGGAGTCCCACAGAGCGGGAGTGGGGAATCATGGGGCGGATGGGGCGGCGCAAGCAGTGGATAAGGGACAGGAACCAGAGTGGAGGGTGCCAGAGAGAAAGGAGCACCTCCACGTGGTGCAGATACCTCCAAGGGTCGGGGAAGAGGAGAAGGCCAGGTGGGTGGTGGAGGAGGACACAGGCAAGCAGGAGCTAAGGGTGTATCCACAGCCTGTGCACATGCTAGCTCAAGTACGAGGGGGCCGGAGGTGGTAGGGCTGAACGAATACTTGGAGGGCAAGGTGGGACAGCAGGTCCACTACCCCAATGTGCTGAGGCCAGAGTCGCTGCCCAAAAGGCTGCAGACCAGAAGACTGCAGGCAATCACGGGGCAGGTGCCGGTGCGGGAAACAATCATGAGGTGGTACAGACATAAAGGGTATGGACCTCCTGGAGGAGTACATGAGATGCCACTGTTGCCAAGGGCAAGAAACATACGAGCACTTCATGCGGTCTGAACAGTATAAGGGGATCGAGGAACCACTGGTTCGGGTCAGGACGTCCTGTTGCTCAAGAAGGGTGCGAGAGGCAGAAGCGCGGTGGAGAGAGAGCTGGTGAAAGATGGGCACCGCAAGGGACTGTGGCACATGGTGATAGTGAAACCGCTGGTGCGGGCACTCCAGGAGCATACAGTGGCAGCGGAGGCCATGGCACACAGGCTGTTGCGGCGTATGGTGGAACATCTGCGGGAGCGCATGGCGTGCAGAGAGACGCAGTTTGAGGCGCGGGTGGAAGACATGCGTGATCCAGTCACCAAACGGGCGGAGATGGCGTTGATCAGGTACAACCCAAAAATCACGGAGATAGAAGTATGGAGGCGGCCAGATTGGCGGCCAAGGCGGTCAGGGGGATAGAAGGGAATGGAGGACAGAGAGGGAGAAGAGCGGAGGGACCGCCTGATGGCACGCAGACGAAGGAGAATCGGGCAGATATGAGGGCAGGACGGGTGTACAATTTCACCGCGCAGGGGGACGTCTGTAAGGGGACCGGAAGGAAAGGGGCAGCAGAGGCGCCCGTCGCATGGACTGGAGCGTCCGGGACTGGGCACACTGAGTCAGAGGGCGGAGCAAGGAGCGGGCCAGAGGGGAGTGAAATGGGGTGATATGACGAGGGGAAAGCGAAGCGGGGACAAGGACGACGACAGTGCAGACCAGAACGAGGCCGATGGCCACCAAGCGAAGCCCTCAGATCGCGGGGGAGAAGATGTGGAAGAGGAGCCGCAGGTGTACCCAGAGCTCCACACACGTAGGGCGCCCGAACAGCGGGGGTAAAGGGCGTGGGTGGTGGGGGAAACGGCGACAGGGCGCAGGGCTCAGGCGCAATCCCATGTGCAGGCCAATGTCCCACAAGCCTGACGCGCAGCCCGGCCAGCCACCGGCAGTGAGGGCAGAGGTGGCCCGCATGCAGGCAGGCGCAGCCCCGCAGCCCCCCTCGCCGGCGTCCTCGGCGACGTCTGCGGACGTGTCGTCGCCCTCGTCTACGGAGAGCCCGGAGACGGTCAGGAGGGAAGGGCCTTGGGTGACAGGGCGGCAGAGGGGGGGAAGAGGCGTGTTGGGGAAGGGAGAGGGAGGGGACAAGAGAGGACAGGCGGAGGCGGGAAGGGGCAGGGCAGAGGGGCTGGCGGCAGGGGCTGAGGGGCAGGGGGAGGGGCAGGGGCAAAGGGCGGCGGAAGGGCCAGGGGTGGACCCGTTCAACGTCATAGATGTGAGGGCGGGCGTGGCAATTAGGAGGAGGGAGTGGAGGAGTCAGAGGGAGTCGGTAGTCGCCGACATCCTCGAGGTGTCGGAGGATGAGGGGGAGGGGGCGGGGAGGATGGCGGTGGAGGGAGGCCCAGGTCAGCCGTCGTCGCCCGTTCTGCCGGTGGGTGCCATGAAGTCCATCCTCCCGGAGGTGCGGAGGCAGGAGGAAGGCAAGGGCGGCCGAGGGCAGCTAGAGGTGGGAGCGGCAGGGAGCGGAGACAGCAGCGTAAGCGCCGGAGGGAGAGGGCGGACGGGCAACGGAGGGAAAGGGCAGGTAGGGACGTCGGGGGCTGTGCACGCAAAGGGACACCTGGCAGGAAAGGGGAGAAAAGGGAGTGGACGGGGGCGAGAGTGGCCGCAGCCCCAACGCTCGTTCAGGCAGTTGCCGCCGAGGTCGCCCCAACGGGTCAGTGCGGCGGTAAGGGCGGAGGAGGAGAGGGAGGTGCGCCGCCAGCAGGCGGCGCGGTACGAGGCGTTGGCGCACGTTGAGCACCAGCGCCGTCGCCGCCAGCCCCCAAAGCAGGGACCGGACACCATCTACCAGTTGGAGATGGAGCCCGGGAGGACGGGGATGAGGGGGGGGCAGGCGGAGCAGAGCAGCGCAGCGGTGCAGGGCAGTGGTGCGGGACAGGTAGAAGGCGGCAAGGGCAAGCAGGGGAAAGGAGCGAGGCAACAAGGGCTACAGGGGAAGGGACAGGGGAGGGCGGGACTCCACAGAGTAGGCGGCAAGGGACGCGGGGCGATGGGGCGACAAGGCAAGCGGCAGGGGAAGGAGAGTGGCCTCTTGGTACATGGGCTCGCCGGTGTTCCCAGGGAGAGGATTGGGATGGTGGGGAGGTGTAGTCCCGCCAGCCGTCCCATCAATCGTCCCACCATTCCTGCCGCCGCCATACCCGGCGATGGGGATGGTGTACCCGCCCCTGCCGGCGTACCCGGGCATGCAGCCACAGGCGCACATGCAGCAGCACCAGCAGGCCGGTGGGACAGCGTGGGGGGCGCAGGAAGGGAAGGGAGAAGAGCACAGGAGGGCGTGAGAGAGGTTAGGGGAGGCAGAGAGGAGCCTGCGGGAGAGGAAGGCCAGGGTCAAGGGTGCGGTGGGCGGGGCAGGTGGGCGGGAGGGGAGGACGGAAGGGACCGACAGGCCGCAGGGAGGGGAAGCACAGGCGATGGAGGAGCTACAGATGACGTGGGCGGACCTTCGGAGAGGGCAGGAGGGGGTTGAGAGGGCGGAAAGGGAGGGAGGACGACAAGAGGAGGGAAGGGGGCGGGAGGGTACTCCACTGGTGCCGTTCAGACAGCCGGCTTTCCCACCGGAGCAGGAGGGGGAGATGCAGGAGAGGGCATGGAGGCGGATCAGGGGGGAGGCGGCGAGGCTGGCGGAAAGGGACAGGGAGGTGGCGGCGCGGGAGCGCAGGGTGCGGGAGGAGGAGGAGGCGGTGGCCAGGTGGGCCCACCGGGTCCTCCCGGATCCGGAAGGGGACACCCCCTCCACGGATGTGGAGGGGTGGTCGCTGTCAGGGAAAAGGGCCAGGGAGGAGGACGAGGAGGCGGGGCGGGAAAGGGGGAAGCGGCGCAGGGGGGAGGAGCGAGGGGCAGGGGAGGCGGAGGAGGCACCGCGGCCGACCAGCCCCAGTCCAGAGCCAACGCCCACAGACTGGGACTCAGAGTCCCCGCTGCCGCGGCAGTATGCGCCGCCGCCGGTGCAGAGGGGACCCGAGACAGTCGCGGGGTGGACGGAGGGGGAGGTGGCGGAGCTGGCCGGCTACGTGAAGTGGGCGGGGAAGACCAGGGGAAGGCGGGAGAAGAGAGGGCCCCGCCCCTTCAGTGACCTGGTTGGCAGGGCAGGGAGGCCCAGGAAAAGGGGGCCGGAGATGGATGAGGGGCGGTGGAGGAGGATGCTGGGAGCGGCGCTCCCGGGGGTGCGCCTGGATTGTCCCCAGGAGAAGGGGAAGAAGCCCAGGGTTCAGATGCTGCGAGAGCTATTGCAGCGGGAGGAGCGGTACGGTGGCGAAGCGCAGGGCCGGGCAGGTGCAGGAACGGGTAGCGCTAGGGGCCGGGGGCCAGGGGCGTGCGGGGGGACGGGCAGATGGGATGCGGGGAGGCGGACGCGGGGGGTCGGCGGAGGTGGAGGAGGGTGAGGAGGGAATGTGACAGACAAGAGGAGAGGAGAAAGGGTGCGGAGAGGTGCAGGTGCGCAGGGGAGGGCAGGGACACGGCTGAAAGTGGAGGGGGATGTGGTGATGGCGGACGCGGACGAGAACCCCAAGCGGAGAGCACAGGGACAGCGGCGGGGGAGAGGGGAGATGGGGCGACGGAGTACGGGGGCGCAGGCGAATGCGGAGGGAGCAACCAGGCAGCGGGACGCGAGACGTATCGTGGGTACGGCGAGCAGTGTGGGGCAGAACGAGAAGCAGACGGGATGCAGTATAGGAATGTGGTACAGTGACGGAGCAGAGCGCAAGGTCGTGACTGGCGAGAACGGCCGGCAATGGCGTGGAGCAGCGCTGTGCCCTTCGGATGCAGCACGGTGCCAGGGCTCTGACTTGCAGGAGAGGCGAACGGGCAGACGCATCCAATGTTCTGACACGTTGGTGCCAGGGTCTTGGCTGATGGTGTGATCGGAGAGATTGCTGGGATGGGCAGGTGGCAGTGCAGGTGTATTCGAGTCCGGTGCAGTGGATCCACTTCTCGGTGGCACCCCTGTGGACTGGCAGCCGGAGTGTGCGGGCTATCCGCCGACTTGTTACATGGCGGCAAAGCACTCTGCATGACAGGATGGTGCTGCATTGAAGACATTGGACTTACACGCGCCCTGCTCTGAGGGGTTGACCACGCAAGGCCTTGGTGGCCGCGGGTGCCATGGGACACCTGCGAGGTGCAACGAATGTGAACCCTTGGTGACCGCGCCGGGTCCGAAAGGGGCCGCTGGTCCGCAGCTGGTCTATGCGGCTTGGCTCCACAGTGCAAATGCAGCGAAGGGAATTCGACAAGCGTCTCCCTGACCTTCTCTCTGTGTTCCTTCGGCACATGCGGTGGCTCATGGTGCGTAGGAAACCAACGGCCATGCCAGTCCTCGGGCAGGGCCACAGTCCAGTCCGCAGATACTGCCCCCCCCCCCCCCCACACAGGGCACAAGGCAACCAGGATGGGGTGGGAGACGGGGACCGAGGGAGCACTGGGGTGGGGGAGACCCCAGAGAAAAGGGTAGGGGCGAGGGGGAGGGGCAGGCGTAGAGCACGCGGGTGGCACACACGAGTGACAGCGCGGCTCAGACAGGGAGGGCAGACGTACAGGCAGGGTCGACAGCGAGAAGGTGAATTAGAGGGGAGGCAGGCGAGAGAGGGGGCGCAAGGCAGCGAGACAGGGGTAGCACGGAGAAGAGCAGGGGGCACACGCAGGGCGCGCGGGAGCAGCGGGGAGCGCGAACACGGAACAAAAAGAAACAACAACAGCAGAACAGGCGGACACACAGGAAGGACGAATAGAGGAGGCAGGGTGCGGGAGGTGGGGGGAACAGGGGGCCAACAAGGGCACAAAGAAACACGATGTCTCTCACAGAGAAGCACCATGCCGATGACCCGCATTGAGCCGTACCGGCCGCCCCGCCTGACCATCAGGGAACTGATGGAGGGGCGGCCGGCGGGAGAGGACGACGGGGGAGTCCCCCCGAAGCAGTGTCTGGGGAGGCCGCCCAGGTCGGCCTACAGGTCGGAAGACAGGGCAGAAGCCAAGAGGCACGTGAGGGCGCTTGAGATACAACCATGGCGCGGGGACAACCGGCGGCGAGCACACGGAGCAGGAGAACAACACTAAGAGGGCGGGCAGGAGACAGAGGGGAGGGGAGGGTGGAGAGGAGAGAAAGAAGATACACGTACAACAACGCGGGCTAAAAGGCTGGGTCACGAGGGAGGGGCGCTCACCTGGCATTGCCGGGGACTGCCAAGGGCCGCGCCACAGGATGGCGTTGGGACTGGACGAGGACATCGAACAGAACCGAGACAGATGGCGATGCAGTGTTGTTGTGCGTGCATGCAGGGAGGAGGGAACCACGCGGAAAAGAGCGTGGCGAAAAAAAAAACGCACACAACCCCGCAGCATCACAAGGAGACGGGACAGAAAAGGACGTGTGGCTAGGGCCACGCGACGGCCCCAGGGGACTAGGACAGCAAGGAGGCGGCACAGGAGTGGGGGGCGGGGGCGGCAGGGGAGCGACCCGTGCTAGGCGCACAAAACGGTCCCCGGATGGATGAGGATCCAGTGGGACCGCGCCACAGGGTTGCTGGCGGCCCAGTGGGGTATAAACACGGGATGAGGGATGGGAGGGGGCCACACAACAGCCCAGGGGATTAGGCCGGGGCCGCGGCACAGGGGAAAGGGGCGGGAAGGGAGCGACCCGTGCTAGGCGCACGAAACGGTCCCTGGATGGATGAGGATCAAGTGGGCCCGCGCCACAGGGTTGCTTGCAGCCCGGTGGGGTATAAACACGGGATGAGGGATGGGATGGGGCCGCACAACAGCCCAGGGGATTAGGCCGGGGCTGCGGCACAGGGGAAAGGGACGGGGGCGGGAAGGAAGCGACCCGTGCTAGGCGCACGAAGCGGTCCCCGGATGGAGGAGGATCCAGTGGGCCCGCGCCACAGGGTTGCTGGCGACCCGGTGGGGTATAAACACGGGGTGATGGGACAAGGGGACGGGGCGGGGAAGGGCGTGTGGCTCGGGCCGCACAACGGCCCGACGGGGTAGGGAGTCCATGGGAAGCTGGGAACGGGCCGGTGCCGGGATGAGGCGAAGGGGAATGGGACATGGGATGGGCAGGGAGACCGAAAGCGCCAGACAACAGCCCCATGGGATTGGGAAACCAGTCCCCATGGAGTGGTGAACCATGGAACAACCATGGGGAACCGGACCACGGGAAGTCAGGAAAATGCCCTGAGCTCCGGGACGGCCGTGAGGTGTCCGCAGGGGTGAGGGCTGACCTTGAGATCCCCGGGTCAATGGCCTGAGTACACGTAGGGTCACGCGTGAGCGGGACCAGGGGGAACGTGGAAAGAGTGGCCCCCTGGCCTCCAGCCGTGGATGGACGACACCCAAGTGCATCCAGGAGCCGAGTGGGTACTCCAACCCGTGAGGCATGGGGAGTGGTGGAATGTGGTTGACAGAAAGAAATGCTCCGCTCTCGGCGAGGGCTATCCACAGGAAACCCGCCTGCAGGCGCCCAATAGGCTGTGCTAGGGGGGGAAGGCCGGGGGATCCTTCAAAGGGTGACCGGAAGGAGCTGAAACCGTGAGGGCAGCGACTGAAGGGAGCCTACCGCTGGTCATGCCCCAAGGGAACCTGGTTGAAGTTCTCCGCCGTGAGGTGAGACAGGGGTCGCCAGGGGAACTGATGGTGGAGAGCTCTTCTTCCCGCAAGAGGCGGCCACCATTAAAAACAAACAAGGAGATGTCAGATGAGGCTGCGGACACGGCCGCCCTTACTTACTACTTACTTACTCGCTCAGTTGGGGTCTGGAGCACCGGGTTGCGACATGCCGATTCTGCCGGAATATCCCAACGAAATCGTGCTCCACAACACAGATTACTGCGGTTGCCAAACAAAAAACGCAGAACGATAAGACTCTTTTGAGCGACAAGCATTTCACCCAATGGATGAATATATAGACCAAGGAACCACTTTCCCCGCCTCAGCAAATGTGTAGGAACGCTCCAGGGCCACCTTGGTCAAGACCTTCCCCAGCTCACTGAACCTGGGGTTCCCCTAGGCCATCCCAAAAGAGGGCCAGTAAAATTTGCAGCAGCAATTTTTCCCTTTGCTGCAGTGGAGGTCCAGGACATGTTTCTTGTCACTGGCGAATAGCTCCACGTTCAGGTCTTCCCGGGAGTATCCCAGCTCCCTCAGACCTTGGTCTAAGACATCCCCAAGGAGCTGATTGTCCTGAGTTTTGGAGGCGACCATCATGGTTGAGGGCTGCTTCTTGCATACCCTCCGGTAGCTAGACGTTTGTTTAGACTGCTCCAGAGGTACAGATTCCCATCGGTCACCATGGTCCACTTGGAGGACGTAGGGTGCTTGCAGGCCGAGGGATAAAATCTGGGAGTGCCCAACGAAGAAGTCGGTCCCCAGTACAAAGTCGAAGGCCTCGGTGTCCAACACGTAGAACCGATGGGCAATGCTCCTTGATCCCATAGACACGTCGACATCACAGTCCCCACAACTGTGCACCTCATGCCTATCTCCCATGCGGATGGCTGCGGTAGGCATGATGTTCTTCAGGTCCCCACGAGGTAAACTTTTCTTGGCCACAATAGATATAGTGGCCCCAGTATCCAGTACCCCAGGGTATTCCGGTCCCCGAGGACAGATACGTACCCAGAACACCAGATCTGTAGGTCCCCCGGAGCGTCCCTGTCAGAACTCCGCGGGGCAGGTCACTTTAAACCCCTTCCTCTGCAGTTTCTGCGCCATGCGCATGAAACGGGAGCGCTTGCGGGCGTTTGACTGGTTCCCATCTTCATTGGAGCGCTTAGTCCCTTGTTCTTGTCGGGCTTGCGTCTGGGAACGGGTCGTTGGTCTCGTGTTTGATTGCCCACCAGAGGGCTCAGAGTTCCCCCCTGGCGTAGTATTGGGGTTCCCTCCGGACTGGTCCGCGTTCTTGTCCTTGTCCGCCTTGCGGTCAGAGCCTCCTCGTCCACCTTTGCCCTTGCCACCTTGGCCTTTGCCATTGCCCTTCGAATTGCCCTTGCCCTTGCCGCTGCCCTTGCCACTGGCGTTCTCAGTATTGAGCTTCGCCGAGAGGCGTTGCTTGTGGTAGTAATCGTCCTCGTAGTGCTTCCTCTTACCAGAGAGCGCACAGGTGTTTGTGCACCTGTAGTGGTCCGGCAGCTTGGCCTTGCCGCCGGTGTTGGTCTCCTGCTTCTTCCCCTGGACCACGAAACAGTCTCGCTGCTCCCAGTCAGGGGCATGAAGCAGGCACCCCTGCTCCTCTGTGGCATCACACCAGAAGAGGCCCTGAACATTGCTCATGAAGCGAGCATTTTTTGGGGTAGTCCCCTGTCTAGGTCGGTGTCCTTGGTACCCTCGGCCATGGCTCCCAGAGCCGCCTCCCCCAGGACGGTACGCGCTCAGGGGCTGGTCACTTTCTTTTTCCAGCGCCAGCTCCAAAAGTAGCACAGACAGGTCCTCGTAGGTGAGGGTTCTTCCCTTGCGCTCCGCGTTGCCCGGCATTCATCCCACAGTTCCTGTGGGAGCTTGGCCACCAACCAGAATAGCAGCTCATCGCTGCCATAGGAACCTGGCATCAGTCGCCCTACCCAGTGGTCGAAGTCGGCAAGCAGCTCAGATATCCTGGCAGGGTTGGGGTTGTTGGGCAGCACGGCCAGGTTCTCGATCTCGGCCCTGTTGGAGAGGTCGGTCTCGTAGATGGGGTACTGCCTCTCCAAGGCAGCCAACACATCGGCGAAGGTGGCGGACTTCGTCACGATCTGCTTGATCTGCTTCTCCAGGTACTTGGTCTTGCAGCACTGCAGGAGCAGATCGCACTTCTGTCGCCCACTAGCACAGGTTTGGCCGGTCATCCTCAGCAACCGGCGGAAGTTCTCAGCGAACTCGCTGAGGTCCTTCCCCGTGAACTCCGGCAAGTTCACCACGATCTTGGAGGTAGCGATAGCCTTAGCCTCCTGAGATCTGCCTCCCTCATGGCGCTTGGTCTTCCTCTTTTTCTTCTTCTTGTTGCCGGGCGGGTTCTCGGGGTCCTCAGGGTCATCGTCTTCAGAGGGTCAAGCGGACGTCATAGATGGCGGCTCATCATCAGAAGGATCACCGCCCAGGTCACCAGAGCCGTAGAGCTCAACATCGACCATAGCCCTTAGGGCTGTCAACCCTAACTGGTCCAGCTCGGCTCGAGTGGTGTTCTCCACGTGGCTGTAGGGGGGCTGGGCCGTTCTTGGTACGAAAAGGCTCCTTGGTATCACAGCAGGGGTCGGCACAGGTCGGCCTCTCAAGCTTCCCAGGGTGTTCGTCAGTCCCGCCACCAAATGGTCTGCTTGTAGACTATGAGGTGAAACTTCCATGGTGCTACGTGACGCCTGGGGAGGAAACACGGGCTCCAACTTGGCCTGAATTTCTTGAGGTAGATCACCAACTAGTTCTGAAGTGGTTCCACGAAGAACCTCTCGTATCTCCGACCGTGTCAGGGATTTGTTTGAGGATCTTTCTGATCCTCTGCTCCTTCCACGACAAGCACCTAGGATTTTATGGGGTCCAAAAATCCCCAGGCCAGCTACAGTCAGAAATACTACTTTTTTTGTCAAATTATACCATAAAGAGGATATTTTTCGGAGTTAGCCTCCCCCCCCACCCTCCAAATTGGAAATTTTCCAGCTCCTACATCGACAATGCAGGCTTGATTCCATCTAAAATCGGCCGTATCCGAGAAATATGACATTCACCACCTAGTTGCGAATAGCAGCTGTTGTATAGCTCAAACCATACATGTTTGTTTTTGGCAAGAAATACGGTTTTTTGGTGATGGCGGCTACAAACACTCGATAACGTGCTCCAAAAACCTTGCAAAACAAGTTTCTCTGAGTCCACCACACTCAAAATAGGGTATGGGGCCCTACAACTGACCACTCATGCCCCGTAAAATGCTGTTTTAGGCCAAAAAAAGCGGTTTTTTGGTGATGGTGGCCCCGGAACCCTTGATCATTTGCTCCAAAACACTGCAGAACGCGCTTTTTAGAGTCAAGCATCCTCAAAATAGGGTATGGGGCCCTACCTGTGACCACTCAGGCCCCAGAAACACTTTTTTTGGCCATTTTTGGCCAAAAAATGCATTTTTTTTGTGATGGCGGCTCCGAAACCCTCAATAACCTGCTCCAAAAACTTGCACAACACGTGTTTTTGAGTCCAGCACCCTCGAAAAATGGTGGGGAGCCCTACAACTGACCACTCAGGCCCCAAACACACTGTTTTAGGCCAAAAAATGGCTTTTTTTGGCTATTTTTGGGCCAAAAGTGTGTTTTTTGGGTGATGGCGGCTCCGAAAAACTCGATTACTTGCTCCAAAACCTTGCAAAACACTTTTGTTTTCAGTCCAGCACCCTCAAAATAGGGTGGGGGGCCCTACAACTGACCACTCATGCCCCAAAAACACTGTTTTAGGCCAAAAAATGTCTTTTTTTTGGCCATTTTCGGGCAAAAAATGCGGTTGTTTGGTGATGGCGGCTCCAAAACACTCGATAACCTGCTCGAAAAAAACTTGCAAAACACGTTTTTGTGAGTCCAGCACCCTCAAAATAGGGTGGGGAGCCCTACAACTGACCACTCAGGCCCCAGAAACACTGTTTTAGGCCAAAAAATGGCTTTTTTTTGGCCATTTTTGGGCAAAAAATGCGGTTTTTTTGGTGATGGCGGCTCCGAAAAACTCGATAACCTGCTCCAACACCTTGCCAAACACGTTTCTTTGAGTCCAGCACTCTGAAAATAGGGTGGGGGGCCCTACAACTCCCCACTCGGGCCTGAAAAACACTGTTTCAGGCCAAAAAATGGCTTTTTTAGGCCATTTTTGGGCAAAAAATGGGGTTTTTTGGTGATGGCCGCTCCGAAACTCTCAGCAACTTGCACCAAAACCTGGCGGAACAGGTTTTGTTGAGTCCAGCACCCTCAAAATAGGGTGGGGGGCCCTACATTCAACCACTCGGGCTCCACAAACACTGTTTTAGGCCAAAAACTGGCATTTTTTGGCCATTTTTTGGGCTAAAAATGCAGTTTTTTTCGTGCTGGCGGCTCGGCAACACTTCATAACTTGCTCCAATACCCTGCGAAACATTTTTTTTGAAGCGAGAACACAAATCCAACCTGTACCATTTTTCATGTGTTCACCCGGGCTGCATCTTGTCCTTCCAGGTCTGCACTGAAAATAAACTGACGTCAGGCAACAGGCAACAAACAACAGACAACAGACAATGGACGACGACGTTCAACAAACTGCAGGCAACAGAAAATCGACAACAGACAACAAACAAAAGACAATGGATGACGATGTTCAACTGACGGCCGGCAACAGAGCGATAGACAACGGACAACAGACAAAAACAGACAACAGATAGCAGACAACAGTTGACGACTTCCAACTGACGTCAGGCAACAGACAACAGTCAACAGACAACAGGGCCCTGGACAACACTGGCTGGCATGCGGCAGGCCAACTTGCTGCCATGCAGCGGTCAGTCAGTGATGCGGTTACCGTACATAATGAGGCAAAGTGAAGTGAAATGGACGATATCAAGCAGGAGGCCCCAAGACACAGCCTCATGCGGGAGGCATGGCAGATATGCAGGATTTTGATGTTTTCTGAACCAGATGTTTCTGCCACTAGATGGTGCAGTTCAACATTCTCCCCGCACAGGTGTTCTGTTATTTCCTGAGACACACTGCTTGTGCGTCGGTCAACGCACTAAATCTGTTAAGCCCTACTTCGAGAGGGGGCAGCTGTGAAGTAGGAACAGGCACAATCTCAGGAAGGGCCCTGAGTAAATACGCATGTGGCATCTGCAGACCTTTCTAGTATTGAAATATTCAGCAAAGCAATCTTACGGATAGACAAAAATCAGTGCCAAGTAATATCGAATTCCTACTGTACGAAATCAGGACTGATTTCATAAATGTGTCAAAAGCGATTGCTGATTGCCCATCCCCATTCCTCCCCATTCCATTGGGCGCCCCACTGTGCACCACTTCGGATTCCTTGCGAGCTGCTTGAAATTCCTTGCGAGCTGCTTCCAATTCTTTGCGAGCTACCTCGGCAGCTGATGCAGCCGCTTCCTTATCAGCGGCATCCTCGTTCGCCTTCTCCAAATCAGAGGCGCGGGCCTTTGCCTTGCGCAACTCATCGCTGCGTGCCTTGTGCTCCTTCTTCAACCCAATCTGCACCCGCCGAAGCTCTTTGGCCGTCTGCTCGGCCTTCCTCTGTGTTGTGCGGGCTGCCGTCACGTCTGTCTTCGCACGGCTGCGCTCGGCCTTCACGGCAGCGTCTGTGCGGCGTCGGATCTCGCTCTACACGAAGGCCTCATCGAGCTTTGCTGGGGGCTCTGGCCTGGCCCGTAGTGCCCGCGGCTCCACCGGGACTTGAGGGGCACGACATGGTGGCTGAAGCTCGGCATCTACCACCTGAAAAATATAGGGGAGAGAGAAGGATGCAGAAGGATGCAGAAGGAGGTTGTGCAGGGGCGGGGCAAGAACAACTGCAGCATTTCACACTGACCAATGAGTTCATGTACCACCAGTTTTATTGGAAGAAGCCGGACCCAATCAGAATTCCTACAGTTTCTCCCATGGGTTGAATGCAGTAGGGTTCATACAATTTTTGGCAAAGCACTCATCACAAATACAGGGGCGGGGAACTAAATATTTTCTGCACACAAGTGTATGCATGCATGCAATGGACAATCACAAACTTCTTGTCACGGAGCCATTTGGGGGCATACGTGTACACAATGCACAGCAACACTAAACCGTCTTGGATTCTCTACCGTCTCTGCGTCAACGGAGGCTCTGGTTACCACGACTCAAGAGCAAAGCAAACGAGGCACATGCAAAAGAGCCAAGTGGCCTGACCGAAAGCTTTCGAAAAAAATAGACACTCAGAAAATGAGCAAGGGGTCAGCAATGTCAACAGAACACAATTTGTGTGACAGTACCTCCTGCTGTTGGCAATGCAATTGCTCGGTCTCCGAATGGCAACAATGCGCTACAAAGGACTGTGATGCCTCCTCTTTTCTCCGCCCAATACGGTCCAAGAGAACCTTTTCTCGCGATGCCTTTAGTCTGCTCAAGTACATGCCTTGGAAAGGGAACTTGTGCAAATCGAAGGTAGCCTGGGCCGTCACCTCACGAACAAGGTCGTCAAGCAACCTTGCCGCAGCAGTTGCAATCGAAGTCCCAACAATTCCCAATGGAACTTGCCTTGGCTGCACTCAAACATGGCTTGTAGATAAGGGTGTTGGGAGGCATCTTCACTGGTACTGTGTGTGGCTCCCTCAAACCTGCTGCAATCTGACGCTTCAACTGCATCCACAGTTCCTTTGCGGTGCTGCTCTTCGTATGCCAAAGCCTGAAGCGTTGTAGTACAGCACGCATTGACCCTTGATCCGGATCCTTGGTGTCGTCGATTGCTTCAACACCTTTTTCGTTGACCCCGCGAGCCGCCAGAATGTCTTGAGACGCAAATCCGAAGGCACCCCCAAGCATCAAATCAAAAAAAAAAATGTAAACCCCAGATTGTCACACGACTAAGAGCACCACGCAATCCGCCGTCGGAGAAAGTAGTGGAGAATCTGTTGTCCATGGTACAGCAAAAGTGACATGGGCAAGGTTTATTGATATTTGCAAGGAGAAGAGCATTGCTGCGTACCGCGGTAGAGTCACCAAGCTGAAAGAGGAATTGGTGAACAACGTAGATGGGGTACATTTGCTGACAAGAAAGGTGCAGCTTGATTCATGGCGAGCTGTCGCTTTGTACCTACAATTAGCAAACCGAGACAGATTGCATCTACCTAGTGACAATCCTCAACCAGAGCAGCCCTTGAGTTTCTTTCCCACCCCTCTAGCGGACTACTTCCAGATCTTTGAGTCGGACCTTGATGTGGGGTACGATTTGTCACATTTTACAAAGGAAGTTGTGGTCAATATGGGCTTACATGGCATAGATCTTTGGTTACAAGACCAACATGCCAAGCACCTGGGCTAGTGCCCGCGGGAATGATACCAGAATTCGGACCGATATGCAAGAAGCACACCAAAGAGTCGCCGTATGTGCCACACCTAGAGCGTGGGCCGGGCAGCCATCCAAATCGATGGAAGCCGCGATGTTTTGTCATTCGGGATTTGTTGAGAAACCCCGTGTTTTGGCAAGAGGTCTATGAACTACTGCCAAAACAGGCTGATGGGCTGGAGGTTATCTTCGTCACTCCGCAACGTAGGTCCGTTCAGCAGGAGCCACTACAGTTCTACCTACGTGAACTGAGGAGACTTGCCCTGCAGTTAATGGCCACGGCACCAAAATGTGTCAAGGCACGAGACCGTGATTACCGGCGATTGGACGAGCTACTCTCGGTATTGCATCTTCCAGAAGAGCGGTTGACGGTGCAATGCCATTATTTCTTGGCTCATTTTCAAGCACGCTTGTTGAAGCACGGCAATCTACAGGTTGTTAGCATAATTGTAGACCCGATCCTCCCCTTGCGGCAATACGCAACCTATTATACATAATACCTCTTACACCTTCTCTACGCTCCCTAGGTGCTGTCAAGCGAAGGTGGTGAACACACTCACCAGGACGTCAAGGGCGTGGTTAGCATGCGACGGAGTAAACCCCGTTGGAAATGTCCTATTGCATTGCAAGTGCTTCTCGAGGTTTAAGCCTTGAAGCTAGCATTTTGGGCGGAGGCACGGTTGGTGCCCATGAACTGCAACCCGGGCAGAAAGATAATAACTCTACCTAGGTACGTATGCACATGCCACAATATCTTCATCTTTGAACTCATTTGTGCTTGCTTCTGTTTGGTGCAGTGTGTCAATGCATGGGAAGGGTAACAATTTTCAGTGGTTCCTTTGCACGCCGACGGCATGTCTCCTTAGTGAAGATAATACAATCATGCCTATTGCAGACGCGTGCTTCCTATCAGAGGCAGCACAGTGTCAGAAATACACACTCAGTGACCTCGTAGATCATGTGGACCCGAAACACACAGCGGCCCAGCAAGTTGTTACTATTGGGGCGTTTTGTTACCCCATGGTGGGTCATTTAAGGGAGAAGGACACACCTTACAACCCATATAAACGCAGCTTTTATGCGCTCACGTACAAGGGGGATTCCTTTTTGTTTTTTCTGACAGGCAGTGCCAAGGGAGTGTGGCTCTGGCCATTACAGCATTTGCAAATCTAATGATGGCGTGTGTGCAAATACAGTTGTTTTGAGCCTTTCTTTGCACCCTCCGGTTCATATTCTTGAGTAAAGAGCATGCACGGGCACAAATTGTTCATTGTCTAGCCTCACCTAGCACTAATGACCAACTTGAACAACTTGAAATCACACACACGGGCAGCGACAGCACTTTAATCAACATTCATGTGTTCAAAAGTGCAAATGTAGCTGTTTTGGGCCTTTTTTGGCACCTTCCGGACCCTAACCTTGAGTAAAGAGCATGCACGGTCACAAATTGTTGCTTGCCAAGCCTCACCTAGCACTCGGGACACATTTCATCAATTTGAAATCACACGAAAGCGCAACCGTATCACTTTAATCAACATTTGTGTCTTCAAAAGTGCAAATATAGCTGTTTGGGGCCTTCTTTGGCACCCTCCAGGCCATAACCTTGAGTAAAAGGCATGCACGGTCACAAATTGTTGCTTGCCAAGCCTCACGTAGCACAGGGGACAAACGTGATCAATTTGAAATCACACGAAAGCACGACCGTATCACTTTAATCAACATTCATGTGTTCAAAAGTGCAAATATAGCTGTTTTGGGCGTTTTTTGGCACCCTCCGGATTATTATCTTGGGTAAAGGGCATGCACGGGCACAAATCATTGCTTGCCAAGCCTGAGCTAGCACTAGGGACACATTTTATCAATTTGAAATCACACGAAAGCGCGACCGTATTACTTTAATCAAAATCATTGTGTTCAAAAGTGCAAATATAGCTGTTTGGGGCCTTTTTTGGCACCCTCCGGATTATTATCTTGGGTGAAGGGCATGCACGGGCACAAATCATTGCTTGCCAAGCCTCACCTAGCACTAGGGACACATTTTATCAATTTGAAATCACACGAAAGCGCGACCGTATCACTTTAATCAACATTATTGTGTTCAAAAGTGCAAATATAGCTGTTTTGGGCCTTTTTTGGCACCCTCCAGGCCATAACCTTGAGTAAAGGGCATGCACGGTCACAAATTGTCGCTTGCCAAGCGTCACGTAGCGCAGAGGACAAACGTGATCAATTTGAAATCACACGAAAGCACGACCGTATCACTTTAATCAACATTTATGTGTTCAAAAGTGCAAATATAGCTGTTTTGGGCGTTTTTTGACACCCTCCGGATTATTATCTTGGGTAAAGGGCATGCACGGGCACAAATCATTGCTTGCCAAGCCTCACCTAGCACTAGGGACACATTTCATCAATTTGAAATCACACGAAAGCGCGACTGTATGACTTTAATCAAAATTATTGTGTTCAAAAGTGCAAATATAGCTGTTTGGGGCCTTTTTTGGCACCCTCCGGGCCATAACCTTGAGTAAAGGGCATGCACGGTCACAAGTTGTTGCTTGCCAAGCGTCACGTAGCACAGGGGACAACCGTGATCAATTTGAAATCACACGAAAGCACGGCCGTATCACTGTAATCAACATTTATGTGTTCAAAAGTGCAAATATAGCTTTTTTGGGCGTTTTTTGGCACCCTCCGGATTATTATCTTGGGTAAAGGGCATGCACGGGCACAAATCATTGCTTGCCAAGCCCCACATAGCACAGCCGACAAACGTGATCAATTTGAAATCACATTAAAGCACGGCCGTATCACTTTAATCAACATTTATGTGTTCAAAAGTGCAAATATAGCTCTTTTGGGCGTTTTTTGGCACCCTCCGGATTATTATCTTGGGTAAAGGGCAGGCACGGGCACAAATCATTGCTTGTCTAGCCTCGCAGGGCACTAGGGGACAAACTTGATCAATTTGAAATCTCGTGACACCACAAGGACATCATCAAAATGACGGTTTATGGCCCGAAAGTGGCAAAAATGGGCAAAAATGGTCGTATTTTGGTTTTATCTGGACATCCGGTAATGCAATCGACGTGATTTCAATACAGCAACTAGATAAAGTCGTATCTTACCAATTGCGCTATCTAAATCGGGGCAGATGCGCACAGATTTGGCACAAATCACCAAAACCTCGGCAAAATTGGGTTGCGGCGGGCCGTAAATCGCGATCGCGGCAGTTTTTGGACGGTTCAGTTACGGGATTCCGGTACCTCATAAAATCCTAGGTGGACTCAGGAACACGTATGCCACTCAGAGAGCTGAAACCAGGTTCTGGCATACTATAGCCAGGCTCGGGTGCCGCATAGCCAGGTATCCCAGTAATGTACACGGCCGCTGCGGGTCTGTGATAGTCATGCTCATAGCGGCGCGGCATAGGCTCAGGAACACCGGTGTAGGTGGAGCTGGATGCCACTGGTTCGGTGACTGCATTTGCCATAGGTGGCACAGTTGCGGCTGGAGTCACACCGTAGGTGGGGTAAGTCATACCAGTAAAGCCTGGACCCTCAGCCATAGGTGGAATGGTTGTGGGTGAGGATGTAGCTGGATGTGTTGCTGGGAGTGTAGTGGTTGTTGAAGAAGGTACTACAGGGTAATCTGAGGCGCTCAGTGCGCTCTCAACAGGTTTGTCATTGAAGGGCAGCTCGTGGGATGGTCCGTGTCCATCTCCAGGGTCTACCCCTTCCACTCCCACGTCCACTGCTTCCTTCTCCTTCTCCCTCTCTTTGCCTTCACGTCCTCAGACTGAGAGTCCACTGGAGGCAGCTCTCAAGCCCTCCAGGGAATCATCCCCCAGCCCACTTAAGGGCACTGAAGGCACAGGCTCCTGACGTTCTGGTTCACCAGCAGGTTTGGGCGCTGGCGCTGGCTTGGCTGGTGCCACTGAGGGGGCTGTTGTCTCGGCAGTGTCCTTGGTGTCCATGTTATATTTCCTCGCCCTTCAGTGGAGTCAGTCTCGACGTTCTAGTTGTACTGCACGGGGCTGCAGGTACGCAAAGACTGAAAATCTCTGCTGCCAGAAATTTAGAACAGGCTTTCACTGTTGAATGCTTTGATGATATTGTTTTGTTTGTGCCTCTGCTTGCTCCTGCTGCTTCTTGATGTAGCTCACTTTTTCCAAATAAATATGTTTTGATGAAATCAACCAGAGATATAAGTACCCACAGTGCAAGCAAGGGACCACAGGATCAAATGCACAACATGAAGGGCTGCAGTCAAAGGAGATAGTGTAACAACAAAGGAAACTCACAATAACTACAGATTTATGAAAACATAGTTAGAAAATATCCTACTATCATGTCAAAACTGCCTACATGGGCACTCTCTCTTTGATAGTGCCATCTAGAGATGTGCACTCTTTGTTTTGGGTCCCATAGGTGCTGAGGTGGCATGGCTTGTGGCGCTGAGGTCACTGCCATGTCACATCGATCTTTCTACTTAGCTAGGCTGACTGGGAATTGAACCCAGGACCTCTCAAAAAGAGGTGCCCCAGCCCCCTGGGGTGTAGACCACTGGGATAGCTAAGCATTCATGAGAAAATATGGAAAAATGCCTAGGCTCTAGATTAATGTCAGGCCTCGGTCAGTCCAGGAAATGGGGAATAAGTCAAATCAGTTGGGGGGTCAGGGGTCCACATATTATCCAAAGTTCAATGCTTGGTGTTTTAGGTCAAAATGTCTTATCACCCCTTTTGGTTAGGCCAATACTAAGATGAAAATGTGATATGCCTTTAGGCCTCTCCATGACAACTAAAGCCAACCTTTTGGCAGGGAAATACACTTTTTCTTACTTGGTAAGGTGGCCAAAAAGCTGATGCTAACACCGAAGAACAAATTGTCTGATTCTATAGGTGCCACATCCGGAGGAACACACACCCATAGCATGATGGGCATACGGAGCGATGTTGATGTCACCCATGCGTTTGCAACACCCGCAATGGTTGCCGCAGTGGACGCTAAAACTCTGATCAAATTGAAGAAGCAGCTGAAAAATCAATTGGACGACTGCAAGCCTATGCATCGCCACAAGATTACACGTCGCTTCTACTACAAGTCTTTCGGTGAACATGAAATCGATGAAGATGTAACAGATGCAGAGTGTGATTTCTTCCTTGAGTCGTTGGCGGAGAAACCGGAGATTGACAATTCGTACGTTTTAGTCGTTCTTCCATCCCCAGAATGCACCATCAAGGATGTAAAATCATACGTGGACTTAAGTAAGTTGCTGGAAAGCGCAAGCTACCTTTTCCGTACCAGTGCTATCGTTGTACACCATTCGTCTCACGGTTTAACAATTGATTCACAACTCATTGCTATGCATCATGAAGTTCTAACCAGCCTACAATGGTTCTTGCACCATTGATCCCATTATTTGAGACCTTTGACAAAGAAAGAAAAACAATTCACCTTGGGTCTCGATGAAAGGCATAGATTATGTGTTGGACTTTGAGGTATGGAAACCGGGACCTCCTTCCTTTAGACATTCATTCATGCATAGACAGCAATCAAATTGAAAACCATGATCCAAGGGAGATGCCCCCCCCCCTCCTCTCCCCGCTCCTCTACCCGTCTCTTTGCAATTGTATTATTGCATGCACCGGGGATATGCACCCCCTCCTCTCTCTCCCCGTCATCCCCATGTCCTTGTATATTCTTTGGGAGCTCTCGCTTCCAATCATACACCTTCACGGTTGTCAATCTAACATGCCTCTTCAAACTAAGCTATCATCCCTCTTTCCTTTATACATTCATTCATGTTTAGACAACAATCAAAGTGGAACCCATGATCCAAGTGGAATGTCCTACCCCCCCCTCCTCACTCCGTTCCGTCTCTTTGCAATTGTATGATCTAATGAAACGGGGATATGCCCCCCCCCCCTCTCCCCGTCATTTCGCTTCTCATTGGAACATCCCTATGTATGATCTAATACGACGGGAATATGCAACGACCCCGCCCTCTTCCCGTCATCTCGCTTCTCATTCGAATATCCCTATGGTAATCCCCATTTCCTTCGGGTATGCTATTTGGGGGCTCTCGCTTCCAATCATACACTTTCAGGATTGTCAATTTAACATGGCTGTTCAAAGCAAGATATCATCCTTCCGTCCTTGAAACATTTATTCATGTTTAGACAACAATCAAAGTGGAACCCATGATGGAAGGGAAATCCCCCCCCCTCCCTCCCTCCCTTTGCAATTGTATGATCTAATGAAACCTTGGATGTACAAAAATGATGGTGAACGCAAAGGAAGGGAGGTGGGCGGGAGCTTTCTATGAGATGCACAACCAAAGAAGGGGCGTGGGTTTTTATCGAAAGCAACGGGCAATGGTTTGGTTGACAAAGGGGAATGGTAGCAATGGTTCGGGGGGCAATGCGGGGCACCAAACATCACACAAATGGCTTCTTTTGGAGAACCAATTGATGAAAGCTATGATGCAGGTTCGTGATGGGAAGGGGGTGGATGGTTGCATATTCCCAATAAGGCAAACAAACACAGGGAAAGGCAACATGGCATGGTTCATCGCATGACGGCATGATGGTTTGTCGACTTCATTTTACCATATTCACAATATTTACAATCTATTTACAACCTTATTACTTATTATTAATTAATATGCTTCTTCCGTGATCCAAAAGACCTCTTCCCCCTTTAAGACATCCAAAATGACTTGGAAAATGGCCACGTAGCGTGGCCAGAAGGGGTGGTTGTGGTACTCTGCTTGCGCAAAATGCGCCGGAATCCCGGCCAAATCCGCCGCCGTTGCCGCTACTCTCTCGCCCTAACATGAGGTGAAAAATAGAATGCGCAATTTACATGCTAAATGCATATGGCACACATAGGGGCGTGCAAACACATAGTTATTATGAGGGTTTGGTAGCTGAAAAGCTGCACTGGCACAGTGAGCGCTGATTCGCACCTCGAAACATGCGGAAAATGGCCCCTGCCAGAACTGCGTTGCCTGATTTCAAATTAGCGCTCGAGAAATTTTTTCGCTGGTGTCTGTGGGTTCATGGGATCGCATCTTCCGTTGCAGAAGTGCTGCAGCTGTCACGCGCTCTCGAGAAAGCGCCCTCAGAGAGCGCAAACGGTCACGCGAACCGCAGAATGTCTGTTCCAAAACAGACCTTCTTTTTTTTACCAGGATGACGCACCTAATTTTAGTATATCTTCCGCACTGTAAAACTACATATCATAGAACGCTCTGCCCAGCGCAAAACGACCGATATGCAGGAACGCGTTTTGGAAGAGAAACAGGGGTCGTGTTGCATGCCAGAAGCATACCTGTAAGCAACGGAGGTCTCCGTCCTCCCGCATAGCCGCGGTGGCGCACGCCACGCGGTCCGCCAAGGCCATGAGGGGGAGGTACATGGGTTGTGGGCACATCTTGGGTTTGGTTGTAGCTAAAGCAAAGGAGGACAACTACCCCACATATACAACGACAAGGGCAACGGAGGACGCTTGATAAAGACCCTTGCATGTCACACTTGCGTTGTTGCTGGCTTCGTTGTTTGCATTGAGTTCAAAACTTAAAGAAGTTGAAAAAAAATATACATATACACGTATACTTTTTTTGGTGTCCGATGCTTTCATCCTTCTTTTTTCTTGAATTACTACTGACGGTTGACGGCCTGCCTGTCAGGGCCAGTCGCGAGCTGGCAGCCAGCCCACAGAGCCGCACCAGCGACGGCTTTTGGAAGGACGACAACCAACAACACACAAGATAATTAATTATGGTACTAGTGCTGATGCCCGGGTAAACGCGGGCATACCGTGGCTGAATCTACAGCTTCTCCGGAATCTGGCCATCAAACTGAACTAATTACCATATTGCACCAAACCAGACGGGCACTACGTTTCCTGTTTTACCAAATTTGAATGCCTCTAATACCTGCTCTTAATAAATGGCAAATTTCAGGTAGCACAAATCACCGCACGGGCGATTGCGAACAGGCGCATAGGCAACAGCGTTTGGAACGACAACGACCACCACGACACAAGACAATTAAATATAGTACTAGAGGCGATGCCCGCGTTTACGGACCGTGGCTGAATCTACAGCTTCCTAAGAATCCAGCCAACGAACTTAACTAAGCATCATATTGCACTCAACCGTCACTGAGTGCATTCTACTTCAACATGGGACCACCTGCCCAATGATGCGCTACAAAGTCTAGTTGAATGCAGAAAATGTGTTCTTACATTGCAAACACATACTATCTGCTGTGTTTGGTGCCGCTGCACCAATTGTCGCTGTTTGTTCGCCCTTATGGACCTACGAGTACTGAAGTACTAATAGCCTCAGACGCGCACTACTTAGGTTATTTTACTAAATTTTAACGCCTTACATGGCACATGCGGGGCAGCAGGTGGCAGCTCTCAGGCAGCGCGAATCATCGCACGGGCAATTGCGAACATGACGACGAGGAACAACAATACAATACACAATTAAATATAGTACTAGAAGAGATGCCCGCGTAAACACGGGCATATCGACCGTGGCTGAATCCATAGCTTATTGGGAATCTGGCAAACAAACTGAACTAAGTACCATATTGCACCCAACCGTCACTGAGTGCAGTCTACTTCAACATGAGACCAAATGGTCAATGATGCTCTACAAAGTCTCGTCGAAAAGAAAAATGTTTTCTTACGGTGCAAACACGTAGCTTCCGTTGTGTTTGGTGCCGCAGCACCAAATGCCGCTGTTCTGTTGCTGTTACTGAACCATGAGTACTGAAGTCCTGATAGCGACAGTCGCCCATTACTTAGTTTACTTACTGAATTTTAATGCCTTACATGGCAGATGCCAGGCAGCTGGTTGCCGCCGCCAGGTAGCACAAATCACCGCACGGGCTACTGCGAACAGTACGACGACCATGAAGGCGGCCAGCCCACAGAGCCGCAAAGGCGACGGCATTTGAACGACGACAAACACAACGACAATACACAATTAAATATAGTACTAGAGCTGAAGCCCGCGTAAACGGGGGTATACCGACCATTGGTGAATGTACAAAAGCAAATTTTTTGTTGTTTTACGTTGCAAATCTTATTTTCAGATAAAAACGGGAACGTTGCTGTCTCCAAATGTATGTAAGCAAAGCTAAAACAAAAACCTTTTCGCGGTAGCCCTGGATTTGATGTACTTCAGAGAACCTTGAATATGATTAAGTGTGTAACCCTAACCCCAACCCTAAGCCTAACCCTAACCAATCCTAACCCCAACCCTAACCCTAACTCTAACCTGAACCCTGACCTTAAACATAACCTTAGCCCTGACCCTAAACCCTACCTTAAACGTTGGAAATCTGATTGTCACAGGAAAAACAGATCGTTTCTACTGTAGGAATGAATCGAAATACAGATTCAGAATTTGGTAGTGGCAGTTTTCATTACAAGTACAGAAAAAAATTTACAGGAAATGAAATTCTGCCAATACAAAAGTACAGAAATCCGATTTACAGAAAATCTGTTCGGCGCTGGTGGCGGCACGGCTGCTGCCTTGGAAACCGATTTGCGCGCGCTTTTCTGGGAGGGAGTACCCTAGCGGCCAGCGTGCTGGGGTACGACTTGGCACACATGGGTTCCATTCCGGTACTTGCACGGGAGGGTGGGTGGTTATGCACTCGCCGAGGCCCATTTTTAGCAGCAATCCGCGTGGGCAGCGGCCTGGGCGATGGCTGAGCACAGCGGAAGGATATTAAAAATACATCCTCCGATGTTGTCCAGCATTCAAAGATAAGGAAAACATCCAAGCAGTCCGGGCTACATTATTAAGAAATAAGGGAAAAGAAATCAGACAAGGCTTCTCAACGGAGTTATTATTCTGTATGTCGATTCATTTCTACAGTAATGCTGTGTCCAAATGTATGCCGGCAAAGTGGCAGCAGTGGGCAGCCGCCAGGCAGCTCAAATCACCGCACGGGCGACTGCAACCAGGACAACGACGAACAACAATACAATACACAATTAAATATAGTACACTAATGCTGAAGCCCGCGTCAACGCGGGCATACCGACCATGGTTGAATATAGAAAAGCAAATTTTTCGTTACTTGACGTTGGAAATTTTTTTTTTCACATAAAAAAGGGAACGTTTCCAATGCTGTCTCCAAATGTATGTAAGCAAAGCTAAAAACAAAAAGCTTTTCGCGATAGCCCTAGATTTGATGTACTTCAGGGACCCTTGAACATGATTAAGTGTGTAACCCCAACCCCAACCCTAAGCCTAACCCTAGCCAACCCTAACCCTAACCCTAACCCTAACAATAACCTGAACCCTGATCTTAACCATACCCTTAGCCCTGACCCCCAACTCTACCCTCAACGTTAGAAATCTGATTGTCACATGAAAAACAGAGTGTTTCTACTGTAGAAATTAATCGAAATACGGATTCAGAATTTGGCAGCGGTCCTTTTCATTAAAAATACAGAAAAAAATTTACGGGAATTGAAATTCTGCGAATTAAAAAGTACAGAAATCCGATTTGCAGAAAAGCTGTTGGGCGCTGCAGGCGGCACGGCTGCTGCCTGGGAAACCGAAATGTTATACAGATGATTTGCGCGCGCTTTGCTGAGAGGGAGTACTCTAGCAGCCAGCGCGCTGGGGTACGACTTGGCAAACATGGGTTCGATTCCGGTACTGGCACGGGAAGGTGGGTTGTTATGCACTCGCCGAGGCTCATCTTTAGCAGCGATCAGCGTGCGCAGCGGCCTGAGCGATGGCCGAGCACAGCGGAAGGGTATTAAAAATACATCCTCCGATGATGTCCAGCATTAAAAGATAAGGAAAACATCCAAGCAGTCCGGGCTACATTGTCAAAAAATAAGAAAAAGGAAAGCGGACAAGGCTTCCCAACGGAGTTATTAATCTGTATGTCGATTCATTTCTACAGGAATGCTGTGTCCAAATGTATGACAGCAAAGTGGCAGCAGTGGGCAGCCGCCAGGCAGCGCAAATTACCGCACGGGCGACTGCGAACAGGACAACGACGAACAACAAAACAATACACAATTAAATATAGCACCAGAAGAGACGCCCGCGTAAACGCCTGCACACCGACCGTGGCTGAATCTGCAGCTTCTTCGGAATCCGGCCAACTAACTGAACTAATCACAATATTGCACCCGACCGTCATTTAGTGCATTCTACTTCAACATGGGACCAATTGCCCAATGATGCGCTTCAAATTCTACTGGAATACAGAAAATGTTTTCTTATGGTGCAAACACGTAGCTTCTGCTGTGTTTGGTGCCGCTGCACCAAATGTCGCTGTTCGTTCGCCGTTACTGACCTACGAGTACTGAAGTACTAATAGCCTCAGACGCGCACTACTTGGGTTATTTTGCTAAATTTTAATGCCTTACATGGCATATACGGGGCAGCAGGTGGCAGCTCCCAGGCAGCGCAAATCACCGCACGGGCAATTGCGAACAGGACGACGACGAACAACAATACAATACACCATTAGGTATAGTACTAGAAGAGATGCCCGCGTACAAGCGGGCATATCGACCGTGGCTGAATCTACAGCTTATTCGGAATCCGGTCAACAAACTGAACTAAGTACCATATTGCACCCAACCGTCACTGAGTGCAGTCTACTTCAACACGGGACCAAATGGTCAATGATGCTCTACAGAGTCTCGTCGAAAAAGGAAAATGTTTTCTTACAGTGCTTCTGTTGTGTTTGGCGCCGCAGCACCAAATGTCGCTGTTCTGTCGCCGTTACTGAACCAGGAGTACTGAATTCCTGATAGCGACAGCCGCCCATTACTGCATTTTAATGCCTTACATGGCAGATGCCAGGCAGCTGGTTGCCGCCGCCAGGTAGCACAAATCACCGCACGGGCTACTGCGAACAGGACGACAACCATGAAGGCGGCCAGCCCACGGAGCCGCACATGCGACGGCGTTTAAGCGACGACGAATACGACGACAATACACAATCAAATATAGTACCAGAAGAGATGCCCGCGTAAACGTGGGCATATCGACCGTGGCTGAATCTACAGCTTATTGGGAATCCGGCCAACAAACTGAACTAAGTACCATATTGCACCCAACCGTCACTGAGTGCAGTCTACTTCAACATGAGACCAAATCGTCAATGATGCTTTACAAAGTCTCGTCGAAAAGGAAAATGGCCCAGGACACCGCACACGCAACACAACACACCGAGCGGGCACACCGGTGAACAGGAGCCAAAAGGCCCATGACACCGCACACGCAAAGCAAGACACCGAGCGGGCGCACCGGTGAACAAGAGCCAAGTGGCCCAGGACACCGCACACACAACACAACACACTGAGCGGGCGCACCGGTGAACGGGAGCCAAGTGGCCCAGGACACCGCACACGCAACACAACACACCGAGCGAGCACACCGGTGAACAGGAGCCAAGTGGCCCAGGACACCGCACACGCAACACCACAAACCACGCGGGCACACCGGTGAACAGGAGCCAAGTGGCCCAGGACACTGCACACACGTAGGGCGGCCGAAGGACAGGAAAGAACCAACACCCCATGGGTCGGACGCACTGAGGCGACCCAGCCGACCCACCGGGCCAGTGGCAGGAGCAGTACTCCAGGGCCACTGGTCCGAGGCCGGCCAGGCTGCATCCGGGACCATGGCAAACGTCACCCGGAGCCATGGAAGCAACCGGTGACAGGCGAGCCGGTACACAGTCCAGGAGGGGGTCCCTGTTTTTCACCTCAAGGGCGGCATTTGTGTGCAAAAAAAAGACGCGCAGTTTCCGCGTGTTTCCACCTGAAAACTGAGAATTAAAAAACGGAGGAATCTCAAATATATTTTTTCAGGATGGCAGCGGAATGCAAGTAGTCAGGGGTATGAAAAAAACGTTTTTTTTGGCATGTTGAGTGCGCGAGGCCTCGCGCACTCAATTATGCAGAATGTGTATTTCACAATGGTCCTGAATAAACAGTATTCCATGCCAAATGAGGCTCTGATGTCTTCATCGATGCCTCATGGTGTACCGCTCGGGTCATGTCAGCAGCAAGAGTGGTCAATCAATGGACGTTTTGTACACGCCATGCACTATGTAAGGTGTAATAGATCTAAAAAGGCGGGTTGCCCTCAGTCCTTGCTAACCACACAATTTTCAGTTAGTTCACCTACAAACGAGGTGCCCAGCCTCCCATCTTTTGGGGCTGTACAACAGTTTGTCAGAAGCGCTAGGTCACAGGAAGTATGAAGCAAGTGCTCTAGAGGAGGATAGTCTAATCGCTACTCTTTGAAGCCGGTTCGGACCCCCGTGGCCATCTTGGGGTCACTTGGGGTGTGTATCTATGTGCCGGCAAGCCGCCATTGGCTGATATCATACTCTCCCATCCACCTGGACTAACCAGATGTGATAGTGTGATAGGTTTGGCCATTCCGGCTATGAGCGGCCATATTCAGAACCGAGGCACCGCCAGCGGAGATTTATATATCGGAATATCAGGAATCAACAGGGTTTTATTATCATAATGTTTCCGTAATTTTTCAGCCTTTCGTTCTGATGGTCAATGTATCGGCGACTGTCAGTTGGCTCGCGATTTTGCGTTAACCGATTGGTTAACTGTTATTTCCAGATATTTTGGCGGAAACGTTTCTGAAGGGTCATATTTTATCTGTAAAGGGTTCGTTGCTTCCGCATTTTTCTAAATAAGCACTCGAAACTTTAATCCGAATCTTTCGTGATGTCGAAATCAAATTTTCGACTTCGACATCGCCGCACTTGATTTGGACTTCTTCGATTGGTCATACTCCTTTCCCTATGCCTGAATCAGGTTTCCCTTATACTTGCCACCCATTTGACTTGGAGATATAAGGGAAACAAAAGCGAATCGTGGGATCACTTTGAAGAGCCATATCTACGCGCGAGTGTGAGGAATGAGAATAAGGAAGGTTGGGTTGGAACTGCCGTGGTCTCAACTTAATTTGGGGAGCATCAAACGCCTTTGGTGTGTGCACATGTCCGGTGTAGCAGGGGAAAAGGGTCAAGAGGGTATAAAGTGATATATAACTCTTATTTTAATGCGACTTTCGAGTGTGCCGCATGGGTGTTGGGGTTGCATAGCAACTTTCCTTGGGTTCCTACGTATTTTTAACGTGAAGTTATGTCAATGGAGGGACATGACATATCATGGTGGGAGCCATATTGTGAGGGTATGTGTTGTATGCATGGTATATGTTTGATATGCTCACGCCCATGTTATATATCTTCGTGTGGCCGAAGAGATGAGGAGCCATACGTGACAAGGGCTTTGCCCATGTCCCAATTGTGGAATTCAAAGCGCTAGACCAAGTCTACCGCGTATGTATTGCTCATGGTATGTTTGACAAAGAGATCCATGAGTGCACTCCCATTTTCATGGGGCATGTAGATATTAGTGGCGAAGGTATCTCCATGCGCCCGATTGGGGATCCAAGTGGGGGAATTGTTCGCAAATGGTTTCAATCATTTGTGTATTGAACCATGAGCGGATATCATGGGTGAGCATGGAGATATACTATCATGACAACTTTGTATTTGGTCATATTTTCATGTTTTTGACCTCAATTTTTGCTCATTTTTGCGTTTTGTGTACTCACCTGGTCAGCTAACAGCAAGCAGCCTATGAGGAGTCGAACCATGGTATGTTGTTCATATGTTGGCATATGCTTTGGCGTTGAACACCACCATATGCCGGATCGTGTACTCCATTTGGCTTGGCGCACCAAGGATTTCAAGAATTGGTCTCAAGATCATGGGCTGACTTGGGCAGTGCGTGGCGCCCATATCCGAAAGGGTTCCGAGGGTAAAATGGGGATGTACATGGGCATTGGCCTTTGGTCTCTATCCTCCATGAATACTAGACTTCGATTCCATGCATGCTCTGAGCCTTCGGATAAGTAGTAACTTCAATTTTGAGCATATTTTTGATATATGGCCAATATGATGTGAATTGGCAGTTTTTTGGCATGTTATGAGTTCAAACTCATAGGTCATTTCTCTAAGCCCATTCGACTCCAAGTCCAACCAAGGTTATGTCAGGGTAGGGCGTGGTCCTGAGTGCCACTCTAGGCCATGACACGCCACCCTCCCCATTGGGCTAGGATTTAGAGGCTTGGGAGTGAACACATTTTTGGGGTTTATGTAGTGACTTTTGATATATGGCATTTAACCATCTTATTGGACTGGGTTCAGGGCATCATGTTGATGAGTCAAGGGAAGGTCTTGAGTCCAGGGAATGAGGGGTCTATGGCTGTGATTGTGTAAGTTTCCATCTTTCCCCAACTTTGCTTTATTTGTGTTCATATGCCAATTTCAGGGCTTTCTGCTTTGGTGCAATTCTTGTACATGCACGCCACCGTGGGAATATCGGTGTGCTGAACGAAAGCCCGCAGCCTGATTTGGATTGTGAATTGGGTTATTGTTGGATTTGTGGGATCTGGTTGCCATTCAGGGTTGAAGGAGGATTGTATTTTCTATTTTCTATATTTTTGGTTTTGGACCCTGGATTTTGATAAATGCAAGCATTGATCCGGAGCAAGTCAGCGGGGATTACAGGCGGAAGGGGCACAGCGGGGGCCGGTCCTGGTAGGGACCTTCTTTATGGTAGCAGAGGCTTACCTGCTGCCCCTACCAACCGCCGACCCGGGGACTTGGGCCCTTATGAGCCCTGCCCAAGTACGCCCCGGGTGCGTATTGTGGACTCGGTGGAGACCACGCCGGAGATTAGAGCCATAGAGGGACCGAGACGTTCAAGAGCATGGCGAACTCCGGAATTTGAAGCCCGAAGAGAAGAACGACACTCGGGAAGAGGAGGACGTGACATGGAGGACCTGGTCTCCATGTGTGAGCGTCGCTGCCGAAAGGCATGCAACCTCCGCTCCGCCGCGGAGGACTCGGATGAGGCTTGCCATTCAGGCAGCAGTGGAGGACGGGCCCGGCGCTACCCGAAGCGCGGGTCACCCAAGTCCGCGGCAAGGGACGCCGGGGCTATGGACACGGACCCCAGCCTGGTCAGGCTGTGGGAATCCGAGGGGCACTCCGAGGGCTATCGGACAGCCCACGAGCCGCCTTCGAAGCCGGAGATGTCCGCGCTGATCGCCAGGGCGCATACAGCCCCCGAGCCCGCCCTGCAGCACGACGCCGAGGGCTTGGAGAGGCCAGCCAGGGCCCGGACGGCACCTGTGCCCCGGCACACGGGCCCAGAGACGGACGCCATAGGCGATACGCCTATGGGCGATGAGTCTGAGGTGCCGGGAACCGCGGGATGTGCTGAATCCGGCAGAAAGCACGCTACGTGCCACTGCGAGCACGTGTCCTTCCTCATGGGCAAGTACCCGAAGATGGGGATGGACGCCATCGTGAATCACCTGGACCGCCTGGACAACGCCAAGGACGCTCTAGAGGAGGACGTCGCGGGGATCCTGGACGACCAGTCGGCCGCGGAGAACCACATGGAGGAGCTGCGAGCGGATCAGGCCCGGTACCGGGAGAATCTGGAGCTGGCCCTGCAGAAGCAGCAGCAAGTGGTGGACAGCCTCCTCCACTTAGTGGAGGACATGTCGGGACGCCTGAGAAGGCTAGAGGAGCGACAGCCCCTCGCCTCGGGTCCGGAGCTCCCGGCAAAGCCGGCCGCGGTGGAGCTGGTGGAGCGGGTTAAGACCCTCAGGAGCGCCATGGAGAGACCCATGGGCGGCCCTGCAGAGGCACCCTACGCGCCTCCGCGTGTTGACCCGGGTGCGCTGCCGTATGTTCCCCTGTTCAGCGAGTCCACAATGCTCGGGGAACACACGGCACCGGCTGGGTCCATGCGGGAAGGGCACGTAGCCACGGACCCGAGGAGCCTGACAGTGCAGATGTCCCATGCCGCCCAGGATCTATCGCCAAGTACGACTACCTATGCAGTTTATGCGGAAGAGGAGATCCAGAACCAGACCATGCAGGGACGAACCATGGGAAGCGCCGGCGGACATGGTCGAGGCCATCCAAGCGGAAATATGTGGGCGAAGGACCCCAATACGGGGATATGGGCGGCCGATGGAGCAAGTCCTTCCCGCATTCCAAACCCCATGGGTTCAGGCCCAACTGGACCGCACTCCATGGAGGAGAGGGATGTACGGGGAGTGTACTCACACCCCCCGGCCACAGGTGGTATCCGTCTCGGTGGAGTGGTGGCTGGAGACGTCGGAGACGCCATCAGGATCGACGACCTCAGGGGAATCAAAATCCCCTATTACGACGGGAACCCGTCCAACCTGGATGACTTCATCCTGGACTGGGAGGACTTCGCCGAGGAGGTCGTCGGCGAGATGCGGGGAGCGCCGCGGGACAAGTGGGTGTGCCGGACATTCCCACACCGCTTGGCGCAGGACGTGAAGGAGGAGCTGCGGGATCAGATCCGGGAAGGATTGATCCGGACGGAGCAGGCCTGCCTCCAGTGGTTGGAGGACGAGGAGCGGGTGGACGCTCCAAACCAGAGGCTGGAGGACCTGTGGTCCATTCCACTGCCGCTGGACCGCGGTGAGTTGCGGGTCCGGGAGTGGAACCGGTATCTGCGGAAGTACCGCAGATGCCTCAAGTTGGTGGAAGACTGGAACGAGGCCAGTGAGATCCGCCACTTGCTGAAGGACGTCCTCCCCGGCAGCTGGAAGAGGAGAGTGGAGGACGAGGAAAAGAAGCGCGCCAAGAGACGGGTGGCGGTGAGGATCATGGCGGCCGAGGATACCCATGCGGGTATCATGGAGTTCTTCAGGAGGAACCTGGGCGAACCCGACCGGATGTTGGGCCTGAAGAACGCCGTGTACGTGGAGGTATTCGGGGACTCCATGGGGCAAAGGTTGCTGCGCCTCAACAACGTGGAGTGGAGGCGCGGGGAGCCGCTGAAGATGCAAGTCATCTTCGCTCGCATGAGCCTGGACGAGATCGTGAAGTACATCACGGTGGAGTTGAAGCTCAATGCGAAGAACGAGGCCCACGTGCAGGATCGGCATGGTCATGGACAACGAGGACACCGAGACGACCGTCATCATCGGGAGATCCAGGAGGACACGGCCAACTCCGCGGAGGATGGAAGTGGAAGTGGCCAAGACCACTGGTCCCGGGAGGATCACGAGGAGGCCCATTTCTTCGCGTTCGTGGCGCACAACGTGAAGAACCATGGGCAGGATCGGTCCAGATGGAGCCAGGTGGGACCCAGGAAGAACAGAGAAGGACCAAGGAGGATCGGGAACCCACCGCTCTCGTTCCGAGAGTACAGGTCTCAGCACGATGGGTGCTGGGTCTGTTATGGCAAGGGACACAACCATGCACACGACCACCGTCAGTGCAAGGTGTATGAGGCGGACAAGAAGGCCTACTTCGCCGCTCACCCCGAGAAGAAGCCCAACCCTAGTGACCCCTTTTGCACACCTTTGAGCGTAGCGGTTGAACAGCGGTTGAACCCAGCTGAACAGCATGTTGCTGTTCAACCCCCCAGTTGAACTCGGTTGAACGCGGTTGAACAGTTCAACTGGCCTATCGCGCCAATCGGTGGCGCGTGCTCACGCGATCAAGCGTTCAACAGTGGTTAATTAATATACATGACGCATTGAATTGAAGAATATTTAATTTCACCTTTGTGCAATATGGTAGTGTCACCAAAAATAACGTAACAATAAGAACAAATTAGAGCACCAAGAGATTCCCCATTGTGGTTTCTTACTTGTATGCAAGGATCCCTCTCATTTTACAATCAAAAATGCCAACGTCAAATTTGAAGCAATGTATTGCAGATCACTACACTGGATTACAATCGGATGAATTGATGCGTGATTTGGTCAACTTGTTCACCGCATCCAAGGGTGGTCGTACACTATGGGAACGCCTCAAGACTAGAATGGGTAGTGGGCGGCGTAGTCGACGCAATGACCGGAAGGTCATGGAAAGGGTGTTTACGCCCAAGGATGCCGTCCGGTTGATCCTTGACTTGGAAATGCCGAAAAATAGGTGCTCTACATGTCCTACATGCATACCATGGTGCGTTGCATGTATGCAAGGAGTGTTCAACCGTATGCGAGATGCGTTCAAGTGTGCGGTTGAACACATATGAAACAAATGCGACTCATGTTTGTGCAACATAGAGTGCCTACCTAGGTTTCATCGAACTATCATGTATATGTCTTCTTCCACATGCAATTTTGGCCCCATTTACATGCTACCATCAAGTGTTTTTTCATGAAAACAACAAATTGAACATTTGTTAAAGTCATGTTCAACTGCCCGGTTGAACAAGTTGAACGATTTCAACCAACGCTCACGTTGTGCACCAACGTTCACGTTGTGCGCGTCACTTTGTTCGAATTAACATGCCTCAAATTTAGGTACAAGAATCTAATATCTTGGGCCAACCGGCGAACAAAAGCTGCCCAAGAAAAGTTGGATGTTCATTGGGTGCACCCATTTCCATCTTTCAAGCGTATGCACCGTGAATGGCAACGATTGGGTAAGGCGCAAAAATTGGAAACCACTATTCACAATGGCAAAGTTGGTGTACGATGGGACTTACCGCATTTCTTTAATTATGTCGCAACACAAAAGGAGCTCATGGAGTCCATGGACTTTCCAATGATCGATGGCGAGCAATTATTCATCATCATAATTAGAGGCGACGGGTTCCCATGTGGCTCACGCCCATGGGTGCAAATTGCGATTGGCTTTGCCAATCACATGGAAAAGGCCCGCACTCTTCAATATAATTGGACATTGGATGTCGCATTGACATCTGAACATGACGACGAAGCAATGCGTGTCTTATTTTGTGCCACGTTGCAACACATCCAAACTATCATTGATAGTGGATACATCCAAATGAATAATGTTTATTATCGTGCACGAATCATGTTGGGTGGAGACTCTCCATGGTTGCGTCTACTTTTAGGATTGTCGCCTTACTTTGCCATTGGAAGCATCTACTCTTTTTCCACATGGTGTAGTAGGCGTGAACGATGGATGAACACTAAGGTGCGGCGCACAACGCACCTTGATGGAAAATTCCGCGCTTTGTACGATAAAGGTTTGGATTGCACTACGGCCAAAGGGTGCACTTCAAAACCAATGCTCCGCGTGGATGACCGCACACGGTTCATTGTGATGTGCATTTTGCACTTGGTGATCCGACTTGGCGACTATCTTACACACTTCATTCGCGCGTTTTGCAAACGTTTGCCGCCTCTTGTCCGTGCACGCGTGCAAACCGTGTTGAATGAATCTAAGACTAATATTAGTCTCAAAGGTAAGGCAAGCCCGGACGGTGAGGAGACATGGCGTCTCCTCGCTAACTGGACAATAATAGGTAAGACCATGAAGTTGCCTCCAAAGTATATATCTATTGTACAAGAAATGGCAAACCTTTTGACGGCCATGCAATCATGGCGCTACGAGGCCGCGGCCCTTTCAAAGTGTAAACGTGTGGCACGTCGATTTCAGAAATTAATTTGTCCGCATAAGCGGTCACCTTACCTTTTGTGGCTTAGAAGAGAGGCTACGGAGGTTCTGCAAAATATTTACCCATGGGGGGCGGGAATGTTTAGTGGGGATATAGTAGAATCACTAAACTATATATTAAAAGACCACTTCTTATGCTCAAGTGGGCGTGGCGGTGGCCCCGGTGGGCGTGTAGCTCGTGATAAGCGCATGCTAAAACAAGCGCACGAAAGGATCTTTCTGGCAAAAGAGCTACCACGGTGGGAACGTACGAGTGCGGGTGGAGAATGATCAAACTCTAGGTGTGGGCTATGTGGTTTGTCGTTGGTGCTTCATACTTTATGCTCCGTGTTCCGTGTGCAACCGTGTTCAGCGGCACTTCAAGTTGTTCAACCGGTCGGTTGAGGTGTGCAAGCATGTTCAACCGCGCGAGTGTCTATTTTTCTTTGTTTTTAGGGGGGGGTCATGGAAGGACAACAAGCGTCGGCGCAACAAGCGATTGGGCTCGCACTCATGCAGTTCTTACAAGCCGCACAAGGGGTACAAGGACCGCAAGCACCACAAGGTGCCCAAGTGCCGCAATTGGGACCACCGCAATTGGCCGCGCCGCAATTGCCACACCCAAATGTAATTGCGCCGACCCAAAGTGGGCCTACGGGATCAACGGGGCCGATAGGCGGGGGTACAACAGGAGGAGCATCCTTGCCTTTGCCACAAGTGGTCCCAGCGTTGGATGCTTTGGTCCCAGCGAAGGAGGAGTTGACCCAATTTGGGGTGTGCCACGACTCATCGTCGTTGGCGGATGACTCCCCTCAATGGAGATGGCTCCGGGACATCACACCCCGGTTCATGTACCGGAGGAGTGTCGGGGTGTGGATGAAAAAAAACGCCCAGTATGACCTCCATGGCCACCGGAGCCACCCGTGGACAACGAAAGCACTCACAGCCCAGAATTGGGCCGAGTGGAAACTTTTGAGGATTGGTTTGAGCACGCGCCCCGGAATTGCCATGACGTTGTCGGAGACCGCCCTCCATGCCCTCTTTAGGGTATGGGAATCCTACGGGCTGGGGACTGCAGTGGCACCCCAATGGACCGGCCCTGGGTGTGCTGGCCGAAGTGGCGGCCATGGCAAGGGCCATGGGCCGCAATTCTTTTTTAAAAACGTGGAGTCCGTGCCGCACAATTGGTATGACGCCTCCGACGCCACCAACTACAACGCGTCACCGCCATCCATGGTCGAGGTCGGGGGAACCATATCAAGTGGCGGGCGCAGCAAGAAGTCCAGCATGGAGGAGGCACCTGCAGCGGTTGCACCACCAACCACACTACCCAATGCGGCCACAAGCACTTCGTCAATGATGCGAGGCGTGGAGCAGGTGTGTGCAACAAGTGTTCAACCGGTGTTCAACCGTGTTCAACCGGGCAGTTGAAGCAAAGCGAACGGAGAGAGTATGGATACAGTCCGTGTGTGACACGTTCGGAGTGGATGTTTTGGGCAATTGGTGGCTAGGACATTGAGACCTGCATGTCTGGGATGCATACATGGTTCAATAATTGAATACCCTGTGTTAGTGCGCTGAGGGTGCCGTGCATATGAGGTGGTGGCCACATGTGTTCAACCGGTGTTCAGCCGGTCGGTTTCGCACCTCAACCCCATTCAACCGCTCATCTCTCTTAGTTATCGGCCCAAGACGTCCCACCCCACATGTTCGTCATTGACAAACGCGGACCGGCGGTCATGCTCCATGGAGCATGGCCGCCATTACCCATCGATGAATGGTGGCATGGGCCAGGTGCACGGGTTTCCGATCGCGACGCCCTCGTGAAGAAATGGACCCGAGGACTCCATCGCGCACTCCAAGAGCTTGCACATGGCGGGTCCCCACATGCGATTGACACACATGCGATTGGCACACCCATGGAGTCCACCCCAAAGCATCGGAGTCAGTCGGGCAAGGGGAAGCAATTCCCCCAACCAATGTTTGGCGTGAAGGAGGAATTGAGGGATGACGTGAACACCGACGATGGCACGTGGTGGGAGAATTCTAATGCATGGTTTGCGCCGGATCATGGAGACGTGAAGAGTGAAAATCCCGTGGTCGACGAGGCAGAGAGCCCAACATCACCCTTCCGAGAAGAGCCAAAAGTCCACGTCCCCATTCGTGGACTCTTGAAGCCTCCACCAAAGGCAATTCCACAAGCAAAGGGGGGAAGTGCAAGCCCAAAGGTTTTGCTCCTCCAAGCGCAAACTGCGCTCAAACAAAGGGTGCAAGACAAAACCGACAAGAAGAAGAAGAAGGACGGGCGGGGAGTGCATTCCAAAAAGCGGCAACGGGTGGCAACGTCAGCGGACTCGTCGTCCGACTCAAAAGGGTCAAGTGCAAGCCAATTGTCGGACAATGATGAGGGGTGGACACCTCCCAAGAAAAAGGAGGCTCCCAAGGCAAACAAGAAGAAGAAGATCGAAGCAAAACCAAAGAAGGACAAAAAGGACAAGGACAAGAAGGAGAAGGCATCTCTGCGGCCCAAAGACGCCAACAACGCAAATGTGGGAGCAAAGGAAGGACAACGGTCAACACCGAACGTGACGGAGGCAAGTGGCGCGACGGAGGCAAGTGCCGCGACAGAGGCAAGTGGCGCGATGGAGGCAAGTGGCGCAATGGAGACAAGTGCAAGCACAAGTACCACGGTGCAAGCAAGCGCACCAGCGGAAGAGGTGATGTCCCCATGTTCCTGCGTATGCATATGCCTCTACATTTGGTTGCAATGCGCCTTCACAACGTCGAAGCATGCCGGTGCTATAGTGTGTGGCGGTACGTCGTGAAATACGGTTGAACACGGTTGAACACTTCAACCGGTCGGTTGAACACGGTTGAACGCGGTTGAACTCGGTTGAACTCTCTGCAACGCTTTTGCATAGGAGATGGTGAAAGTGCAACGATTGGAGGAAAAACGCCGCCTCGACGAGAAGCGCCAAGAGGCACGTGAGAAGTTCGGGTTGCCAGCGGGATCCGCAGTACGGTGGGTGCTGACCGAGGGTCCAGACAAGCGCCACCGCATCGCAGTGGGCGCCGTGGCAAAGCCAACGAAGGACGACCCCAAGCCACGGAAGGGGGAGGAGATGGTGAAACTCCCCCCCCAATGGCCCGGAGAGCAGAGTGAGGCCAACGTCACGTGGCCAGTCATTGTGCGCCTCCGCCACACAGCGTTCACGAGCGAGGATGAGGCAAAGGCCATGTTGGCGAAGTGGGAGGAGAACATGGAGAAAGCGACCAAGGAAACCGAGAGCGGAGATGCAAGACATGGAGGCCACGACAAGGAAACCGAGAGCGGAGATGCAAAACATGGAGGCCAAGACGCGGCAACCGAGAGCGGAGATACAAAAGATGGAGGTCAAGATGGGGCAAGCACGGAAGCAATCGCAAGCACGGAAGCAATCGCGGGAAGTACCACCAATGCGTCGGACAATGGCACCAAGGAGGACTCCGAGGATCCCATGAAGGAGAGCACTTCAAATGACGTGGACGATTCCAACAAGGAGGGCATGTCCGTGGAGGATTCGAACAAGGAGGGCACGTCCGTGGACGATGCCAACAAGGAGGGCATGTCCTATGCCCTCAACGACCCCAAGGTGGAGCACGATGCCAAGGAGAATGAACGACCTCATGTTGGAGATGATGCAAAGGAGGAAGGTGGACCTCAAGACGGCATGCACGAAGGTGGGAGCGAAAGGGCAATGGCGAGCACAAGGGAGAAGGAGTGTGCCAATGATGGGAAGGAGGAGGTCGGACCGGAGACGCAAGCGCTATGGGCCGTGGACTCAAAGTGACTAGCCGACAAGGTCCATGAAGCCTTACAAGGCTTGAAGGGATGGCTCCACAAGAAGAAACATGGAGGAGAGTACCGCCGGATCCTATGGGGAGCAACAAGGAAGTTTCCGACGTTTACACACGTGGGCATGTCTAAGAGGACACATGATGATGCACATGTTGTGCGCCTTGTAAATAATTTCCTCACGGTTTGTTTACCGGCCCTCAGTTACACCGCAATTTCCATCGTGTGGGGCAACGGATGTGCACCCATGGATGTACACAAACATCCAAGGGATGACTCCGCGTTGAGTGGGGTGGTGGCGGTGGGTGATTTCCGTGGTGGTGGTTTCTTTACTACGGCGTGGATGGGTGGTGGGGGGGAGGGGGGGGCGCAGCGTCAAGCATGGATGCAATGTGGGCGTCAAATTGTGCAAGGGGTTGTTGTGGATGCACGAAAGGGGGTGATTTTCAATGCGTGGCGTACGCATGGGCCGGAGCGATGGGAGGGTGAAAGGTATGCCATTGTGGCGTATACATCTATCGCGTGGCACCGCCTTCCCGCTCCGATGCGCACTGAACTCCTGGACCTGGGGTTCCCATGGTGACAGGCACTGGGATTGTTCATCCAATTTGACGTGAATTGTTGGTGCCATTGTTGTGTGATTGCGATTACGTGCGGCATTTCTCCTAACGCGCTCCAGTGTGTGTTCAACCGTGTTCAACCGTGTTCAACCGTGTTCAACCGCGCGGTTGAACACGCAGTTGAACATGGCCGAACGCGTATGGGCGGCAATATGAAAGTAGCAGAAAATCCATGGTTTTGTGGTTATAATTGATTTGGATAAGGCAGGTGCACACTGCAAAAACCTCTGAACACCATCAACGATAGAATGGGAGCCAAAGGACCACAATGAAGGTCAAAGCTTAGGGGAATGTGTCAAGTGGGGTGTTCAACCGCATGGTTGAACACCAAGGTGGCGTTGACGCTACTCTTGGACATGATAGAAAGGGAGTGGCAATGTGAGGGGTATGGCATGGAATAGTGCATTGGGCATTAGTATGTTGTTAAAAGCATGGTACATCGTCATGGATGGTTTGGAATGGCATGGTGATACGTCAAAAGTTTAATTTTCGGTAAAATTGCACTACGCGGGGTGGGGGTGTTCAACCGCTGTTCAGGGGTGGTTCAAGGGCCCAGGTGAAGTCAGTTGAACACCGGTTGAACATAGGACATGGCACCATGGTGTGCAAAAGGGGTCACTAGGGAAGGAGCAGCAGATTTCCGACTGGAAGGCGAAGGGCGGAGACGGGGGAAAAGGCCAAGGGAAAGGCCAAGGAAAAGGCGGAGGAAGAGGCTATGGTGGTGGACCTGGCCAAGACCGACGAGTGAGGTCGATGGAGGAAGTTGCTGAGGACATGTTGAGGACGTTGGCGGAACTCAAAGCCCAGCAAAGTGGAGGACAAAGTCCTGGCGGATCGCAGCCGGAAGGGGCTGCGGGAAGCCAAGTCTAGAGGAGCCCCCACGGGAGTGGGACCTCGGAGGTCTCTCCTCCGAAAATCAGTGGAATCCCTGAGAAGGCGAAGGCACATCGGGTGCCGAAGAAGGCTCCGGAAGAGCCAAAACCACTGAGTTTCGCCACTCCCAACCCCTGGAGCGCCCTGCCAGGGAGATACATGTGGGTACGGGACATGGCAAGAAGGAAGGAGCGACCACGGAGAGCCCCGTGGACGGGCAGGACCAACCCAAGATCTACACCATCCGTGACCATACCCTTGAACTCCTGATGCACCCGGACGTGCTAGAGTTGCATGCCGTGAGAGTCGTCCATACACCTCATGGCGACGAGCGGCAGTTGCACTTGAAAGTGCGAGTACGGTGCGGACGAGAGGAGAAGGTGGTGGACGTGTTGGTGGATACGGGTGCCCAGGTGAGCCTGGTCCGGAGAGGGTTGTTCAAGGAGGAATTCCTGCAGCCCAGCCGGAGACCGGTCCGCCTGAAGGTCGCCAACGGAGAGATTATGGGTGGTGGCGCCCATGAGGCCACTATCAGTATGGAATTCTGGGAGCATGAGCGCTTGAACCGCCCTGATCAGGCGAGGAGAAGCACTCTATCCGGGAACTTCTATGTGGCCGACATTACTGATTGGGATATGATCATGGGGTACGACTTCATGGTGGCCAACGCCATTGGAGCCCTTCCCCATCGCGCAACGCTGGTCCGGGAGGACGATGAATGCCTCACATGGCTGTCCACGGATTATGCGTGCGGGTCATCCCAATGGAACGCTGAGGAAGAGGATCGGATCGTCCGAGCGGTGCAAGCTGTGGGTGTCAAGTCCAGAGGAGACCGTGGAGTTCAGCTCACGGAGTATGGAATGGCGCCGCAAGTGTACACCAGGATGATTCAGACGCTGGGAGCTGAAGTGCCCGAGACGGACGTCTTCGCTTCCCGGGATGCCCCACTTCTGCGGAAGTGTAGGAGGCATTGGCATCGAGGAGACTCAGCCTGGCACAGGCATTGGGGTTTGAAGGAGTGGGGACCCATGTATTGGCATGGCTCCCTGGATATCACCAGACGTACGGTGGAGAAGATCATCGCGGATAGGGCGAAGGGGATCCTGGTCATAACCGGCATAGGATCCACCCCATGTCCGCTGGAGGGTCTCAAGTCAACGCTGGACTCCATCACCCTGAACGAGATGTCATTCAGGCCAGAGGAGGAGTTGTTCATCGACGCCAAGGGTGTATCAATGCCCTCCCCGGGTCAAGCGTGGGGTACCAAGGCTTTCCTGGTGGATGGGGCGCAGGCCCAGCCCACGGGTGATGAAGCATCCATCTGTAGGGTGGAGGCGGTGCCCATGAAGGTCATGTTTGAGCCCAAGGAGGGGACGGATCAGCCTATTGATGGCATTGACGTCCTGTCCCACGCCGAGATCGACGACGTCGTCGACTACATGCGGATGGGGATGCACGACCGTGTGGCAGCCAAGAAGAGGCGGGCCATGGTCACATCTCCGCATTGGTGGGATGACAAGATGTTGGTCACCGGCAAGTACGAGAAGGACGAGTTCGTGGCGAGGGTCATGGACCACATCGCGGACCAATACGATGGTCCGGTTGGGTCGGACCCACCAACATGGGATTTTCCAAGAATGGGTGCCGATAGCGACAGTCACCAGCCCGATGCCGCAAATTTTCGAAGATTATCGGTGGGAAGAGCTCCCCACGACGATGAAGACGGCATATCAGACGAGGAGAAGTCGGAATCGAACCCAGAAGAGGCCTACACCGCAGTGCGGTCGGTTGTATCTATACCGAAGCAAGCGGCTGAGGAGGCCCAGGAGAACCCGAAGGTCGCCGAGCTGAAGGAGAGGCTGATCAAGGCCTATCCGCGGCTATTCAGTGGCGTCGCCAACAAGAACCCTCCAGACCGCGGGAGGTTTGGTACAGCGAAGATCAAGCTGAAGCCGAACCCGAAGATCTATCGTCATCGGGAGTACCAACTTCAGGGCGATCGGGCCGAGGCCATGAAGAAGCTGTTGGCCGAGTTCATTGAGCGGGGATGGATCGAACCCTCCGACAGTGAGTGGGCCAGCCCAGCCTTCATCGTACCCAAGAAGGAGAAGGGCGAGTGGAGGTTGGTGGTTGATTACAGAGGTTTGAACGAGCAGACCGAGCACGACTCGTACTCGCTTCCCCTGATCGACTCCATCCTCCAAAAGCAACAGAAGAAGCGGATTTTCACGGTGTTGGACCTGAAACACGGTTACCACCAGATGCCGCTACACCCGGACTCCAGGCCCTGCACAGCAATGTCGACGCCGCTGGGGCCCATGCAGTGGAAAGTGGTGCCTATGGGCGCCAAGAATGGCAACGCCGCTTTCCAACGCATGATGGAGGACCTACTCGGTCCTGTCCGGGACTGTGCCGATCCCTTCGTGGATGACATCATCATCGGGTCCGGCACGGAGAACATGACTGAGGACGAGCTCATCGACGCGCATGAGAAGGATCTGCGCCGAGTGCTCAGCGAGTTGGACAAGCACAACATGGTGTGCAAGCCCACCAAAGCCTCACTATTCGTGAAGGAGGTGGAGTTCGCGGGTCACGTGGTTGGTCACTGGCAACGCCGTCCCATGCCTGGGAAGCTGGCGTCCCTGCACCACTGGGAGAAGCCCCAGACCATCAGCGAACTCCGGTCCTTCATGGGGTTGTGCAATTACTATTCGGGCTATGTCTGGATGTATGCAGAACTCTCGGGGCCGTTGCACAAGATGCTGCAAGTGGGCAAGTTCGATGGCCGAAAGGGGAGCAAGAAGAAGCTTGCCTGGACCCCTGAGGCTGAGGATGCGTTCAACCGCCTGAAGGAGCGACTCCTGGGGCAGTTGGGGCTATTCCTGGTGGACCCAGACAAGGGATTCGTGCTACGGACGGACGCCTCGGACTATGCTGTGGGGGCAGTCCTCGAGCAGATCCGAGACGACGGGTCGCATGTACCCGTGGCGTTCTGGAGCCAGATCCTGGCCGAGGGCCAACGCCGCACCCGGACTGCGAGGGAGAAGGAGACGTACGCCATTGTTTGTGCGCTCAGGAAGTGGTCTGGCCACATCGGATTGCAACCGGTAGTGGTTTGCACGGACCATCAGTCCTTGCAGAGCTGGCACAAGGAGCACGTCGACACCCCCTCGGGACCGGCAGCAAGGAGGGCCCGGTGGCACGAGACGTTCGCCAAGTTCGACCTCAGCGTCGTATACGTCCCGGGGAAGGACAACACTGTGGCAGATTGCCTCAGTCGGTGGGCCTACCCCGCGGGCAAGGCTTGGATGGACATATCCAGCCATGGAGACGCCGAAGAGACCGAGGAGGCCAAGCGCATCATCGAGATGGAGAAGGTCATGGAGCAGGAGGGGGTCAAGTGCTTTGTGGTGATGGCAAACCGTACGGACCTGGCCAAGTTCCGGGGTGCCCGCGTCCAAGCTATTCGAGAGGAAACCCGCGAGCAATGGATGGTGGCCCCTGTAGAGCTAGTCAGGTCGGTGCTCACAGAGGACTGGTCGGATGACTACGCGGCATCCGAGCACTGGGGCAAGTACTGGAATGCCGTGAGCGCCCCGTCGGACGACGAATGGCCTGAGGGCTTGACCGAGGATGGCGACAAGTTGTTCCTCAGGGACAAGCTGCTGGTGCCCGAGAACCGAGTGAAGCAGCTCATTGACCATTGGCACAACGCCCAGCTCATGCATCCGGGCCGAGACAAGATGCAGCAGGACCTGGAGTGGCGTTTCAAGTTCCCTCCGGGGTACTACGCCATCCTGGACAGGTACTGCAGCGACTGTGCCGTGTGTCGGGCCACGAAGAGCCCCAACCACTCCACAGCGGGCAACCCGGTGTATACGGCTATACCGGAGGCCCCTATGCGGTCCGTGGCCATGGATGTGTTCGCCATGCCGGAGGTTACCGTGGAAGGAGAGACATATGATTGTGTCATCCTAGCGGTGGACAGGCACAGCGGGTATATCGTGGCAGTCCCGGGCAAGAAGTCCAAGAAGAAGGACAAGAAGGACAAGCATGGAGTGGGGCTGCAGGCCAAGACCGTCGCTAATGCCATGATCAGGCATTGGCTGACGATTTTCGATGTCCCAGCTGTCATCTGCAGCGATCGGGGCAGTCAATTCGTGGGGACGTGGTTCAAGACGATGTGCAAGCACATGGGGATTCGGCATGCCAAGACCGTGGCGTACCACAGCCGGTCGAATGGCCGTGCTGAGGTGGCCGGGCGGCAGATGTTCGAGAAGTTCCGCCAGCTACACATTGACGAACCGGGCCGGAACTGGTATAACTCGCTGTGGAGAGTGCTCCAGGCGTATCACGACCTTCCGGGACCCACTGGACTGTCACCCCATCGCATCCTGTTCCTACGGGATCGAGTGTCACGCACTCTCCCGTGGATGAACCATGGCAAAGTGGCCCGGGATGCGAACGCTATGATGTCTGGGGCGGACGACACGGCGGCCAAAGTGTGCAAGGCACTTCAGGACGAGCATGACAAGAGGGCCAAGTACTTCAAGCAAGGAAAAGTCCAAAAGTATGCTCTCCAAGACACTGTGTGGGTGGAGCGGCACCACAAGGATGTCCTGTCCAGGCATCGGCAGGCATCTTGGTATGTGCCGGGGGTAATCGTGCGGAAGGTCGGACAGGATGTGTATGCGGTTCGTGTGGGGGATAACAAGATCCTGGACCGCGACCATACCCAGCTTCGTCCCCGAGCACCAGACCCCAGCGGACGTCCCGTCACCTTCGAGTTCACGGCCGGCGATGTGGACTCGGACGACGAGGGTGAGGACGACGATTTCACCGCGGAGAAGATCCTGGCGGACAAGCCGGACCCGGGGACGCCTGGGGAAGGCTTTATAAAGTCCGATGGAAGGGATTCGCCGCGTCCAGGGACTCGTGGGAACCTCCGAGCAGTTTCGTGCCGAGGTATACCACGGTCTGGATGGACTACCTAAAGAAAAAGGGTATTTCTTTGGATGTCAAGGACGTATTGGTCCATTTGGTTGCTGCTGTAGCACCGTAATGGATCCCCCCTTGGCATTTTGTTTGTTTCTGTGAATGGGGAGACAAGTGAGGGCGTTCATCCGGGGATTTTTCGGCCTTGATCGGCCATATACCCCCTTCACTCGATCTCCACATATATATTGCATTGTGGTATACTTATTTAGGTCGACTGACGACGTTTTTCTATCTTTGATCCCCTCGGTGCATGTTGTAGATCAAGAGGAGACCGGATATGGCGTAGGGCGCTGATTATCAGTGTCCTCACCCCTCTCTTGGGGCATGGGGGACGCCTACGACGTGTGTGGGGCCTTCATGTGTCCTTGGGACATGGAGGGGGGGTTTGGAGCCCATTGGGGTCCTCCCGTCCTCTCTTCATTGGTTTCCGAGCGGATACAACGCTCTGAGAAGGGGGGTGAAGCCGGTTCGGACCCCCGTGGCCATCTTGGGGTCACTTCGGGTGTGTATCTATGTGCTGGCAAGCCGCCATTGGCTGATATCATACTCTCCCATCCACCTGGACTAACCCGATGTGATAGTGTGATAGGTTTGGCCATTCCGGCTATGAGCGGCCATATTCAGAACCGAGGCACCGCCAGCGGAGATTTATATATCGGAATATCAGGAATCAACAGGGCTTTATTATCATAATGTTTCCGTAATTTTTCAGCCTTTCGTTCTGATGGTCAATGTATCGGCGACTGTCAGTTGGCTCGCGATTTTGCGTTAACCGATTGGTTAACTGTTATTTCCAGATATTTTGGCGGAAACGTTTCTGAAGGGTCAGATTTAATCTGTAAAGGGTTCGTTGCTTCCGCATTTTTCTAAATAAGCACTCGAAACTTTAATCCGAATTTTTCGTGATGTCGAAATCGGATTTTCGACTTCGACATCGCCGCACTTGATTTGGACTTCTTCGATTGGTCATACTCCCCTCCCTATGCCCGAATCAGGTTTCCCTTATACTTGCCACCCATTTGACTTGGAGATATAAGGGAAACAAAAGCGAATCGTGGGATCACTTTGAAGAGCCATATCTACGCGCGAGTGTGAGGAATGAGAATAAGGAAGGTTGGGTTGGAACTGCCGTGGTCTCAACTTAATTGAGGAAGCATCAAACGCCTTTGGTGTGTGCACATGTCCGGTGTAGCAAGGGAAAGGGGTCAAGAGGGTATAAAGTGATATATAACTCTTGGACCGTGCAACCGAATATTTTAATGCGACTTTCGAGTGTGCCGCATGGGTGTTGGGGTTGCATAGCAACTTTCTTTGGGTTCCTACGTATTTTTAACGTGAAGTTATGTCAATGGAGGGACATGACATATCATGGTGGGAGCCATATTGTGAGGGTATGTGTTGTATGCATGGTATATGTTTGATATGCTCACGCCAATGTTATATATCTTCGTGTGGCCGAAGAGATGGGGAGCCATACGTGACAAGGGCCTTGCCCATGTCCCAATTGTGGAATTCAAAGCGCTAGACCAAGTCTACCGCGTATGTATTGTTCATGGTATGTTTGACAAAGAGATCCATGGGTGCACTCCCATTTTCATGGGGCATGTAGATATTAGTGGCGAAGGTATTTCCATGCGCCCGATTGGGGATCCAAGTGGGGGAATTGTTCGCAAATGGTTTCAATCATTTGTGTATTGAACCATGAGCGGATATCATGGGTGAGCATGGAGATATACTATCATGACAACTTTGTATTTGGTCATATTTTCATGTTTTTGACCTCAATTTTTGCTCATTTTTGCGTTTTGTGTACTCACCTGGTCAGCTAACAGCAAGAAGCCTCTGGAGAGTCGAACCATGGTATGTTGTTCATATGTTGGCATATGCTTTGGAGTTGAACACCACCATATGCCGGATCGTGTACTCCATTTGGCTTGGCGCACGAAGGATTTCAAGAATTTGTCTCAAGATCATGGGCTGACTTGGGCAGTGCGTGGCGCCCATATCCGAAAGGGTTTCGAGGGTAAAATGGGGATGTACATGGGCATTGGCCGTTGGTCTCTATCCTCCATGAATACTAGACTTCGATTCCATGCATGCTTTGAGCCTTCGGATAAGTAGTAACTTCAATTTTGAGCATATTTTTGATATATGGCCAATATGATGTGAATTGGCAGTTTTTTGGCATGTTATGAGTTCAAACTCATAGGTCATTCCTCTAAGCCCATTCGACTCCAAGTCCAACCAAGGTTATGTCAGGGTAGGGCGTGGTCCTGAGTGCCACTCTAGGCCATGACACGCCACCTTCCCTATTGGGCTAGGATTTAGAGGCTTGGGAGTGAACACATTTTTGGGGTTTATGTAGTGACTTTTGATATATGGCATTTAACCATCTTATTGGACTGGGTTCAGGGCATCATGTTGATGAGTCAAGGGAAGGTCTTGAGTCCAGGGAATGAGGGGTCTATGGTTGTGATTGTGTAAGTTTCCATCTTTCCCCAACTTTGCTTTATTTGTGTTCATATGCCAATTTCAGGGCTTTCTTCCTTGGTGCAATTCTTGTACATGCCCGCCACCGTGGGAATATCGGTGTGCTGAACGAAAGCCCGCAGCCTGATTTGGATTGTGAATTGGGTTATTGTTGGATTTGTGGGATCTGGTTGTCATTCAGGGTTGAAGGAGGATTGTATTTTCTATTTTCTATATTTTTGGTTTTGGACCCTGGATTTTGATAAATGCAAGCATTGATCCGGAGCAAGTCAGCGGGGATTACAGGCGGAAGGGGCACAGCGGGGGCCGGTCCTGGTAGGGACCTTCATTATCTTGAGCTCACTCTTTTCACAGGATTCGAAAAGGGAGGAATCTCAAAAAGCCTTTTGGAGGCTATCGGCAGAATGCAAGTAGTCAGGGGTATTCAAAAACCCATGCTTCTAACATGTTGAGTGCACGAGCCCTCACGCACTGAGTGTTCCGCAGTGCAAGTCTTTAACCCATAATGAATCTTGCAGTTTTGCTTTTGCTCCATCCCGGCTTCATGCCACTTCCGATGTCAAAAAATGATCTCAAAAAAGCCTGAAAATCTCACTCCAGCTGGCTGAGTGCGCGGGGCCTCGAGCACTCAGCCTCCCATAATAAGTATTCTTTCATGTGGACATGTACAGGATGTGTGAACAGCGCCCATCTTTAATAGTTTTCCAGACGATGCAAAAATTGGTGTTCTTCAAATTAGCCAACAAAATTTTTTTTCCGGGGAAAATGACCGGTGAACCGTCTGATTTTGGACTAAAGAATGGTTATTTGACCACCCTAAAAACAGTGAAAAATGGGCAAAATTGATGAAAAATGCATTTTTTCGGAGGGTTTGAAAAACAGTATTTTCAAGATGGCAAAAAAACCTCTTTTTTTCGGTGACAAAATCTAGGTGCTTAGGTGAAAAAAAGGGGGTGCAGTTTGCGTGGGCTAAGAGAATGGCCCCGCAACTCAAGCCACAAGGGTGAGGCCGTGGTACCGTAGACTAGCGGGAGCAATACCCCTAGCGGTGAGAGATACTCCACACGGCTGGGCAGCCCCCAGAGCTGCCGCCCAAAAGAGGGGGCATGTGGTCCTACCCATGGACACATGTGGGGACACCCTCCCACCTGACACACATGGACCGGGTGGCCGCGACAATGCCTTCCTTAGCACATGCGGGAGCGGCTCAAGAGGCACCTGACATAGGGCAGTGGGAGGGACAGGACGTCCCCTTGGTAAGACCTTCTTCCTGCAATGTCAAAGGAGGCATCCCGAGCTCCCGAAGATACCTACCTACCTATCTCTACAAAGCCTCGTCGAAAAGGGAATATGTTTTCTTACGGTGCCAACACGTAGCTTCCGTTGTGTTTGGTGCCGCAGCACCAAATGTTGCTGTTCTGTTGCCGTTACTGAACCATCAGTACTGAATTCCTGATAGCGACAGCCGCCCATTACTTAGTTTATTTACTGAATTTTAATGCCTTACATGGCAGATGCCAGGCGGCTGGTTGCTGCCGCCAGCTAGCACAAATCACCGCACGGGCGACTGCGAACAGGACAACAACCATGAAGGCGGCCAGCCCACGGAGCCGCACAGGCGACGGCGTTTGAACAGCGACCAACACGGCGACAATACACAATTGAATATCGTACTAGAAGAGATGCCTGAACAAACGCGGGCATACCGACCGTGGCTGAATCTACAGCTTATTGAGAATTGGGCCAACAAACTGAACTAAGTACCATACTGCACCCAACCGTCACTGAGTGCATTCTACTTTAACATGAGACCAAATGGTCAATGATGCGCTACAGAGTCTCGTCAAAGACGGGAAATATTTTCTTACGGTGCAAACACGTAGCTTTGGTTGTGTTTGGTGCCGCAGTATCAAATGTGGCTGTTCTGTCGCCATTACTGAACCAAGAGTATTGAAGTCCTGATAGTGACAGTCGCCCATTACTTAGTTTACTTACTGAATTTTAATGCCTTACATGGCAGATGCCAGGCGGCTGGTTGCCGCCGCCAGGTAGCGCAAATCACCGCACAGGCGACTGCGAACAGGACGACAACCATAAAGGCGGCCAGCCTACAGACCCGCACAGGCGACGGCATTTGAACGACAACGAACACCACGACAATACACAATTAAATATAGTACACTAGAAGAGATGCCCGCATAAACACGGGCATACCGATCGTCGCTGAATCTACAGCTTATTGAGAATCCGGCCAACAAACTGAACTAAGTACCACATTGCACCCAAACGTCACTGAGTGCCTTCCATTTCAACGTGAGACCAAATGCTCAATGATGTGCTACAAAGTCTCGTCGAAAACCGGAAATGTTTTCTTACGGTGCGAACAGGTAACTTCCGTTGTGTTTCATGCCGCAGTACCAAATGTCGCTGTTCTGGTGCCGTTACTGAACCAAGAGTACTGAAGTCTTGATAGCAACAGCCGCCAATTACTTAGTTTATTTACTGAAGTTTAATGCCTTACATGGCAGATGCCACGCGGCTGGTTGGCGCCGCCAGGTAGCGCAAATCAGCGCACGGGCTACTGCGAATGTTCTGTCGCCGTTACTGAACCATGAGTACTGAAGTCCCGATGGCGACAGCCGCCCATTACTTAGTTTATTTACTGAAGTTTAATGCCTTACATGGCAGATGCCAGGCGGCTGGTTGCCACCGCCAGGTAGCACAAATCAGCGCACGGGCTACTGCGAACAGGACGGCAACCATGAAGGCGGCCAGCCCACGGAGCCGCACAGGCGACGGCGTTTGAAGGACGACGAACACGACGACAATACACAATTGAATATCGTACTAGAAGAGATGCCCGCATAAGCGCGGGCATACCGACCGTGGCTGAATCTACAGCTTATTGAGAATCCGGCCAACAAACTGAACCAAGTACCATACTGCACCCAACCGTCACTGAGTGCATTCTACTTTAACATGAGACCAAATGGTCAATGATGCGCTACAGAGTCTCGTCAAAGACGGAACATATTGTCTTACGGTGCAAACACGTAGCTTTGGTTGTGTTTGGTGCCGCAGTATCAAATGTGGCTGTTCTGTCGCCGTTACTGAAGCGGTACCCAGAACCCCATGGCTAGGGTAGGGCATACAACCGGTCTCCGGTCCACTAACCCCATGTACAAAAGGGAAGACCGGTCTCCCGTCCACTAACCCCATGTACGGAAGGGAAGACGCCCGTTGACGCCCATTGCGAGCCCGGCGGGAGCGTGTTCCGTGCCGTATAGCCCCGCATCGGCAACCGATGCACCGCCAGCGGAGATTTATATAGCAGAACATCAGGAATCAAAAGGGTTTTATTTTCATATTGTTTCCGTCAATTTTTCGCTTCCGTTCTGATATTCACTGTTTTGACAGCTGGCGGTTAGCTCGCGACTTTAGCGTAACCGCCAGTTTAACTGTTATATACAGATATTTTAGCGCAAATCGTGACGAAGACTCTAAAGTCTTCAGGAATTGCATTGATGCATCCGCAATTTTCACATCTTACACTCGCAACCCTAATCCGAATTTTTCAGGATGTTGAAATCGGATTTTCGACTTCGACATCCCCGCACTTGATTTGACCTCTTTCGAGTGGACGTACGTGCTTCCCAATGCACGAATCAACTTTCCTTTTGTCTTGCCCTCCATTTGTCTTAGAGATATGGGCAAAACAAAGTTGATTCGTTAGGCCACTTGTGAGGGTAATATCTCGTGCAGCTTGCGAGGAAAGACAATAAGGAAACGTGGGATGTATTCACAATACTCCCGACATAATTTAGGAAGCTTTATACGCCTTGCGTCTCCACACGTGCGCGCTAGCGTAATGGATCATGGTCAAGAGGGTAGAGCTTGCGTTATAACCCTTTGACCATGATATTGCGTGCGTTAGGATAACTTTCGAGTGTAGCGCGCGAGTGTTGGTGTTGCATAGGAACTCTCATTGAGTTCCTATGAGCGATTGACACAAAGTTATGCCCTTGGAGGGGCATGACATATCGTGGGGGGAGCTACCTTTTTGGGCAAAATGGAGTATGTGCCTTGTGTTGTGTTGCGTGCCCATTTGGCGGGTCCATCGCTCCAAGCCGAACCCGCCAATGGACCTCATATTGCGCAAGCCTTTTCTCCATACTCCCCACGATCAATTGCAAGCCTAACCTTCGTGAAGGGAAGCTTGTGTGGCAATCCCAAAGCGATGCGTTGGGAGCAAGGTGTGTTTTTTGCAATTTTCCATATTTTCATGTGCCCACTTGGGAAGTAGCGCTCGTGACCTTTGAAAGCGCCCCAAGTGGAGCACATATGTGGAATCGGAGGTCATTGATGTCAGGTCATACTGTTTAGAAGGATTGGTCGATTACTCAATCCAAGCCGAAGATATTATAATATATTTGTGCGCCTTTCAAGGCACTTTTGGGTGTTTTTTCACCAATATTGATGTTTTTTGCCCGTCATGATGTCAAGTGGTGACCGTGTATCTCAACGTTGCGCTCAATTGACATCATGACCGAAGTATGTTAGGAGGGTACATACTTCAATGCCCAACATATCTTGAACCCGGCAGATAATTCCCCTTGGGCTTGGCATATCGTGGCCGCCATGTTGGCGATTTGGGACTATCCCAAATCATGGGCTCACTTGACGACCCTGCCATTCCCAAAACCGGAGGAGTTGGGCGACGCCCAAAAGATATGTTGGACACATATGACTTGATACCAATCCTATGGCACACTCTGGTCCAAGTCGGGCATGTGCCTTATTTGCCCCAACCATGAGTGTGCGCATTTTTGGCCATTTTGAGCAATTTTCCACATTTTCTGCCCGCCGTGCACTATGTTCAGCCCACCCGTGCACGCCGGACGCATGGACCAATGGACCATATATGACATGGGTGTTATGTATATTGGTCCCCATGGCTCACACACCACGTGGGCGAAGCGGAGCAACCTTCGTTGAGGTGCTAGCCCAAAGTGAGTGTGGGCAATTTTGCCATTTTGGCATTTGTGGACCCAATTGGGATTGTCACCACGCCATATGGCATGAAGATTTTGGTCAGCCAAGTGCATGGAAGTATTTGTCGGACTCCCGGTAGATCGCGTATGGAATGGCGAATCTGATCTCCAAGCCGGCGTGGAGATATACTATTGGGAGCACCCCCGATTTTTTGCTCATTTCGAGCAGCCAAAATGACACCCTTTTGGGACCCCAATTTTACCCCCCCGTGTGGTCAATTGGCGGCCCCATATCTCTATGCCGGAAGGAAGCCCCGACCTAATTACAAGTTGTACACTCAGATATGAGTCCTAGGTCCTGCCTCCTATCCTGTGAGCCATTGGCCTTGCACTGGCTGGGCGAGCCACGCGTGGGAATGAGGCCAATTTTGGAGATTTTGGCATCATGACCCCACTTGACGAACCCGTGGCGCCCTGATGCCGAGATCTCAGACGGAACCAGGTTGGGTGAGGGCTCCGGGGAGTTCCTACTCGAAGGGCATAGGGTCAGTTGCCTCGTCCCTACCTCTAGCGGGTCCTGACGAGGGGTCAGTTTTGGAGATTTTTGAGCTAATATCAGTTTGGGCTGAAACAGCCCATTTTCAGCTACCAACTCCTGGGGGATAATGAGGGAGCCATATCTCTGGCTCAGAGGGGGTTAGTTCCTGCCGTTAGGGGAGCGTAGGGAATGACATCCAGTTGGCCTTGGAGCCCCTTGGTTCCGGGGAACTCGCCTGTGGCTGGGCGGGACAACCCCCCTATTGGCAGGGTTTCAGAGTCCGGACTGAGCAGGGCATGGGTTGTGTTTGAGCCCCCGCCCCCACCAGCCACTGAGAGGGTCGGACCTGGGATTGGGATATGAGTTAGGACTGACTGTCTATTGTCCTGTGATGCCCTGACCCCAGTCCAGTCTTGACCCCATGTGTAAATATCCTGATGTGTTGCTGTACATACTTTCGTTCCCTTGTTGCAGAGTGGCAAGGATCCTGAAACGCTTTGTCACATGACATGAGCGCATTGATGCCCCTGTGAGCGTAGTGCCTTGCCTGCCTGCTCACTTGCGCGTGTCCACCGCAGCGTCCCGTGGCCAGGCCCCTGACGGGAACGCGTCAAAAGCGTTTCACCGCCGCGGGGTTACCCATCACTCGCGTGCCACTCGGGGCCACCAACCCTGAGCAGCGCGGCGCAGCAGCTCGCAGCTCGCAGCTCGCAGCGCAGCGCAGCAGCTCGCAGCGCAGCGCAGCGGCTTGCAGCGCCGCCCAGCGACAGCGCCGAGTTCGTCACGGAGCCCGCAGCGCCGTCCAGAGCATCACCCTGACCGCGCCGCGACCGTGAAGGAGGTGGACAGACCAGGACTCCCTCATCAGCGAGTCCTATCGGCCGACCAGCAAGGCCGCACACCCAGTCGCGTCAACCACCTCCACAACAACCGGCTGACCAGCACCAGCCGCACTCCCAGTCCAGTGCTGCATCATCGGCCTCAACAAACACCACCAGGACCAGTTCGTTGAGCGGAACGAGTGCCCACCACCAAGGACCTCAAGATCAAGTACGCCCCCGCTGCCATGGTAAACTGGCAAGAAGCGGGTAAGACGTGGCCGCGCCCCCACCCCCATGCAGTGCGCCTACTGCATGGGTTGGTTTGGGACCAGCACTACCGCCACAGCCACCCCCAGTGCGAAGGCGGCATGCCCCGGAGCTTCGAGCTCCGCACGGACATGAGCCCCGACCGCCTGCAGGCCTAGGAGGACTGGCTGCGGGTGGAAGGATTTGCCTTCTGCTTCCAGCAGCGGCGCTGGAGGACCTGGACCCGGCCGGACAGGCCCGGCGAAGGGCTGCGCCCTGACGGGATTGAGGAGGACGAGAACTCCAACGAGTACCCGTCGGGCGCCACGATCAATGCCTCCATGTGGGACATGATCGAGAAGACCTTCCCTGGAAGCGGGGAGCGAGCGCAGGCTGCAGGACAGCAGCAGCAGCGCGTCTCCGGGGAAGGAGAAGCGGTCCGCCGGGGACAGGAAGCGGGACCAGAAGTGGCGGGAGTACCAGGAGTCCCTGGCCGCCGAAGCCGTCCAAGGCGCCAAGGGCGGAACCCCAGCCCCCAGTCCCCAACGGGCCATTGGCGGTCACCACCCCGGCTCCACCACCCTTGGCGACTACTTCCAAGTCGCCAAGCAGACCAGGGCCAAGCCTCGTCCGCTGCTCCTGAGGAAGTCAGGCCCCAGCAGTGACTTGGAGTCGGCCCACCGCGGGAGGATGCCGGCCGACCAGGCCAGCTCCAGCAGCAGCGTCGCTCCCGACCAAAGGGACGTGGCGCGCGCCGGTGAGCGCGCCTGTGGGGTGCCCTGCAACCTTCGGGTTGCCCGGCAACGGGTCACGCAGCGGAACGCTGCCGTGGAGGGCGCCGCGGGCATCGCCCAGCAGGAGGCTGCAGAGTGGGCGCATGGCATGGCCATCCACGCCACCACCGTGGCGGCCATTGCGGCCGGACTCAGGGCCGTAGCCGCCCGTGAGGCAGCGATTGCCCAGGTCAAGAGTGAGTGGGCGGCAGCCGACGAGGAAGCCCGCCTGACGCAGGAGGCCATTGCCTGCAAGGAGGCCGAGGTGAAGGCGCTGGAAGAGGCGCTTGCCCAAGAGAGGGCAAAGAAGGAGGCGGAGGAAAGGGCCCACGCCGAAGCAACGGCTAAGGCGCAGGCGGACGACGCCAGGAAGGACGCCATCGAGGCCGCGCGACGGAAGGTCGCTGAGGAGAGGACCAAGACGGAGGCGGAGTTGGCGGCGTTGGAAGTGGGGAAGGCTCCGCTGCATCAGGCCCGGGAAGCCGAAGCGGCTCGTGCCCGGGAGGAAGCCGAAGCTCGAGCTGCCGCAGCCACAGCCGCCGCAATGGAGGAGGCAGAGGCCAAACTCCGCCGCGAGACTCCCCTGGGAGGATCACGAGTGGAGACCCTTTGGAAGCTTTTCGAAGGGGAGGCCTCCTCCAAGATGACGCTAGACGAGGCCGACACGGGCAGCAGTGGGAGCAGCGGCCCCACTGCCCACCGACGGAGGAAGGGCAAGGGAAAGACCCCCGAGAGGCCGCGGAGGCCAGCAGGTGGACACCCCCACGACAGTGACCCCTTCTTCACCGCCAGTGACGGGGATGAACGAGGCCGCCAACATCGCCAAGTGGTGGCTTGGACGGGCGGAGGAGGCGGAGACGTCCCCATGGAGCCGGAAGGTGAGGATGGGGATCTCCCTCCTCCCCACCGGAGCTCGGAGTCTTCCGAGACCGAGACGCCCAGGTGGGGCGACATGGACGAGGATGACGACATGGACTTCGACATCACGAAGAAGCGCTCATCCTCGGACCCACCGAGGCGACCCGGCGGAGACCCACCGGGACCCCCTGGCGGAGGACCATCAGGACCCCCTGGAGGACGCCCACCAAGTGGACCCCCTGGAGGCGGACCACCGGGCGGGGGAGGACCCCCGGGACCGGGCGGACCAGGCGGAGGCCCTCCTGGAGGACTCTCCGGGGACCCCGACGACCCACCAGGGAACGGCGACCCGGATACCACCTGGCGGTGGATTGTCTACCTCCGCAGGAGGGTCCAATTCCTCGAGCGCGAGGTAGACACGGGCAAGGGCGAGATGACTCGCATCGCCAGGGTCGCCACGCGCGCGCAGAGAGAGCTGGACATCGCCAGGGGCGAGACCAGATCGCTGAACAAGGTCATCAGCAGCCTGCAGCAGAGGCTGGACGCGCTGGAAGCCCGTGGGAGCGTCAGCAGCGACCACCCACCCCTGGAGTCTGGCTCGTCGGACGACAGCTGGGGACCCGGACCAGGTCCAGGCAGACCCCACGCCCCCGGCGGAGCCCCCAGGAGTCGCCCCAGTGCCAGTGCCCCCTCTCTCCCCGCCCCCTCTGACCACAGCGCGGGCTGCCGCAACGAGCGCGTGCCGCCCGGCAGTGGCAGTGAGGATTGGCGTGATGAGTGGCTCAGCGCGGAGTACCGCAACCGCCGTGCTACACCGCGGACACCGGTACGCCCCCGGCGCCCCGCACCAGCCCCGGAGCCAATCCCAACGGCTGGTGGATGTTATGGTGGACTCAGGGATGAGGTCCCCGGAGGAGACGTGGAGTGGGATGTCGGCGAAGGTGAGTACCTGGACCTGGACCTGGAGGAGTTCGACATCATCCCGCCACGTGGTGTACGACGGGAGGCCGCTGAACGCAGCCGCCGGCGCCGTGATGAGGAGGCATACATGGAAGGAGTACGGCGTGAACATCTGGGTTCAGCGTACATGGAGGAACCGCGGCGTAGCCACAGGGATTCCAAGGAGGAGATGGACTGGGCGGCCGTGGGAGTCCGTGGGCGAGGCCGATGGGAACCTCGGTCGACCTCGCGGCCAGCATTCATGGTCTCTAAGGCCGCGGATGCCGCCGTGTGGGAAGACTTGAAGGACATCAAGCCCCCCATGTACGATGGCAACCCCCTCAACCTCGACCGCTTCTTGGAGAAGCTGGACGATTGGGGGATGACCGTCACTGAAGACATGATTCCCGCTGATGCGGAGAAATATGTCTTCAGACGGTTCAGGTACCGCCTGCCGGATGTGCTCCAAGAGCTATACTTCGTGGCAACCAAGGAGAGGAAGATCAAGACCCTCAAGGAAGCCAAGAAGTGGCTCAACGAGCAGGAGCGGGTGGACGCTCCGCAGGTGGCTGCCAAGCGCTGGAAGTCCATCAAGCTTCAGCATGATGGACGGGAGATCCGCCTACGGGACTGGCGAGACTTCCGAGGGCAATACACCCTCTTCCGCCGCAACGTGGAGGACTGGAACGAGGGTGACAAGCAGGCTCGCCTGCTCTCCATGCTGCCGGAAGCATGGATCAAGAGGGTCACCAAGGAGAAAGCCAAGAGGGCCAAGTCCAACCACACGGTCAAGATGATGCTCCCCAAGGAGTATCATTCGAACGTGGTGGCTTGGGCAAGAAGGAACGTGGCCCGGGATGTCAAACGGCACTCCCTGCGGAACGCTCTCCTCATCACCGTCTCGGGCGATCGCGAGAAGACCGCGATGTGGCGCCTTGACGAGTGTGACGTGAGCGGCCAGACCATCTGTCTGCAGGCCATCCCGGCGCGGATGAGCTGCGACGAGATCCTGGAGTGGGTTGGCGAGGAAGTACTCAAGGAGTACCGAAACCTCCACCACACCCGCGGGTTGAGGCCCGGCGACCGCGACGTCAACTACGTTGGCGAGGGATCTGGCGGGGAAGCTGCCATGGACTCAGCGGGAGCTGGCGGCGATGAGACTCTCGTCGACAATGACAACGACGATGAGCCCGCCGAGGTGGCTGTTTGTGCTTTCGTGGCCAACAACCTGAGCGCGGGAAACAGACAGGGAAGCTGGAAGCCCCTGCAGCCAGGTTGGAGGAAGAAGGAGAAGAGGGACCCTCGCCGCATTGGCGACCCTCCGCTGTCCTTTGGAGAGTTCATACGAGCTCACCCTCAGGGCTGTTTCGTGTGTTATGGGAGGAAGAAAGGCTTCAACCATGACCACCGAACATGCCCCATCCACCAAGCCGACACGGAGGCCTACAAGAAGGCCCACAGGTCGAAGAAGCGTGCACCTGCGGGTATCCGGGAGGCCCAAGTGGAGGTGGACAAGGATGAGCTCTCCAAGTTTGTGTCGCAGGGGACCGAGTTGGCCAGGGAGATCCAGGAGATCAAGAGGAACTGGGTCCCCAGGTCGGACAACAAGAACAAGGAGAACAACGAGAACGACCAGAACAAGGACAAGAACAAGACGACTAGAAGGGGAAGGAAGAAGGGCGTCAACGAGGTTGATGCCGAGGTGACTGCCCCTACTTCCACAACCAACGCCCCCTAGCGGAGCCCCTGCAGCCAAGGGCCCCAGCTAGGGCGGTCGCAGGATGGTAACGTGGGAAGCGCCGAACCATCCCAGTCGGGAGTCGATAAGCACAAGGGGACTGCCGCGGCGGTGGAAGGCCGCGGCAGAAGGCCCGGTCCGGCATCCAGTCGCGGAGGCGGTGTGAGGGCAAGTGAAGGCACGAACCCTTGCACCCGTCCGTCCTTCGCGACCAAGAATGTGTTTGATGTACTACAAGATCTATCCGAGAGTATCGGAGGATCACCCGGACCGCAGCTGGATGCTGCAGATGGGCAGCCTGAGCCCATTGTCCACGACCTGCACCAGTCGCTTGTTGAGCTTCTGGAACAGCCGGAGATCCTGAGCTTGCACGCCATGCGCCGCGTTGGTCGCGAGCGGCAGTTGCACCTTAAGGTCCGTGCCCTATGCGAACAGCCAGTACATGGGGGGAGGCACGAAGGAAGCAGCCATTGGGCTGCAGTTCGTGAACCATCGTGAGCTGAGCCGCCCAGAGCTCGGCAAGGAAATCCTCCTGCATGGTCGCTTCTACGAGGCCGATATGGACTGGGACATGATCGTTGGGTACGACTTCATGATGGAGACGGACTCCGGCGTCCTCCCGGCCCAGGCCTCCATGACCCTGTACCAGGACGACCAGCTCTCGTGGCTTTCGTCACCTGAGCACCATGTGGATTGCCAATGGATCCACCCCGAACACAATCAGCTCGAAGTGGCCGCGCTGGACACTGAGCCAACTGGGCCAGCAAACCAGGAGTACGGCGTAATGCCGGAAGTGGCGAGCCGAGTTGTCGCGGACTTGGGAGCGTCGGATCTGGCCCGGGATGCGTTCTCCTCAGGAACCTCCGCCCATCTTCGGGTGTGTGAGAACTACTGGAGCGCACAGGACTCCGTGTGAAAGAAGCACTGGGGTCTGCATCAGGGCTTGATGTGGATCCATTGCCCTCGATGGGACATTCCAAGAGCGATAGCGAAGATTCGCAAGGACCGCTCCAAGGCAGTGCTGGTTGTTCCTATGGGATGCACCGAGGAGGAAAGTACCGGACATTGGGTAGTCTCATTGACCAACATGACCTTAAACAAGGTCGTCCTACCGGCTGGAGAGAGTGTCTATCAGGACGCTAAGGGACAGCCTTTGCCACCCCAGAGATGGCCAACGGAATTCCACTATGTGGATGGGGGCCTTGAACAGGCCGATACCACAGATTTCGTGTGTGTCAACCGCATCATAGCAGAGCCATGGCGGCAACGCTTTGCGGTTCCCCCCGTTGACATCGGAGAATCGGAAGACCCCCTCACTGAAGAGGAGTTGGATCTGGTTCAGGGGTATATGGATCAGCCCTTCCACGAATGGGGAAACCAGCGTGAGGGCAAGGGCCAGGACAAAGCCTGGTGGGAAGTGGACTCAATCGTCTCTGATTCCTATGATGGGAATACCTTCGTACAGAGGTTGCTGGATCACACGTCCAGCCAGGACGAGCCGCCTGGCGGCAACCCACCCACCTACGGCGATCTGTTCTGAGGCAAGACCAGAGATGGCCCTTTGGGCCACCCTGGAAGACCACCTGAGCCGAAGCCGAGCGGGGTCGCTACCCCTCAAGTAAGTTCAGGGGTCCAGGTGCCCGGAAAAGCCAAGGCGGAGTCCGATGATTGCCCCAAGGTCCAGGCATTGAGGGCCAGGCTGAAGCAGAAGTATGGGGACACTTTCTTCAGCGGAAAGCCTGTGTTTCCCCCACCGGTGCGTGGACCGTATGGCGAGGCCAAAATACGACTGAAGCAGGACCCCCGTGTGTATCGTCACCGGGTGTTTGCCCTGAGGGGCGAGAGGAAGGAGGCCATGGAGGAGATCCTCCGTGACTTCATCGAGAGAGGCTGGCTCGAGCCGTGCCACTCCGAATGGGCCTCTCCGTGCTTCGTCGTCCCCAAGAGGGTTGCCGGTGAGTGGCGGCTCGTGGTCGACTACCGCGGCCTAAACGCCCAAACGCAGCACGACAGCTATACGCTGCCCCTCATTGAGGACATGCTGCAGAAACAACACCGGCGGAGGATCTTCACCGTGATTGACCTGAAACATGGTTATCATCAGATGCCTCTCACCGAGGAGTCCCGTGCCTGCACAGCCATGAGCACCCCACTTGGACCTCTCCAGTGGAAGGTGATGCCCATGGGCGTTACCAACGGCAATGCGGCTTTCCAGCGGATGTTGGAGAACCTGCTTGAGCCGGTGCGTGACTGTGCGGACCCCTTCGTGGACGACGTGATCATCGCGTCCGGGGACCCCAGTATGAGCTACGAGGAGCTCCTGGAGGCACACGAGAGGGACGCCACTCGAGTGGTGGACCTTCTGGTTTGGCACAAACTCACGGGCAGCAGTGACAAGGCCACCATTGCGGTAAGCGAGGTGGTCTTCGCTGGCCACGTAGTTGTGAACGGGCAGTGAAAGCCCATACCTGGCAAGGTGGCTGCGATTGAGCACTGGGAAAAGCCGAAGACGGTCTCTGAGCTACGGGCGTATCTGGGGTTCTGCAACTACTACTCGGGGTAGATCAAAATGTATGCCGAGTATGCAGCCCCCATGACGACCATGCTCAAGGGCAACCGAGAGGAGACCAAGAAGGGGTCCAAGAAGGCTCTGGTCTGGGATGCTGAGTCCGACCGTGCCTTTGAGGGGATGAAGCAGGCGCCGCTATCCGCAGTGGGTCTGCACCTCGTGGATCCCGACCGAGGGTTCCTCCTGCGCACCGACGCTTCCGACTACGCCGTAGGCGCTGTGTTGGAGCAAGTGCTTGACGATGGGAGGCACGTGCCTGTGGCCTTCTGGAGCGGAGTCCTGGCGGAAGGCCAGAGACGGACGTGGACGCCCCGAGAAAAGGAGGCGTATGCCATCGTCATGGCTCTCAGAAAATGGGCTGGGTACATAGCCCTCCATCCCGTCACCGTCTGCAGCGACCATCAGAGTCTGCAGTCGTGGCACAAGGAGCACGTGGACACCTCCTCTGGTCCCGCCTCCCGACGGGCAAGATGGCATGAGACCTTGGCCAAGTTCGACCTCACGGTTGTGTATATTCCTGGAAAGGATAACACCGTGGCGGACTGTCTCAGTAGGTGGGCCTATCCCGCCAGCAAGGGCATGACGGATATCTCTGCCCATGGCGATGAGGCTGAGACCGCTGAAGCCAAGAAGATCATTGAGATGGAGCGCCTGATGGAGGAGGAGGGTATTAAATGCTTCGTCGTCATGGCTGCGGATGCCCCCCTCGCAACGAGGGTGAGCAGAGCGGTCAGAGTACTCGCCCCTGAGGGAGCTGAGTCCGACAAGCACCTCTTCCCAGAGTCTTGCCTCCAGGACAACTGGACCGACGATTACGCCAAGTCTGAGGCCTTTGCGGCCGAGTATAGGGCTGTTACCGACCCTGACGACGGGCAGAAGTGGCCAAAGGGGCTGACTGAGGAAGATGGCAAGCTCTACCGGAATGATAAGCTGCTAGTACCGGAGTCCCGGGTGCTCGAGCTTTGTGAAGCTTGGCACCACCACATGCTGCACCCAGGGGTCAAGAAGCAAGCCCTTGACATGCAGCGCCGGTTCGAGATCGACCATATCGGCCTCTACACCGCCATCAAGAAGGTCAGGAAGGGTTGCTCGGTCTGCCAGGCCTGCAATCTCGATAACTGGAACGTCAAGGGGGAAGCCCAATGGACCCTGGTTCCTGACCAGCCCATGGAGAGCGTTGCCATGGACGTCTTCTCCATGCCCGAAGTGCACATTGGCAAGGAGACCTTTGACTGTGTGGTTCTTTGCGTGGATCGCCACAGTGGCTACGTAGTAGCTGTTCCGGCACGCAAAAAGGGGTTGCTTGCCAAGGAAGTGGCAGTCATGATGATTCGTCATTGGCTGACCGTCTTTGACATCCCCCGCACCATTTGCAGTGACTGAGGGCCCCAGTTTACTGGTGGCTGGTTCAAGGCTATGTGTTCCCTCATGGGAATACGTCACGCCAAGAGCGTCCCTATCTCAGCCGGTCTAACGGCCGTGCTGAAGTGGCTGGACGGCAGCTGTTCGAGAAGCTGCGCAAGATCCCCATCACCAATCCACGTCGGAACTGGTTTGAGGAGATGTGGCCTGCTCTGAAGGCCCATCATGACACCCCCACACCGGGTGGTTTGTCACCTCACCAGATTCTGTTCGGCAGGGACCCCCTCGGTCGGGGACTTCCCTTGTCTGGTGATGGCATGGCCATGGATGCCAAGGAATTCTTCGCGCGGCAAGAGCAAACGGCGCGGGACATCCGCCAGCAGCTCGAGAAGGAGCATGCTGAGCGTCAGAAGTCCGCCCCGAGCTCGACAGCGCAGAAGTTCAGGGTGGGAGACCCGGTGTGGGTGATCAGACCCCGCCCTATGGGCACCCACCGCACCAAAACCTGGTTCACACCTGGAGAGGTGGTTCGCAGGATTGGTGAGGACACCTACCGCATCAAGGTGGGTCACGGACAGTTCCGGGAGCGCCACGAGAGTCAACTCCGTGTGCGGGAACCCGACCTCCGTGGCCAACAAGTGTCCCTGAGCTACGCCGCACACGAGGCCGATTCGGACGACGACTATGCTGAGCAGGACGACTATACATTTGAGAAGATCCTTGCTCAGCATCCGAACGCCTCGGCACCCCGAGGCCTGGAGTTCAAGGTTCGTTGGCGAGGCTATGGGCCGTCCCACGACACCTGGGAACCCGTCTCCTCGTTCGTGCCGCGGGTCAATACTCCCTTCATGGAGTACATCCGCAAGCACAAGACAAAGATCCATGTCTAGGACTTGGCAGCACTCACCCGGGCAATTGCAGCCAGGGGTGCCTGATCAGCGGCCTGAGCTCTCCCCTGATGCATTTTGAGCGCTTGTGAGGTCGACGGATCGTCCCTTACTTGCTTGCTCTCTTACATCTTCCGGTGACCTGCCATCAGAGTGGCCATATACCCCCCCCTGCTGAATCCAGAGGAGGATGGCCCCTCTCTTTCAATTCTATTCGTCACTCCCCACCTGCTGAATCCTTGGGAAACCAGGTAAGGCGACTGACCTTCATATTTTCTGAGCTCTTGGGGGCCTTGAAGCCCATACGACGTTGCGCAACGGATGCCGCTGTCATCGGCATTGCGATTGTTTTGGTGTGTGGTCTGGTTCCATGGCACTTGCGGAATCCAGACCAGTCGCCGTGTGTCTCGCGACTATATATGGCCTGAACTCAGGCGTTTTCCTGTCCACCCTCCTGCATATGCCTTATCCTAACCGGAGCGTGGTTTGGCGCTTTGTCCAGAGTGTGTTTACACGCCTATTTACCCCGCTTATTGCTTGTTTTTCTGCCCCTCCAGGATATATGCATCTGTATGTTGTCAGCCCAGCACCGAGTTTGGACTGTCTTTCCCCCTGACGGGATGCGAATCGACTACGAAGGCGCCTTGAGTCGCCGTATACATGCTTTTACATAAGGTCCATCCTGGACCAGTACCTAAGTACAGATTCTTCTGTTTGAGTGCCCGTGATACCGTGTGCCCTATTCGCTGTGATGTGTGGAGATCCTGATGGCGCCAGGCGGGAAGCCCAGTTGCCTGACTACACTCCCAGCGGTCCGCCACTGTCAGTCCCAGTGTGAGCCTACCGACTCGCAGACGCACTTGCAGTCGGATGGCGGCCTCCGGTGCTCCTGACCTCGGTCAGTCTGCCTGGGAAACTGGTGGTTTGAGGAGTCGACGCCTCCGCCCACACTGCATGAGGACTCCCTCATGTATGGCCTTCGTGGTAATAGGGCGAGGGAAAAGACGGCCTTGACGCCCGATCCCTTAAGGAGGAGCTCGCTCGGCTGTACCACTCTGGACTCGCGTCGTGGATATGGACATGGTGCGCGCGAGGAAGGACCCGTGGGGACTCTCCCCCAGCCGGCGGGCCTTGGGAAACTTGGGGTAGCCTGATGGATCTTTGTGGTCGCTTTCGACCTGTGGGACCACCTCGGTCGTCGTGTGACGCCTATGTTGGCCGTGTATGCCACTGCCACTGTGGTAGTGACCGTAGCAGCCGGCACCCGGTGCGCCTGGTATGGGTTAACGGGTCCTTTGGATGCCGAACAATCGCCGCCAGGACCCAGGACTTGATACTTGATACTATACTTGCAGTTACTAACAGCTACAGCACCGTACCTGTCTTACTGTGGGGTTTCGGCAGCCTAACCTGCGAATCAGCCTGACGTGAGGATGTGAACCCCCCCCCCCTTCAGGAAATGGTCCTGGGTACCCGCTGCCATGCGTGGGTGTTATCGCGCCCCCCCCAGGGTTTGCTCTAAGGAGGGGGGTGAAGCGGTACCCAGAACCCCATGGCTAGGGTAGGGCATACAACCGGTCTCCGGTCCACCAACCCCATGTACGGAAGGGAAGATTGGTCTCCGGTCCACTAACCCCATGTACGGAAGGGAAGACGCCCGTTGACGCCCGGTGCGAGCCCGGCGGGAGCGTGTTCCGTGCCGTACAGCCCCGCATCGGCAACTGATGCACCGCCAGCGGAGATTTATATATCAGAACATCAGGAATCAACAGGGTTTTATTTTCATATTGTTTCCGTCAATTTCTACGCTTCCGTTCTGATATTCACTGTTTTGACAGCTGGCGGTTAGCTCGCGACTTTAGCGTAACTGCCAGTTTAACTGTTGTATACAGATATTTTAGCGCAAATCGTGACGAAGACTCTAAAGTCTTCAGGAATTGCAGTGATGCATCCGCAATTTTCACATCTTACACTCGCAACCTTAATCCGAATTTTTCAGGATGTCGAAATCGGATTTTCGACTTCGACATCCCCGCACTTGATTTGACCTCTTTCGAGTGGACCTACGTGCTTCGCTATGCACGAATCAACTTTCCTTTTGTCTTGCCCTCCATTTGTCTTAGAGATATGAGCAAAACAAAGTTGATTCGTGAGGCCACCTGTGAGGGTCATATCTCGTGCCGCTTGCGAGGAAAGACAATAAGGAAACGTGGGATGTATTCACAATACTCCTGACGTAATTTAGGAAGCTTTATACGCCTTGCGTCTCCACACGTGCGCGCTAGCGTAATGGATCATGGTCAAGAGGGTAGAGTTTGCGTTGTAACTCTTTGACCATGATATTGCGTGCGTTAAGATAACTTTCGAGTGTAGCGCGCGGGTGTTGGTGTTGCATAGGAACTCTCATTGAGTTCCTATGAGCGATTGACACAAAGTTATGCCCTTGGAGGGGCATGACATATCGTGGGGGGGGCTACCTTTTCCGGCAATATTGAGTATGTGCCTTGGCGGGTCCATCGCTCCAAGCCAAACCCGCCAATGGACCTCATATTGCGCAAGCCCCTTCTCCATACTCCCCACGATCAATTGCAAGCCTAACCTTCGTGAAGGGAAGCTTGTGTGGCAATCCCAAAGCGATGCGTTGGGAGCAAGGTGTGTGTTTTGCAATTTTCCATATTTTCATGTGTCCACTTGGGAAGTAGCGCTCGTGACCTTTCAAAGCGCCCCAAGTGGAGCACATATGTGGAATCAGAGGTCATTGGTGTCAAGTCATTGTGTTTGGAAAGATTGGTCGATTACTCAATCCAAGCCGAAGATATTATAATATATTTGTGCGCCTTTCAAGGCACTTTTGGGTGTTTTTTCACCAATATTGATGTTTTTTGCCCGTCATGATGTCAAGTGGCGACCGTGTATCTCAACGTTGCGCTCAATTGACATCATGACCCAATTTTGTCATGTAGGTACATACTTCGGTGCCCAACATATCTTGAACCCGGCGAATAACTCTTCTTGGGCTTGGCATACCGTGGCCGCCATGTTGGCGATTTGGGACTATCCCAAATCATGGGCTCACTTGACGACCCTGCCATTCCAAAAAACCGGAGGATATGTTGGACACATATGACTTGATACCATTCCTATGGCACACTCCGGTCCAAGTCGGGCATGTGCCTCATTTGCCCAAACCATGAGTGTGCGCATTTTTGGCCATTTTCAGCAATTTTTCACATTTTCTGCCCGCCGTGCACTATGTTCAGCCCACCCATGCACGCCAGACGCATGGACCAATGGACCATATATGACATGGGTGTTATGTATATTGGTTACCATGGCTCACACACCACGTGGGCGAAGCGGAGCAACCTTCGTTAAGGTGCTAGCCCAAAGTGAGTGTGGGCAATTTTGCCATTTTGGCATTTGTGGACCCAATTGGGATTGTCACCACGCCGAGTGGCATGGAGATCTTGGTCAGCCAAGTGCACGGAAGTATTTTTTGGACTGCTGGTGGATCGCGTATGGAATGGCAGGTCCGATCTCTGAGCCGGCGTGGAGATATACTATTGGTAGCACCCCCGAATTTTGGCTCATTTCGAGCAGCCAAAATGACACCCTTTTGGGACCCCAATTTCACCCCATGTGTGGTCCATTGGCGGGCCCAATTCTCTATGCCCACAAGTAGCCCGGACCCAAGTTCAAAGTGTACACTCAGATATGAGTCCTAGGTCCTGCCTCCTATCCTGTGAGCCATTGGCCTTCCCCTGGCCGGGCGAGCCACGCGTGGGAATGAGGCCAATTTTGGTGATTTTGGCATCATGACCCCACTTGACGAACCTGTGGCGCCCTGATGCCAGGACCTCAGAGGGAACCAGGCTGGGTGAGGGCTTCAGAGAGTTCCTACTCGAAGGGCATAGGGTCAGTTGCCTCGTCCCTACCTCTGGCGGGTCGAGACGAGGGGTCATTTTTGGAGATGTTTGAGCTAATATCAGTTTTGGCTGAAACAGCCCATTTTCAGCTACCAACTCCTGGGGGATAATGGCGGAGCCATCCCTCTGGCTCAGAGGGGAGTTGGTACCTGCCGTTAAGGGAGCGTAGGGTGCCACTGTCGGTTGGATTTGGAGCCCCTTGGTTCCCAAGAACTCGCCTCCGGCTGAGCGGGACACCCCCCCTTTTGGCAGGGTTTCAGGGTCCGGACTGAGCAGGGCATGGGTTGTGTTTGAGCCCCCGCCCCCACCAGCCACTGAGAGGGTCGGACCTGGGATTGGGATATGAGTTAGGACTGAGTGTCTATTGTTCTGTGATGCCCTTACCCCAGTCCAGTCTCAACCCCATGTGTACATATCCTGATGTGTTGCTGTACATACTTTCGTTCCCTTGTTGCAGAGTGGCAAGGATCCTGGAACGCTTTGTCACATGACATGAGCGCATTGATGCCCCTGTGAGCGTAGTGCTTTGCCTGCCTGCTCACTTGCGCGTGTCCACCGCAGCGTCCCGTGGCCAGGCCCCCCACGGGAACGCGTCATTACTGAACCAAGAGTACTGAAGTCCTGATAGCGACAGTTGCCAATTAGTTAGTTTACTTACTGAATTTTAATGCCTTACATGGCAGATGCCAGGCGGCTGGTTGCCGCCGCCATGTAGCGCAAATCACCGCACAGGCGACTGCGAACACGACGACAACCATGAAGGCGGCCAGCCTACAGAGCCGCACAGGCGACGGCATTTGAACGACGACGAACACGAGGACAATACGCAATTAAATATAGTACAAGTGCTGAAGCCCGCGTAAACACGGGTATATCGATCATGGTTGAACCTACAAAAGCAAATGTTTCGTTATTTGACGTTGTAAATCCTATTTTCACATAAAAAAGGGAATGTTTCCAATGCTGTCTCCAAATGTATGTAAGCAAAGCTGAAAACAAAAACCTTTTCGCGGTAGCCCCTGATTTGATGTACTTCAGGGAGCCTTGAACATGATTAAGTGTGTAACCCTAACCCCAACCCTAGGCCAAACGCTAACCAACCCTAACCCTAACCCTAACCCTAGCCCTAACCTGAACCCTGATCTTAAACGTAACCTTAGCCCTGACCCTAAACCCTACCCTCAACGTTGGAAATCTCATTGTCACAAGAAGAACAGAGTGTTTCTACTGTAGAAAAAAATCGAAATGCAGATTCAGAACTTGGCAGCGGCGGTTTTCATTAAAAGTGCAGAAAATTCTGCGAATTAAAAAGTACAGAAATCCGATTTACAGAAAAGCTGTTGGGCGCTGCTGGCGGCACGGCTGCTGCCTGGGAAAGCGGGAAGTTATACAGATGATTTGCGTGCGCTTTCCTGAGAGGGAGTACCCTAGCGGCCAGGCTGCTGGGGTACGACTTGGCAAACATGGGTTCTATTCTGGTACTTGCACGGGAAGGTGGGCTGTTATGCACTCGCCGAGGCCCATTTTCAGGAGCGATTGGCGTGCGCAGCAGCCTGAGCGATGGCTGAGCACAGTGGAAGGGTATTAAAAATACATCTTCCGATGATGTCCAGCATTAAAAGACAAGGAAAACATCCAAGCAGTCCGGGCTACATTATTGAAAAAAAAGGAAAAGGAAACAAGACAAGGCTTCTCAACGGAGTTATTATTCTGTATGTCGATTCATTTCTACAGTAATGCTGTGTCCAAATGTATGCCGGCAAAGTGGCAGCAGTGGGCAGCCGCCAGGCAGCTCAAATCACCGCACGGGCAACTGCGAACAGGACATCGACAAACAACAATACAATACACATTTATATATAGTAGACTAGTGCTGAAGCCCACGTAAACGCGGGCATACCGACCATTGTTGAATATACAAAAGCAAATTTTTCGTTACTTGACGTTGGAAATCTTATTTTCACATAAAAAAAGGGAACGTTTCCAATGCTGTCTCCAGATGTATGTAAGCAAAGCTAAAGACAAAAGCCTTTTTGCGGTAACCCCCGATTTGATGTACTTCAGGGAAATTTCAACATGATTAAGTGTGTAACCCTAACCCCAACCCTAAGCCTAACCCTAACCAACCCTAACGCCAACCCTAACCCTAACAATCACCTGAACCCTGATCTTAACCATAACCTTAGCCCTGACCCTAAACCCTACCCTGAACGTTAGAAATCTGATTGTCAGGTGAAAAACAGAGTGTTTCTACTGTAGAAATGAGTCGAAATACAGATTCAGAATTTGGTAGTGGCGGTTTTCATTAAAAATACAGAAAACAGTTTGCAGGAATTGAAATTCTGCCAATTAAAAAGTACAGAAATCCGATTTACAGAAAAGCTGTTCGGCGCTGCTGGCGGCACGGCTGCTGCCTTGGAAACCGAGAAGTCATAAAGATGATTTGCGCGCGCTTTTCTGGGAGGGAGTACCCTAGCGGCCAGCGCGCTGGGGTACGACTTGGCAAACATGGGTTCGATTCCGGTACTTCCACGGGAAGGTGGGTTGTTATGCACTCGCCGGGGCCCACTTTTAGAAGCGATCGGCGTGCGCAGCGGCCTGAGCGATGGCTGAGCACAGCGGAAGGGTATTAAAAATATATCCTCCGATGATGTTCAGCATTAAAAGATAAAGAAAACATCCAAGCGGTCCGGGCTACATTATTGAAAAATAAGGAAAAGGAAATCAGACAAGGCCCCTCAACGGAGTTATTATTCTGTATGTCGATTCATTTCTACAGTAATGCTGTGTCCAAATGTATGCCGGCAAAGTGGCAGCAGTGGGCACCCGCCAGGAAGCGCAAATTACCGCACGGGCGACTGCAAACAGGACAACGACGAACAACAATACAATACACAATTACATATAGTAGACTAGTGCTGAAGCCCGCGTCAACGCGGGCATACCGACCATTGTTGAAGATACAAAAGCAAACTTATCGTTACTTGAGGTTGGAAATCTTATTTTCACATAAAAAAGGGAACGTTTCCAATGCTGTCTCCAAATGTATGTAAGCAAAGCTAAAAACAAAAACCTTTTTGCGGTAGCCCCGGATTTGATTCACTTCAGGGAACCTTGAACATGATTAAGTGTGTAACCCTAACCCCAACCCTAAGCCTAACACTAACCAAGCCTAACCGTAATCCTAACCCTAACAATAACCTGAACCCTGATCTTAACCATACCCTTAGCCCTGACCCTAAATGCTACCCTCAACGTTAGAAGTCTGATTGTCACATGAAAAACAGAGTGTTTCTACTGTAGAAATGAGTCAAAATACAGATTCAGAATTTGGCAGCGGCGGTTTTCATCAAAAATACAGAAAATAATTTGCCGGAATTGAAATTCTGCCAATTAAAAAGCACAGAAATCCAATTTACAGAAAAGCTGTTCGGCGCTGCTGGCGGCACCGCTGCTGCCTTGGAAACCGAGAAGTTATACAGATGATTTGCGCGCGCTTTGCTGGGAGGGAGTACCCTAGCGGCCAGCGTGCTGGGGTACGACTTGGCAAACATGGGTTCGATTCCGGTACTTGCACGGGAAGGTGGGTTGTTATGCACTCGCCGAGGCCCATTTTTAGCAGCGATCAGCGTGGGCAGCGGCCTGAGCGATGGCTGAGCACAGCGGAAGGGTATTAAAAATACATCCTCCGATGATGTCCAGCATTAAAAGATAAGGAAAACATCCAAGCAGTCCGGCCTATATTATTAAAAAAAAAGGCAAAGGAAATCGGACAAGGCTTCTCAACGGAGTTATTATTCTGTATGTTGATTCATTCCTACAGTAATGCTGTGTCCAAATTTATGCCAGCAAAGTGGCAGCAGTGAGCAGCCGCCAGGCGGCGCAAATCACCGCACGGGCAACTGCGAACAGGATGACGACGAACAACAATACAATACACAATTAAATATAGTACTAGAAGAGACGCCCGCGTAAACGAGGGCATACCGACCGTGGCTGAATCTGCAGCTTCTTCAGAATCCGGCGAACTAACTGAACTAAGTACCATATTGCACCCGACCGTCATTGAGTGCATTCTACTTCAACATGGGACCAATTGCCCAATGATGCGCTCCAAATTCTAGTTGAAAACTTAAAATGTTTTCTTATGGTGCAAATACGTAGCTTCTGCTGTGTTTGGTGCCGCTGCGCCAAATGTTGCTGTTCTGTCGCCGTTACTAGCCTACGACTACTGAAGTGCCAATAGCCTCAGACACGCACTACTTAGTTTCTTTTATTAAATGTCAATGCCTTACATGGCAGATGCCGGGCGGCCGCCAGGTAGCGCAAATCACCGCACAGCACCGCGTACAGGACAACGACCAACAAGACAGAATACAATTAAATATAGTATAGTGCTGAAGCCCGCGTAAACGCGAGCATACCGACCGTGGCGGAACGTACAGAAGCAAAATTTTCCCTACTTAACGTTAGAAATCTCATTTTCACAGAAAAACGGGAGCATTTCCAACGTCGTGTCCAAATGTATGCAGGCAACACTAAAAAATCACGCTTTTTTCGCGGTCTATCTTCATTTGATGTACTGGAATGAAAGTTGAATAATGCAATGTGTAATCCCAACAGCAGCCTCAACCCCAACCCTAACCCTAACCCTAACCCTAACTACCTTAACCCTAACCCTAAGCCTAAGTCTAGCCGTAACGCTAAAATTAACCCTCAACGTTAAAAGTGGTGTGTTTACATTGCTATGTCCCAAATGTATGCAGCCAAAGGTGGGCACAACTGCAAGCAACTGTGGCTGAATGTACAAAAGCCAATTGTTGTTCCCTTAACGTTAGAAACCTGATTTTCACAGAACAAAGCGAGCGTTTCGAACGCTGTGTCCAAACTTTTGTGGGCAAAGCTAAAAACAAAAAGTTTCAAGGGGGTTCCCTGGATTTGATGTACTTCAGGGATCCTTGAACATGATGAACTGTGTAACCCTAACCCCAACCCTAAGCCTAAAGCTAACCAACCCTAACCCTAAGCATAACCTTACTCGTATACATTAAGACATTGAACATCATGAATTGTGTCACCCTCATCCTAACCTGAACCGTAACTGTAAGGTTGGAATTCTGATTTTCACATAAAAAACCGAGTGTTTCAAATGTAGTGTCCAAATGTATGCAAAGAAAGCTAGAAAAGAAGAACCTCTTGCAGGGTTTATTGGTCCTGAAGATATTTGAGGGGAAACGAACATCATGAATTGTGTAAATAAAACAGTTGTTTGCTGTTTTGTTCAGATACGTTATGCGAATAAAGTGGTTTGCAAATGTTACAAAGCACATAAACGTGAGCACAGCTGCAAGCGAAGAAGCCACGGTAAGCCGGTTAACATAGTATTTCTGGCCACACAATGTTAGGTGTGTTTGGGGCTTCATCCAAACTTCCCCAGGCACGCTCCCCAATGATGACCGGTATACCGTCCCTTGCCGTGGCAGGAGACAAGGCAACGTATAATGGCCCGTGGGCAAACACTGGGTCCCGTAAAAGAAGTCCAACGCGGTCAAAAGATTGGTCTTAAGACCCATTAATGGTCAATGCAAATGCCAAGCGCACAGGGGATTGGCGTCTTACAAATGAAATGGACAAAGCTTCGGTATCCCGGCAGGTCAAATTGATGCGTCGCAGCAAGATAACACGCCCCTCCCTTGCCCCGCCAACAATTTGAGCTTCAATGTTGTATTCTATACATGCTTTGACTATTAAAGGAGTTCCGTTCATTAGCCCTTTGGCGTGGTTCAGGTTACGTAACAAGATAATCGGAGCATTAACGTTTAGTTTGAGTTCCTGGGGGGCCATGCTTTGAGGTTGAAGCTTATTTTACAACTCAGGGGGATAGATATTTGCATCATCCTCGTTTGCCGCGCCAAAGTAGTTGGCGCTTGTATAAACATATGCTTCACCCGACAAACGCTCTAGTGCCGCCAAGTTCAAGGAATCTGTGGCTCAATTCAGTGGGGCCAGGATGCAGCAACTAACCAACTCTTCCCTCCCCATTGTCGGAAAAACGTGATCCACCATGGATTCCATGGTATCCTCTGGAAGAAGCACATCAGGGGGCACAGGCAAAGGGTTGTCTAGTTTGCCTTCACCAACGTCCAAAAGCCAATTGGAAAACGCGCGTGCCTCCTGAGGTGCATCCGCATTGGTGCCTTCAACGCAAATATTTGTGGTTAGGCGAAGGGTCTTAAAGTAGGGCCAAAGGTCGCTCTTTTTCAAACTGGAGGTAACCATGGCAGCACGTGAGCCACACGGCACAACTGGCAAAATGTTCCTCCGGTTGCCTCTCATTACCATGGTCTTACCGCCAAATGGCACCATGTAAAGTGCATCAGCCACTTTACGCATGATGTCAGGTAGAAGCTCATGCAGCACACGGAAGCAATCATTGTCAGTCATGGGAGCTCCGCGCAAAATAATTAGTTCACAATCGCGAAGAAAAGATGCACGGTTGCTCTCCAAAGGGATCGAAGAAGTTCCCCTCTTTGTTACGGGAATACCAAATGCAGAGTGGCCGGTTGTACCATCGTCCAAGAGTAAGGAAGCAATCCCACTTGAATCAACGGCAACAGCATGGTACCCTTTGCTACGAAAGTAGGGAAACATAAGGTTGTTGAGGTAGGCTTTTCCAGAGACTCCGCAACTCTCGATAAAGAAGCAGTTGGCATCAAAGGTATTCTGAGTCGTTGAAGCTGTGACCTCATCAAAAATACCGCGTTGTTGACTTGTGAGAGTTGGCACTCATTCTCGGACAATTTGTTGCAACTCTTCAATAGTCCAGGTATCATTATCCTTAGAAGCTTCGGTGCCTGTTTTAGAGAAGACGGGCAAAGGCATGGAGGGAAATTTCGTGAGTGAAAGGCCTTGCCTGTGCAATATTTGTTCAACGGCAATCAGTGCGTCCTTCACTACATCCTTGCGGTTCGGAAGACGGTGTTTCCCAAGCTTTCCCTTGGCGTGGTACATGAGGTCGCCAATAAAGTCATCTTCAAACGTAAGCCACAACTTCTATGGTCCTTTTCCGAATTATACTCAAGAGTCGTGCAAAAGAGAAGGCGTAATCTAGCTGCGCTATAGTAGCCCACAGCCTCCCTAAGGCATGCTTGCCATTCATCATCATTTTGCAACAGACCTCAGCGAGTGCAAGCTTCTTGGTACGTTGCATATTCGATGCCTTCCACCTTATCAAGATATGCAAAGGATGTGGCACCTTGCAAGTCGTTCAACAAAAGACGAAGAAGATATAGCTCGCCTGCATTGGGCATGATAAAGTACATACGGCTAACAACGGTGTGAACCCGCTTTGGTTTGACCATGGTACGTAAAAAGCTCAGCATAGTCACTATACAAAAGATGTTTTCCAAATTGATGCTTGGACTTGGTATTGGACTTGAACCACACTGTCAATGGGGTCTCTGGAGGTATGTCACTAACCACTTCAGGGATGCTCCGGTGATCACTCCAACGGACATATTGCTGATTTTCCAAGTGGATAGGCAACTGCATGACAGGTGGAAACTGCTCATGCATGTCAAAGCACAATAGATGCCATACGCCCTCGGATGTGCAAATGTACCGGCCTTCAAAGAACTCAACAATTTCATTGTTCGCCTTGTCCCTCATCACCGCATCACCACGATCAAAGCCTTTGTAGAAGAAAGTTTTATAGTGATTTCAACACTGTGTGTTTGTTGTGCCTCTCCTGCTGCTTGCTGCTGGTTGCACTGGTGTAGGGTTTCCTGCTGCTTGTTTTTGATGAGGAAAATGTTTTATTTGCTGAAATACAACCAATCCAGGATAACCCAAGCCAGAGATAAGCAAGTAGAAGAGAATCAGGATCAAAGCAGGAAGGGCTGCAGTGTAAACAGTGAAAGATGTAGGAATATTCACAGAAACTGCAACTCAAGGCAAATCGGATTGCATATTCACAAAGATAGTTGAAATGTTTTGGGAAAAGAGTTGGAAAACTGCCCCATAGTCACTCAATCTCCATAGTGCCATCTCAGGAGATGTGCACTCTTTGTTTTGGGTCCCATATATGCTGAGGTGGCATGGCATGTGGCGATGAGGTCACTGCCTTGTCACATGGAATCTTCCTACTTAGCTAGGCTGACTGGGATTTGAACCCAGGACCTCTCAAAAAGAGGTGCACCAGCCCCCTAGGGTGCATACCACCAGGATAGCTCGGAATTCATGAGAAAACATAGATAAATTCATAGGCTCTGCCCTGGATATGTCAGTTCTCAGTCAACTCTGGAAAAGATGAATAGCCTCACATTGATAGGGGATTAAGGGGTCCACTCCATATCCTGATTTAGTGTTTGGTTCCATAAGTCAAAATGTGGTTTCACCCATTTTGGTTAGGCCAATACTAAGATAAAAATGCTAGACTGCTTGATGCATCTCTAATACAACTAGAGTATGCCTCAAAGGCATTCGAAAAGCACTTTTTCTTACTCCCCCCTTGTGCTGTGGTGGCCACCACTGTCGCATTTTAGGAAAAAGGGTATTTTCTTGGCCTTTCCTTGGTTTCGACATCTACTTTAAAATACCTATCGCCTCCCTCACACTGGAAAAATGGGCGCTCACCATGGCTGGCGCCTTTTGCTACTGTGTTCATGACTACCCTACAGAGAGCTCAGCGCTCTTGACGCTGCCAGGGTTTCTGTGGCTTGGTTGGGTTAGGTTGGGAGCATGCCAAAAGCATGTGCATGTGCATCCCTCCCTCCAAGACGCAGCGCGACATAAACCCAATGCAAGACGCAATATACACACTCGCATGGGTTCTCGTAAACCTGCAGGCAACCTGTGACCTGTCTTAGGGCGAAGGGAGTCGTAAAAAAAAAAATTGCCCCTTGGTGGGGTCTTGGGTTCTGCTCAGTCTCTCCAGGCTGCTGCGTTTCGGCCCGAACATGGCCTACTCAGCGAGGCTGCGCGTGGGTATCTGTACAGACAGGAATGGGAGAATTATGGACGAATCCTCGCAAGCGCGAAGCGACAACCCCTAAATCCGTCAAATGACGGCCTAGAATCTTTCTAAGACAACACACCTGAGCAGAATCCAATTGTGCATCAGATGCACATTTTTATAAAAATATTTGTGGTCATCTCTCGATTTTTTAAATCAAGAAATTCCTACGCAGAGAAAGGCGGCGCGCAGGAGTGGCTCCTAGCGAAGCGCCGGAAAATACAGAAATAATGAGATTATAAACGTATGTCTCACGTAGACAGGAAAATGACCAGACACACATAAATAAAAAAACATACAGATTCCATCCACACTGACAGAAAGAATCAAAAATCCAAGAATTCCGAAATCAACGAAAAGACTTCCATGAATCAGGTATAAACCTCAGGTGTGCTCGTCTCGTATGCAGCATGCACATTGCTCGTCTCGTGTTTCGGTGAACGAGTCTTGTAGCAGCGCTACCAAACGATAGAGGGCTAGATTAGAAAGATTGCAGATGATTAGAGGTAAGATCAGGGCAAAAACGATGGCCTTCGGCCAGCGAGTGGTTGTCATTGGGGGCTAACAGTTCTGTCCTGCGATGCAACGTGGGGCAACCATGACAACTGCTTGTACACACCAATCTCTCTTTTTTGAAGCACTGATTAGAACATACACACGCGTGCATAAACGCTTGCTTCGCTTGTGTCTCGTTTCTGCTCTCACTGCTTCGCTCTCAAGCGGTAGGTAAGGTGAGTAAGCCCATGAGGGGCCACCCCCTGGTGGAGTTCGTGATCGTGGTATGGATTGTTGGAAAAGGGAAAGATTGACAGTACCCTCGTGCATGCTCGTGCATTCACACACGCATTAAAGGGTAGGCCACGCGAAATGCGCGCGGTAAACCTTGTTTAGGTTACCCAGGGGCTCCTCGGTACGTTCTTTAAGAGAACCTGAGGAGTCTCTTAACGCTTGCTTGCTTGACAGGGGTGTTTGAGGACAGCGTATCATAGGTCACACTGAGAAGCGTATAATACGTGGAGTGTGGCTTGGTTCCTCAGCCGCAAACACCCCTTCATTGGCCTTTGCTTTACAGGTGAGCCGGTAGGGTGATTGGTGCAGTCCCTTGAGCCGTGCTAAAACATAGGGCGCTGATCACACAAACAATTAACTGCGCCTCAGCCAGGAGTGGCGAGGGCAGTTCGACTCCATTGACATCCACGCTGTGCACGCCACCTGTGCTCCTCTCCCCTCCAAGCCTTAGCAGGGAAACGTGTTGTGAAGTCCCTGTTAGGCCACAGTTGCTTAGCAGCGCTGTGTTCTCTTGTCTTCTTCACAGGAGAGCCGCTAGGGCTCTTGTCTTCATCCCTATCGCCACCCAGTAGAGCGTGCGTGTAGGAGTGGTAGTCCTGAGTGCGGGCTTGAGCCATGTTGCAGAAGTGCTCCCCCACCAGGATGGTGCCACTGTAGGTAGGGTGTGTAGAGTAGTGGTGTCTCTTGTCCCGCGTGCTTTTCCTCGTGGGCAGGGGGGTGCATTAGCTTTTGGCCTTTAGCAAAAATGGCCGTTTTGTATGCCCTTAGCACACTTGCCCATCCCTCCCCTCTAGTAGGTAGGGCTTTTGCCGTCTTCCTGCATGGATAGGCGCCAGCACAGAAATTAGGCGTCATAGGAGTGGTACTAGTAACTGACTAGGAACTTCGGTCCCACATCAGCGGAGCCCGTTGATTCAGGAGCCACGCCCACATACGTAGCACACTTAGGGGTAAGGTTCAGTCCCTAGCTTTCTTCTTGGAGGCAAGCGTCTCAGCGAGCCTCAGCAACTCACCAAGGTTGTTCTGGGACAAGTACTCAACCAGAACTGAATTTAGGCGTCCCTCAGGTAGAACAAACGCAGAGAAGGGCTCCCAGGTGGCCTCTTGGACTCCAAACCCTTCCCAGGGGGTCAGGAAGCGCCAACGCTGGCGATAGCGGTGGCGTAGGACAGACTTCACCAGGTAGAAGCCCTCCTTAGCCATCTCCTCGGCGTTCATGTTGGGGAGTTTTCCTTAAATTTCAATAGGGCTGGCAGCCCCTTGTAGGTCTAGGGCGGCGATTTCTTCGTCGTTCAGCTCCAACCCCTCCCCAGAGAGGTCTTCAGGATCATAGTAGCGCTTCAGGTGTTGAGCGGCGCACACCAGGGTCCCCCCTAGATGGGGAGAACACCGCACGGTTATACGGTGTTCATCCACAGATAGAATCTTGTAGGGCCTGAACTATGAGTCGTCGCTGGTAGAGCGTGGCCAGGCGGGTAGTCGGCTGTGGTGCACCAGCACCCAGTCCCCCTCTTGGTAGGTGGCCGGTACTCCGTGCTTGTTCTTCTTGTTCCACTGACGCTCCCTCACTCTCTGGAGCATAGCCTTGGCCTTGTCCACCTTTGCTTGTTGCTCTTGGACCCATCCACCCACAGAAGAATGGTTGTCCTCTGCATAGGGGGCATGTAGGAACCACGCCGGGCGCCCTAGGAATAGCTCATGGGGCGAGTAGCCAGTAGATGAACTCTCTTGGGAGTTCATCATCAAGGATATGACGGGGAGTACTCTCACCCAGTCTCTGGTGCGTTCAGTTTTGCACCATATCCTTACATTCTCCTTGAGGACACGGATCTGTCGCTCACGCAGAGGGTTGCTCGTGTGCGATTAGGGGATCCCCGTAGACACCTGGACATTTAGGGATCTCAGGACCCTCTTGTACCAGCCGGTATCTGAGCGTACTTGTACGTCCTCAGCGGAGTTGATCTCCTTGGTCGCCCCATAGACACAAAATCACTCCTCCAGGAGTATCTTGATAGTCTCCTCCCCGGTAATGTGCTTGGTACATGGGAACACCCTGGTAAACCTGGTCAACCCACAGGTTACAACGAGGGCGAAGTCATAGCCCCCGAACTTCGGCATCTCCGTGTAGTCCACGTATAGAACACTGTTAGCACAGTAATGGATGGGCAGGGTCAAGTAGAGACCTCTGTCCCTGATATCCCCTGGTTTGCAGGACCTGCACGGGCACTTGTCCACGATAGGCTGGAGGGCTTCCTGCAGTGGGTCGTAAGTCCACGTAGTGTGGAACCACTGCTTGAATAGCCTCAGCGTACGGTCAACACCCGTATGACCGCTGGACTCATGGGTCCACTCCAGCAGCGCTGGGACTCTGTCACTAGGTACCACGATGCGCTCCCCGTGCCAGAGGTAGCTCTTGTCCCTCTTCCACTGATCTTGGTTGACCACGAGGGGTTCAAGGCGTTTCTTCAGCCGCTTGTAGATATCCCCCAACTCTTTCAGGTACTCCTATTGTTGGAGTCCATCCAGGGGGCGTATCATAGTCATGTTGAGGTCCAAGTGGACGTCCATACGGCTGAACGCCTCCTTAGCCAGCGCTTCAGACAGGGCACCAATCAGGGCGTCGAAGTTGTTGCGGCTGATGTAGTCTGCACACTCGTTCTTCACACCCTGGATATGGTGTAGTGTCAGCGGTAGTTGACTGAGGTAGGTCCACCAGCGCCGTAGCTTGGCCTTCTCAGGTGGGGGGCCCTTCTGGAAACTGCGGACCGGCTCTTGGTCGCACAGCCAGACCACAGGGTTACTCCCCAAGTGTCGTGATTGTGAGGATAGCACTAGCATACCCGCGAGCAATTCCTGCTCATAGGTGGAGTAGTTCCCCCTGGCCTGGTTCCTTTTCCAGTTCAAGTGGCCAAGAGGTACCAGGACCGACTTGTCGTCAGGGTAGCTGTGCTTGAGGGTTCCATCTCGGTTGAGACCTTCCGTCCCCCATTGGGAAATGGCCGAGTCGAACTCCTCCCTCTCTAGTGCTTGCCATTGGAACAACGTTCCACCACCGCCCACATTGCTGGCGTCTGTCACCAGGATAATCTCCCCTTGTGCCCTAGGCACGCCCAAGCACTTAGCGTTGGCCACCTTGTCTTTCAGCTCGTCCAACGCCTGTTGCTCTTGTGGGCCCCAGCGCCAAGTAGTACTCTTCTTGATCAAGTCTGTCAGAATGGCGCTGGTGTAGGTGAAGTTTTTGATATGGCGGCAATAGAAGTTGCACGCCCCAATGAAACTGCGTACATCATGAAGTCCTTTCTTGTGGTCTTCGTGTCGTACCTTAGCGTCCATCAGGAGTTTGGCCTTAGAGGCCGCTGGGGTCCACCACCCATAGCCAACGTCAAGCCCCAGGTACTGCATGGTCTCCTGCATGAACTCACACTTCTCCAGCTTGAGTCGTGTGTGGTTCTCTTGGCAGACTGCAAAGTACTCACCCAAGAGGATTAGGTGGTCCTCCTGGGTATTGGTCCCGAGGCATACACCGTCGATGTGTGCTTCCATCTGGGCCCCACGGGATATAAGTTCCTGCACCTTAGGTCTCCTTCGTAGGATGGACAAGATCTTGTTCATCAGCTCTTGGAATAGAGCGGGTGTGTTGGCCACGCCAAATGGCATGACCTTCCACTTGAACACCCTCCCCTGAGGGGTGATGAAGGCTAGTAGATCCTGAGCGTTCCGCGTCAGGTCCACTTGCGAGAATCCGCTCCTCTTGTCCATCTTGGTCTTGTAGCGACAGGAGGCTATCTTCTCAAGGGTAGACTCCATATTAGGAATCGACCCTGAGTGGTTCAGCGTTTTCTTGTTCAGCTCTCCGTAGTCCACTACCAGCCGTTTGGCTGTAGACCCAGGTTTAGCCACCAGGAAACAGGGGCTGCAGTGTTGGGGGTAGTCCCCGTCCTTGTACTCCAGGACTAGGCCAGCGTCGATACATTCTTGTATCTGTCACTCAATCTCGTCGGCCTGCTCTTTAGGAGCTGGATAGGGTCTCCTCCGGATCTTGTGACCCACGAACTCGGGTTTCAGCTTGAGGTCCATCTGTACCAGCTTGTCACTTGAGGCTGGAGGGGGTAGTTCTCCGAACAACTCCAGATAGTTTGTTAAAAGCTTCTGCACCCGCGGTCCAATAGCTTGATCTTGTCCTCCATGTCCTGAAGCCGGTTCGGACCCCGGTGGCCATCTTGGGGTCACTTGGGGTGTGTATCTATGTGCCGGCAAGCCGCCATTGGCTGATATCATACTCCCCCATCCACCTGATCTAACCCGATGTGATAGTGTGATAGGTTTGGCCATTCCGGCTATGAGCGGCCATATTCAGTACCGAGGCGCCGCCAGCGGAGATTTATATATCGGAATATCAGGAATCAACAGGGTTTTATTATCATGATGTTTCCGTAATTTTTCAGCCTTTCGTTCTGATGGTCAATGTATCGGCGACCGTCAGTTGGTTCGCGATTTTGCGTTAACCGATTGGTTAACTGTTATTTCCAGATATTTTGGCGGATACTTCGTTGAAGGGTCAGATTTCATCAGCAAAGGGTTCGTTGCTTCCGCAATTTTCTAAATAAGCACTCGAAATTTTATTCTGAATTTTTGGCGATGTCGAAATCGGATTTTCGACTTCGACATCGCCGCACCTGATTTGGTCTTCTTCGAGTGGTCGTACTCTTTTCCCTATGCCCAAATCAAGTTTCCCTTATACTTGCCACCCATTTGACTTGGAGATATAAGGAAAACAAAAGCGAATCGTGGGACCACTTTGAAGCGCCATATCTACGCGCGATTGTGGGGAAAGAGAATAAGAAAGTTTGCGTTCCAAGCGCATTGGTCTCAAGTTAATTTGGGGAGCATCAAACGCCTTCGGTGTGTACACATGCCCGGTGTAGCAAGGGATAATGGTCAAGATGGTATAAAGTGATATATAACTCTTGGACCGTGCAACCGAATATTTTATTGCGACTTTAGAGTGTACCGCATGAGTGTTGGGGTTACATAGATACTTTCCTTGGGTTCCTACGCATTTTTAACGTGAAGTTATGTCCATCGAGGGACATGGCACATCATGGTGGGAGCCATTTTTGAGGGTATGTTTTATATGCATGGTATATGTCTTGATATGCTCACGCCCATGTTATATATCTTCGTGTGGCCGAAGAGATGTGGAGCCATACGTGACAAGGGTTTTGCCCATGTTCCAATTGTGGAATTCAAAGCGCTAGACTAAGTCTACTGCATATGTATTGCTCATGGTGTGTTTGGCAAAGAGATCCATGAGTGCACTCCCATTTTCATGGGGCATGTAGATATGAGTGGCGAAGGTATCTCCATGCGCCCGATTGGGGATCCAAGTGGGGGAATTGTTCGCAAATGGTTCCAATCATTTGTGTATTGAATCATTAGCGGATATCATGGGTGAGCATAGAGATATACTATCATGACAACTTTGTATTTGGTCATCTTTTCATGTTTTTGACCTCAATGTTGCTCATTTTTGCGTTTTGTGTACTTACCTGGTCGGCAAACAGCAAGAAGCCTTTGGGGAGTCGAACCATGGTATGTTGTTCATATGTTGGCATATGCTTTGGAGTTGAACACCATCATATGCCGGATCGCGTACTCCATTTGGCTCGGCGCACGAAGGATTACAGGAATTGGTCTCAAGATCATGGGCTGACTTGGGCAGTGCGTGGCGCCCATATCCGAAGGGGTTTCGAGGGTAAAATGGGGATGTACATGGGCATTGGCATTTGGTCTCTCCCCTCCATGAATACTAGACTTCGATTCCATGCATGCTCTGAGCCTTCGGATAAGTGGTAACCTCAATTCTGAGCATATATGTGATATATGGCCATTATGGTGTGAATTTGCAGTTTTTTGGCATGTTATGAGTTCAAACTCATAGGTCATTCCTCTGAGCCCATTCGATTCCAAGTCCAACCAAGGTTATGTCAGGGTACGGCATGGTCCTGAGTGCCACTCTAGGCCATGACACGCCACCTCCCCTATTGGGCTAGGATTGGGAGGCTTGGGGGTGAACACATTTTTGGGGTTTGTGTAATGACTTGTGACACATGGCATTCAGTCATCTCATTTGACCTGGTTCAGGGCAATATGTTGGTGAGTCAAGGGAAGGTCTTGAGTCCAGGGAATGAGGGGTTTATGGCTGTGAAGGTGTATGTTTACCTCTTTCCCCAACTTTGCTTTATTTGTGTTCATATGCCAATTTCAGGGCTTTCTTCCTTGGTGCAATTCTTGTACATGCCCGCCACTGTGGGAAGACCGGTGTGCTGAACGGAAGCCCGCATCGTGGATTGGATTGTGAATCGGGTTATTGCTGCATTTGTGGGATCTGATTGCTGTTCAGGGTTGAAGGAGGATTGTATTTTCGATTTTCTCTATTTTTGGATTTTGGGCCCGGGACTTTGAGAGATGCAAGCATTGATCAGGAGCAAATCAGCAGGGATTACAGGCGGAAGGGGCACAGCGGGGGCCGGTCCTGGTAGGGACCTTCTTTATGGTAGCAGAGGCTTACCTGCTGCCCCTACCTACCGCCGAGCCGGGGACTTGGGCCCTCATGAGCCCTGCCCAAGTACGCCCCGGGTGCGTATTGTGGACTCGGTGGAGACCACGCCGGAGATTGCAGCCATAGAAGAACCGAGACGTTCAAGAGCATGGCGAACTCCGGAAGTTGAAGCCCGAAGAGAAGTACGACATTCGGGAAGAGGAGGACGTGACATGGAGGACCTGGTCTCCATGTGTGAGCGTCGCTGCCGAAAGGCATGCAACCTCCGCTCCGCCGCGGAGGACTCTGACGAGGCCTGCCATTCAGGCAGCAGTGGAGGACGGGCCCGGCGCTACCGGAAGCGCGGGTCAACCAAATTCGCGGCAAGGGACGCCGGGGCTATGGACACGGACCCCAGCCCGGTCAGGCTGTGGGAATCCGAGGGGCACTCTGAGGGCTATCGGAGAGCCTATGAGCCACCTTCGGAGTCGCAGATGTCCGCGCTGATCGCCAGGGCGCATACGGCCCCCGAGCCCGCCCTGCAGCACGACGCCGAGGGCTTGGAGAGGCTAGCCAGGGCCCGGACGGCACCTGTGCCCCGGCACACGGGACCAGAGACGGACGCCATAGGCGATACGCCCATGGGCGATGAGTCTGAGGTGCCGGGAACCGCGGGATGCGCTGAATCCGGCGGAAAGCACGCTGCGTGCCACTGCGAGCACGTGTCCTTCCTCATGGGCAAGTACCCGAAGATGGGGATGGACGCCATCGTGCACCGCCTCGACAGTCTGGACAACACGAAGGACGGCCTAGAGACGGACGTCGCCGGGATCCTGGATGACCAGTCGGCCGCGGGGAAAGACATGGAGGAGCTGCGAGCGGAACGGGACCTGTACCGGGAGAATCTGGAGCTGGCCCTGGAGAAGCAGCAGCGAGTGGTGGACAGCCTCCTCCACCTGGTGGAGGACATGTCGGGACGCCTGAAAAGGCTAGAGGAGCTACAGCCCCTCGCCTCGGGCCCGGAGCTCCCGGTAAAGCCGGCCGCGGCAGAGCTGGTGGAGCGGGTTAAGACCCTCAGGAGCGCCATGGATAAACCCATGGGCGGCCCTGCAGAGGCACCCTACGCGCCTCCGCGTGTTGACCCGGGTGCGCTGCTGTTTGTTCCCATGTTTAGCGAGTCCACAATGCTCGGGGAACACACGGCACCGGCTGGGTCCATGCGGGAAGGGCACGTAACCACGGACCCGAGGAGCCTGACGGTACAGATGTCCCATACCGCCCAGGATGTACCGATCACGACGAACATGGTAGTTTATGCGGAGGAGAAGATCGAGAACCAGACCATGCAGGGGCGAACCATGGGAAGCGCCGACGGACATGGTCGAGGTCATCCGGGCGGAAACCTGTGGGCGAAGGACCCCAATACAGGGATATGGACGGCCGATGGAGCAAGTCCTTCCCGCATTCCAAACCACATGGGTTCAGGCCCAACTAGACCGCACTCCATGGAGGAGAGGGATGTACGGGGAGTGTACTCACACCTCCCGGCCACAGGTGGTATCCGTCTCGGTGGAGTGGTGGCTGGAGACGTCGGAGACGCCATCAGGATTGACGAGCTCAGGGGAATCAAAATCCCCTATTACGACGGGAACCCGTCCAACCTGGATGACTTCTTCCTGGACTGGGAGGACTTCGCCGAGGAGGTCGTCGGCGAGATGCGGGGAGCGCCGCGGGACAAGTGGGTATGCCGGACATTCCCACACCGGCTGGCGCAGGACCTGAAGGAGGAGCTGCGGGATCAGATCCGGGAAGGACTGATCCGTACGGAGCAGGCCTGCCTCCAGTGGCTGGAGGATGAGGAGCGGGTGGACGCTCCGAACCAGAAGCTGGAGGACCTGTGGTCCATCCCACTGCCGCTGGACCGCGGTGAGTTGCGGGTCCGGGAGTGGAACCGGTATCTGCGAAAGTACCGCAGATGCCTCAAGCTGGTGGAGGACTGGAACGAGGCCAGCGAGATCCGCCACCTGCTGAAGGACGTCCTCCCCAGCAACTGGAAGAGACGAGTGGAGGACGAGGAGAAGAAGCGCGCCGAGAAGCGGGTGGCGGTGAGGATTATGGCGGCGGAGGATACCCATGCGGGTATCATGGAGTTCTTCAGGAGGAACCTGGGCGAACCCAACCGGATGTTGGGACTGAAGAACGCCGTGTACGTGGAGGTGTTTGGAGACTCCATGGGGCAAAGGTTGCTGCGCCTCAACAACGTGGAGTGGAGGCGCGGGGAGCTGCTGAGGATGCAAGTCATCTTCGCCCGCATGAGCCTTGACGAGATCGTGAAGTACATCACGGTGGAGTTGAAGCTCAATGCGAAGAACGAGGCCCACGTGCAGGATCGACATGGTCATGGACAACGAGGACACCGAGAAGACCGACATCATCGGGAGATCCAGGAGGACACGGCCAACTCCGCGGAGGATGGTAGTGGAAGTGGCCAAGACCACTGGACCGGGTCCTGGGAGGATCACGAGGAGGCCCGTTTCTTCGCGTTTGTGGCGCACAACGTGAGGAATCATGGGCAGGATCGGTCCAGATGGAGCCAGGTGGGACCCAATAAGAGCAGAGCGCCAAGGAGGACTGGGAACCCACCGCTCTCGTTCCGGGAGTACAGGTCTGAGCACGACGGGTGCTGGGTCTGTTATGGCAAGGGAAACAACCATGCACATGACCACCGTCAGTGCAAGGTGTATGAGGCGGACAAGAAGGCCTACTTCGCAGCCCACACCGAGAGGAAACCCGAGGAGCAGCGGATTTCTGATTGGAAGGCGAAGGGCGGAGACGGGGGAAAAGGCCAAGGCAAAGGCCAAGGAAAAGGCGGAGGAAGAGGCTATGGTGGTGGACATGGCCAAGACCGACGAGTGAGGTCGATCGAAGAGGTTGCTGAGGACATGTTGAGGACGTTGGAGGAACTCAAAGCCCAGCAACGTGGTGGACAAAGTCCTGGCGGATCGCAGCCGGAAGGGGCTGCGGGAAGTCAAGTCTAGAGGAGCCCCCACGGGAGTGGGACCGCGGAGGTCTCTCTTCCGAAAATCAGTGGAATCCCAGAGAAAGTGAAGGCACATCGGGTGCCGAAGAAGGCTCCAGAAAAGCCAAAACCACTGAGCTTCGCCACTCCCAACCCCTGGAGCGCCCTGCCAAGGGAAGTACATGTGGGTACGGGACATGGCAAGAAGGAAGGAGCGACCACGGAGAGCCCCGTGGACGGGCAGGACCAACCCAAGATCTACACCATCCGTGACCATACCCTTGAAGTCCTGATGCACCCGGACGTGCTAGAGTTGCATGCCATGAGAGTCGTCCATACACCTCATGGCGACGAGCGGCAGTTGCACTTGAAAGTGCGAGTACGGTGCGGACGAGAGGAGAAGGTGGTGGATGTGTTAGTGGATACGGGTGCCCAGGTGAGCCTGGTCCGGAGAGGGTTGTTCAAGGAGGAACTCCTGCAGCCCAACCGGAGACCGGTGCGCCTGAAGGTTGCCAACAGAGAGATTATGGGTGATGGCACCCATGAGGCCACTATCAGTATGGAATTCTGGGAACATGAGCGCTTGAACCGCCCTGATCAGGCGAAGAGAAGCACTCTATCCGGGAACTTCTATGTGGCCGACATTACAGATTGGGATATGATCATGGGGTATGACTTCATGGTGGCAAATGCCATTGGAGCCCTTCCCCATCATGCAACGCTGGTCCGGGAGGATGATGAATGCCTCACATGGCTGTCCACGGACTATGCATGCGGATCATCCCAATGGAATGCTGAGGGAGAGGATCGGATCATCCAAGCGGTGCAAGCTGTGGGTGCCAAGTCCAGAGGAGACCACGGAGTTCAGCTCACGGAGTATGGAATGGCGCCGCAGGTGTATGCCAGGATGATCCAGACGCTGGGAGCCGAAGCGCCCGCGACGGACGTCATCGCTTCCCGGGATGCCCCACTTTTGCGGAAGTGTAGGAGGCATTGGCATCGAGGAGACTCAGCCTGGCACAGGCATTGGGGTTTGAAGGAGTGGGGACCCATGTATTGGCATGGCTCCTTGGACAATACCAGACGTACGGTGGAGAAGATCATCGCGGATAGGGCGAAGGGGATCCTGGTCGTAACCGGTATAGGATCCACCCCATGTCCGCTGGAGGTCTCAAGTCAACGCTCGACTCCATCACCCTGAACGAGATGTCATTCGGGCCAGATGAGGAGCTGTTCATCGACGCCAAGGGTGTATCAATGCCCTCCCCGGGTCAAGCGTGGGGTACCAAGGCTTTCCTGGTGGATGGGGCGCAAGCCCAGCCGACGGGTGATGAAGCATTCATCCGTAGGGTGGAGGTGGTGCCCATGAAGGTCATGTTCGAGCCCAAGGAGGGGACGGATCAGCCTATCGATGGCATTGACATCCTGTCCCATGCCGAGATTGACGACGTCGTCAACTACATGCGGATGGGGATGCACGACCATGTGGCAGCCAAGAAGAGGCGGGCCATGGTCACATCCCCGCATTGGTGGGATGACAAGATGTTGGTCACCGGCAAGTACGAGAAGGACGAGTTCGTGGCGAGGGTCATGGATCATATCGCGGACCAATACGATGGTCCGGTTAGGTCGGACCCACCAACATGGGATTTTCCAAGAATGGGTGCCGATAGCGACAGTCACCAGCCCGAGGCCGCAAATTTCCGAAGATTATCGGTGGGAGGAGCTCCCCACGACGATGAAGACGGCATATCGGACGAGGAGAAGTCGGAATCGGACCCAGAAGAGGCCTATACCGCAGTGCAGTCGGTTGTATCTATACCGAAGCAAGCGGCTGAAGACGCCCAGGAGAACCCGAAGGTCGCCGAGCTGAAGGAGAGGCTGATCAATGCCTATCCGCGGCTATTCAGTGGCGTCGCCAACAAGAACCCTCCAGATCGTGGGAGGTTTGGTACAGCGAAGATCAAGCTGAAGCCGAACCCGAAGATCTATCGTCATCGGGAGTACCAACTTCAGGGCGATCGGGCCGAGGCCATGAAGAAGCTGTTGGCCGAGTTCATTGAGCGGTGGTGGATCGAACCCTCCGACAGTGAGTGGGCCAGCCCAGCCTGCATCGTGCTCAAGAAGGAGAAGGGCGAGTGGAGGTTGGTCGTGGATTACAGAGGTTTGAACGAGCAGACCGAGCACGACTCGTACTCGCTTCCCCTGATCGACTCCATCCTCCAAAAAAAACAGAAAAAGCGGATCTTCACGGTGTTGGACCTGAAACACGGCTTTCACCAGATGCCGCTACACCCGGACTCCAGGCCCTGCACAGTGATGTCGACGCCGCTGGGGCCCATGCAGTGGAAAGTGGTGCCTATGGGCGCCAAGAATGGCAACGCCGCTTTCCAACGCATGATGGAGGACCTACTCCGTCCTGTCCGGGACTGTGCTGATCCCTTCGTGGATGACATCATCATCGGGTCCGGCACGGAGAACATGACGGAGGACGAGCTCATCGACGCGCATGAGAAGGATCTGCGCCGAGTGCTCAGCGAGTTGGACAAGCACAACATGGCGTGCAAGCCCACCAAAGCCTCACTCTTCGTGAAGGAAGTGAAGTTCGCGGGTCACGTGGTTGGTCACGGGCAACGCCGTCCCATGCCTGGGAAGCTGGCGTCCCTGCACCACTGGGAGAAGCCCCAGACCATCAGCGAACTCCGGTCCTTCATGGGGTTCTGCAACTACTATTCGGGCTATGTCCGGATGTATGCAGAGCTGTCGGGGCCGCTGCACAAGATGCTGCAAGTGGGCAAGTTCGATGGCCGGAAGGGGAGCAAGAAGAAGCTTGCTTGGACCCCTGAGGCCGAAGATGCGTTCAGCCGCCTGAAGGAGCGACTCCTGGGGCAACTGGACCTATTCCTGGTGGACCCGGACAAGGGATTCGTGCTACGGACGGACGCCTCGGACTATGCTGTGGGGGCAGTCCTCGAGCAGATCCGAGACGACGGGTCACATGTACCCGTGGCGTTCTGGAGCCGGATCCTGGCCGAGGGCTAACGCCGCACCTGGACCGCGAGGGAGGAGGAGACGTACGCCATTGTTTGTGCGCCCAGGAAGTGGTCTGGCCACATCGGATTGCAACCGGTAGTGGTTTGCACGGACCATCAGTCCTTGCAGAGCTGGTACAAGGAGCACGTCGACACCCCCTCGGGACCGGCGGCAAGGAGGGCCCGGTGGCACGAGACGTTCGCCAAGTTCGACCTCAGCGTCGTATACGTCCCGGGGAAGGACAACACTGTGGCAGATTGCCTCAGTCGGTGGGCCTACCCCGCGGGCAAGGCTTGGATGGACATATCCAGCCATGGAGACGCCGAGGAGACCGAGGAGGCCAAGCGCATAATGGAGATGGAGAAGGCCATGGAGCAAGAGGGGGTCAAGTGCTTTGTGGTGATGGCAAACCGTACGGAACTGGCCAAGTTCCGGGGTGCCCGCGTCCAAGCTATTCGAGAGGAAACCCTCGAGCAATGGATGGTGGCCCCTGTAGAGCTAGTCAGGTCGGTGCTTACAGAGGACTGCTCGGATGACTACGCGGCATCCGAGCACTGGAGCAAGTGCTGGAATGCCGTGAGCGCCCCGTCGGACGACGAATGGCCCGAGGGCTTGACCGAGGATGGCGACAAGTTGTTTCTCAAGGACAAGCTGCTGGTGCCCGAAAACCGAGTGGTGGAGCTCATTGACCATTGGCACAACGCCCAGCTCATGCACCCTGGCCGAGACAAGATGCAGCAGGACCTGGAGTGGCGTTTCAAGTTCCCTCCGGCTACGCCATCCTGGATAGGTACTGCAGCGACTGTGCCGTGTGTCGGGCCACGAAGAGCCCCAACCACTCCACAGCGGGTAACCCGGTGTATACGGCTATACCGGAGGCCCCTATGCGGTCCGTGGCCATGGATGTGTTCGCCATGCCTGAGGTCACCGTGGAAGGAGAGACCTACGACTGTGTCATCCTGGCGGTGGATAGGCACAGTGGGTATGTCGTGGCGGTCCCTGGCAAGAAGTCCAAGAAGAAGGACAAGAAGGACAAGCATGGAGTGGGGCTGCAGGCCAAGACCGTCGCCAATGCCATGATCAGGCATTGGTTGACAATTTTTGATGTCCCAGCTGTCATCTGCAGCGATCAGGGCAGTCAATTCGTGGGGACGTGGTTCAAGACGATGTGCAAGCACATGGGAATTCGGCTAGCCAAGACTGTGGCGTACCACAGCCGGTCGAATGGCCGGGCTGAGGTGGCCGGGTGGCAGATGTTCGAGAAGTTCCGCCAGCTGCACATCGACGAACCGGGCCGGAATTTGTACAATTCGCTGTGGAGGGTACTCCAAGCGTATCACGACCTTCCGGGGCCCACTGGACTGTCGCCCCATCGCATCCTGTTCCTACGGGATCGAGTGTCACGCACTCTCCCGTGGATGAACCATGGCAAAGTGGCCCGGGATGCGAATGCCATGATGGCTGAGGCGGACGACACGGCGGCCAAGGTGCGTAAGGCACTTCAGGACGAGCATGACAAAAGGACCAAGTATTTCAAGCAAGGGAAGGTCCAGAAGTATGCTCTCCAAGACACCGTGTGGGTGGAGCGGCACCACAAGGATGTCCTGTCCAGGCATCGGCAGGCATCTTGGTATGTGCCGGGGGTGATCGTGCGGAAGGTCGGGCACGATGTGTATGCGGTTCGTGTGGGGGATAACAAGATCCTGGACCGCGACCATACCCAGCTTCGTCCCCGAGCACCAGGCCCCAGCGGACGTCCTGTCACCTTCGAGTTCACGGCCGGCGATGTGGACTCGGACGACGAGGGTGAGGACGGCGACTTCACCGCCGAGAAGATCCTGGCGGACAAGCCGGACCCGGGGACGCCTGGGGGTAGGCTTTATAAAGTCCGTTGGAAGAGATTCGCCGCATCCAGGGACTCGTGGGAGCCTCCGAGCAGTTTTGTGCCGAGGTACACCACGGTCTGGATGGACTACCTGAAGAAAAAGAATATTTCTTTGGATGTCATGGACGTGTTGGTCCATTTGGTTGCTGCTGTAGCACCGTGATGGATCCCCCCTTGGCATTTTGTTTGTTTCTGTGATTGAGGAGACGGGTGAGGGCGTTCATCCGGGGATTTTTCGACCTTGATTGGCCATATACCCCCTTCACTCGATCTCCACATATATATTTCATTGTGGTATACTTATTTAGGTCGACCGACGACGTTTTTCTATCTTCGATCCCCTTGGTCCATGTTGTAGATCAAGATCAGACCGGATATGGCGTAGGGCACCGATTATCAGTGTCCTCACCCCTCCCATGGGGCGTGGGGGACGCCTACGACGTGTGTGGGGCCTCCATGTGTCCTTGGGACATGGAGGGGGGGGTTGGAGCCCATTGGGATTCTCCCGTCCTCTCTTCGATGACTTCCGAGCGGTAACAACGCTCTGAGAAGGGGGGTGAAGCCGGTTCGGACCCCCGTGGCCATCTTGGGGTCACTTGGGGTGTGTATCTATGTGCTGGCAAGCCGCCATTGGCTGATATCATACTCCCCCATCCACCTGATCTAACCCGATGTGATAGTGTGATAGGTTTGGCCATTCCGGCTATGAGGGGCCATATTCAGTACCGAGGCGCCGCCAGCGGAGATTTATATATCGGAATATCAGGAATCAACAGGGTTTTATTATCATGAGGTTTCCGTAATTTTTCAGCTTTTCGTTCTGATGGTCAATGTATCGGCGATCGTCAGTTGGCTCGCGATTTTGCGTTAACCGATTGATTAACTGTTATTTCCAGATATTTTGGCGGATACTCCGTTGAAGGGTCGGATTTCATCAGCAAAGGGTTCGTTGCTTCCGCAATTTTCTAAATAAGCACTCGAAATTTTATTCTGAATTTTTCGCGATGTCCAAATCGGATTTTCGAATTCGACATCGCCGCACTTGATTTGGTCTTCTTCGAGTGGTGGTACTCTTTTCCCTATGCCCGAATCAAGTTTCCCTTATACTTGCCAGCCATTTGACTTGGAGATATAAGGGAAACAAAAGCGAATCGTGGGACCACTTTGAAGGGCCATATCTACGCGTGAGTGTGGGAAAAGAGAATAAGAAAGGTTGCGTTGCAAGCGCATTGGTCTCACGTTAATTTAGAAAGCATCAAACGCCTTTGGTGTGTACACATGCTTGGTGTAGCAAGGGATAATGGTCAAGAGGGTATAAAGTGATATAAAACTCTTGGACCGTGCAACCGAATATTTTATTGCGACTTTCGAGTGTACCGCATGAGGGTTGGGGTTACATAGATACTTTCCTTGGGTTCCTACGCATTTCTAACGTGAAGTTATGGCATATCATGGTGGGAGCCACTTTTGAGGGTATGTTTTATATGCATCGTATATGTCTTGATATGCTCACGCCCATGTTATATATCTTCGTGTGGCCGAAGAGATGTGGAGCCATACGTGACAAGGGTTTTGCCCATGTTCCAATTGTGGAATTCAAAGCGCTAGACTAAGTCTACCGCATATGTATTGCTCATGGTGTGTTTGGCAAAGAGATCCATGAGTGCACTCCCATTTTCATGGGGCATGTAGATATGAGTGGCGGAGGTATTTCCATGCGCCTGATTGGGGATCCAAGTGGGGGAATTGTTCGCAAATGGTTCCAATCATTTGTGTATTGAATCATGAGCGGATATCATGGGTGAGCATAGAGATATACTATCATGACAACTTTGTATTTGGTCATCTTTTCATGTTTTTGACCTCAATTTTTGCTCATTTTTGCGTTTTGTGTACTTACCTGGTCGGCGAACAGCGAGAAGCCTATGGGGAGTCGAACCATGGTATGTTGTTCATATGTTGGCATATGCTTTGGAGTTGAACACCACCATATGCTGGATCGCGTACTCCATTTGGCTTGGCGCAAGAAGGATTACAGGAATTGGTCTCAAGATTATGGGCTGACTTGGGCAGTGCGTGGGGCCCATATCCGAAGGGGTTTCGAGGGTAAAATGTGGATGTACATGGGCATTGGCCTTTGGTCTCTATCCTCCATGAAAACTAGACTTCGATTCCATGCATGCTTTGAGCCTTCGGATAAGTGGTAACCTCAATTTTGAGCATATATGTGATATATGGCCATTATGGTGTGAATTGGCAGTTTTTTGGCATGTTATGAGTTCAAACTCATAGGTCATTTCTCTAAGCCCATTCAATTCCAAGTCCAACCAAGGTTCTGTCAGGGTAGGGCATGGTCCTGAGTGCCACTCTAGGCCATGACACGCCCCCCCCCCTATTGGGCTAGGATTGGGAGGCTTGGGAGTGAACACATTTTTGGGGTTTGTGTAATGACTTGTGACACATGGCATTCAGCCATCTCATTTGACCTGGTTCAGGGCAATATGTTGGTGAGTCAAGGGAAGGTCTTGAGTCCAGGGAATGAGGGGTTTATGGCTGTGAAGGTGTATGTTTACCTCTTTCCCCAACTTTGCTTTATTTGTGTTCATATGCCAATTTCAGGGCTTTCTTCCTTGGTGCAATTCTTGTACATGCCCGCCACCGTGGGAAGACCGGTGTGCTGAACGGAAGCCCGCATCGTGGATTGGATTGTGAATCGGGTTATTGCTGCATTTGTGGGATCTGATTGCCGTTCAGGGTTGAAGCCGGATTGTATTTTCGATTTTCTATAATTTTGGATTTTGGGCCCGGGACTTTGAGAAATGCAAGCATTGATCAGGCGCAAATCAGCAGGGATTACAGGCGGAAGGGGCACAGCGGGGGCCGGTCCTGGTAGGGACCTTCTTTAGTCCTCCATGTCCTCGTCAGAGTGTAAGTTGCTTGCCCCCTGAGTAATAGACGTCAGGAGGTGATCCTCCACCGACTCCTTGCCCTTGGTAGTGTCCTTCAACCCTTGATAGGCATATAGTATGTCTTGTTCAACCATCTCTGATGGACGATGGCAACATAGGCACGCTTGAGGGGGTTCACATACACATTCCTCCGAGAGGTCGTCCTCCTCTCGGGTCCTCACATGGGCGCCCCACACGCTCTTCATGAGCTTAAGATCTACCTCCCTTTGCCAGGTGGTGATCTTCTGTTCGAGGTCCTCCTTCAATTGGGATAGACCTCCCATACGTCCTTGCTTCAGTGGCCATGAGGTGCGGTCAGGCTTAGCGTAGCATAGCTTTTTCGCCACCAACTTCCTCTTGGTGTCCACATACTCCCTTAGGCTGGATCGAGGATCCAGCTCTTCGTCCACTGGGTCTTCCACCCTCATGGAGAGTAGGGGTTTCACTGGGGCGACGTACTCGGGGTTCTGCACTTCCTCCACACAGGTCTGCACGAAGAAGGCGTCGTGCTCAGTTTCATCATCCGAGTGGATGAAGCTAGGTAGCTCGGATAGTCCACACTCAGAGACTCCATCAGGAACAGGTACATGGCAGGGAGAGTTGGGGGCGTTGGTGTCAGTCACGACGTACTCATCTCCTCCGGGTGTGGTCTCAACAGCATCTTGAGGTCGTAGTCGATCCTTCAAGTCACCCAAGGCGAGTCCGTCGCTTTCTCGTTGTATAGCCTGGACCAGAGTCGGGTCCAGATCCTCCAAGGGGATGGAGGTAAGACCTCCGTCCACCACGCTGAGCATACTCCCCCATCCGGGTTTCCCAATAGGCGCTTTACCCCCCAGAGGCACGTAGATGGCCTCATCAGGTAACCGGACAGAGCTGATAGTCAGCCTGTCCAGGAGGTTTCGCCAGTACTCGTTGCCCCCATGGGCTCCCCAATCGGGGGAACACAGGATTATACGGGAACGTTCCAAGGCCACCTTGGTCAGGACCTTCCCCAGTTCACTGAACCTGGGGTTCCCGTAGGCCATCCCGAAAGAGGGCCAGTAATATTTGTAGCTGCAGCTCTTCCCCTTGTTGCAGTAAAGGTCCAGTACTTGCTGCTTGCAACTCCACACTCAGGTCTTCTCTAGAGTAACCCAACTCCTTCAGACCTTGGTCTAGGACTTCCCCCAATAGTTGATAGTCCTCAGTTATGGACGCCGCTATCATGTTCGAGGGCTCCCCTTTTGATATCCTCAGGTAGCTCGAGGTATGTTCCGACTGCTCCAGTGGCACAGACTCTCTGCCACTGCCGTGGTCCACGTAGAGCAGGTAGGGCGCTTGCAGCGTCAGGGATTGTATCTGGGAGTGCTGCACTAAGAAGTCAGTCCCCAATACAAAGTCGAAGGCCTCAGTGTCAATCACATAGAACCGATGGGCGATAGTCCGGGAGCCAATAGGTACCTCCACTTCACAGTCCCCGCAGCTGTGCACCACATCTCCAACCCCCATGTGTATAGCCGCGGTGGTCATGGTGTTCTTCAGGCTCCCACAAGGTAAAGTTTTCTTGGCCACTATACATATGGTGGCGCCAGTATCCAATACCCCCAGGGATTCGCGTCCCCCTAGTCGGATACGTACCCAAAAAACCAGGTCCTGGGCGCCACCAGAGCGTCCCCGTCAGAATTCCGCGGGACAGGTCACCTCGAACCCCTTGTTCCGCAATTTGCGGGCCATCCTCATGAAACGGCTTCGCTTCTTAGCCTTGCCGTCATCACCACCTTCGTGCTCCCGCTTGGCCCCTTCTTCTCGCTGGGCCTGCGTTTGTGAGCGTGTGGTTGGACCAGACTGCCCTCCAGAGGGCTCGCAGTTCCCCCCTGGATTAGGGTTGGAGTTGCCTCTGTTCTTGTCTGTGTTCTTGTTGTCCTTGTCTGGCTGACGGTTAGCGCCTCCTCCTCGTCCACCTTGACTCTTGTCCTGCCCTAGTCCACGTCCTTTCAACTTGCCCTTGCCGGAGTCGTTGCCTTTGCCTTTGCCTCCACCTTTGCCAGAGCCTTTGCCAGGATCCTCACCCTTCAGCTTCGCCGACAGGCGCTGCTTGTGGTAGCACTCATCCTCGTAGTGCTTCCTCTTCCGACAGAAGGCACAGGTGATTGTACACCTGTAGTGATCCGGCAGCTTCGCCTTGGCGCCGGCGTTCTTCTCCTGCTGCTTCCCTTGGACTACGAAGCAGTCTCGCTGCTCGCAGTCAGGGGCGTGCTGCAGGTGGCCCTGCTCGTCCCTGGGTCACACCAGAAGAGCTCCTTGACGTTTTCCATAATAAGGGTGTGTTTGAGGGTAGTCCCCTGCCCAGGTTTGGATCCTTGGTACCCTCTGCCATGGCTTCCAGAGCCTCCACCTCCAGGACGGTAGTTGTTCAGGTGCTGGTCGCTTTCTTTCTCCAGCGCCAGCTCCAGGAGTAGTACACATAGATCCTCGTGGTGGAGGGCTCTAGCCTTGCGCTCTGCCGTTGAACGGCACTCGTCCCACCGCTCCCGAGGGAGCTTAGCCACCAACCAGAAAAGCAGGTCTTCGCTACTGTAGGAACTGGGCGTCAGTCGTCCAGCCCAGTGATCCAGGTCAGCCAGAAGCTCAGAGACCCTGCCAGGTTTGGGGTTGTTGGGCAGCACGGCCAGGTTCTGGATCTCGGCCCTGATGCAGAGGTCGGTTTCATAGGTCGGGTACTGCCTCTCCAAGGCAACCAACACATCGGCAAAGGTGGCGGACTTAGTCACGATTTCTCTGACCTGCTTCTCCAGGTACTTGGTCTTGCAACACTGCAGGAGCAGATCGCACTTGACCCGTCCACTCGCGTGGGTTTGGCCGGTCAATCGGAGAAACCGGCCAAAATTCTCAGCGAACTCACTGAGGTTCTTGCCTGTGAACTCAGGCAGGTTCACCACGATCTTGGAGGTGGCAATAGCCTTAGCCTCCTGAAACCTGCATCCCTCAGGGCGTCGGGTCTTCCTCTTCTTCTTCCTCTTCTTCCCACTTGGGTTCTCGGGGTCCTCCGGGTCGGCGTCCTCCGAGGGCGAAGCAGAAGTCATTGACGGCGGTTCATCATCGGAGGGATCTCCGCCTAGGTCACTGGAGCCGTGGGGCTCCACATCCACCATTGCCCTCAGGGCTGTCAGCTCCAGACGGTCCAGCTCGGCTCTCGTAGAATTTGCCACGTTACTGTAGGGTGGTTTGACTGTCCTCGGCACGAAAGGGCTTCTAGGTATCGCAGCGGGGGTCGGCATCGGTCGGCTCCTCAGGCTCCCCAGGGTGTTTGTCAGCCCTGCCACCAGGTGGTTGGCCTGTACTCGATGGGGTGACATTTCCACGGTGGTAGGTGACGCTTAGGGCGGTATCAGGGGCTCCAGTTTTTCTCGAATCTCTTGACTGAGGTCGCCAATAATTTTAGAGGTGGCTCCTCGGAGCACCTCGTTGATCTCCGACCGCGTCAGGGACCTGTTGGAGGATCTCCCCGATCCTCTACTCCTGCCCCCGCATGACTAAGGTCCCCTCCTCAACCCACTCAGGGTTGCATACCCAGGAACATCCACATAGGCTCCCGTAGCGGGTAGAGGATGGTGATAGTCAGCCGCATACCATCGCGGCGTAGAACTGGAGGTCACCGGCTTACTGGTAGTAGTTGCCTCTGGAAACGCAGTGGTAGGTGGGTTCACACCCTAGGCAGGGTAGGTGGGCATACCAGTAAAGCCTATGCCCTCAGCCATAGGCAGGTTGGTTATGGGTGTGGATGTTGCAGCGGCTGGGTCACGAGTTGGGAGTTTGGTGGTTATAGGAGAGGGTGATGCGTGGAGGCCACAAGCGCTTGGTGCGCACTCGAAGGTAGGATCATTCGTCGGGTCGTGCCCTTGGTCTGCTCCTTCGTCTGCTATGCTTTCTCCAGCATCCCTTTTGCTCTCTCTCTTTCTCTTCACAGAATGGGTGTCCACCCGCTCGACTGAGAGGGCCCGGAGGGCCGACTGAAGTCCTTCCATCGAATCCTCCGCCACGTCCACTGGCCCATGTAGGGGCTCCGAAGCTACAGCGCTAGGTCCAGGTCCAGGTTCACCAGGTGCTGGCATTGCTGGTGCCTCAGGCGCCGTCTTCACGTCGGTGTCCTCTTTCTTGGTGTCCATATTCGTTCGCCCTTCTTGCTTATATATGACTGATCTTGGCGCACTGGATGTACGGCACAGTGTTGCTGCCGGTACGCAGAGACAGTCTGCCTCTTGCTACCAGAACGTTTTATAGTGATTTCAACACTGTGTGTTTGTTGTGCCTCCCCTGCTGCTTGCTGCTGGTGTAGGGTTTCCTGCTGCTTGTTTTTGATGAGGAAAATGTTTTATTTGCTGAAATACAACCAATCCAGGATAACCCAAGCCAGAGATAAGCAAGTAGAAGAGAATCAGGATCAAAGCAGGAAGGGCTGCAGTGTAAACAGTGAAAGATGTAAGAATATTCACAGAAACTGCAACTCAAGGCAAATAGGATTGCATATTCACAAAAAAAGTTGAAATGTTTTGGGAAAAGAGTTGGAAAACTGCCCCATAGTCACTCTCTCTCCATAGTGCCATCTCAGGAGATGTGCACTCTTTGTTTTGGGTCCCATATATGCTGAGGTGGCATGGCATGTGGCGATGAGGTCACTGCCATGTCACATGGGATCATCCTACTTAGCTAGGCTGACTGGGAATTGAACCCAGGACCTCTCAGAAAGAGATGGCCCAGCCCCCTAGGGTGCATACCACTAGGATAGCTCAGAATTCATTAGAAAACATAGATAAATTCATAGGCTCTGCCCTGGATATTTCAGTCCTCAGTCAACTCTGGAAAAGATGAATAGCCTCACATTGATAGGGGATTAAGGGGTCCACTCCATATCCTGATATAGTGTTTGGTTCCATAAGTCAAAATGTGTTTTCACCCATTTTGGTTAGGCCAATACTAAGATAAAAGTGCTAGAGTGCTTAATGCATCTCTAATACAACTAGAGTATGCCTCAAGGCATTGGAAAAGCACTTTTTCTTACTGTAGATGTACTCATGCAAATACTTAATGGCGGCAATGGAGGCACAATACTCCACATTGATGTGACAATTGTATCGATTTGCCAGGGCACGGACATGTGGTACAACCCATCGATTGTCCAAAGTGTGCCCACGGCAAAGCACGGTGCGGCCATTGTTTCTCCGTCGGTAAACGGGGTATCCATCCTCGTTGTCCATCGTCGCATCCGCAAATTCTTTTGGATACCCATTTGAGCAACAGCCATTGTTCATGCAAGCGCAACTCGGGTTCATATCGCCACAGGTTCCATGCATGTAGCACTTTGCTATGATGTCATATTGCTCAGGGTCCGCATTCTGGTCTGGAGTCTCTGCACAGATGACATGGTGTTAATCCATAGGTGAGAATAGGTGATATCCATTGGCGAAAATGACCAAAATGTGGACATGCGGTAGACTTCTCTTTTGAAAAAATCGACGACATACATGTGGGCAGCCGGCTGACCCAAATAGCCATTCTTCAGTATATCCTCGAGCAAGGATTGCAGCTTGAGTTTGAATACACGAGTGATGAGGTCCGGGCGATCCATTGTTTCTTGGCCTGGTAACAAAGCAGCCCCAATCTCTGGCCAATCGGGGTTTCCGGTCATAGTGATAAAGAGATCTGCCTTTCCCCCTTTACGCCCGATTGCAATTACATCTTGGTACAACGCATGTAGTACTTGTGGGCAGCCCCCAAAAGAGCTAGGCAAAACAATCCGCTGGCCAATGGATGACGCATCAACATCGCCTTTTTGAGCAGCATCTTCAAGGCCGGAGCAGAGATGACATCTCAGCTTTTCTTGGTTGTGTTCAATGTATTGCAAGCGTTGTGATTCCACCTTGCAATATTGATCAACAATGTATGCCTCATACAAGCGTGCAGCACGTTGCAAAAAGCTTCCGGTGTAACAAGCAGGCCCTTGCCCTAAATAGAGGGTAGCAAATGCCCTAGCACTGACACTGCTGTGTGCCCTTTTTGGTCATCGGTGTGCCATGGTCCTCTTCCACAGGGGCACCTTGTACGGGACGATGTCTTTTCCTTAGCTGAATGTCAGTAGTCCAACGTTGTTCACTTCTTGGGATCAAAAGGACGTAATGAAGTGGGTCCTAAGCCGAATTGAAATCTGTGATACGCTTGACACCTCCGGTTCGTAGATGCACCAACATTTGCGGGGAGCATTCACAATTTTGCCTACTGGAATAAAGGCGGCAACCTGGCTTACTCGGGGAACATTGTAGGTACGGGGATCCACGTTGGATGCGCAACGGAGCATGATGGTAACATCGGGGTCGTGCAATGAAGCAGCTTGGCGGAAGACCTTCGCATATGCGTGGTGTTCTTTCAACATATTTCCCAAGCCGATCAACAAGGGCTCCCGTAGGCTTTGTGCAAAGGTAAGTCCATGCGAAGTACGCAATTGATCTTCAGTTTCCATAATGTAAATTTGTGCAAATCTTGCCTTCTCATTGTTCTTGGAAATCAGTGGCCCCATGCGGTGGTAAACAGATCCTGAGATCCGAAATTGGTGTGGTCATCCCGCCATAGGACCACTTGCAAAACGCAAATCAACATTAGCTTCCATTGATGCCATCGTTAGAGCTGAATTGTATTTGCGAATGTTTTTCCAGAAGTGCCCTGCCTCGGCGGTTTCAGTTGAAAACAACGACTTCAACGGTTCTGGGGGATCCAGGAGAATCGGTAGTTGCACTCGGCCACCGAAGGGCAAGCCGAGGCTGGAACTGCCGTACCGTGCATCAAGAAGGAAAAAAAATAGCAAAAAAAACTTCTGTATTGCAACGGAGAAGAAAAAAACAGACTTTCGCCAGAAGAAAACCGACGACAGTCGCCAATGCCAGCCAATACCGATCCTGCTCCTAAAACTATCAGGCTTTTACTTCAGAGCATATCGAAAAACCAAATATACATAATCACCAATGTGTGCACACACTGTCCCATGGCTGCTTGCAGCACCCAACAGCGCTGAACAAGAGAAACACACACCACCTGCCATTAGCTGAGAAGAATCAACTTACTACACACTCCTGTCAACGACTACTGACCACTAACGCAATGTTTGTGCTTACACACGCACCACTGTTGAAAATAGGGAAGGAGGCATCAATATGCACGCTGTGAATTCACACCCTGTACGCGTACATACCACTCGCATGCGGGGGAGACAACACCAACGCTTTCCCACTTCAGTCACGAGGACATCTGAAAAAAAATCATGCTGCGGAATCAGCGGTGTGGCGTCCCAAGCCATCAACGCCGCTGCCCAAGGCTTGGCCACCCGCCAAGATAGCGAGGAAAAATGACACCAAGACAGAAAATGCACGGAGCACTACTTCAGCCAAATACAGGTTATTGCCCACAACGCTAGGGCGTTCATCGGGTGCATAGCGCTAACATACAAAGGGAACGCGCCAAAACAGCGCACACACCACCAGCGCAATGGCTATGAATGGATGGATTGATGGGTGAACGGATGAATGAATGAATGAATGAATGGAGGGATGAATCAATGAATGAATGAATGAATGAACAGATGAATCTCATATTTAACAATATAATCAGCGAAAAAAAATTCAACACAGACAAAGCGCAAAATAAACCCATCACTGACCTACTGCACTTATGACCGCGCCTTAGCTCTTGTGCTGACTTTGTCGCCCACCTCGTCGCGTGGGCTTGGGCGTCCCTGATCGAAGACGCTTCACGCTGGACATAGACGGCGTTTTCTCCTGCAAAGAACCATGAGCTCCAATCAAACTTAAACTCTGGGCACTCGCTGGCCCATCTTCTGACGAAGGGGCGTTCTCCGAAGGCCGCTGAACAGCGCCAGCGCTTGATTGCTGCTCACCAGCAGCGTCGGCGGCCTCCACAGCAGCGCAGCTGGCTGCTGCTGCAGTCACAGCCACCATGGCGTCTCGCATCTTCGTCAACGGCTCGCCATCGCGGTAGGCACTTGGGATCGCTGCCTGTCAATGGCAGCGAACTTCCGGCGCGCTCGTTGAACTGCGCTGCGCTGTCCTTTCAGCGCCAACTTAGTGTAGCGCAGCTGGCAATCAACGCGCTTGTAGCGCTGCTCCAGTCGCAGATTGCGAATCCTGTACTCCTGGATATTGTTCTGCAAGTCATCCACTTCGTCCAGCGCTGCGCCGCGTTCTCTTCAATACCTTTCACAACGCTCGCGCAGCGTCTCAGACATGATGAGCACTCGGAATCACAAGTTTTGTAAGGTTTCTATAATCTTGTTATCGACTCTCTGAGTATTGGTCCTCTTTCCCGAAATAGGTTTTGCAAACCCGTTGTTCAGTTTGGACCGAATCTCAACTCCTTTGCCTGAAGGTGACTCCTGCAGATTTGACTCAACACACTCAATGGTTCTAAAGCCAAACCCACTTTTGGAAATCCTTGAAGTCCTTTCTTGAATGTCCCGTGATTGTTTGTGAACACACCTGCAACTATAGTGATAGCAAAATCACAGACTCCAAAATCATCTTTTGATATTCCACTGCTCCTGCGGCTTGAAACTGTTTATCAAAATCCTTCAACATCCAAAGAGGATCTCCATAATCCTGCAGAACCCTCACCGCGATTGCATGAATCAAATCTCGAACAGTATTTTTAAAAACATTGATTCCTGCTCAACGGAAGAATGATAATTTAATAATAAAGTATTAAAAACAAAATCATTCACAGAAATCCCGTAAACATCTGTGCTATTCTACAGGATGCGCTTACGTGTAATATGCGCCTGCGATCTTTGATGCGCGACACACGCTCTCACCATCACTGTACATTACAGGACAAGGTAGAAATCAGTCCTCATTAACAAAAAGTCTGATGGACTAGCAATAAGTCTGATGGCATTACTCTCCTAATACACATGACAATGTTCACATTAAACATCCATTTCGCCTGCAAAATGGTTTGCATTGTGTTTCAGATCGTCGTCCGCAAAGCTTCGGAAAGTGCATTGTGCACGTAGATGCCGCGCTGTGACCGCATTGAGGTGCACGTTGTGTCTTCTTGCGTTTTCGCTCTCCATGCGGTGCTGCATACTCACATCCTCTTTTATTCCGGCTGTGCTCTGCATGCAATTCATAGTCTTCACGCTGTCGTTCGTTGGCACGCTCAGGATGTGCACCACGTCGCTCACGGCGGCGTTTGTTTGAAGTTTCAGCACGCAGCGCATATTGAGCTTGCCGCTTCTGGTTCACTTCATCCCCTCTTGATTGAGTTTGTGTTGCATATTTAGCCCGACGCATTGCATTGATGGCATCCCTTTTTGACGCATATTGCTCTTGACGGCGTTGATTTGTATCATCCAATGACCGTTCACTGAAATTTTGAATTGGTGATGAAGACGTACTACCCTAGAAGCTAATGCCAGTTAAGGGTGTGGTGTAAGCGCTGAAGACGTTGAGATCTGCGCCAAGAATGTCAAAAAATGTGCGTGACTTTGCAACATGTAACTCAGAGCCACATTCTCAGGGCCATGACATTGAGCAGCCCAAAGTAATGCATCTCCTTCTGGGGCAAGTGGGCTATTAGCCGAGTCCAAGGTTGGTAACGGCGGTTCCTGAGGTGGACAAGTAAGTAAGTAAGTAACGGCGGCCGCGTCCGCAGCCTCACCTGACATGCCCTTGTTTGTTTTACATGGTGGCCGCCTCTGGCGGGAAGAAGAGCTCCCCACCATCAGTTCCCCTGGCGACCTCTGTCCCACCTCACGGCCGAGAACTTCAACTAGGTTCCCTTGGGGCATGACCGGCGGTAGGTTTTCTTCAGTCGCTGCCGTCACGGTCTCAGCTCCTTCCGGTCACCCATCGAAGGATCCTCTGGTCTTCCCCCGCTAGCACAGCCTTTTGGGTGCCTGCAGGCGGGTTTCCTGTGGATAGCCGTCGCCGACAGCGCAGCATTTCTCTCTCTCAACCACATTCCACCACTTCCCATCCCTGACGGGTTGGAGTACCCACTCGGCTCCCAGATGCACTTGGGTGTCGTCCATCCGCGGCTGGAGGCCAGGGGGCGACCCTTTCCATGTTCCCCCAGGTCCCGCTCACGCGTGAACCTACGTGTACTCAGGCCATTGACCCGGGGACCTCAGGGTCAACCCTCACGCCTGCGGACACCTCACGGCCGTCCCAGAAATCAGGGTATTTTCTCGACTCCCCGTGGCCAGGCTCACCATGGTTGGCCCATGGTTCGCCACTCCAGGGCGACTGGTTTCCGGCTGGGGCAATGGGGCCATTGGCGGAGCCTGAGGCTGGCAACGGGTGTTCGTCGGGTTGACATAATGGCGCAATCTTTGTTTCACTTGGGGCCGATATTGTAGGTCGAGAGGAGAGGCCACATGGGGAAACAACCCATTCGATGTGGGTTTATGTGCCCTCTCCGAATTGCCCTTACCCTTCGTCAAGTGGCGCACGCAACCTCGGGGGTGAAATCAGGGGGAGAAGGAGTTTGTGGCCATTTTGGGCAAAACGGCCAAAATTCACCCAAAAGCGGTCCCTCCAAATATCGTATCTCCGTATCGCAAGAGAAAGGAGCCTCGGGCTTTTGCATGGATGTTAACCGAAGCTTTGCATCCCTTTTGCAACAAGGGTTGAGGTTCAAAGCACAATGAAACAATTTTTAACACCTCAATCCTTGAAGCACACTATTTATGGGAAAAAGTGCATATATCGGCGATATTGGCATGAACATATCCTTGGGACCTTGAGGAGCAAAAATATGAGTAAACACGTTTGGAGTAGGCCCATAGTAGGTGCTTTCAAACATGCACACTATGGTTAGATTGTCTCCGCCCACTCGTGTCATTAGTGCTTGCATATGAGCGCGTGTGCAAAGAGGCAATGTGGCACGCGTGCTCACAAGGCGAAATAAGATAAAATAGAAGACAAGGTTGTAAAAATCAACCAAGCCATCCACGATGTCATTCGTGGTCTCTACTTTACATATTGCCTTGATTAAAGGCTCAACTCCCCATAGGCTTCGAATACGAGCCTCGGGGGTTTGGTCATTTTGGCCTAATTTTCGAACAAAACTTGCCCTCTTTTGAAAATAGAGTTTTGGTACGCATTGGATTGCGTGGAGCCATCGTTGAGTTGCCTCGGGCTTTTGGTCTTGTGAGCATTATGTTCGGTCATTAACGTTCATGCTCACAAGGCCACAAAGTTAGCGTTTGCGCACGCAAACGACTTGGGTTTGCGAGACCCATACGCTGCCTAAAACACCGCCATTGCCCGCTTCCCTAAGCAAGATGATATGCCCGCGTGAAAGGGGCATGGATGAAGGACATAGGGGGGAGATGTATGGTACCGTGCGAACTCATGGTCCTTGAGAAGCATGAGTTCGCACGATCGACGGAAAGCCTTGCTCGCTGATTTTCTCGAAAACACAACGGCGAAAAATTCTGGTGAACACACCAGATGAAAGTACATTAAATACCCTCTAGATTCCGCCCCTAAGTTCTCTTAGAACCTCAAAGGTACTCGAGAAAATTCCACATCAAAGCTCGCCACAGAGAAGCGACGAGGGCGCGCGAACAGGCGACATCAGGCGGCAATTTCATGACAATTAGAAATCGCGGTAGAAATCGGGTATTTCACCGATTTCCGACTGAAAATTGCCTAAGACAATAAAATTACGGTAATTCTACATCGATTTATTGGTTAGAAATCGGATTCCAGATTTCACGGGTTAGAGAACAGAGATAGCCGGTGTCAACGGCTTCCGCACGGGTGTGACGGCTCGCAGGCCTCTGGGCCATGGGCCATAACGGGTGTGACGGCTCACAGGCCTCCGGGCCATGGGCCATAGGTTCTGGGTACCGCTTCACCCCCCTCCTTAGAGCAAACCCTGGGGGGGGCTCGATAACACCCAAGCATGGCAGCGGGTACCCAGGACCATCCCCTGAAGGGGGGGGGGGGTGTCACATCCTTCTTCAGGCTGATTCGCAGGTTAGGCTGCCCAAATCCCACAGTAAGACAGGTACGGTGCTGTAGACATTAGTAACTGCAACTATAGTATCAAGTATCAAGTCCGGGGTCCTGGCGGCGATTGTTCGGCATCCAAAGGACCCGTTAACCCATACCGGGCGCACCGGGTGCCGGCTGCTACGGTCACCACCACAGTGGCAGTGGCATACACGGCCAACATAGGCGTCACACGACCACCGAGGTGGTCCCACAGGTCGAGAGCGACCACAAAGATCCATCAGGCTACCCCAAGCTTCCCAAGGCCCGCCGACTGGGGAGAGTCCCCACGGGTCCTTCCTCGGGCGCACCATGTCCATATCCATACGACGCGAGTCCAGAGTGGTACAGCCGAACGAGCTCCTCCTTAAGGGATCGGGCATCAAGGCCGTCTTTTCCCTCGCCCTATTACCACGAAGGCCATACATGAGGGAGTCCTCATGCAGTGTGGGCGGAGGCGTCGACTCCTCAAACCACCAGTTTCCCAGGCAGACTGACCGAGGTCAGGAGCACCGGAGGCCGCCATCCGACTGCAAGTGCGTCTGCGAGTCGGTAGGCTCACACTGGGACTGACAGTGGCGGACCGCTGGGAGTGTAGTCAGGCAACTGGGCTTCCCGCCTGGCGCCATCAGGATCTCCACACACAGCGAATAGGGCACACGGTATCACGGGCACCCAAACAGAAGAATCTGTACTTAGGTACTGGTCCAAGCTGGACCCTATGTAAGAACATGTAAACGGCGACTCAGGGCGCCCCTGTAATCCGATTCGCATTCCCACAGGGGGGAAAAGACAGTCCATCTGTCGGTGATGGGCTGACAATCGCAACATACAAATGCACATATCCTGTGGAACAGAAAGACAAGCAATAAGCGGGGTAAATAGGCGTGTAAACACACTCTGGACAGAGCGCCAAACCACGCCACGGTCAGGATAAGGCGTATGCAGGACGGTGGACAGGAAAACGCCTGAGTTCAGGCCATATATAGTCGCGACACACGTAGACTGGCCTGGATCCCGCAATTGCCATGGGACCAGACCACACACTCAAAAATCGCAATGCTGATGACAGCGGCATCCATTGCGCAACGTCGTATGGGCTTCAAGGCCCCAAGAGCTCAGAAATATGAAGGTCAGTCGCCCTACCTGGTTTCCCAAGGATTCAGAAGGGGGGGAGTGACGAATAGAAGAAGAGAGGAACCATCCTCCTCTGGATTCAGCAGGGGGGGGTATATGGCCACTCTGATGGCAGGTCACCGGAAGATGTAAGAGAGCAAGCAAGTGAGGGACGATCCGTCGACCACACAAGCGCTCAAAAAGCATCAGGGGAGAGCTCAGGGCACTGATCAGGCGCCCCTGGCTGCAATCGCCTGGGTGAGTGCTGCCAAGTCCGAAACGTGGATCTTGGTCTTGTGCTTGCGGATGTACTCCATGAAGGGAGTATTGACCCGCGGCACGAACGAGGAGACGGGTTCCCAGGTATCGTGGGACGGCCCATAGCCTCGCCAACGAACCTTGAACTCCAGACCTCCGGGTGCCGAGGCTTTCGGACGCTGAGCCAGGATCTTCTCAAATGTATAGTCGTCCTGCTCAGCATAGTCATCATCCGAATCAGCCTCATGTGCGGCATAGCTCAGGGACACATGTTGGCCACGGAGGTCGGGTTCCCGCACACGGAGTTGACTTTCGTGGCGCTCCCGGAACTGTCCGTGACCCACCTTGATGCGGTAGGTGTCCTCACCAATCCTGCGGACCACCTCTCCGGGTGTGAACCAGGTTTTGGTGCGGTGGGTGCCCATAGGGCGGGGTCTGATCACCCACACCGGGTCTCCTACCCTGAACTTCTGCGCTGTCGAGCTCGGGGCGGACTTCTGACGCTCAGCATGCTCCTTCTCGAGCTGCTGGCGGATGTCCCGCGCCGTTTGCTCTTGCCGCGCGAAGAATTCCTTGGCATCCATAGCCATGCCATCACCAGACAAGCAAAGTCCCCTACCCAGGGGGTCCCTGCCGAACAGAATCTGGTGAGGGGACAAACCGCCCGGAGTGGGGGTGTCATGATGGGCCTTCAGAGAAGGCCACATCTCCTCAAACCAGTTCCGCCGTGGATTGGTGATGGGGATCTTGCGCAGCTTCTCGAACAGCTGCCGTCCAGCCACTTCAGCACGGCCGTTAGACCGGCTGAGATAGGGACGCTCTTGGCGTGACGTATTCCCATGAGGGAACACATAGCCTTGAACCAGCCACCAGTAAACTGGGGCCCTCGGTCACTGCAAATGGTGCGGGGGATGTCAAAGACGGTCAGCCAATGACGAATCATCATGACTGCCACTTCCTTGGCAAGCAACCCCTTTTTGCGTGCTGGAACGGCTACTACGCAGCCACTGTGGCGATCCACGCAAAGAACCACACAGTCAAAGGTCTCCTTGCCAATGTGCACTTCGGGCATGGAGAAGACGTCCATGGCCACGCTCTCCATGGGCTGGTCAGGAACCGGGGTCCATTGGGCTTCCCCCTTGACGTTCCGGTTGTCGGGATTGCAGGCCTGACAGACCGAGCAACCCTTCCTGACCTTCTTGATGGCGGTGTAGAGAAGGATATGGTCGATCTCGAACCGACGCTGCATGTCAAGAGCCTGCTTCTTGACCCCTGGGTGCAGCATGTGGTGGTGCCAAGCTTCACAAAGCTCGAGCAACGGGACTCCGGTACTAGCAGCTTACCATTCCGGTAGAGCTTGCCATCTTCCTCGGTTAGCCCCTTTGGCCACTTCTGCCCGTCGTCAGGGTCGGTCACAGCCCTATACTCGGCCGCAAAGGCCTCAGACTTGGCGTAATCGTCGGTCCAGTCGTCCTGGAGGCAAGACTCTGGGAGGAGGTGCTTGTCGGACTTAGCTCCCTCAGGGGCGAGTACACTGACCGCTCTGCTCACCCTCGACGCGAGGCGGGCATCCGTAGCCATGACTACGAAGCATTTAACACCCTCCTCCTCCATCAGGCGCTCCATTTCGATGATCTTCTTGGCTTCAGCGGTCTCAGCCTCATCGCCATGGGCAGAGATATCCGTCATGCCCTTGCTGGCGGGATAGGCCCACCTGCTGAGACAGTCCGCCACGGTGTTATCCTTTCCAGGAATATACACAACCGTAAGGTCGAACCTTGCCAAGGTCTAATGCCATCTTGCCCGTCGGGAGGCGGGACCTGAGGGGGTGTCCACGTGCTCCTTGTGCCACGACTGCAGACTCTGATGGTCGGTGCAGACGGTGACGGGATGGAGGGCTATGTACCCAGCCCATTTCTTGAGAGCCATGACGATGGCATACGCCTCCTTTTCACGGGGCGTTCACGTCCGTCTCTGGCCTTCCGCCAGGACTCGGCTCCAGAAGGCCACGGGCACGTGCCTCCCGTCGTCACGCACTTGCTCCAAGACAGCGCCAACGGCGTAGTCGGAAGCATCGGTGCGCAGGACGAACCCTCGGTCGGGATCCACGAGGTGCAGACCCACTGCGGATAGCAGCGCCTGCTTCATCCCCTCAAAGGCACGGTCGGAATCAGCATCCCAGACCAGAGCCTTCTTGGACCCCTTTTTGGTCTCCTCTCGGTTGCCCTTGAGCATGGTCGTCATGGGGGCTGCATACTCGGCATACATTTTGATATACCCCGAGTAGTAATTGCAGAACCCCAGATACGCCCGTAGCTCAGAGACCGTCTTCGGCTTTTCCCAGTGCTCAATCGCAGCCACCTTGCCAGGTATGGGCTTTCGCTGCCCGTTCCCGACTACGTGGCCAGCGAAGACCACCTCGCTTACCGCAATGGTGGCCTTGTCACTGCTGCCCGTGAGTTTGTGCCGCACCAGAAGGTGCGGCACTCGAGTGGCGTCCCTCTCGTGTGCCTCCAGGAGCTCCTCGTAGCTCATACTGGGGTCCCCGGACGCGATGATCACGTCGTCCACGAAGGGGTCCGCACAGTCACGCACCGGCTCAAGCAGGTTCTCCAGCATCCGCTGAAAAGCCGCATTGCCGTTGGTAACGCCCATGGGCATCACCTTCCACTGGAGAGGTCCAAGTGGGGTGCTCATGGCTGTGCAGGCACAGGACTCTTCGGCGAGAGGCATCTGATGATAACCATGTTTCAGGTCAATCACGGTAAAGATCCTCCACCGGTGTTGTTTTTGCAGCATGTCCTCAATGAGGGGCAGCGTATAGCTGTCGTGCTGCGTTTGGGCGTTCAGGCCGCGGTAGTCGACCACGAGCCGCCATTCACCGGCCACCTTCTTGGGGACGACGAAGCACGAAGAGGCCCATTCGGAGTGGCACGGCTCGAGCCAGCCTCTCTCGATGAAGTCACGGAGGATCTTCTCCATGGCCTCCTTCCTCTCGCCCCTCAGGGTAAACTCCCGGTGTCGATACACACGGGGGTCCTGCTTCAGTCGTATCTTGGCCTCGCCATACGGTCCACGCACTGGCCGGGGAAACACAGGCTTTCCGCTGAAGAAGGTGTCACCATACTTCTGCTTCAGCCTGGCCCTCAACGCCTGGATCTTGGGGCAATCGTCGGACTCCGCCTTGGCTTTTTCGGGCACTTGAACCACGGAGCTTACTTGAGGGGTAGCGACCCTGCTCGGTTTCAGCTCAGGCGGTCTTCCCAGGTGGCCCAAAGGGCCATCTCTGGTCTTGCCTCGGAATAGATCGCCCTAGGTGGGTGGGTTGCCCCCGATTGGCTCGTCCTGGCTGGACAGGTGGCCCAGTACCCTCCTTACGAAAGTATCTCCATCATAGGAGCCAGAGACGATCGAGTCCACTTCCCACCAGGCTTTGTCCTGGCCTTTGCCCTCACGTTGGTTTCCCCAGTCGTGAAAGGGCTGATCCATATACCCCTGAACCAGATCCAACTCCTCTTCAGTGAGGGGGTCTTCCGATTCTCCGATGTCAGCAGGGGGAACCGCAAAGCATTGCCTCCAAGGCTCCGCTACGATGCGGTTGACACACACGAAGTCCGTGGTGTCGGCCTGATCAAGGCCCCCATCCACATAGTGGAATTCCGTTGGCCATCTCTGGGGTGGCATGGGCTGTCCCTTAGCGTCCTGATAGACACTCTCTCCAGCGGGTAGGACGACCTTGTTTAAGGTCATGTTGGTCAATGAGGCTACCCAATGTCGGGTACTTTCCTCCTCGGTGCATCCCATAGGAACAACCAGCACTGCCTTGGAGCGGTCCTTGCGAATCTTCGCTATCGCTCTTGGAATGTCCCATCGAGGGCAATGGATCCACATCAAGCCCTGATGCGGACCCCAGTGCTTCTTCCACGCGGAGTCCTGGGCGCTCCAGTACTTCTCACATACCCGAAGATGGGCGGAGGTTCCTGAAGAGAACGCATCCAGAGCCAGATCCGACGCTCCCAAGTCCGCGACAACTCGGTTCGCCACTTCCGGCATTACGCCGTACTGCTGGTTTGCTGGCCCAGTGGGCTCAGTGTCCAGCGCGGCCACTTCGAGCTGATTGCGTTCGGGCCGGATCCATTGGCATTCCACATGGTGCTCAGGTGACGAAAGCCACGAGAGCTGGTCGTCCTGGTACAGGGTCATGGAGGCCTGGGCCGGGAGAACGCCGGAGTCCGTCTCCATCATGAAGTCGTACCCAACGATCATGTCCCAGTCCATCTCGGCCTCGTAGAAGCGACCGTGCAGGAGGATTTCCTTGCCGAGGTCTGGGCGGCTCAGCTCACGATGGTTCACGAACTGCAGCCCGATGGCCGCTTCCTTCGTGCCTCCCACCATGTACTGGCCGTTCGCCACCTTCAGCCTGACAGGTTTCCGACTGTCGGTCAAAAACTCTGGCGGAAGTAGGCCAGCCTTGACCAAGCTGACCTGAGCTCCCGTGTCGACCAACACGTCGAAGACCTTTTCCACCTCCCCGCATAAGGCACGGACCTTAAGGTGCAACTGCCGCTCACGCCCAACTCGGCGCACGGCGTGCAAGCTCAGGATCTCCGGCCGTTCCAGAAGCTCAACGAGCGACTGGTGCAGGTCGTGGACAATGGGCTCAGGCTGCCCATCTGCAGCATCCAGCTGCGGTCCGGGTGATCCTCCGATACTCTCGGAAAGATCTTGAAGTACATCAAACACATTCTTGGTCGCGAAGGACGGACGGGTGCAAGGGTTCGTGCCTTCACTTGCCCTCACCCCGCATCCGCGACTGGGTGCCCGACCGCGCCTTCCGCCCGCGGCAGTCCCGACTGGGATGGTTCGGCGCTTCCCACGTCACCATCCTGCGACCGCCCTAGCTGGGGCCCTTGGCTGCAGGGGCTCCGCTAGGGGGCGTCGGTTGTGGAAGTAGGGGTGTTCTCCTCCGCATCAACCTCGTTGACGCCCTTCTTCCTTCCCCCTTTCTTACCCTTCTTGTCCTTGTCCTTGTTCTGGTCGTTCTGGTTGTTCTCCTTGTTCTTGTTGTCCGACCTGGGGACCCAGTTCCTCTTGATCTCCTGGATCTCCTTGGCCAACTCAGTCCCCTGCGACACCAGCTTGGAGAGCTCATCCTTGTCCACCTCCACTTTGGCCTCCCGGATACCCGCAGGTGCACGCTTCTTCGACCCGTGCGCCTTCTTGTAGGCCTCCGTGTCGGCCTGGTGGATGGGGCATGTTCGGTGGTCATGGTTGGTGCCTTTCTTCCTCCCATAACACACGAAACAGCCCTGAGGGTGAGCTCGTATGAACTCCCCAAAGGACAGCGGAGGGTCGCCAATGCGGCGAGGGTGCCTCTTCTCCTGCTTCCTCCAACTCTGCTGCAGGGGCTTCCAGTTTCCCGGTTTGCTCCCCGCGCTCAGGTTTCTGGCCACGAAGGCACAAAAGGCCACCTCGGCGGGCTCATCGTCGTCGTCATCGTCGACGAGAGTCTCATCGCCGCCGGCTCCCGCTGGGTCCATGGCAGCTTCCCCGCCAGGTCCCTCGCCAACGTAGTTGACGTCGCGGTTGCCGGGCCTCAACCCGCGTGTGTCTTGGAGGTTTCGGTACTCCTTGAGTACTTCCTCGCCAACCCACTCCAGGATCTCGTCGCAGCTCATCCGCGCCGGGATGGCCTGCAGACGGATGGTCTGGCCGCTCAACTCACACTCGTCAAGGCGCCACATCGCGGTCTTCTCGCGATCGCCCGAGACGGTGATGAGGAGAGCGTTCCGCAGGGAGTGCTGTTTGACATCCTGGGCCACGTTCTTCCTCGTCCAAGCCACCACGTTCGTATGATACTGTTTGGGGAGCATCATCTTGACTGTGTGGTTGGACTTCGCCTGCTTGGACTCCTCGTTGGTGACCCTCTTGATCCATGCCTCCGGCAGCATGGAGAGCGGGCGAGCCTGCTCGTCACCTTCGTTCCAATCCCCCACGTTGCGGCGGAGGAGGGTGTAATGCCCTCGGAAGTCTCGCCAGTCCCGTAGGCGAATCTCCCGTCCATCATGCTGAAGCTTGATGGACTTCCACCGCTTGGCAGCCACCTGCGGAGCGTCCACCTGCTCCTGCTCGTTGAGCCACTTCTTGGCTTCCTTGAGGGTCTTGATTCTCCCCTCCTTGGTCGCCACGAAGTATAGCTCTCCGAGCACTTCCGGCAGGCGGTACCTGAACCGTCTGAAGACATACTTCTCCGCATCAGCGGGATGCATGTCCTCAGTAACGGTTACCCCCCAATCGTCCAGCTTCTCCAAGAAGCGGTCGAGGTTGAGGGGGTTGCCGTCGTACATGGGGTGCTTGATGTCCTTCAACCCTTGCCCTCACGCTGGTTTCCCCAGTCGTGAAAGGGCTGATCCATATACCCCTGAACCAGATCCAACTCCTCTTCAGTGAGGGGGTCTTCCGATTCTCCGATGTCAGCAGGGGGAACCGCAAAGCATTGCCTCCAAGGCTCCGCTACGATGCGGTTGACACACACGAAGTCCGTGGTGTCGGCCTGATCAAGGCCCCCATCCACATAGTGGAATTCCGTTGGCCATCTCTGGGGTGGCATGGGCTGTCCCTTAGCGTCCTGATAGACACTCTCTCCAGCCGGTAGGACGACCTTGTTTAAGGTCATGTTGGTCAATGAGGCTACCCAATGTCGGGTACTTTCCTCCTCGTTGCATCCCATAGGAACAACCAGCACTGCCTTGGAGCGGTCCTTGCGAATCTTCGCTATCGCTCTTGGAATGTCCCATCGAGGGCAATGGAACCACAGTGCTTCTTCCACGCGGAGTCCTGGGCGCTCCAGTACTTCTCACATACCCGAAGATGGGCGGAGGTTCCTGAAGAGAACGCATCCAGGGCCAGATCCGACGCTCCCAAGTCCGCGACAACTCGGTTCGCCACTTCCGGCATTACGCCGTACTGCTGGTTTGCTGGCCCAGTGGGCTCAGTGTCCAGCGCGGCCACTTCGAGCTGATTGCGTTCGGGGTGGATCCATTGGCATTCCACATGGTGCTCAGGTGACGAAAGCCACGAGAGCTGGTCGTCCTGGTACAGGGTCATGGAGGCCTGGGCCGGGAGAACGCCGGAGTCCGTCTCCATCATGAAGTCGTACCCAACGATCATGTCCCAGTCCATCTCGGCCTCGTAGAAGCGACCGTGCAGGAGGATTTCCTTGCCGAGGTCTGGGCGGCTCAGCTCACGATGGTTCACGAACTGCAGCCCGATGGCCGCTTCCTTCGTGCCTCCCACCATGTACTGGCCGTTCGCCACCTTCAGCCTGACAGGTTTCCGACTGTCGGTCAAAAACTCTGGCGGAAGTAGGCCAGCCTTGACCAAGCTGACCTGAGCTCCCGTGTCGACCAACACGTCGAAGACCTTTTCCACCTCCCCGCATAAGGCACGGACCTTAAGGTGCAACTGCCGCTCACGCCCAACTCGGCGCACGGCGTGCAAGCTCAGGATCTCCGGCCGTTCCAGAAGCTCAACCAGCGACTGGTGCAGGTCGTGGACAATGGGCTCAGGCTGCCCATCTGCAGCATTCAGCTGCGGTCCGTGTGATCCTCTGATACTCTCGGAAAGATCTTGAAGTACATCAAACACATTCTTGGTCGCGAAGGACGGACGGGTGCAAGGGTTCGTGCCTTCACTTGCCCTCACCCCGCATCCGCGACTGGGTGCCGGACCGCGCCTTCCGCCCGCGGCAGTCCCTTTGTGCTTATCGACTCCTGACTGGGATGGTTCGGCGCTTCCCACGTCACCATCCTGCGACCGCCCTAGCTGGGGCCCTTGGCTGCAGGGGCTCCGCTAGGGGGCGTCGGTTGTGGAAGTAGGGGTGATCTCCTCCGCATCAACCTCGTTGACGCCCTTCTTCCTTCCCCCTTTCTTACCCTTCTTGTCCTTGTCCTTGTTCTGGTCGTTCTGGTTGTTCTCCTTGTTCTTGTTGTCCGACCTGGGGACCCAGTTCCTCTTGATCTCCTGGATCTCCTTGGCCAACTCGGTCCCCTGCGACATCAGCTTGGAGAGCTCATCCTTGTCCACCTCCACTTTGGCCTCCCGGATACCCGCAGGTGCACGCTTCTTCGACCCGTGCGCCTTCTTGTAGGCCTCCGTGTCGGCCTGGTGGATGGGGCATGTTCCGTGGTCATGGTTGAAGCCTTTCTTCCTCCCATAACACACGAAACAGCCCTGAGGGTGAGCTCGTATGAACTCCCCAAAGGACAGCGGAGGGTCGCCAATGCGGCGAGGGTGCCTCTTCTCCTGCTTCCTCCAACTCTGCTGCAGGGGCTTCCAGTTTCCCGGTTTGCTCCCCGCGCTCAGGTTTTTGGCCACGAAGGCACAAACGGCCACCTCGGCGGGCTCATCGTCGTCGTCATCGTCGACGAGAGTCTCATCGCCGCCGGCTCCCGCTGGGTCCATGGCAGCTTCCCCGCCAGGTCCCTCGCCAACGTAGTTGACGTCGCGGTTGCCGGGCCTCAACCCGCGGGTGTGGTGGAGGTTTCGGTACTCCTTGAGTACTTCCTCGCCAACCCACTCCAGGATCTCGTCGCAGCTCATCCGCGCCGGGATGGCCTGCAGACGGATGGTCTGGCCGCTCAACTCACACTCGTCAAGGCGCCACATCGCGGTCTTCTCGCGATCGCCCGAGACGGTGATGAGGAGAGCGTTCCGCAGGGAGTGCCGTTTGACATCCTGGGCCACGTTCTTCCTCGTCCAAGCCACCACGTTCGTATGATACTGTTTGGGGAGCATCATCTTGACTGTGTGGTTGGACTTCGCCTGCTTGGATTCCTCGTTGGTGATCCTCTTGATCCATGCCTCCGGCAGCATGGAGAGCGGGCGAGCCTGCTCGTCACCTTCGTTCCAATCCCCCACGTTGCGGCGGAGGAGGGTGTAATGCCCTCGGAAGTCTCGCCAGTCCCGTAGGCGAATCTCCCGTCCATCATGCTGAAGCTTGATGGACTTCCACCGCTTGGCAGCCACCTGCGGAGCGTCCACCTGCTCCTGCTCGTTGAGCCACTTCTTGGCTTCCTTGAGGGTCTTGATTCTCCCCTCCTTGGTCGCCACGAAGTATAGCTCTCCGAGCACTTCCGGCAGGCGGTACCCGAACCGTCTGAAGACATACTTCTCCGCATCAGCGGGATGCATGTCCTCAGTAACGGTTACCCCCCAATCGTCCAGCTTCTCCAAGAAGCGGTCGAGGTTGAGGGGGTTGCCGTCGTACATGGGGGGCTTGATGTCCTTCAAGTCTTCCCACACGGCGGCATCCGCGGCCTTAGAGACCATGAACGCCGGCCGCGAGGTCGACCGAGGTTCCCATCGGCCTCTCCCACGGACTCCCACGGCCGCCACGTCCATCTCCTCCATGGAATCCCTGTGGCTACGCCGCGGTTCCTCCATGTACGCTGAACCCAGATGTTCACGCCGTACTCCTTCCATGTATGCCTCCCCATCACGGCGCCGGCGGCCGCGTTCAGCGGCCTCCTGTCGTACACCACGCGGCAGGCTGATGTCGAACTCCTCCAGGTCCAGGTCCAGGTCCAAGTCCTCACCTTCGCCGACATCCCACTCTACGTCTCCTTTGGGGACCCCATCCCTGAGTCCACCATAACGTCCACCAGCCATTGGGATTGGCTCCGGGGCTGGTGCGGGGCGCCGGGGGCGTACCGGTGTCCGCGGTGGGGCACGGCGGTTGCAGTACTCCGCGCTGAGCCACTCATCACGCCAATCTTCACTGCCACTGCCGGGCGGCACGCGCTCGTTGCGGCGGCCCGCGCTGTGGTGAGAGGGGGCGGTGAGAGAGGGGGCACTGGCGCTGGGGCGACTCCTGGGGGCTCCGCCGGGGGTGTGGGGTCTGCCTGGACCTGGTCCGGGTCCCCAGCCGTCGTCCGACGAGCCAGACTCCAGGGGTGGGTCGTCGCTGCCGAAGCTCTCACGGGCTTCCAGCGCGTCCAGCCTCTGCTGCAGGCCGCTGACGACCTTGCTCAGCGACTTGGTCTCACCCCTGGCGATGTCCAGCTCTCTCTGCGCGCGCGCGGCGACCCTGGCGATGCGTTTCATCTCGCCCTTGCCCGTGTCTACCTCGCGCTCGAGGAACTGGACCCTCCTGCGGAGGTAGACAATCCACCGCCAGGTGGTATCTGGGTCGCCGTTCCCTGGTGGGTCGTCGGGGTCCCCGGGGGGTCCTCCAGGAGGGCCTCCGTCGGGTCCGCCCGGTCCAGGGGGTCCACCCCCGCCCGGTGGTCCGCCTCCAGGGGGTCCACTTGGTGGGCGTCCTCCAGGGGGTCCTGATGGTCCTCCGCCAGGGGGTCCCGGTGGGTCTCCGCCGGGCCGCCTCGGTGGGTCCGAGGATGGGCGCTTCTTCGTCATCCTCGTCTATGTCGCCCCACCTGGGCGTCTCGGTCTCGGAAGACTCCGAGCTCCGGTAGGGAGGAGGGAGATCCTCATCCTCACCTTCCGGTTCCATGAGGACGTCTCCGCCTCCTCCGCCCGTCCAAGCCACCACTTGGCGATGTCGGCGGCCTCGTTCATCCCCGTCGCTGGCGGTGAAGATGGGGTCACTGTCGTGGGGGTGTCCGCCCGCTGACCTCCGTGGCCTCTCGGGGGTCTTCCCCTTACCCTTCCTCCGTCGGTGGGCGGTGGGGCCACTGCTCCCACTGCTGCCCGTGTCGGCCTCGTCCAGCGTCATTTTGGAGGAGGCGTCCCCTTCGAAAAGCTTTCGAAGGGTCTCCACTCGTGATCCTCCCGGGGGAGTCTCGCGGCGGAGTTTGGCCTCTGCCTCCTCCATTGCGGCGGCTCTGGCTGCGGCAGCTCGCGCTTCGGCTTCCTCCCGGGCACGAGCCGCTTCGGCTTCCCGGACCTGCTGCAGCCGAGCCTTGTCCGCTTCCAACGCCGCCAGCTCCGCCTCCGTCTTGGCCCTCTCCTCAGCGACCTTCTGTCGCGCGGCCTCGATGGCGTCCTTCTTGGCAGCGTCCGCCTGGGCCTTAGCCGTCGCATCGGCATGGGCCCTTTCCTCCGCCTCCTTCTTTGCCCTCTCTTGGGCAAGCGCCTCTTCCAGCGCCCTCACCTCGGCCTCCTTGCAGGCAATGGCCTCCTGCGTCAGGCGGGCTTCCTCGTCGGCTGCCCTGATCCGGGCAGCCACTGCCTCATGGGCGGCCGCAGCCGTGAGACCGGCCGTGTTGGCTGCAACGGTCGAGGCGTGGTAGCCCATGCCTCTGCTCCACTCGGTGGCCTCCTCATGGGCGATGCCGACGGCGCCCTCCACGGCAGCGTTCTGCTGCGTGGCCCGTTGCCGGGCAACCCGAAGGTTGCAGGGCACCCCACAGGCGCGCTCACAGGCGCGCGCCACGTCCCTTTGGGTGGGAGCGGCGCTGCTGCTGGAGCTGGCCTGGTCGGCCGGCATCCTCCCGCGGTGGGCCGACTTCACGTCGCTGCTGGGGCCTGCTGGAGCCTGCTGGGGCCTCAGGAGCAGCGGACAGGGGCTTGGCCTTGGTCTGCTTGGCGACTTCCATGAAGTCACCAAGGGTGGCGTGACCGGGGTGGTGACCACCATTGGCCCGTTGGGGGCTGTGGGCTGGGGTTCCGCCCTTGGCACCTTGGGCGGCTTCGGCGGCCAGGTACTCCTGGTACTCCCGCCACTTCCTGTCCCGCCTCCTGTCCCCGGCGGAACGCTTCTCTTTCCCAGGAGACGCGCTGCTGCTGCCCTGCAGCCTGCGCTCGTTCCCCAACGCCGGGAACTCCTTCTCGATCATGTCCCACATGGAGACATTGATCGAGGCGCCCGACGGGTACTCGTTGGGCATCTCGTTCTCCTCAATTCCGTCGGGACGCAGCCCTTCGCCGGGCCTGTCCGGGCGGGTCCAGGTCCTCCAGCGCTTGTGGCGGAAGCGGTACTCGTACCCTTCCGCCCGCAGCCACTCCTCCACTGCCCGCAGGCGGTCCTCACCCATGTCCTCACGGAGCTCGAAGCTCCCGGGCATGCCGCCTTCGCACTGGGGATTGCTGTGGCGGTACTGCTGACCCCACAGCAACCCACGCAGTAGGCGTGCCGCATGGGGGTGGGGCTGCGGCCAGATCTTGCCCGCCTCGTCCCAGTTCACCATCGATGCTCTCGATGGGGTGGTTGTTGAGGTGGGTGATGTAGCACTGGACTGGGAGTGCGGCTGGTGCTGGTCAGCCGGTGGTTGTGGAGGTGGTTGACGCGACTGGGTGTGCGGCCTCGCTGATGACGGAGTCCTGGTCTGTCCACCTCCTTCACGGTCGCGGCGCGGTCAGGGCGATGCTCTGAACGGCGCTGCGGGCTCCGTGACAAACTCGGCGCTGTCGCTGGGCGGCGCTGTGAGCCGCTGCGCTGCGCTGTGAGCTGCTGCGCTGCGCTGCGAGCTGCGAGCTGAGAGCTGCTGCGCCGCGCTGCTCGGGGTTGGTGGCCCCGAGTGGCACGCGAGGGATGGGTAACCCCGCGGCGGTGAAACGCTTTTGACGCGTTCCCGTGGGGGGCCGGCCACGGGACGCTGCGGTGACACGCACAGGTGAGCAGGCAGGCAAAGCACTACGCTCACAAGGGCATCAATACGCTCGTGTCATGTGACAAAGCTTTTCAGAATCCTTGCCACTCTGAAATGAGGGAACGAAAGTATGTAAAGCAACACATCAGGATATGTACACATGGGGTTAGGACTGGACTGGGGTAAGGGCATCACAGGACAATAGACACTCTATCCTAACCTGTATCCCAATCCCAGGTCCGACCCTCTCAGTGGCTGGTGGGGGCGGGGGCTCAAACACAACCCATGCCCTGCTCAGTCCGGACCCTGAAACCCTGCCAATAGGGGGGGTGTCCCGCCCAGCCAAAGGGCGAGTTCCTGGGAACCAAGGGGCTCCAAGGCCAACTGACACTAGCTCCCTAGACTCCCTTAACGGCAGGTCCCAATTTTTCCCCTGAGCCAGAGATATGGCCCCGCCATTATCCCCTAGGAGTTGGTAGCTGAAAATGGGCTGTTTCAGCCCAAACTGATATTAGCTCCGAAAACTCCAAAAATGACCCCTCGTCTGGACCCGCCAGAGGTAGGGACAAGGCAACTGACCCTATGCCCTTCGAGTACGAACTCCTTGGAGCCCTCATCCAACCTGGTTCCCTCTGAGGTCCCGGCATCAGGGCGCCACGGGTTCGCCAGGTGGGGTCAGGATGCCCAAAATGGCAAAATCGGCGGTCTCGGGCGACCGTCCAGGGTGGGAAACCTTGGCGATATTGACGCCCTAAGCCTTGATTCACAACCCTTGATATCCCCTTTGGTCCCATGCCCTGGGTTATCGCTTGCTGTCACGCTGGCTGCTTACTGTTCATCGAGGGGATAATCACACGGACGGGGCAGAAAGCAACATGCGGTGCATAGGGGGGGATCATCGATCACATCAAAAGTTGAATAACTCCAGATGAGCCGGTGGAGCAAATACGAAACTCAGTGGCTTTCAACCCTTGGTCATATGCTACAATAATCGCATTTCCCTCCTGGCTAGATCTCATGCCCCATGGAGATATGGTAATTCCAATATGGCGCACAATGGCAAAAACAGCGAAATTTGGCCCAAATGGCCCGCACTCTTGATTCCATATCTCCATGGCCACGGTGAGGATTCTTCCAACCAAAGATGCTATGGACACATCGAACTCAGGTCCCAATATATGCCACTTGCCAACCCTCATGGTCGCCTCTAGCCATTTTCCCCATTGGAGGGAAAATGACACACAAATGGGGCAGAATGGTAACATACCCCAAATTGGGTGACTCACAACTCTCCCATCGAGAGGAGAGGCCACATGGGGAAACACCCCATTCGATGTGGGTTTATGTGCCCTCTCCGAATTGCCCTTACCCCTGGTCAAGTGGCGCACGCAACCTCGGGGGTGAAATGGGGGGGAGAAGGAGTTTGTGGCCATTTTGGGCAAAACGGCCAAAATTCACCCAAAAGCGGTCCCTCCAAATATCGTATCTCTGTATCGCAAGAGAAGAGAGCCTCGTACTTTTGCATGGATGTAAACCGAAGCTTTGCTTCCCTTTTGCAACAAGGGGTGAGGTTCAAAGCACAATGAAAGCATTTTTAACACCTCAATCCTTGAAGCACACTATTTATGGGAAAAAGTGCATATATCGGCGATATTGGCATGAACATATCCTTGGGACCTTGAGGAGCAAAAATATGAGTAAACACGTTTGGAGTAGGCCCATAGTAGGTGCTTTCAAACATGCACACTATGGTTAGATTGTCTCCGCCCACTCGTCTCATTAGTGCTTGCATATGAGCGCGTGTGCAAAGAGGCAATGTGGCACGCGTGCTCACAAGGCGAAATAATATAAAAACAGAAGACAAGGTTGTAAAAATCAACCAAGCCATCCACGATGTCATTCGTGGTCTCTACTTTACATATTGCCTTGGTCCGAGGCTCAACTCCCCATAGGCTTCGAATACGAGCCTCGGTGGTTTGGCCATTTTGGCCTAATTTTCGACCAAAACTTGCCCTCTTTTGAAAATAGAGTTTTGGTACGCTTTGAATTGCGTGGAGCCATCGTTGAGTTGGCTCGAAAAACGAAAATGGCGTCGGGCTTTTGGTCTTGTGAGCATTATGTTCGGTCATTAACGTTCATGCTCACAAGGCCACAAAGTTAGCGTTTGCGCACGCAAACGACTTGGGTTTGCGAGACCCTTAGGCTGCCCCAAACACCGCCATTGCCCGCTTCCCTAAGCAAGATGATATGCCCACGTGAAAGGGGCATGGATGAAGGACATAGGGGGGAGATGTATGGTACCGTGCGAACTCATGGTCGTTGAGAAGCATGAGTTCGCACGATCGACGGAAAGCCTTGCGCGCTGATTTTCTCGAAAACGCAACGGCGAAAAATTCTGGTGAACACACCAGATGAAAGTACATTAAATACCCTCTAGATTCCGCCCTTAAGTTCTCTTAGAACCTCAAAGGTACTCGAGAAAAGTCCAGAAAAAAGCGCGCCACCGAGAGGCGACGAGGGCGCGCGAACAGGCGACATCAGACGGCGATTTCACGACAATTAGAAATCGCGGTAGAAATCGGGTATTTCACCGATTTCCGACTGAAAATCGCCTAAGACAATAAAATTACGGTAACTCTACATCGATTTATTGGTTAGAAATCAGATTCCAGATTTCACGGGTTAGAGAACAGAGATAGCCGGTGTCAACGGCTTCCGCACGGGTGTGACGGCTCACAGGCCTCTGGACCATGGGCCATAACGGGTGTGACGGCTCACAGGCCTCCAGGCCATGGGCCATAGGTTCTGGGTACCGCTTCAATGGTACGAAAGGTTGGTCGTTTTGTGACATTGCACTGTCAAACGACAATTCAATCAATGGGGTTGTTGGAATACATGGTCCTGCTGATATGTTTCTGTGACAAGATGACATTGCTACACCTCCATGGCAGGATGGGTAGAAGGTTGTGCTCGTGGCATCTGCCCTGCGCGCCGTTTCTGATGTGGAACCAATTAATATTGGATGTGTTCCCGAGATGTACGTTACTGAAGCGTTTTCATGGACCCCTTGCAAAGCACCGCAATTTCTGCGAGAATCGAACATTTCGTGAGTCGGTTTAAGTTGCTTAAACTGTTCTGAGGCGTTAGCCACAGGCCTTCCAAATCTGCATAGATGCCTGTGAAAACACGGAAAAACAGTAAAATCTCGCGAATAATTACAAAATGGGGCACAACAGCGGAAATGTAGTATAAAAAACTGCTATTTTAACATAAAAAACGGCATTTCTCGCTGTTGCTCCGTAGCCTTTTACGTCATAAATTGCGCTATTCAGTGCGCGTGCAAGCCACAGCGGGTAGCGGTAGGGAGACCCTCCCGCTACCGCTTCACCCCCCTACTTAAAGGTTTGTTTATCCCCCGAGAGGAAAAACAAACCCCAGAGGTAGCCTCTTCCTAGGTGTCCGCTGGGGAGCACCAATACTACCCTCAGGCAAAAACCTGCTTTGCCACACTAGGAAAAGAAGAAAAAAAAGGCCTTGGGTGGCCCCCCCCGTTTGTTTTGAAAACCTGGCAAAAGTTTTCAGTTTTCCGAAAATCTCCATGCTTTCAAAAACCAAGCAACAGGACAGGCACACACACAGCACTGTAACTCAGCATCAAACCGATGTTGCTGTGTCAGTTCGTGCCTTACCCAGGCACCGTGCACAGTATTGTACAAGTGCGGGTGCGTGTGCCAGGGGCTGAGCTGCCCCATATATACATGGGTTTTGAGACCCACATATATACCCAGTTGGTGGAGCCTGACAAGACTGGGCTCTCACAACGGCAAGTCTGACAAGACTTGACTTGCCCACAGGTGTTCCAACAAACAGAATTTTAAATTATCACCGTCTCCAACGACGGCTGCCACTGCCCGGCGTCTGCGTCCCACCGTCTTGGTTGGTCGCTCCGCTGGCTGTGGCGGTTCTTTTCGGCGTCTGGAAGTCCTCCACGACCTCCACCCTTTTCTTCGCTTCGCCCGTAGCGGACCTTGTTTTGGACGTCTCCTCCAGGCGGCGCACTCGCTCTTGCAGACTCTCCTGCTCTGACTTCAGGGTCCGGATCTCCGCTGCTGCATTCCCCGCCCACGCTGTCATCTCTGCGGCCCAGGCCTTCAACTCCACCGTCTCGATTGGTAGGATGGCGAGCTCCGAGCTTGGCCGACTGGGACTGGGGTTGCGTGGATTTCTGGTGATTTCTCCTCCACGTTGGGGTGCTGGTCGGTACTCCGGCGCTTTCTGGGGCGCAGGTTGGCGCTTTCTCGACGCTTGACCACGGTCTGCGTGACCACGGCTTGGACCTTGTCTTCAGTGGAGCGCTGATTGGCGCTCCGGCATTCTCGGGGATGCTGGTTGGCGCTCCCACGCTGCTTGACGATGGTCCGGACTGCAGAAGAGTTCTCGTTCGACGGCTGGGTGGCCGTCACGGTAATCCGGATTGTGGCTGGTACTGCCGCTCTTGGGACGGCCCGTGCTGCTGCCGTACTGGTTCCCACGGCCATAGGGTTGACGGCTGGAGGGGCCATACCTCTGTTGCTCGAATGCGGGACTGCGGCTCGAACTTGGCCTTGGGCTGGGACTCCAGTCTGACGCGTCGCTCATGCTGTCCAGGTTGTAGCCGCCATTATGCGGTCCCCACGTCCTGACGCCGCTGCTGTCGCTGCTGTTCATCCGGGACGCTGCGGAGGCACTTGCTGCCTCTCCTCCAGCCGCTTGCTGCGGCTGACGGCCACGTTGCGATGATGACTGGTGCTGCGCCCAGCGCCTTCTGGCTTCAGCGCGTGTTAGCGCCGCTCCTTGGCGCTGCGATGCGCTGCGGCCGGCAACTGTCCCTGTTCAGGGTTGTTAGAACAGTTTTGAAGCGTTTTCATGGACCCCTTGCAAAGCACCGCAATTTCTGCAAGAATCGAACATTTCGTGAGTCGGTTTAAGTTGCTTAAACTGTTCTAAGGCGTTAGCCACTGGCCTTCCAAATCTACATAGATGCCTGTGAAAACACGGAAAAACAGTAAAATCTCGCGAATAATTACAAAATGGGGCACAACAGCGGAAATTTAGTATAAAAAACTGCTATTATATCATAAAAAACGGCAATTCTCGCTGTTGCTCCGTAGCCTTCGTAATCCCATTTTACGTCCTAAATTGCGCTATTCAGCGCGCGTGCGAGCCACAGCGGGTAGCGGTAGGGAGACCCTCCCGCTACCGCTTCATTACTGCCGACATGAGGGATTGCCAAGCTCGATCATCGTCCACAGTCCAGAAAAATAGAGCGTGTCGTGCTCTCTTGCAATGGTTTTCCGACCAGTGTTCCCAAAAGGCACGGTAACGTTCATTTTCTTGCACAAATAAGTGCACCCGGGTAAACTACTCCTTCATCAAATGCGGCAGAATGCGTCACAAAAGCCTAAAGATGAAACAAGATTTTGGTTGGGTGGGCATTTTTTGCTTGTGGTGTTCACCAGTCGCCCCAACAATGTCATCCAATCATTCGACTCACGGTTTCTTTAAACTTACACCATCCATGACGTCATCAGCGGGACTCGCAACGCACGGGCTACTTCAAGTCATACCTGATGCCTTCCTCTTGAGAGGTTTGGTGGGTGTTTTGATAGGTGTAAGAGAATGTTGGCATCTAGGAAAAAACTGATGTACAACCATTACACCACAATCGGTCACGGTATCCATGCTTGCTCAAGACGTGCCATGATGTCTAAAGACTTGCGGTGTCCCCAGAGGCGTAGCACCGAGGAAAGGCGATGGGAAGCACATTGCTCTGCGTTGCATCCCCCTTGGGCTTTTGTCAGGATAACGTCGACGGTAACGTTGACACTCATTTGCGTAGCTCTGAGAGCATATCACCATGGATTACACTTCTAAATAGACATGGTGATCATGCATTGCAAAGTTGCATCATGTATGTGAATCTCACTGCAACCAGTCCCCGGCGTCCGGACATGGCATTGGTGGGGGCCCGGGGAGCCTATTATCCACTCACTCATCGGTCGGGGTATCATCTCCTACCAGATACTCTTTGTTGCCGGCGTTGACGCGAAAGAAAGCACAGCACACGGAATGCAAACGCAAAGCACTGCTGAGATCCAAAATGGTTTTTGACGCTGGAACATAATACAAAAAGAAATCTGAAAAATCTGTTCCAACAAATGATGCCGTCGAAAAGCCCTACTTGCCCACGTCCAACTACGACAGCTGTCACTTGCAACAACATCTGACCTGAAAAATGATCAAACCAAAAGTCATGTGCCATTCCAATGTACCATATGCTATGGGAAACCCATATCGTGCCAAAGGCAACAATAGCGGTTTTGTGACCATGCACATACTAAAAAAAATATATAGAGCGGTCCACCTCCGATGCCGGCCCCATTACACGTGAGCTGGAATACAATTATCTACCTCCTAGGTACAAACATGAACCTCAGCATGACATCTCGAACGAGGAAAGATAGGCACTATACATATCATCTACAGGTCCTCAATGAACAGATGACATTCGCCATTGTCTTGATACCTTTGATGCAGGAATCCGTACCCCCTCCGAATGTACTTTTCAATTCTCTGCCCGTCCAAGTGGCGTCCTTCACATACACAAGCGATCTTCTTCAGCACCGGGCGCAAAGGGGCACAAAAAAGACCCTGTCTATCAAAATCATTTTGCACATCGTTGATGTCAAAACCAAGCACAATATTGCGCAAAGATTCTTGTGGGCAATCCACCACAATAACTTGGACGACCCGTGGAACCAACACATGAAAAAACAAAAATTTCGAATGGAATTGAGCTTGTCAAGATGAGCATATTGTTCCAAATTTTCTTTGCTTTGCATGCAAATCAACTCCAGTCATTGTTTGTGCACAAGATGCTGGTAAAGGATTGAGAAAATTGACAGATGACAATGGATGTCCAGGTCCACCATGAAAAACCGTTCATGTTGAATTCCCTCCAACACCGTAGAGCCAGAGATTATTGCTCTTGGATTGTCCATTGGATTATATTCGCACAACAATCCCATTAGCATAGACCAGTAGGGCATGTACTCCGCCAAATGCTCCATCAAGGAATTCATAAATGTTTGAACGATGGACCGCCCAAGACGCATACGGTTGAAGAAAGAGGGAATCTTTAGTAGTTGCATTGCATTTATTGGAGGTAAAAAGAAGCAAATGACCAACCACACGTCCGGCGGAGAGGTGGCAATGTCATTCATGTTGCAAAGAAATTCCACCTACCAAAAGAGAAAACGGCCGCCTAAACAATGCATGGACCAACCATCAGGCAAACCCTAACCCTACCCGTAACCCTAAACGAGAAAGATGTCCTCGATTAATGCCCTAGATATTTTGATGAAATCCTGCAGGTTTTGAAGTTGAAAACCGAAACCAAAGCAGCAAGTAGAGCAAGAACAGGATGTGGAGCGAATCAATGATTGGTTTTGGAATCCAGTGTAACACAGAAGGGCTGCAGATAGACAATGCAGGTTTATACACAAGGATTCAATCACAAATGGATAATACAAAAGATTTTATATGAAAGCTGGACTGACTCAGGCCACCAAGATAGCATCAGGCACTTCATGTGCACTCTTTTGGGTGAAATGGTGCTGGTTAGGAATGTGGGGCATAGATGTCAGGCCAACACAGAAAATGACTTGGCCAAGCAACTGAATTCAGAAACAGTTGAAAAGTACAACCACAATAAGTGGTAGAAACAATTGAGTATAGGGGTCTTGGGGTGGGAGACCACTAGGCTTATCCTCCAAGGCCTAAAGCATGGAATGCCCATTTTTTTTCGGTATATCCTCCATGAAGGAAGGTACCTCCGCTCACTTGAGTGGTAGGGGTGAACTTCATGGGGGGCTAGGGTTACAACCCTAGTAACTTTGAGAAAGTGTACTTCGGGCTTCAAAAGAGAGATAAAAATACTTAAGTTTGTCTTAGCATCAACAAAAGTGTTTTAAGGGGGGCTTGGCCTGGATCAAGACCTCCAAGAAAGACATGGCAGTGACTTTTTCTTATTCCCCCCTGGAGTACTAGTTAGCTAAGCTAGTAGGACCAAGGAAAAAGGCTCAAATATTCCCAAACTTACCTCAGAAAATGCATCAAACTTACCAGAAACATCCTCATCAGTTCAAAGAAGCCCATCACACTGTAGGTACCCTCGAAAAACAGTGTAATGTACCGTGAATGATGTCCCGTCGATGGGGCATTCCTCATAAGTCGACGGCGTGTGACGAAAACGTTTGGTAAAAATTTGGGGGTAGTGGGGTTTGAACCCAGGACTCCCTCCCTAGAGCACATGTGCTTGCCCACTAGGGTACAGTCGAACGCCCAAATGCGGAAGGCGATCGCTGTATAAACAGCGTTTTAGTAAACGTCCTGACCAAGGGCCAGGGCGGAGCAATACTCCCAATGGAGGACACAAATCTGCAGGAGCTGGAAAAAAAAGAAAATGTAACCAACAGGGAGTGGATCCTGCGGTTTAGCGGAAAGGGGTAGCGGTTTAGCAAGTCAAATCGCTAAAAATTGACGAAATCATGCGGGAAATCGTCATTTTTACACATGACTCAAAGTCGCAGACAAGGGCAAAGGAAGCGGACTTCAATAACAGGGTTGCGCAAGCGTAAACGTCTTTTGAAAAAGAAGGTATGAGCCGTAGTTTTTAAAGTTCCAAAGGAAATTTTTGCACAGTTGCATCAAAGATTTTATAAACTTTAGAGAAAAGTATTCAAATTCAACCCACACCACAGAGCAGGTGGACAACCCTCCTCTCAGGTATGCCAGTGTCATCTCACACGCACGCATTGCGTTCGTGTTGGTTGCTTCGTTAAAACGTGAGGGTTGTCAACGCTGTGTTCGTAGGGGGTTTGGGCGCTCATCTCCTTTGCCCTGCACAGGTCAAAACGGGAATGAAAGGTATGCGATGCGAATGGAGCGCGCCGCGCGCACGTAGGGTTAGAATATGCGCTGTGCTCGCGATGCATGTGCCTAATTGAGGCATTCACACGCTGTGACGCTTACCCTGTACCCCAATTCATCCTTGTTCTCTCTTCACAGGTAAGAAAAGAAAGTGTTTGTTCGTGTGTAGCATTAGCGTTAAAGTAGGGTTGCCTAAAAACGCTTAGGCTTGTTTATAACTCGCAATAGGGTTGTTTTGCGTTCGCTTCACTTCGGCATTCACCCGATGCATGGTGAGTAAGGTAGGTTAGCCCAGGAGAAGCTCACCTCCTGGTTGAGTCAGTGGTTATGGTTCAGCCTCCCTTCCCTACATGCGTGCACACAATGCATTAAAGGGTAGGCCACGCGAAATGCGCACAGTAAACCTTGTTTAGGTTACCCAGGGGCTCCTCGGTACGTTCTTTAAGAGAACCTGAGGAGTCTCTTAACGCTTGCTTGCTTGACAGGCGCTGTTTGAGGACAGTGTATTATAGGTTACACTGAGAAGCGTATAATACGTGGAGTGTGGCTTGGTTCCTCAGCCGCAAACATCCCTTCATTGGCCTCTGTTGTACAGGTGGGAGAGGTTCAGGGTGATTGCCGCACGCAGCAGCTGCCTTCGGCGGCTACCTATTTTTCTGCCCCAGCTAAACAGGGGCGCTGATCACACAATCAATTGACTGCGCCTCAGCCAGTAGTGGCGTGGGCGTTTCAACTCCATCGACTTCCGCGCTGTGCATGCAACAAGAGCACCCCTTCCCTCCAAGCCCTAGCAGGGAAACGAGTTGTGACGTCCCTGTTAGGCCACAGTTGCTTAGCAGCGCTGTGTTCTCTTGTCTTCTTCACAGGAGGGTCATTAGGACCCGAGACATCATTGACAGCAACACCAAGTAGCGTGTGTAGGGGTTAGGGTCAGCAGGCCTGGCAGGAGTTGAGTGCAGGTGACGAGTGCTCGCCCTGCCTTCGAAGGCCGGTGCTGGCGTTAGTGAGTGTAGTGTAGTGGTGTCTCCTGTCCCGCGTGCTTTTCCTCATGGGCAGGGGAGTACGTTAGCTTTTGGCCCTTAGCAAAAATGGGCGTTTTGTATGCCCTTAGCACACTTGGCCACCCCTCCCCTCTAGTAGGTAGGGCTTTTGCCGTCCTCCTCCAAGGACAGGCGCCAGCACAGAAATTGGGCGTCATAGGAGTGGTAATAGTACCTGATTAGGACCTTCGGTCCGACGTCAGCGAAGCCCGGTCTCCGGGAGCCACGCCGGGGAGAGAAGTGAGGCACACACAGACATACGTAGCACACATAGAGGTATGGTAAACCCTGTAAGGAAGGGTAGAACCCCATGGGTCTGGACCAGTCAGGGGTCCTAACTGTGGGCTTGCTTGTCCCCAAGAAGGGAAGACACACCTTGCCTCATAACACCTTGCTTGTCATTCCCCCCAAGGTCATTACATCAGAGCAGACCCCATGCAACACATGGTCAACAAGGCATACACTCGCTGGGTGGCTGCAATCCTGATAAGCGGCCACCTGGCTCACGCTGGAAACCATAGGTATGGGTCTGCAGGGCACAGACATGGTCAGTGCAGTGCTCAGTGCACCTGTCAGTAGACTAACAAAGGGAAATTAGTTTCGCTTTCTATGCTGGGACATAGTCTCAGCACGGGTTAGGAGCTGCCCCTCGTTGTTCTCAACGGGGTAGGTGCGGAAGATGGGGTTGATACTCCCGTCTGGTTGTATGAAGGCTGACATAGGTTCCCAGGTCGCCTCAGATAACCCATAGCCATCCCACAGGGTTAGGAATTTCCAGCCCTGTTTATACTCGTGGCGAGCAATACCTGCAACCACGTAGTAACCATCGACTGCCATCTCATCGGCAGTCATCTCTTCGAGTTCGTCTGCCTCCTCTGGACTGGCAGCGTTCTCTAGGTCTATACGCTCGACCTCACTATCACTGAGGCGCCACTCATCCCAAGACAAATTGTCAGGGGAGTGATAGTGCTTCAACTGTTTACGTGCACACAGCAGTTCACCACCTGGACGTGGACTGCACCTGACATGGATCCTGGATCCATGTACCCTGATGATACGATAGGGTCCAAAATAAGGGTCCTGTAGGCAGTTACGTCACCAGGAGGGTAGGCGTGAATGGTGTACCAAAGCAAGGTCACCAACCTTGAAGCTGGCATGTCGCCGTAGCCAATTCTTTCGGCTCAGTTCACCGTCACGAATGTGTCTCAGGTTAGTCCCAGCCTGGTTAGCCAGAGACTGCTTGTGTTCCAGCTAATCTCCCACAGGGCTCTTGAAGTCCTCAGGAAAGGGGGCTTTGAAGAACCAAGCAGGTCGTCCTCCATGGAACAGTTCGTGGGGGGTGGAACCCGTAGAAGAGCTCCGCTGTGAGTTCATCGTCAGCACTGCCCAGGGCACTAGGCGTACCCAGTCCTTGGTACGCTCCTGTTTCATCAGGATTCTTAAGTTTTGCTCCACCACACGGTTCTGTCTCTCACAGAGAGGGTTAGATGCGTTGGTATAGGGCACGCCTGTGGTTACCTCCACGTTGAGGGCATTTAGCACTCGTTTGTACCACCCAGTGTCACTGCGGATGCGTGCATCCCCATCAGAGTGCACCTGTTTCGGTGCCCCATAGGGTTCGAACCATTGTTCGACCAATAGTTTCACAGTCTGCTCACCTGTGATTTTCTTATTGCAAGGGAACACACGGGTGAAGCGAGATAGGCCACAGGTGACCACTAGGCAACTATCATAGCCGCCGAAGCGTGGTAGGCCGTGGATGAAATCCACGTAGAGAAGAGAGTTAGCACAATAGAGTATGGGTAAGCTCAAGATCAGGCCCCTATCCCTACTGTTGCTCTGCTTGCTGGCATGACAGCCACAAGCATCCACAATGGTCAGCATACGCTACCTCAGTTCAGTCAGGGTTAGACTAGAGTAGAAACACTCACGAAAGAAGTCCACTGAGCGATTAGCGCCAGTCTGACCAGAACTGAGATGGAACCACTGTAGGCACCCATCCAGTCTTGCCTCAGGCACCACAATTCGGTCCTCGTAGACGAGGTACTGATTGTTTTTATACCACTGGTGCCCGTCAATGACACGGGGTTCGAGACCAGTGCTGAGGGTTTGGAGTATTTCCTCATACTCTGACTGATAGTCGGTTAGACTCCAACCCACCAGGATTCCAGCAGTGCGCATGGACAGGTCAAGCTGGACATCCATACGCTGGAAAGCCTCTGTGGCGAGCACCTCAGAGCTCTCACCAAGAAGCGCATCGAAGTTGTTGCGCGATATATAGTCAGACAGTTCATTCTTTATCCCGGGGATATGATGCACTGTCATCCTGAACTGGCTCAGGTAAGTCCACCACCGTTTTAGCTTTGCTTTGTCTGGTGGTGGGCCCTTCTGAAATGACTTCACAGACTCCTGGTCACACAGCCCCACAATGGGGTTAGATCCCAGGAGTCGGGATTGTGACAAAAGCACCAACATACCGGCCAGGAGTTCCTGGTCATAGGTGCTGTAATTGGAACGTGCTTGGTTCCATTTCCAATTCCAGTGTCCCAGTGGCACCAGTCGCCACTCACTGGTAGGATAGTCATGTTTCAACGAACCATCACGGTTCAGTCCACTAGTACGATAATGGCAGTGGGTTAGTTCAGCGGGGTTAAGCTCCTGCCATTGGTAGATCGTACCACCCCCCCCTACATCACTGGCATCAGTGATCAGGACTATCTTGCCCTCAGGGCGGGGTACTCCCAGGCAGTTGGAGGAGGCAATCTTCTTCTTCAACTCCTGGAAACACTCTTCCTCTCTGGCGGTCCACCTCCAGGGAGTAGTTTTCTTGATTAAGTCAGTGAGGGGGGCAGAGGAGTAAGTAAAATTGTGGATATGACGCCGATAGAAGTTACAGGCACCTACAAAACTCCTCACGTCGTGTAGACCCTTCTTAGGGTCATCGAGAATCTGCATGTCCTGTAGGGGCTGCATCTTAGACGCGGCTGGTTTCCACCAACCATACCCCACGTCGAAACCCAAATATTCCATCTCCTCTTTCATAAACTTAGATTTTTCGAGTTTGATTCGGAGGTGGTTTTCTTGACAGACAATGAAAAATTCACGGAGGAGAAGGACGTGGTCCTCTTTGGTATTAGTACCCAAACTCACGTCGTCGATGTGAGCCTCCATTTCTGCGCCCCGAGAAATCAACTCCTGTACTAGAGGCCTGCGCCTCAGTATGTACAAAATTTTGTTCGTTAGCTCTCGGAAGAGCGCTGGGGCATTAGCCACCCCAAAAGTCAAAACCTTCCACTTAAAGACACGACCCTTAGGGGTTATAAAAGCAAGCAGCTCCTGAGCTGCGGCGGTTAGGTCCACCTGCCAGAAACCAGAGCGTTTGTCCATTTTGGTCTTGTACCTGCATTTGGCAATATGCTCCAGGGTATTTTCCATTTTAGGAATACTCCCTGAGTGGTTCTGAGATTTCTTGTTCACCTCACCATAGTCTACAACCAGTCGTAGGGCAGTCGACCCTGGTTTGACAACTAGGAAACAGGGACTGCAGTGATGGGGGTAGTCCCCCTGCTTATATTCTTCAACGAGGCCAGCATCAATACATTCCTGGATCTCGCGCTCAATTTCTTCAACCTGTTCCTGTGGACCGGGGTAGGAACGACGCCTCACTCGCGTCTTTTGATATTCAGGTTTCAGTTTCAGGTCCATCTGGACCAGTTTTTTACAAGAGAGGGGGGGCGGCAAGGCGCCGAACACCTCCTCATAGGTTATCAGCAGTTTCTTCAGGCGGGGTTCAAGGTTAAGACTCTCGAGTTTCTGAAGGAAATCCTCCTCAGCATGGAGGTTGCTCTTTCCATGTTCTTTCTTTTCCTGCCGATCAGCAGTTTCGGCAGGAACAGAACCATCGTCCCACTCAGGGGAACATTGCTGCCCATAGTGCAGAGAATACACTAGCGGTATCTCAGGATCAGGCAGCGTATAGGAATAATCGTCCTCCTCAGACCAGATGGAGGATTTCCAGGTCTTTCTGAGGTATTGCAGCCGCTCTTGGCGCTCAATACCTTCGGCCTTCAGGTACAACAGCCGCCGGAGTTCCTGAGTGTCATGCTCAGACAATGGCATGTTATTAGCAGCAGGCCGCGCCAGAGCATCAGCACTCCGGGCCACGGGTTCACCTGTGTGCATAGGCTGCATGTGTAGCACTGGCTTCCCAACAGGGGAAGCGGGTTCAGAGGTTGACTCTAGATCTACCTCCTCTAGCAACAGCTGGGCTAGGAAGGCACTGTGTTTTAGGTCAACACAGCTGGGATCAACAGGAGGAATAGTGCTGGCGGTCTCAGACAGTTGGTCGTTAGCATCCTCCTTTACAGCTGCAGGTTCCAGATAGTCATCGGGAGAATCACACCCTGTAAGTGTGGCAGATAGGTACTCAGGAGATCGATTTTTGAGATCAGAAAGAGTCAGGCCACGATTTTCGGCCATGACCTCTTTCAGTAGCACCTGGTCTAGGTCACACAGGGGTACAGGATTGCGAGATCCATCGACGATGGACAGGAAACTGGCCCACTCAGGGGCCTGCATAGCTGTGTCTGAGTCCTCAGGCACATACATGGGGCCGTCGGGGAGTTGCACTCTTCCCACGGTCATTCGATCTAGCATACGGCGCCAGTAAGCATGTTCACCAGAGCAGCCCCGGCCAGGGGCGCACATGACAACCCTTCCTCCCTCAGAAGCGATTTTGGTTAGAACCTTCGCGAGCAGGGAGAAGGGAGGGTTAGCATACGCTAGGCCCATTGCTTTCCAGAAGAAATGGAAAGCATTGTTCAACTGTTCCGAGCAGTACAACTGCATGATGTGCTGTTGTTGGCTCGCAAACAATTCCACCTGGATCTCATCCAGGTTTACCTGAAGGGCCGCCAGTCCATTTTCAAGAACGTGACGGGCCAATTGGTAGTTTTCAGTACGATAGTTAGTCTTGGATGCGTAGCGCAGACCAGACTCTTTCCGTCCTGACAGCTCCAAAGGTACGGAGAATAGCCCACTGCATAAGTCGCCGTGCAAAGAATAGGGGCGCTGGCGGGACAGCATTTTTCCCTGGGGGTTTCTTCGTAGGAAGTCTGTACCAATGACGATGTCAAAGGCGTCGGTGTCCAGCACTCTGCAGTGTTGGGTCACGGTTTCGTCGCTCAGGCATATAGTCACATCGACCCCCCCCAAGAAATGGACCGTACGCCCATCCCCTACTCTTATGGCCACGGTCTTAGTTTTCTTGAAAGTCCTTAGCAGGCGCCGGGCCACTATGGAAAGTGTTGCACCGGTGTCAAGCATTGCTCGAAAAACTTGATCCCCGATTTTCACGAGGATCCAGAAAACCAAGTCCTCCTCTTCGGAGCCGCCCCCCTACTCCTCATCAGGGAACTTGACATCCACCCCTGCAGCAATGAGGGACCTGGCCATCCAGGCCAAGCGCTTCTTCTTGGAGTTATTCCCCTCAGGGGTAGCGTTATCCCCCCGGGGGCGCTTCTTAGGATCAGGAGCAGGAGCGGGTGGAGCAGCAGGAGGTTTGAGGTTTGAGGTTTGATTTTGCGGGTACTAGACGCCTTTCGGCCCCGGGGGGCCACCTGGTCGGGCCAGGTGATATCCTCTCCACCGGGTCCTAGTGGGGGGCCCTCCAGGAAGCACCTCCTGCCTGGTGGCGGAGTCCCCCGGGTTCACAGAGCTCGGAGCCCCGTCCTTCCCCGGCTTCCCCGTTTCGCCACTGCGCCGCCCCCCTAATGCGTGGTCGCCCGGGGCGCCGGCGCCGCCGGGCCCTTGCTACTGGCTTGTCGCCAGTGAAACCCCCTTGGGCTGGCGCGGAGGCTGCCTAGCCTAGGGGTTGGGGCGTGGCGCTGTGCGCCACTACTGCTTTGGCGGGTGCCGTGCCCCGCCTGTGTGTGCGCGGCGCCCGCGGCCGGTTCGGGGGGTTCGGGCCGGTACCTGGTGTTGTGTCTCTCTCGTTTCCCCCTCCCCGCCCCGCGTTTTCTGCGCTGCGTGTGGCGGGCCGTCCCGTCCGGGTGTCCCTTACCCTCGGTCGCTGGTACGCCATTCCACGCAGTCTGTGCATTCCGCGCGCTCGGTCCGGTTGCCCTTCTGGTAGTTCCCGCGTGTCCCTTTCGTATGTGTGCGCTCGCGCTCCCGCGGCGTCCGCTTCCCCCCCCCCTGGGTGGTGTGGCGTGCGCACCTCGCGTGGTCCCGGCACTGGGCGCTGGTAGGGCCGTTCCACGTGGTCTGTGCCCCTCCCCGTGTCCTGCCCCGGTCCCTTGCTCCGTCTGGCGTGCTTGGGGGGGGGCGGTCCGGTCCCGGTTCCCCCCTACTTGGCTTGGGGTTGTGGTGGTGGCGGTAGGGCGTCCCCGGGGGGGGTGCCTTCTACTGTTGCAAGGGGCGTCTGGGGTCAGGCGCTCCCCCTCCCCCGACTGCCCGCCCACTGGGCGGGCTGTCGGGGTCCGCGATCCACGTGTTGTGGGCGCGGGCGTGCGGGTGTGGGGGCCTTTCTCTGTCCCCTCGGCCGGCACGCCCTGTGGGGGCTGCGCGTTGCGGGGCCAGTCCGTGGCGTTCGTGTGCCGGGGGGCGGGCTGGGGGGGGGGGGGTTCGCCGTACCCCCGGTTTGTGCGGCCGGGGGGGGGCCTGTAGGGCGGGGGGTCGCTCTGCCTCATTCCGTCCCTCTGCCTTCCCTGGGCAGGCAACAAAGCGGGTGTCACTGGCGTTGTGCTGTCCATGGGGGGCGTGGCCCCTCATATCACTCCGGTTCGTGCTCACCAGGCTTCTCTGGGTGCGATCTGTGCGGCGTCCTGGCGCGTTGGCGCGGGATCGCTTGTTCTTCGCGGCCCCCGTGGGAGCCAGCGGCTGGGGCGGGGGGGCGGGTCGCGCTCCGGCTCCTCTGTCGGGCGGGGGGGGGACCATCCCCCCTGTCTCGGGGGGTAGGGGCCGGGGCCCCCGCGGCTTGCGGGCCAGTGGGGGGGCGGGGGGGGGGTGTCGCGCCGCGGCCTCCCTGCTCCCCTTCTGGGCGGCGGCCTGCGGTACTCTATCCTGGCCCCCCTCGTGTCGACGGCGCGCTCCCTTCCGGCGTGCGCGTGCGGTCGGGGTCGAAGTGCCGCCCCGGGGTGGGGGGGGGGTGAGGGGCGGCCCGTGGACCGCTCTCCCGGGGGCCCTTGCAGACCTGAACCCCCCCTCTGCCCTCCCTGAGTGGGCTGTGGTCACGGGAGGGTCAGGTGGGGCGCGGTCTCCATCATGTTCTGTTGTGCGCATTGCTCCAGCACGCTAGTGTGGGCCCGCGGGAGCAGGTCCAGCCGCCGCTCCCCCCACCGCGTCGCCGTTTTTTCTGGCGGGGGGAGCGTCCCCTCGGCTCCGGGGGAATAAGGTCCCTACCAGGACCGGCCCCCGCTATGCCCCTTCCGCCTGTAACCCCTGCTGACTTGCTCCTGATCAACGATTGCATTACTTAAACTCCAGGGTTCCAAATCCAAAAATATAGAAAATACTATCCTCCTTCAACCCTGAACAGCAACCAGATCCCACAAATACAGCAATAGCCCAATTCACAATCCAATACGGGCTGCGGGCTTCCGTTCAGCACACCGGTCGTCTCACGGTGGCGGGCATGTGCAAGAATTGCACCAAAGAATGAAGCCCTGAAATTGGCATATGAACACAAATAAAGCAAAGTTGGGGAAAGAGGTAAAAATACACATTCACAGCCATAAACCCCTCATTCCCTGGACTCAAGACCTTCCCCTGACTCACCAACATATTGCCCTGAACCAGGTCAAATGAGATGGCTGAATGCCATGTGTCACAAGTCACTACACAAACCCCAAAAATGTGTTCACTCCCAAGCCTCTAACTCCTAGCCCAATAGGGGAGGTGGCGTGTCATGGCCTAGAGTGGCACTCAGGATTATGCCCTACCCTGACATAAACTTGGTTGGACTTGGAGTTGATTGGGCTTGGAGAACTGCCCCATGATGTTGACCTCACAACATGGCAAAATCAGGCAGATCACACCATTATGCCCAAAAGTCAATTATATACTCAAAAATGCATACGGCAAATATCCAAATGCTCCATGCATGTGTCAAACCGGAAGGTATTGTACAAGGGTGATATAGACCAAAGGTCCATGCCCAAGAATCTCCCATCATTGGCTCCAAAACCTCTCCGGTTATGCACATGGCATCCTTCACAAGTCAGCCCATGAGTTTGAGACCTAATTTCGTGAGGCCTCGTGTGCCAAGCCAATGTGACCCCGTGATCCGGCATATGGTGAGGTGCAACACCGAAGCATCTGCCAACATATACGCAACATACCATAGTTCACATATCTCTAGGCACTTTACTGTTAGCCGACCAGTTGAGCACATAAAACACAAAAATGAGCAAACATTGAGGTCAAAAACATGAAAATATGTCCAAATAGGAAGTTGTCATGATAGTATATCTCTATGCTCACCCATGATATCCGCTCATGGTTCAATACACAAATGATTAGAACCATTTGCGAACAATTCCCCCACTTGGATCCCCAATCAGGCGCATGGAGATACCTTCGCCACTCATATCTACATGCCCCATGAAAATGGGAGTGCACTGATGGATCTCTTTGCCAAACATACCATGAGCAATACATACGCGGTAGACTTAGTCTAGCGCTTTGAATCCCACAATTGGGACATGGGCAAGGCCCTTGTCACGTGTGGTTTCCCATCTCTTCGGCCACACGAAGATATATAACATGGGCGTGAGCATATCAAGACATAAACCATGCATATAACACATACCCTCAAAAGTGGCTCCCACCATGATATGCCATGCCCCTCCATGGACATAACTTCACGTTAAAAATACGTAGGAACCCAATGAAAGTATCTATGCAACCCCAACACTCATGCGGTACACTCGAAAGTCGCAATAAAATATTCGGTTGCACGGTCCAAGAGTTATATATCACTTTATACCCTCTTGACCCTTATGCCTTGCTACACCGGGCATGTGTACACAACAAAGGCGTTTGATGCTTCCCAATTTAACTTGAGACCAAGGCAGTTGCAACGCAACCTTCCTTATTATCCTTCCTCACACTCGCGCGTAGATATGGCTCTTCAAAGTTGTCCCACGATTCACTTTTGTTTCCCTTATATCTCCAAGTCAAATGGGTGGCAAGTATAAGGGAAACCTGATTTGGGCATAGGGAAAGGAGTATGACCACTCGAAGAAGACCAAATGAAGTGCGGCGATGTCGAAGTCGAAAATCCGATTTCGACATCCCAAAAAAATTCAGAATAAAATTTCGAGTGCATATTTAGAAAATTGCGGAAGCAACGAACCCTTTACTGATGAAATCTGACCCTTCATCGGAGTTTCCGCCAAAATATCTGGAAATAACAGTTAACCAATCGGTTACCGCAAACTCGCGAGCCAACTGACAGTCGCCGATACATTGACCATCAGAACGAAAGGCTGAGAAATTACGGAAACTTTATGACAATAAAACCCTGTTGATTCCTGATATTCCGATATATAAATCTCCGCTGGCGGCGCCTCGGTACTGAATATGGCCGCTCATAGCCAGAATGGCCAAACCTATCACACTATCACATCGGGTTAGGTCAGGTGGATGGGAGAGTATGATATCAGCCAATGGCGGCTTGCCGGCACATAGATACACACCCCAAGTGACCCCAAAATGGCCACGGGGGTCCGAACCGGCTTCACCCCCCTTCTCAGAGCGTTGTTACCGCTCGGAAGTCATTGAAGAGAGGACGGGAGGACCCCAATGGGCTCCAACCCCCCCCCCATGTCCCAAGGACACATGGTGGCCCCACACACGTCGTAGGCGTCCCTCACGCCCCAATGGGAGGGGTGAGGACACTGATAATCGGTGCCCTACGCCATATCCGGTCTCCTCTTGATCTACAACATGGACCAAGGGGATCAAAGATAGAAAAACGTCGTCGATCGATCTAAACACGTATACCACTATGAAATATATACGTGGAGATCGAGTGAAGGGGGTATATGGCCATTCAAGGCCGGAAAATCCGCGGATGAACGCCCTCACCCGCCTCCTCAATCACAGAAACAAACAAAATGCCAAGGGGGATCCATTACGGTGCTACAGCAGCAACCAAATGGACCAACACGACCTTGACATTCAAAGAAATATTCTTTTTCTTCAGGTAGTCCATCCAGACCGTGGTGTACCTCGGCACAAAACTGCTCGGAGGCTCCCACGAATCCCTGGATGCGGTGAATCTCTTCCAACGGACTTTATAAAGCCTACCCCCAGGCGTCCCCGGGTCCGGCTTGTCCGCCAGGATCTTCTCAGCGGTGAAGTCGCCGTCCTCACCCTCGTCGTCCGAGTCCACATCGCTGGCCGTGAACTCGAAGGTGACGGGACGTCCGCTGGGGTCTGGTGCTCGGGGACGAAGCTGGGTATGGTCGCGGTCCAGGATCTTGTTATCCCCCACACGAACCGCATACAGATCCTGCCCGACCTTCCGAACGATTACCCCCGGCACATACCAAGATGCCTGCCGATGCCTGGACAGGACATCCTTGTGGTGCCGCTCCACCCACACGGTGTCTTGGAGAGCATACTTCTGGACCTTTCCCTGCTTGAAGTACTTGGCCCTCTTGTTATGCTCGTCCTGTAGTGCCTTGCACACCTTGGCTGCCGTGTCGTCTGCCTCAGCCATCATGGCGTTCGCATCTCGGGCCACTTTGCCATGGTTCAACCACGGGAGAGTGCGTGACACTCGATCCCGTAGGAACAGGATGCGATGGGGCGACAGTCCAGTGGGCCCCGGAAGGTCGTGATACGCTTGGAGTACCCTCCACAGCGAATTGTACCAATTCCGGCCCGGTTCGTCGATGTGCAGCTGGCGGAACTTCTCGAACATCTGCCGCCCGGCCACCTCAGCCCGGGCATTCGACCAGCTGTGGTATGCCACGGTCTTGGCGTGCCGAATTCCCATGTGCTTGCACATCGTCTTGAACCACGTCCCCACGAATTGACTGCCCCGATCGCTGCAGATGACAGCCGGGACATCAAAAATCGTCAGCCAATGCCTGATCATGGCATTAGCGACGGTCTTGGCCTGCAGCCCCACTCCATGCTTGTCCTTCTTGTCCTTCTTCTTGGACTTCTTGCCAGGGACCGCCACGATATACCCACTGTGCCTGTCCACCGCCAGGATGACACAGTCGTAGGTCTCTCCTTCCACGGTGACCTCAGGCATGGCGAATACATGCATGGCCACGGACCGCATAGGGGCCTCCGGTATAGCCGTATACACCGGGTTGCCCGCTGTGGAGTGGTTAGGGCTCTTCGTGGCCCGACACACGGCACAGTCGCTGCAGTACCTATCCAGGATGGCGTAGTACCCCGGAGGGAACTTGAAACGCCACTGCAGGTCCTGCTGCATGTTGTCTCGGCCAGGATGCATGAGCTGGGCGTTGTGCCAATGGTCAATGAGCTCCTCCACTTGTCCTTGAGGAACCACTTGTCCCCATCCTCGGTCAAGCCCTCGGGCCATTCGTTGTCGGACGGGGCGCTCACGGCATTCCAGTACTTGCTCCAGTGCTCGGATGCCGCGTAGTCATCCGACCAGTCCTCTGTGAGCACCGACCTGACTAGCTCTACAGGGGCCACCATCCATTGCTCGAGGGTTTCCTCTCGAATAGCTTGGACGCGGGCACCCCGGAGCTTGGCCACGTCCGTACGATTTGCCATCACCACAAAGCACTTGACCCCCTCTTGCTCCATGGCCTTCTCCATCTCGATGATGCGCTTGGCCTCCTCGGTCTCCTCGGCGTCGCAATGGCTGGATATGTCCATCCACGCCTTGCCCGCGGGGTAGTCCCAGCGACTGAGGCAATCTGCCACAGTGTTGTCCTTCCCCGGGACGTACACGACGCTGAGGTCGATCTTGGCGAACGTCTCGTGCCATCGGGCCTTCCTAGCCGCTGGTCCTGAGGGGGTGTCGACATGCTCCTTGTGCCAGCTCTGTAGGGACTGGTGGTCCGTGCAAACCACCACCGGCTGCAGTCCGATGTGGCCAGACCACTTCCTGAGCACACATACAATGGCGTATGTCTCCTTCTCCCTCGCGGTCCATGTTCGGCGTTGGCCCTCGGCCAGGATCCTGCTCCAAAACGCCACGGGAACATGAGTCCCGTCGTCCCAGATCTGCTCGAGGACTGCCCCTACAGCATAGTCCGAGGCGTCCGTCCGTAGCACAAATCCCCTGTCCGGGTCCACCAAGAATAGTCCCAGCTGCCCAAGGAGTCGCTCCTTCAGGCGGCTGAACGCATCTTCGGCCTCAGGGGTCCAGGCAAGCTTCTTCTTGCTCCCCTTGCGGCCATCGAACTTGCCCACTTGCAGCATCTTGTGCAGCGGCCCCGACAATTCTGCATACATTCGGACATAGCCCGAATGGTAGTTGCAGAACCCCATGAAGGATCGGAGTTCGCTGATGGTCTGGGGCTTTTCCCAGTGGTGCAGGGGCGCTAGCTTCCCAGGCATGGGACGGCGTTGCCCGTGACCAACCACGTGACCCGCGAACTCCACTTCCTTCACAAAGAGTGAGGCCTTGGTGGGCTTGCACACCATATTGTGCTTGTCCAACTCGCTGAGCACTCGGCGCAGATCCTTCTCATGCGCGTCGATGAGCTCGTCCTCAGTCATGTTCTCCGTGCCGGACCCGATGATGATGTCATCCACGAAGGGATCGGCACAGTCCCGGACAGGACCGAGTAGGTCCTCCATCATGCGCTGGAAAGCGGCGTTGCCATTCTTGGCGCCCATAGGCACCACTTTCCACTGCATGGGCCCCAGCGGCGTCGACATCGCTGTGCAGGGCCTGGAGTGCGGGTGTAGCGGCATCTGGTGAGAACCGTGTTTCAGGTCCAACACCGTGAAGATCCGCTTTTTCTGTTGTTTTTGGAGGATGGAGTCGAACAGGGGAAGCGAGTACGAGTCGTGCTCGGTCTGCTCGTTCAAACCTCTGTAATCTACCACCAATCTCCACTCGCCCTTCTCCTTCTTGGGCACGATGAAGGCCGGGCTGGCCCACTCACTGTCGAAGGGTTCGATCCATCCCCGCTCAATGAACTTGGCCAACAGCTTCTTCATGGCCTCGGCCCGATCGCCCTGAAGTTGGTACTCCCGATGACGATAGATCTTTGGGTTCGGCTTCAGCTTGATCTTCGCTGTACCAAACCTCCCACGATCTGGAGGGTTCTTGTTGGCGACGCCACTGAATAGCCGCGGATAGGCATTGATCAGCCTCTCCTTCAGCTCGGCGACCTTCGGGTTCTCCTGGGCCTCTTCAGCCGCTTGCGGCGGTATAGATACAACCGACCGCACTGCGGTATAGGCCTCTTCTGGGTCCGATTCTGACTTCTCCTCGTCCGATATGCCGTCTCCATCGTCGTGGGGAGCTCTTCCCACCGATAATCTTCGGAAATTTGCGGCCTCGGGCTGGTGACTGTCGCTATCGGCACCCATTCTTGGAAAATCCCATGTTGGTGGGTCCGACCCAATCGGACCATCGTATTGGTCCGCGATGTGATCCATGACCCTCGCCACGAACTCGTCCTTCTCGTACTTGCCGGTGACCAACATCTTGTCATCCCACCAATGCGGAGATGTGACCATGGCCCGCCTCTTCTTGGCTGCCACACGGTCGTGCATCCCCATCCGCATATAGTTGACGACGTCGTCGATCTCGGCGTGGGACAGGACGTCAATGCCATCAATAGGCTGATCCGTCCCCTCCTTGGGCTCAAACATGACCTTCATGGGCACCGCCTCCACCCTACAGATTGATGCTTCATCACCCGTGGGCTGGGCTTGCGCCCCATCCACCAGGAAAGCCTTGGTACCCCACGCTTGACCCGGGGAGGGCATTGATACACCCTTGGCGTCGATGAACAGCTCCTCATCTGGCCTGAATGACATCTCGTTCAGGGTGATGGAGTCCAGCGTCGACTTGAGACCCTCCAGCGGACATGGGGTGGATCCTATGCCGGTTATGACCAGGATCCCCTTCGCCCTATCCGCAATGATCTTGTCCACCGTACGTCTGGTATTGTCCAGGGAGCCATGCCAATACATGGGTCCCCACTCCTTCAAACCCCAATGCCTGTGCCAGGCTGAGTCTCCTCGATGCCAATGCCTCCTACACTTCCGCAGAAGTGGGGCATCCCGGGAAGCGATGACGTCTGTCTCGGGCGCTTCGGCTCCCAGCGTCTGGATCATTCTGTCGTACACCTGCGGCGCCATTCCATACTCTGTGAGCTGAACTCCGCGGTGTCCTCTGGACTTGGCACCCACAGCTTGCACCGCTCGGACGATCTGATCCTCTTCCTCAGCATTCCATTGGGATGATCCGCATGCATAATCCGTGGACAGCCATGTGAGGCATTCATCATCCTCCCGGACCAGCGTTGAACGATGGGGAAGGGCTCCAATGGCGTTGGCCACCATGAAGTCATACCCCATGATCATATCCCAATCTTTAATGTCAGCCACATAGAAGTTCCCGGTTAGAGTGCTTCTCTTCGCCTGATCAGGGCGGTTCAAGCGCTCATGCTCCCAGAATTCCATACTGATAGTGGCCTCATGGGTGCCACCACCCATAATCTGACCGTTGGCAAGGTTCGGACGGACCGGTCTCCGGCTGGGCTGCAGGAATTCCTCCTTGAACAACCCTCGCCGGACCAGGCTCATCTGGGCACCCGTATCCACCAACACATCCACCACCTTCTCCTCTCGTCCGCACCGTACTCGCACTTTCAAGTGCAACTGCCGCTTGTCGCCATGAGGTGTATGGACGACTCTCACTGCATGCAACTCTAGCACGTCCGGGTGCATCAGGACTTCAAGGGTATGGTCACGGATGGTGTAGATCTTGGGTTGGTCCTGCCCGTCCACGGGGCTCTCCGTGGTCGCTCCTTCCTTCTTGCCATGTCCCGTACCCACATGTACTTCCCTTGGCAGGGGGCTCCAGGGGTTGGGAGTGGCGAAACTCAGTGGTTTTGGCTCTTCTGGAGCCTTCTTGGCACCCGATGTGCCTTCGCTTTCTCTGGGATTCCACTGATTTTCGGAGGAGAGACCTCCGAGGTCCCACTCCCGTGGGGGCTCCTCTAGACTCCACTTCCCGCAGCCCCTTCCGGCTGCGATCCGCCAGGACTTTGTCCACCACGTTGCTGGGCTTTGAGTTCCTCTAACGTCTCCAACATGTCCTCAGCAACTTCCTCGATCGACCGTACTCGTCGGTCTTGGCCAGGTCCACCACCATAGCCTCTTCCTCCGCCTTTTCCTTGGCCTTTGCCCTGGCCTTTTCCCCCGTCTCCGCCCTTCGCCTTCCAGTCGGAAATCCGCTGCTCTTTGGGCTTCTTCTCGGGGTGGGCTGCGAAGTAGGCCTTCTTGTCCGCCTCATACACCTTGCACTGACGGTGGTCGTGTGCATGGTTGTTTCCCTTGCCATAACAGACCCAGCACCCGTCGTGCTCAGACCTGTACTCCCGGAACGAGAGCGGTGGGTTCCCGATCCTCCTTGGGGCGTTGCCCTTCTTGGGTCCCACCCGGCTCCATCTGGACCGATCCTGCCCATGGTCCCTCACGTTGTGCGCCACAAACGCGAAGAAATGGGCCTCCTCGTGATCCTCCCGGGACCAGTGGTCCCGGCCACTTCCACTACCATCCTCCGCGGAGTTGGCCGTGTCCTCCTGGATCTCCCGATGATGGCGGTCTTCTCGGTGGCCTCGTTGTCCATGACCATGTCGATCCTGCACGTGGGCCTCGTTCTTCGCATTGAGCTTCAACTCCACCGTGATGTACTTCACGATCTCGTCAAGGCTCATGCGGGCGAAGATGACTTGCATCCTCAGCGGCTCCCCGCGCCTCCACTCCACGTTGTTGAGGCGCAGCAACCTTTGCCCCATGAAGTCTCCAAACACCTCCACGTACACGGCGTTCCTCAGTCCCAACATCCGGTTGGGTTCGCCCAGGTTCCTCCTGAAGAACTCCATGATACCCGCATGGGTATCCTCCGCCGCCATGATCCTCACCGCCACCCGCTTCTTGGCGCGCTTCTTCTCCTCGTCCTCCACTCTCATCTTCCAGTTGCCGGGGAGGACGTCCTTCAGGAGGTGGCGGATCTCGCTGGCCTCGTTCCAGTCCTCCACCAGCATGAGGCATCTGCGGTACTTCCGCAGACACCGGTTCCACTCCCGGACCCGCAACTCACCGCGGTCCAGCGGCAGCGGGATGGACCACAAGTCCTCCAGCTTCTGGTTGGGAGCGTCCACCCGCTCCTCATCCTCCAACCACTGGAGGCAGGCCTGCTCCGTACGGATCAATCCTTCCCGGATCTGATCCCGCAGCTCCTCCTTCAGGTCCTGCGCCAGCCGGTGTGGGAATGTCCGACATACCCACTTGTCCCGCGGCGCTCCCCGCATCTCGCCGACGACCTCCTCGGCGAAGTTCTCCCAGTCCAGGATGAAGTCATCCAGGTTGGAGGGGTTGCCATCGTAGTAGGGAATTTTGATTCCCCTGAGGTCGTCAATCCTGATGGCGTCTCCGACGTCCCCAGCCACCACTCCACCGAGACAGATACCACCTGTGGCCGGGGGGTGTGAGTACACTCCCCGTACATCCCTCTCCTCCATGGAGTGCGGTCCAGTTGGGCGTGAACCGATGGGGTTTGGAATGCGGGAAGGACTTGCTCCATCAGCCGTCCATTTTCCCGTGTTGGGGTCCTTCACCCACAGGTTTCCACCTGAATGACCTCGACCATGCCGGTCGGCGCTTCCCATGGTTCGCCCCTGCATGGTCTGGCTGTGGATCTCGTCTTCGGCATAAACTACCATATTCGTCGTAATCGGTAGATTCTGGGCGGCATGGGACATCTGTACCGTCAGGCTCCTCAGGTCCGTGGTTACGTGCCCTTCCCGCTTGGACCCAGCCGGTGCCGTGTGTTCCCCGAGCATTGTGGATTCGCTGAACATGGGAACAAACGGCAGCGCACCCGGGTCAACACGCGGAGGCGCGTATGGTGCCTCTGCAGGGCCGCCCATGGGTTTATCCATGGCGCTCCTGAGGGCCTTAACCCGCTCCACCAGCTCTGCTGCGGCCGGCTTTGCCGGGAGCTCGGGACCCGAGGCGAGGAGCTGTAGCTCCTCCAGCCTTTTCAGGCGTCCCGACATGTCCTCCACCAGGTGGAGGAGGCTGTCCACCACTCGCTGCTGCTTCTCCAGGGCCAGCTCCAGATTCTCCCGGTACCGGTCCCGTTCCGCTCGCAGCTCCTCCATGTCTTTCTCTGCGGCCGACTGGTCATCCAGGATCTCGGCAACGTCCGTCTCTGGGCCATCCTTCGCGTTGTCCAGGCTGTCGAGGTGGTGCACCATGGCGTCCATCCCCATCTTCGGGTACTTGCCCATGAGGAAGGACACGTGCTCGCAGTGGCACACGGCGTGCTTTCCGCCTGATCCAGCGCATCCCGCGGTTCCCGGCGCCTCAGACTCATCGCCCATGGGCGTATCGCCTATGGCGTCCGTCTCTGGTCCCGTGTGCAGGGGCACAGGTGCCGTCCGGGCCCTGGCTGGCCTTTCCAAGCCCTCGGCGTCGTGCTTCAGGCGGGCTCTGGGGCCGTATGCGCCCTGGCGGTCGACGCGGCCATCTCCTCCGACTCCGAGGGTGGCTCATAGGCTGTCCGATAGCCCTCGAAGTGCCCCTCGGATTCCCACAGCCTGACCGGGCTGGGGTCCGTATCCATAGCCCCGGCGTCCCTTGCCGCGGACTTGGGTGACCCGCGCTTCCGGTAGCGCCGGGCCCATCCTCCACTGCTGCCTGAATGGCAGGCCTCGTCAGAGTCCTCCGCGGCGGAGCGGAGGTTGCATGCCTTGCGGCAGCGACGCTCGCACATGGAGACCAGGTCCTTCATGTCACGAATGTCGTACTTCTCTTCGGCTTTAACTTCCGGAGTTCGCCATGCTCTTGAGCGTCTTGGTTCTTCTATGGCTCCAATCTCCGGCGTGGTGTCCACCGAGTCCACAATACGCACCCGGGGCGTACTTGGGCACAGCTCATATGGGCCCAAGTCCCCGGGTCGGCGGTTGGTAGGGGCAGCAGGTAAGCCTCTGCTACCATAAAGAAGGTCCCTACCAGGACCGGCCCCCGCTATGCCCCTTCCGCCTGTAACCCCTGCTGACTTGCTCCTGATCAACGATTGCATTTATCAAAATCCAGGGTTCCAAATCCAAAAATATAGAAAATACTATCCTCCTTCAACCCTGAACAGCAACCAGATCCCACAAATACAGCAATAGCCCAATTTACAATCCAATACGGGCTGCGGGCTTCCGTTCAGCACACCGGTCGTCTCACGGTGGCGGGCATGTGCAAGAATTGCACCAAAGAATGAAGCCCTGAAATTGGCATATGAACACAAATAAAGCAAAGTTGGGGAAAGAGGTAAAAATACACATTCACAGCCATAAACCCCTCATTCCCTGGACTCAAGACCTTCCCTTGACTCACCAACATATTGCCCTGAACTAGGTCAAATGAGATGGCTGAATGCCATGTGTCACAAGTCACTACACAAACCCCAAAAATGTGTTCACTCCCAAGCCTCCAAATCCTAGCCCAATAGGGGAGGTGGCGTGTCATGGTCTAGAGTGGCACTCAGGACCATGCCCTACCCTGACATAAACTTGGTTCGACTTGGAGTCGATTGGGCTTGGAGAACTGCCCCATGATGTTGACCTCACAACACGGCAAAATCAGGCATATCACACCATTATGCCCAAAAGTCAATTATATACTCAAAAATGCATACGGCAAATATCCAAATGCTCCATGCATGTGTCAAACCGGAAAGTATTGTACAAGGGTGATATAGACCAAAGGTCCATGCCCAAGAATCTCCCATCATTGGCTCCGAAACCTCTCCGGTTATGTACATGGCATGCTTCACAAGTCAGCCACCAACATATTGCCCTGAACCAGGTCAAATGAGATGGCTGAATGTAATGTGTCACAAGTCACTACACAAACCCCAAAAATGTGTTCACTCCCAAGCCTCTAAATCCTAGCTTAATAGGGGAGGTGGCGTGTCATGGCCTAGAGTGGCACTCAGGACCATGCCCTACCCTGACATAAACTTGGTTGGACTTGGAGTCGATTGGGCCTGGAGAACTGCCCCATGATGTTGACCTCACAACATGGCAAAATCAGGCATATCACACCATTATGCCCAAAAGTCAATTATATACTCAAAAATGCATACGGCAAATATCCAAATGCTCCATGCATGTGTCAAACCGGAGAGTATTGTACAAGGGTGATATAGACCAAAAGTCCATGCCCAAGAATCTCCCATCATTGGCTCCGAAACCTCTCCGGTTATGTACATGGCATGCTTCACATATCAGCCCATGAGTTTGAGACCTAATTTTGTGAGGCCTCGTGTGCCGAGCCAAAGTGACCCCGTGATCCGGCATATGGTGAAGTGCAACACCGAAGCATATGCCAACATATAAGCAAAATACCATAGTTCACATATCTCTAGGCACTTTACTGTTAGCCGACCAGTTGAGCACATAAAACACAAAAATGAGCAAGCATTGAGGTCAAAAACATGAAAATATGTCCAAATACAAAGTTGTCATGATAGTATATCTCTATGCTCACCCATGATATCCGCTCATGGTTCAATACACAAATGATTGGAACTATTTGCGAACAATTCCCCCACTTGGATCCCCAATCAGGCGCATGGAGATACCTTTGCCACTCATATCTACATGCCCCATGAAAAACGGAGTGCACTCATGGATCTCTTTGCCAAACATACCATGAGCAATACATACGCGGTAGACTTAGTCTAGCGCTTTGAATCCCACAATTGGGACATGGGCAAGGCCCTTGTCACGTGTGGTTTCCCATCTCTTCGGCCACACGAAGATATATAACATGGGCGTGAGCATATCAAGACATAAACCATGCATATAACACATACCCTCAAAAGTGGCTCCCACCATGATATGCCATGCCCCTCCATGGACATAACTTCACGTTAAAAATACGTAGGAACCCAAGGAAAGTATCTATGTAACCCCAACACTCATGCGGTACACTCTAAAGTCGCAATAAAATATTCGGTTGCACGGTCCAAGAGTTATATATCCCTTTCTACTCTCTTGACCCTTATCCCTTGCTACACCGGGCATGTGTACACAACAAAGGCGTTTGATGCTTCCTAATTTTCACTTGAGACCAAGGCGGTTGCAACGCAACCTTCCTTATTATCTTTCCTCACACTCGTGCGTAGATATGGCCCTCCAAAGTGGTCCCACGATTCACTTTTGTTTTCCTTATATCTCCAAGTCAAATGGGTGGCAAGTATAAGGGAAACCTGATTTGGGCATAGGGAAAGGAGTATGACCACTCGAAGAAGACCAAATCAAGTGCGGCGATGTCGAAGTCGAAAATCCGATTTGGACATCGCGAAAAATTCAGAATAAAATTTCGAGTGCATATTTAGAAAATTGCGGAGGCATCGAACCCTTTACTGATGAAATCTGACCCTTCATCGGAGTTAACCAATCGGTTACCGCAAACTCGCGAGCCAACTGACAGTCGCCGATACATTGACCATCGGAACGAAAGGCTGAAAAATTACGGAAACATTATGACAATAAAACCCTGTTGATTCCTGATATTCCGATATAAAAATATCCGCTGGCGGCGCCTCGGTACTGAATATGGCCGCTCATAGCCAGAATGGCCAAACCTATCACACTATCACGTCCGGTTAGGTCAGGTGGATTGAAGAGTATGATATCAGCCAATGGCGGCTTGCCGGCACATAGATACACACCCCAAGTGACCCCGAAATGGCCACGGGGGTCCGAACCGGCTTCAGCGGAGGGCCGCGCCTGTGGCTCCCCAGCCGGGGGGGGTGCGGGGGGGGGGGGGTGGGCCGCCCCCCCGCCCGCTCTCGGGCCTGAGTGGGAGGGGGGGGGGAGTGGGGGGGGCCCTCTGGTCCCCCGGCGACGCCTTCTGACGGCCGGGGGGGGGGCGGCATGGCAGTCCCGGCCCCTGGGGGCCAGCCATCGGATGGGGGGTCGCACCCTTCCCCCGCCCCCCTCTACCTAGAGCCAGACCCTGGTGCAGGCCCTCGCTGGGGCCCCTCATCCCCCCGGCCGTCGTCGCGCGGCGTTGGCCGGCCGGGGGCGGCCGTGAGGGTTAGCGGTCAGCGGTTAGCGGGCTGCGGGGCAGCAGGCTCCCCCCCGCGCTTGTTGTCTCCGCCCTCCCTCCCGTGGGAGGTGGCACGCTCTCTTGTGTCGTGCCGTACCGTGGGGGGGGCCTGGGTCAGGGGGCCCAGCTCCCCCCCCCACTCTCTTGCATCCGCCGTCTGGGTCATCACCTGCGCCGCCGCTTGTGTGGGGGCTGGGGCTGTGGCGGCGGCGGGTTGCGCCGGCGGTAGGGCCAGTGGGCGAGGATGCTGCGCAAAGCCCGGGGGAGCCAGTTGTTGGCGTCCGCATCCGTGAACCGGAGCACCCCTCCCCCTTCCAGGAAGGCCGGCCACCTCGGCTCCCTGTCGGGCCAAGCTGCCCGGATCACTGACCTGAGGACCCTCTCATGGTCCTCTGGGGCTGCCCGACCCCCCCGGGGGTACCTCTTGGTTTCCTCAACCCCCTGGTGGTCCCCTGGTTGGCCCAGCACAACCACCCGTACACCTCCCCGACCAGGGGGAGGGCCTCTTCCCCCAGAGGGTCGGGGACCGCGTTCCAGTCCAGGTCCCATGGCCGGCCCCCCTCTGCCCCCCGCGCCGGCTCCCCTCGCTGCCCCTGTGCCTGCGGCGCCGATGCCGCGCCCCGCCCCCCCTCGGCCGAGGCCATCCGCGCCGGGTCCGCCCTCGGCGCGGGGGGGGGCTGGCTGGTGCCGGGGTCGTGGGGGTTGGGGTGGGACGAGCTCGCCGGCGTCAGGGTCGATGTTGTAGGAGTGGTGGTGGTGGTGGTGGTGGTGGTGGTGGTGGGTGTGGTGCGCCGGCATCTGTTGGATGCCGGGGGGGATGCACCTCACCGGCTGCACGTCCGGCTGCGGGGGCGCCCCGCTCCCCGCCCCCCTCTCTTTGTCCCGCCCTCCCCCCTGGGCTCCCATGCCCCGTCCTGCCTGTCCCTTGGGGCCCGCGGCGCCCTTGCCCTTGCCTTTGGGCCCCTTTCCAGCCCCCTGCCCGTGCCGCGGGTCCCGCCCCCCGTCCCCCACGCCCTGGCCCGCCCGCTCACCCACCGCCCCTCGCCCTGCCCCCTGCACCTGTGCTCCCTGCCGGTGCCCCTGCGCGCCCTTCCCGTGCCCTGGTCCCTTCCCGGCCCCCTGCCCTGAGTCGCGCCGTCCGCTGCCTGCGCTCTGCTCCCCCCCGCTGCTGCGCCCTTGCTCCCTGCCGCGCGTCCCCTGGCCTGCTCCTTGCGCGCGCTCCTGGGCACTTCCCCTGCCGCCTCCCGCCCCCCGCTCCGCGCTCCCGTGGCTGGCACGCAGCTCTGCCTGCGCGCCCTCCCCTCCTTCCTGGATCACGCGCCGGGCGTCCCGCTGTCTTTGCAGCTGCGGCAGCGTGACGCCCGGCGGCGAGCGCTCGGGCGCCGGGGAGCGGACGTGTCGCGCCCGCCCCGGGGGGAAGGGCTTGGCCGGGAACTGCTTGGGGGGGCTGGTGTGGGTGTGGGTGGGGTTGGCGTGGGCGCGTTACTTCGCGCTCTCCCTGCCCACTGCTGCTGCAGCGGCGGCCGCCAGCGAGGCGCCCATGGCCCGTGCATGTTCCTCCCTCGCTTGCACGGCGTGCTGGCGGTCGCGGCGTGGCCGGCTGAGGCGGTGGCGCGGCCCGCCAGGGGCCGCGGTCGCAACCCCTCGCGCGCCCACCTCGCTCTCCTCTGCTGCTGTGGCGGCCGCCGGCGAGGCGCCCGTGGCCCGTGCGGGGTCCGTCCCCCGCTTTCGCGGCGTGCTGGGGGCCGCGGCGTGGCCGGCCGAGGCGGTGGCGCGGCCCGCCGGTGTCGGGGCCGCAACCCCTCGCGCGCCCTCCTCGCTCTCCTTCGCTGCTGTAGCGGCCGCCAGCGAGGCGCCCGTGGCCCGTGCGGGGTCCGTCCCCCGCTTTCGCGGCGTGCTGGGGGTCGCAGCGTGGTCGGCCGAGGCGGTGGCGCGGCCCGCCGGGGCCGTGGTCGCAACCCCTCGCGCCCCGTCCTCGCTCTCCTCTGCGGCTGCGGCAGCCCTCGGCGATGCCCCCTGTTCCCGCGCCGGGGCTACCCCCCGTGTTGGCGGCGTGCCGGGGGCCGCGGTCAGGGCCGCACCGTGGCTCGCTGGGGCTGCGGTCTCCGCTTCCTGCGCGTCTGGCCCCCCCCCCCTGGGGCGGGGCGGCGGGGCTTGCTGCTCTGGCGACGGGAGCGGTCACCTCGGCTGGCTCAGGCTCCCGGGCCGGCGGCGGCTGCCCGACCAGCACCGCCGCCTCCGCCAACCTCCGCTCCTCGCGCTCCGCGAGGGTCTCCCCCGTCCACTCCGGGGAGGCGGGGGAGCGGGAGCGGGACCAGCGGTGGTGGCGGTCGTCCCGCTGAGGGGAGCCATCGGAGTCTGCCATCACTGGTATCCTGGTAGGCATGCGTGGTGGCAGGCGTGCCCTTCCCACTACCTCCTGGTGCATCAGTGCCGTGCCGTGGGCAGTGCCGTTTGGTGCTCTGCGGGGGGAAGGGGGGGAGGGGGTGGGGGGCCGGCTGTGGCGTCAGCCCCGCACGGCCGGGGGCCGGCGGCCATCAACCGGCATGGGGAGGGGAGGCAGGGGAGCCACGCGGCCCACGCGTCGCGCCATATCTCCCAGTCTGGGGCGGGGCCCAGGGCCCTGGGCCCCCGAGTGGTGTCGGGGGGAGCCGCACCAGGTGGACCCCCGTACGGGGGTGACCTCCTGTGTTCGCAGGAAGGTGTGTACTCCGTCCCGCGCCGCGGGCGCCGGGAGGGGGGGGCGGGGTACGGGTGCTGCCCCATGGAGGTGGGTGGGGCCGATCCCCAGGACCCGCCCCGGGTCCCCGCGGGTCGCGACGACGAGGAGGAGCAGGGGGGTGCCAGGGCACTCTTGCCAGAGGGCCTGCCCCCTGTGGTGGGCACCCCTGGTTCTGGAGAGGGGGGGGGACAGATCTGGGTTAGCCCAGCCGCGGGGCGCGTGCGTCGCTGGCGGGAGGGCGGGGCACCAAGTGGGCTCCCTGAGGAACGCCTCGCATACCATGGCGTATGGGGGGGTAGGCCTGGTGCCGTCGTACACTGGGTTGGTCGGCCGGGGGCGGGCGGACGCCTCGTCCGCGCCTTCCACGAACACCGTGATCTCGCCCACCTCCAGGTCCTCGTCCGGTGGGTGTAGAAGGTGGAGCGCCGCATCCAGCTCGGACACTCCCCCCGGGTTCGTGGCCCGCGCCTGGTACAGGTACGGGGTTCAGGTAGCGCGTCCTGAGGGCGTGCAGCAGGGTTGGGGCGCTGCTGCGAAGGGACATGGCAGACCCTGCTCCTGTCAGCCGCAGGGTGTCCCCCATGGACAGGGGCCGGCCCGACCGGTTGGACTCGCGCCACTCCATCCAGTGCCCGTAGAGGGCCGCCTCTGGGCTGATGAGCCCTGGCTGGACAGCGTTCACGATCCGGTGCATTGCCAGGAGCAGCGTAGGGGCCCCCCCTCTGTTCAGGGCGCGGACGGCCGGGAGGGCGGTCTCGTTGAGGAAAGCCCTCGCACTGCCCGTCAGGTCACATCGTGCGGCAGCGTGCGCCTCGTGTGCCTCTGCCACCGCTTCCACCACCAGGCCCCGGACGGCCGCCTCCTGCGCTATGCGGCGGGCCCTGGTGTGTCCCGGCCCATCCCCCCGTCGGCGTGGCATGGTGCTGCGGGCTCTGCAAAGGGCGGCGGCGGGTGGGGGTTAGGGCGCGAACACGTGCGACAGGTGCGCAACGGATGTGGGGTCCCGCAGGTGCACGTGGATCCACAGAAGGGCAGCGCCCGCGGGGCCCGCTCGTTCGTGTGAGGGGGTGTGTGCCCCCTCGATGCGCCGGTGCAGGGCCTCGTCCTCTGTGCGCCTGCTCGGGCCTGCGGGAGGTTCGGGCCAGGGGCACGCGGCCACCTGGGCGCACCGCGCGCACCTGTTGGCGCCTGTCGACGCTGCGGAGGACACCGTGTCACATTCCCCGCAGAGTCGGCAGGTGTGTGGGAGTCGGGAGGGCGGCGACCAAGGGTCGAGATGGCGGAGCCAGAGGTCGTCCCACCTCTGTCGGAGGGGGTCCCGGATCTCCAGCAGGCGGGCGCGGACGCGGCGCCGGTTGTCCTTGCCAAGCGTCTTCCGCTGGACCTCCTGCCACGTGTCGTCGGGGAGGATCCCGTGGTCGTGGAAGGCGGCGATGAGGTCGTCCCACGCCGGGCGGGGGTGCCCCTGGGGGGGGGTTGCCATGTACAGGTGGCGCCTGGTGAGGTTGGGCATCAGCGCATCCCATCGGCACCCGTTCGCGGTGTCTCGGTGGAGGAGGGCCAGCAGGGTGCCGTCCGCGACTGCCTCCCACCCCACTCGCAGCCCCTCGCAGCCGTCCAGCTCCTGGCGCAGCGCGGCTGCAATGTCGGTGGGGAGCATTAGGAGCAAGGGCCCCTGGGTGTCGCCCAGCCGGGACACGGCGTCGTCGTATACCAGCCCCCCAGCTTTGTAGTGCGCCACGGCGAGCTGGGCGGCCCCGCCCTCTGGGGGGTGCCACCGGACGGTACCCGCGGCGTGTCACCACGTGCGTATCTCCGTAGCCCGGAGTACGTTGGCGGCGTGAAGGACGATGCGGGGCGGGACGAGTGTCCTGACGAGTGAGGACACGTCCCCAGTCCACCCCGTTTGCGGCCCCGGGGCCGCCTGCAGCCATTCCGCCGTCGCCGCGTCCCACGGGTGGTCAGGTCCCGCCCCGCGGATCACGGTGGGTCTCGGCCGGGTGTCAGGCCCCCATCCCTTGAGCGGGATGGCGGTGTAGCAGCAGGTGTGGGTGTAGCAACGGGCGCTGATGAGCGCCTCTGGAGCCGACGAAATGCCCCCTGTGTGCGGACAAGTACTACACCAGCGGGGCAATGCTGAAACACCTGGCGTGGCACGCGGTGCACGCTGCGGCCCCGGCGGACGACAAGGAGGCGGCCACCAACATCCTGCAGGGGAGAGCACGGAGGTCCCCATGGCACGCCCCGTACACCCGGCGCCCCCCGCCCCAGGCAGCCGACCACGCAGATGGAGATGAGGAGGCACCCGGAGCGGCCCCGGGGGCCGGCGGTGCGGCCCCACCAGGGTCCATGTCCATCCGCGCGGGGCTGGCCCCCCTGGCCCCCCTGGCTCCCCCGGGCCCCCGGGCCCCCCTGTGGGCCCCGCTGGGAACGGGCTCAGCGGATGCGGCGCACCCAGATGCCCTGGCTGCGCCGGCGAACCTGGCGGCGATGCCGATGCGGGATAGCTGACTCCAGGAGGACATGACGGGCGACGCTCTGTGGCTCCTCTCGTGGAACCTGCGCAGCGGCCTCGTGCCGCCAGACCGGTCCCTCGGGGACACACTCTGGCGGCGCCGGGGGCCGGTGGCCTGCACCGACAAGGAGCACCTCATCACCGGCATGCTGCCCCAGGGGGGGGGCTTTGCCATCATGCTCCAGGAAACGGGGATCGCCACCAGGGCGCAGGAGATGCACGTGGCCGCGGCGCTCCGGGACAAGGGGTACACCGCCTTCTTCAGCAGCCGGCTGGCGGAGACGGGGGCCACCTCCACCTCGAGAGGGGGAGGCCTCCTCACCGCTGTCAGCAGCAAGTACGTGGCGGAGCACGAGGTGCTTAGTTTCACAGAAATAGTCCCCGGGAAGGCCGCGGCCCTGGAGGTCCGCACGGATGGAGGAGGTCTCACCCTCATCAACGTCCACGGGCCGCATACAGGCTGCTCCCCGTGGGCGGGACGGGCGGCATTCTGGGCCGACATACAAATGTATGCCACGGCACGCAGCCTCGGCGGGAGGCACCCGGTGGTCATCGCCGGCAACACCAACATCTACATGGATGTCCCCGCCAACCCGGCCACGGAGCATTTCCGAGCGGGCTGGGAGGCCTGCGGTTTTTCTGAAGGGCCGCGGCAGGCGGCGAGGAGGACATGACCCCACGCTCCACCCGTCCCGGCACAGGGTGGACACCTTCCTGGTCAACGAGCCCCTCCTGCCGTGGTCCCTGCGGGAAAGCGTCTGGGCTCGCGGCATGGCACACCCCCAGGTGGTTGGCTCGGACCACCTCCCGGTCTGCCTGGCCCTGCCGGGTCTCCTCAGCGCAGCGGGGCGCGGGGCGATGCCCACCCCCTACAGCCACACGGAGGGCCGCCTCCTCCCGTACGACGCCGAGGCCGCGCGCGTCCAACACTGCCTGTGGGCGGCGGTCACCGCCGCGCAGGATGAACCATCCCTGGCGCCCTGGCTGGGTCCCGCGGAGCAGCACGACTACGGGTCCATGCCCGCGGCTGCGGTGGACAAGGTGTTCGAACACCTCCACGCGACGCATGACGCCCTGGCGCGCGTGGTGGGACGCCAGCAGCCGTCCCCGGCGCGGACGGACCCGGCGGAGGGGGACCTCCCGGAGAGCGGAAAGCAGCTCCAGGCAGCTGTCCTCCGCTATGACACCCTGGCAGCGCGCGCGCCGGCAGCGTACCAGGCGGACGCGGCCAGGCATGGCATCCGGTCCGAGGCCGCGCTCCAGCTCACGGAGGAGCTGCAGGGTGTGTCGCCCAGGTTCCGCCCGACCACGCAGGGCCAGGTACAGGAGGAGCTGGAGAGGCAAGCAGCCGCCCTCGAGGAGGACATTCGCCAGCTCCGCGCCCTCCCGGCGGCAGACCGCAAGCGCGTCATCAAGGACTTCTGGCGCCGGCACGCCCCCGACATCGCCCAGCGATGGAAAGCCGTGCGGGGAGCCATAGAGGTAGAGGCCCCAGGCCCGTCAGGCCTCTGGAACGTGCGGGTTCCCAACACCCAAACGCTCCTCACGGAGGTTCACGACGTGATGTTCGCAGTTCGGGCCTACTGGCGAGAACTGTATGACAAACGCCAGGTGGACCTCCCGGGCTTCCAGGCAGTCCTCGGCCGCCACGTCTCCCGGGTCCCTGAGGGGGCCTGGACACAGGTCCAGCAGTACTCCATGCAGAACCTGAAGTCCGCCCTGGACAAGGCCGATGGCAAGGCCCCAGGTCCCAACCACGTGGAGGCTCGTTTCATCAAGGCCCTCCCAGCAACCGTACAGTGGCTCCTGGTCTATTCCTACCGGGCCATCCTCCGCGGCGCCCCGCCGCTGATGCACTGGAGGGACGCGCACATCTGGCTCAGCCCCAAGGTAGCGGGCTCTGCCAGACTGGACGACTACAGGCCCATAGCCCTGGGCCAGCTGGACATGAAGCTGCTCACGGGCCCCCTCACCCAGCGCATCACAGAAGTGCTCACAGAGTAGGGGGCCCTCCCTGGCTCCAACACAGGCCCCCCGCTGTTCATGGCGCAGCGGCAGCTCCAGCGGGGAAGGCCCAACTACGTCTTCTCCTTTGACGCCCGCAAGGCCTTCGACACCGCCCCACACGGCGCCCTCCACCTCATCCTGCGCCACCTCTCCGTGCCGCCGGACGTCATCCACCTCCTACTCTTCCTCCACACGTGCGCCAGGCTGCGCATCGTCACAGCACACGGGCTAACGCAGCCCGTCTACATGCTACGCGGCGTCCGGCAGGGCAACCCCGAGAGCCCCCTGCTGTACGCGCTCCTCCTGGAGCCCCTGCTCAGGGCGCAGGGGCACCGCCTGCGCCCCCCGGGAGGGGCTGAGCACGGCCTCATCCAGGCCTATATCGACGACCTGCTGGTGGTGGCCCACACGCTGCAGCACTTCGTCCAGGGCGTGGAGGCGGTGGCCGCGTACCTTGGGATGATGGGCATGGAGCTCAACCCCCACAAGTGCGCCATGGCCACCACGGAGGGGGTCCCGGGCCTGCAGCTGCGCCTCTGCCCCCACCTGGAAAACCCGTGGCACTGGGTACCAGCGGCGGACTCCGTCCCCTACCTGGGGCTCCAGCTGCAGCCGGACGGGGAGTTCTCTCTGCAGCGCAAGCACCGGCTACACCTGGCGGCGGTGCACCACTGGTGCCTTAACACCCTCGCGCCACCGAAAGTGGTGCAGGACGTCATCCTGGCGATCCTCGGGGGGGTGACGCAGTACATCGCCCCTTTCATCGCCGACGACTCCGACACTGCACGCCACCTGGACCACATCACGGTCCAGGTCGCGAAGGACAGGGCGCGGTCGCCCTTCAACGCCTCGCGGGACAGCCTGCAGGATGACCGGACCCTGGGGCTCACGCGGGTGCCCACGCGGTGCCAGCAGGCAGCGCCGGCCCTCGTGGGTACACTCGTTCACCACCGCGAAACCTCAATGCGCGCCGAGGTCACCAAGATGTTCTGGGAGATAGCCGGCGCGCACGGAATATGTCCCGAGGTGCACCACCCCGTCCCGGAGTTCGCAACTATGGCGGGAGGCGACTGGGTCCACTGCATACCCCTGGCCCTGGCCGCCCTGGGAGTGGGGATGTACAACCCCATCGCGTGCCCCAGGGCGGCCCATGTCCAACTACAGTCCCCGCCGGGCAACATCGTCACGCTGCGCACCGCCAAGCTGCGACACCGCGACACGTGCCGCCTGACGGTGCCACACACAACGCCGTGGCATGGGAACCACGGGCCACGCCACCCCTTCCCCGACAACGACGATCCGTGGCCGACGGCAGTGCGGGAGTGCCTCAACCAATGCGCCGATGAACACCTTCACTATTGCCGCCGTGAGCAGGAGCCCACCAACCACCCCGCCTGGCGCGACGCCCTGGCCCACCTCTTCCACACCACCGGCACACGGGACCCCCGCCTGAGACTCGTCCACCCCACGAGGGGTAAGCAGGACGCCCACACTGGCCCACGGGTGACCCCGGACGGCCTGCACCTCCACATCGGGGGCTACCGCCGCCAGGACGGCCTATCCCCCCCCACGCGGGGGGCGGCGTACCACCCGCCAGCAGCCCTCATGTACATCCTCCGCGACGTACTCGCGGAAAGCGAGCACCAAGAGCCTAACGCGGACGTGGCGTGGCCAGAGCCCTTGCGCCCCGGGCCCCACGCGCCGACGCCGTTGTGGTTGGTGACCACTGACGACCAATGCACCCAAGCGACGGGGCAAGCGCAGCTCCGGGCCGAGTGGGTAATAGTGCAAGTGAGGGCAGGCCAGCCCGAACCCCGTGGGCTCCCCCGTGGCACCGCCCTACTGGTGGCTACGGGGGTGCCGCACGACCCACACATGGCGGTACACGCGCTGGAGGACCAGCGAGAGGACACGGGACACCTGGTGGTGCACCAGCGCGGGGGCCCGGCGTGGCTCAAGGAACATGTGACGGCGCTACGGTCCTTGGCAAGCACGGTCGCTGGAGCGGAGATCCGGCTGCACGACCACCCGGCGATCAGCCCAGGCGACACCAGGGCGCTGAGCGTGGACCAACTGACCCCCAGCCACCCCGACGTCCGGTGGCACTCCGCCGACCTCAACGCGGGGTGGCTCAGCCCCACCGGATACTACTGGATCCCGGAGGCCTGGGGACACACCTCCTCTGACGCGTCCGGGGGCGGACCCTGCAAACACGCCACCAGCGTCGCTCTCGCCGCCGACCTCACCCGCACGTGGGCGGTGGCCATCTCGGGCACGGTGCCTGACGGGGAGGGGGTGGCCGCCTCCCTCCCCCTACAATACGGTGCCCACAGACCATGGGTCCACACGGTGGACGCCGAAGTCATCCTCCACCTCCTGCGGCACACAGATCGCGAACGAACCACGGGGGTGCCCGCGGGCGCAGCGAAGGTGGTCAACCAGATGCCCCTGAGGTGGCTCCGGGACGGCCTGTGTGCGCGAGGGCAACACGCCGGGCACCCGTTCTGGTACGTCCGAGCCACCTCGCACCACAGTGACGCCCTACTGCACAAGGCGGACCCGGCGGCGTCCCAGGACACCGTCCTGCAGAACACGCCCTCGGACCCTGGCCACGCCCAACTCATTGTCGCCGGCCGTGACGGCCATCTCGATCTACGGCCCCCCACGATGCGGGTGCTCGGCGAGGTCGCGCAACGGGCGCAGACGGACCATGCGCTGACGCACCGGGGACACACACCTTTCGGCGCGGCCCAGGCCACGGCCTACGTCCACGCCCGGGACCTCACCGCGGCGGCCACCAACCGCCGGGCGCTGCGGGCCCGAGACGGCCACACGCTGGTGCAGTGCAGGCTCCGCGTCCGGAAGGAGCGGCTCTCTGGCGTCGCCATCGTCCCACAACCGTGCCTTTTCTGCGGCGGCCCGGAGGAGACCCCGGTGCACATGCACGTGGGATGCGCCCACTCACGGCTCCTCTGGCCCCACTACCGCCGTGCGGTACACGAGGCGGCCCGCCACCTCCCACCTGGGGACAAAGCCCTGTGGGTGGCCTCGTGGCGCTCCGCAGGCGCCACGTGGACGGAGGTGTTCTGCTCCGGACTGGTGCCCGAGGACGCGGAGGCGCAGCTCCGCGCAGTAAACCCGATATGACCCGCCAGGAGGGACCTCAGTGGACGATTTCCTCCACCACATGCTCCGGCTGGGGGACTTCGCGTGGGAGCTTCGCAACCACCGGCTGGAGCAACTCCTCCGCGAGCCCCAGAGCGCGGCGACCCGGGCGCACCGGTGGCTCACTGCGGCAGAGGGCGACCACCCTCCCCCCCCCCTGCGCCCTGACAAGGACTTCGTAGCCTCCCTCCGTGTCGTGAATGGCACGCTGGAGTGCCCGCCCCAAGAGAGCCCCCACCCGTACCAGGACCTGCCGGGGGAGTTCTCGAGGCACCTACAAGACGCCCTCTTCCCACCGTGGATCATCGGGCGCGGCTCCATGACCGCATGGGAGGCGCGCATCGTGGGGGAGGAGTGGGCGCGTGAGTGGAGCCGGTGGTGCGCCGCCACGCGCGCCCCGGAGACCCCTGCGCAACGATACGCCGCCATCCTGCTCCACTGGTGGGGGCCTGACACCCGGCCGAGACCCACCATGATCCGCGGGGCGGGGCCTGACCACCTGTGGGACGCGGTGACGGGGGAATGGCTGCAGGCGGCCTCGGGGCCGCAAACGGGATGGACTGGGGACGTGTCCTCACTCATCAGGACACCCGTCCCGCCCCGCATCGTCCTTCACGCCGCCAACGTACTCCAGGCTACGGAGATACGCACATGGGGACACGCTGCGGCCACCGTCCGGTGGCATCCCCCAGAGGACGGGGCCACCCAACTCACCGTGGCGCACTTCAAAGCTGGGGGGCCGGTATACGACGACGCCCTGTCCCGGCTGGGCGACACCCAGGGGCCCTTGCTCCTCATGCTCCCCACCGGCATTGCAGCCGCGCTGCGCCAGGAGCTAGACGGCTGCGAAGGGCTGCGAGTGGGGTGGGAGGCAGTTGCGGACGGCACCCTGCTGGCCGTCCTCCACCGAGACACCGCAAACGGGTGCCAATGGGATGCGCTGACGCCCCACCTCACCGGGCGCCACGTGTACATGGCGAGCCCCCCCCACGGGCACCCCCGCCCGGCGTGGGACGACCTCATTGCCGCCTTCCGAAACCACGGGATCCTCCGCGACGACACGTGGCAGGAGATCCAGCGGAAGACGCTTGGCAGGGACTACCGCCTGCTGGAGATCCGGGACCCCCTCCGACAGAGGTGGGACGACCTCTGGCTCCGCCGTCTCGACCCTTGGTCGCCGCCCTCCCACCTCCCACACACCTGCCGACTCTGCGGAGAATGTGACACGGTGTCCTCCGCAGCGTCGACAGGCGCCAACAGGTGCGCGCAGTGCGCCCAGGTAGCCGCGTGCCCCTGGCCTGAACCTCCCGCAGGCCCGCGCAGGCGCACAGAGGAGGAGGCCTTGCGCCTGCGCATCGAGGGGGCACACACCCCCTCGCACGAGCAAGCGGGCCCCGCGGGCGCTGCCCTTCTGTGGATCCACGTGCACCTGCGGGACCCCATGTCCGTTGCGCACCTGTCGCACGTGTTCGCCCCCTAACCTCCGCCCACCGCCGCCCTTTGCAGAGCCCGCAGCACCATGCCACGCCGACGGGGGGATGGGCCGGGGCACACCAGGGTTCGCCGCAGGGCGCAGGAGGCGGCCGTCTGGGGCCTGGTGGCGGACGCGGTGGCAGAGGCACACGAAGCGCACGCTGCCGCACGGTGTGACCTGGAGGGCAGTGCGAGGGCTTTCCTCAACGAGACCGCCCTCCCGGCCGTCCGCGCCCTGAACGGAGCGGGGGCCCCTACGCTGCTCCCCGCAATGCACAGGATCGTGAACGCCGTCCGGCCGGGGCTCATCAGCCCGGGGGCAGCCCTCTACGGGCACTGGATGGAGTGGCGCGAGTCCAATCCGTCGGGCCGGCCCCTGTCCATGGGGGACAGCCTGCGGCTGACGGGAGCAGGGTCTGCCATGTCCCTCCGCAGTAGCGCCCCAGCCCTGCTGCACGCCCTCAGGACGCGCTACCCCGGGGACGCGGCCCCGTACCTGAACCAGGCGCGGGCCACGTACCCGGGAGGAGTGTCCGAGCTGGATGCGGCGCTCCACCTTCTACACCCGCCGGACGAGGACCTGGAGGTGGGCGAGGTCACGGTGTTCGTGGAAGGCGCAGACGAGGCGTCCGCCCAGCCCCGGCCGACCAACCCGGTGTACGACGGCACCAGGCCTACCCCCCCGTACGCTGTCGTCTACGAGGCGTTCCCCAGGGAGCCCACTTGGTGCCCCGCCCTCCCGCCGGCGACGCACACGCCCCGCGGCTGGGCTAACCCAGACCTGTCCCCCCCCCTCTCCAGAACCAGGGGTGCCCACCACAGGGGGCAGGTCCTCTGGCAGGAGTGCCCTGGCAGCCCCCTGCTCCTCCTCGTCGTCGCGACCCGCGGGGACCCGAGGCGGATCCTGGGGATCACCCCCACCCACCTCTATGGGGCAACACCCGTACCCCGCCCCCCCCTCCCGGCGCCCGCGGCGCGGGACGGAGTACACACCTTCCTGCGAGCACAGGATGTCACCGCCGCTACGGGGGTCCACCTAGTGGGGCTGCCCCTGACACCGCTCGAGGACCCCCAGGGGCCCAGGGCCCTCGGCCCCGCCCCAGACTGGGAGCTGTGGCGCGACGCGTGGGCCGCGTGGCTCCCCCGCCTCCCCTCCCAATGCCGGTGGATGGCCGCAGGCCCCCGGCCGTGCGGGGCTGACGTCACAGCCGGCCCCCCACCCCCTCCCCCCCTCCCCCCCGCAGAGCACCACACGGCACTGCCCACAACACGGCACTGATGCACCAGGAGGTAGTGGGAAGGGCGCGCCTGCCACCACGCATGCCTACCAGGGTAACAGTGATGGCAGACTCCGACGGGTCCCCCCAGCGGGACGACCGCCACCACCGCCGGTCCCGCTCCCGCTCCCCCGTATCCTCCCCGGAGTGGACGGGGGAGACCCTCGCGGAGCGCGAGGAGCGGAGGTTGGCGGAGGCGGCAGTGCTGGTCGGGCCGCCGCCGCCAGCCCGGGATCCTGGGCCAGCCGAGATGACCGCCCCCGCCGCCCAAGCAGCCAGCCCCGCCGCCCCGCCCCGAGAGGAGGCCCCAGACGCGCAGGAAGCGGAGACCGCAGCCCCAGCGAGCCACGCCGCGGCCCCGACCGCGGTCCCCGGCACGCCGCCGACACGGGGGGCAGCCCTGGCGCAGGAACCGGGCGCATCGCCGAGGGCTGCCGCAGCCGCAGAGGAGAGCAAGAAGGCCGACCACGCCGCGGCCCCCAGCGGGCCGCGGAAGCGGGGGGCGGACCCCGCACGGGCCACGGGCGCCTTGTCGGCGGCCGCCAAGGCAGCGAAGGAGAGCGGGGAGGGCGCGCGAGGGGCTGCGGCCGCGACCCAGGCGGGCCGCGACACCACCTCGGCCGGCCGCGTTGCGACCTCCAGCACGCCGCGAACGTGGGGGACGGACCCCGCACGGGCCACGGGCGCCTCGCCGGCGGCCGCCGCGGCAGCAGAGGAGAACAAGGAGGGCGCGCGAGGGGTTGCGACCGCGGCCCCGGCGGGCCGCACCACCGCCTCGGCCGACCACGCCGCGGCCCCCAGCACGCCGCGAAGGTGGGGGGCGGACCGTGCACGAGCCACGGGCGCCTCGTCGGCGGCCGCCACGGCAGCGAAAGAGAGCGAGGAGGGCGCGCGAGGGGCTGCGGCCGCGACCCCGGCGGGCCGCGACACCGCCTCGGCCGGCCACGCCGCGACCCCCAGCACGTTGCGCAAGCGGGGGAAGGGCCCCGCACGGGCCACGGACGCCTCGTCGGCGGCCGCCGCAGCAGCAGCAGTGGGCAGGGAGAGCGCGAAGTACCGCGCCCACGCCAACCCCACCCACACCCACACCAGCCCCCCCAAGCCGTTTCCCCCTAGGCCCTTCCCCCCGGGGCGGGAGCGGCACGTCCGCCCCCCGACGCGCGAGCGCTCGCCGCCGGGCGTCACGCTGCCGCAGCTGCAAAGGCAGCGGGACGCCCGGCGAGTGGTCCAGGAAGGGCGCAGCAGCGGGGGGGAGCAGAGCGCAGGCAGCGGACGGCGCGACTCGGGGCAGGAGGCCGGGAAGGGGCCAGGGCACGGGAAGGGCGCGCAGGGGCGCGGGCAGGAAGCACAGGTGCAGGGGGCAGGGCGAGGGGAGGTGGGAGAGAGAGCGGGCCAGGGCGTGGGGGACGGGAGGCGGGACCCGCGGCACGGGCAGGGGGCTGGAAAGGGGCCAAAGGGCAAGGGCAAGGGCGCCGCAGGCCCCAAGGGACAGGCGGGACGGGGCATGGGAGCCCAGGGGGGAGGACAGGACGAAGGGAGGGGGGCAGAGGGCGGGGCGCCCCCGCAGCCGGACGTGCAGCCGGTGAGGTGCATCCCCCCCGGCATCCAACAGATGCCGGCACACCACACCCACCACCACCACCACCACCACCACCACCTCCTCCACAACATCGACCCTGACGCCGGCGAGCTCGTCCCCCCCCAACTCCCACGACACCAGCACCATCAAGCCCCCCCCGCGCCGAGGGCGGAGCCGGCGCGGATGGCCTCGGCGGAGGGGGGACGGGGCGCGGCATCGGTGCCGCAGGCGCAGGGGCAGCGAGGGGGGCCAGCACGGGGGGCGGAGGAGAGCCGGCCATGGGACCGGGACTGGGGCGCGGTCCTGGACCCTCTGGGGGAGGAGACCCTCCCCCTGGTGGGGGAGGTGTACGGGTGGTTGTGCTGGGCCAACCAGGGGACCTCCAGGAGGTCGAGGAACCGGCCCTTCGATGCCGTGCTCCTCCGGAGGGACGGAGGAAACCGGGAGGTACCCCCGGGGGGGTGGGCAGCCCCAGAGGACCATGAGAGGGTCCTCAGGTCAGTGATCCGGGCGGCGTGGCCCGACAGGGAGCCGACGTGGCCGGCCTTCCTGGAAGGGGGAGCGGTGCTCCGCATCACGGATGCGGACGCCAACAACTGGCTCCCCAGGGCTTTGCGCAGCGCCCTCGCCCACTGGCGCTACCGCCGGCACAACCCGCTGCCGCCGCAGCCCCAGCCCCCACACAAGCGGCGGCGCAGGTGAAGGCCCAGACGGCGGGTACGGGAGAGTTGGGGGGGGGGGCTGGGCCCCCCGACCCACGCCCCCCCCACGGTACGGCACGACGCAAGAGGGCGTGCCACCTCCCGCGGGAGGGAGTGCGGAGACAACGAGCGCGGGGGGGAACCTGCTGCCCCGCAGCCCGATAACCACTGACCGCTAACCCTCACGGCCACCCCCGGCCGGCCAGCGCCGCGCGACAACGGCCGGGGGATGAGGGGCTCCGGCGAGGGCCTGAGCGTGAATCCGGCTCTCGGTAGAGGGGAGCGGGGCCAGGACTGCCATGCCGCCCCCCCCCCCCGGCCGACAGGAGGCATTGCCAGGGGACCAAAGGGCCCCCCCCACTCCCCCCCCCCCCCTCCCACACAGGCCCGAGAGCGGGCGGGGGGCGGCCCCCCCACCCCCCCCCCCCGCACCCACCTCAGCTGGGGAGCCACAGGCGCGGCCCTGCGCCCCCCCGGGGCCGGGGGGGCGCCCCCCCCCAAGGAGGAACGGCGACACGGTAAGGGCAACGGTGGCTGGACCTGCTTCCGCGAACCCACACCGGCGTGCCGGAGCAACGTGCACAACGGAACAGGAAGGAGGCCGCGCCCCACATGACCCTCCCGTAACCACAGCCAACTTCGAGGTGACAGTGGGGGGGTTCAGGTCAGCTGGGGCCCCCGGGGGAGCGGTCCACGGGCCGCCCCTCACCCCCCCCCACCCCGGGGCGGCACTTCAGCCCCGACCGCACGCGCGCGCCGGAAGGGAGCGCGCCGGCGACACGGAGAGGGCCAGGAAGGAGTACCGCAGGCCGCCGCCCGGAACGAGAGCAGGGAGGGCGCGGCGCGACAACCCCCCCCCGCCCTTCCACCAGCCCGCCAGCCGCGGGGGCCCCGGCCCCCACCCCCCGAAGCAGGGGGGATGGTCCCCCCCCGCCCAAGAGGGGAGCTGGAGTGTGACCCGCCCCCCCGCCCCAGCCGCCGGTTCACATGGGGGCCGCGAAGAACAAGCGGGCCCACGCCTGCGCACCAGGACGCCGCACAGATCGTACCCAGAGAAGCCGGGTGAGCACAAACTGGAGCGGTATGGGGGGCCACGCCCCCCATGGACAGCACAACGCCAGTGACGCCCGCTTTGTTGCCTGCCCAGGGAAGGCAGAGGGACGGAAAGAGGCAGAGCGACCCCCCGCCCTACAGGCCCCGCCCCGGCCGCACAGCCGGGGGAAACGGAGCACGCCCCCCCCCCCCCAGCCCGCCCCCCAGCATAAGAACGCCATGGCCCCGCCCGGCGGCGCGCAGCCCCCACAGGGACAGAGCAGGGCCCCCACACCCGCACGCCCGCACCCACAACGCGGACCCCGACAGCCCACCCAGCGGGCGGGCAGTCGGGGGAGGAGGAGCGCAAGACCCCAGACGCCCCGCGCAACGGTCGAAGGCACCCCCCCGGGGACGCCCTGCCGCCGCCCCCACAACCCCAAGCCAGGTAGGGGGGAACCAGGACCGGACCGCCCCCCCCCCAAGCAAGCCAGACGGAGCAGGGGACCGGGGCAGGACACACGGAGGGGCACGGACCACGTGGAACGGCCCTACCAGCGCCCAGTGCCGGGACCACGCGAGATGCGCGCGCCACACCACCCAGCGGGGGGGGGAGCGGACACCGCGAGAGCGCGAGCGCACACACACGAAAGGGACTCGCGGGGACTACCGGAAGGGCAACCGGACCGAGCGCGCGGAACGCACAGACCGCGTGGAATGGCGTATCAGCGAGCGAGGGTAAGGGACACCCGGACGGGACGGCCCGCCACACGCAGCGCGGAACACGCGGGGCGGGGAGGGGGAAACGAAAGAGACACGACGCCAGGTACCGGCCCGAACCCCCCCGAACCGGCCGCGAGCGCCGCGCACACACAGACGGGGCACTGCGCCCGCCAAGGCAGTAGTGGCGCACAGCGCCACGCCCCAACCCCTAGGCTAGGCAGCCTCCGCGCCAGCCAAAGGGGGTCCCACTGGCGACAAGCCAGTAGCACGGGCCCGGCGGCGCCGGCGCCCCGGGCGACCACGCATTAGGGGGGCGACGCAGTGGGTAAGCGCCCGTAGCCACGGCTGCGAATTGATGCACTGACCGGGGAGTGGCGAAACGGGGACGCCGGGGAAGGACGGGGCTCCGAGCTCTGTGAACCCGGGGGACTCCGCCACCAGGCAGGAGGTGCGTCTTGGAGGGCCCCCCACTAGGACCCGGTGGGGAGGATATCACCTGGCCCGACAAGGTGGCCCCCTGGGGCCGAAAGGCGTCTAGTACCCCCAAAATCAAACCTCAAACCTCAAACCTCCTGCCACATGTCGTCGATGAGGATCCCGTGGTCGTGGGAGGCGGCGATGAGGTCGTCCCACGCCGGGCGGGGGTGCCCCTTGGGGGGGGGTCGCCATGTACAGGTGGCGCCCGGTGAGGTGGGGCATCAGCGCATCCCATCGGCACCCGTTCTCGGTGTCTCGGTGGAGGAGGGCCAGCAGGGTGCCGTCCGTGACTGCCTCCCACCCCACTCGCAGCCCCTCGCAGCCGTCCAGCTCCTGGTGCAGCGCGGCTGCAATGTCGGTGGGGAGCATCAGGAGCAAGGGCCCCTGGGTGTCGCCCAGCCGGGACACGGCGTCGTCGTATACCAGCCCCCCAGCTTTGTAGTGCGCCACGGCGAGCTGGGCGGCCCCGCCCTCTGGGGGGTGCCACCGGACGGTGGCCGCAGCGTGTCCCCACGTGCGTATCTCCGTAGCCCGGAGTACGCTGGCGGCGTGAAGGACGATGCGGGGCGGGACGGGTGTCCTGACGTGTGAGGACACGTCCCCAGTCCACCCCGTTTGCGGCCCCGGGGCCGCCTGCAGCCATTCCCCCGTCGCCGCGTCCCACGGGTGGTCAGGTCCCGCCCCGCGGATCACGGTGGGTCTCGGCCGGGTGTCAGGCCCCCATCCCTTGAGCGGGATGGCGGTGTAGCAGCAGGTGTGGGTGTAGCAACGGGCGCTGATGAGCGCCTCTGGAGGTTAGGGGGTCCATTTTTGCCCCCCCCCCTTGCCACCTCCTTTACCACCTTTATCCCCATTCGGGGGATTTCTGGTGGGTGTTTGGGTCTTCTGGCGTTCGGCCTCCTGACGCTTGAGTTTATCACTCTCGCGTTTCTTTATGTGACATTCGTCTTCGTAGTGACGACGTTTGCCACAATACCCACAGGTGGTGGTACACCTGAAATGATCCTGATGGGTCACAGGTTTCCCATCCTTGGTATGCTGCTGTCGTTTCATCTGCAGCATACAGCTACTGCGTTGATCGCAGTCAGAAGCATGACAAGGCCCCCCCTTGTCATTGACAGGTTTGCAGTAGAACAGAGGGGGTGTACCTGCATCAGGTTTAACCTCATTCATGGCACGTAGGTTACCCCTCCCTTTACCACCTCCCTGGTTGGTGTTAGTGGGATTTTTAGACCCTTTCCCTTCGCCACGTTCGGGGGTAGGGGTACCACCTCGACCCAAGTGCTTCTTGAGGAATTTTCTCCATGTGGGAGTCATTCTCTCTCTCAAGAGCTAGCTCAATCAGAAGGTCCACCAGTTCATCGTACGGGTGGGTCCGACTCTTCATCTGAGAGGTAGAGCGGCAATCATCCCACGTACGTTGGGGGATCTTACTCATGAGCGACAGGTGGGGCTCAGTGGCTCCGTAGGAGCCCACGTTCATCCACGAAAATAGATATTCCAAGTCGCACACGTATTCAGAGATTCGCGCAACGGAAGGAAGCTCACGGAGCATAGGTAGCTACTCTATCTGTGTGCGCACACTGAGGTCAGTCTCATAGAATGGGAACGTTTTCTCCAACCTCTGGAGTACTTCTGCCCAGGTGAAACAGGTTTTCACAATCTGTTTCACCTGTTTTTGCAAAAATTTCTTTTTGCATGAGCGTTTCAGCAGTGAGCATTTGGTGGCCACATCCACATGGGATTGGCCAGTCAGCAAAAGAAACTCAGCAAATTCTTCTGCCCATTCGGGCAGATTTTTGGGTCGAACTCCGGCAGTTCGAGCTGGATGTTCGCCTGGGCAATAGGTCTGCCCGTCTTCCCACCCCCCGGAGTTAGGCCAGAAGGCGATTTGCCGGCAAGAGGTGCCAGGGCTGACAGCCCTCTTTTCTCAGTCTCTGTCACAGGCACGTCCTGTAGTTCAGCAATGGGCACTGTCCTGGCACGGGGGTGAAAGGGGCTGGGGCAGGTGACCTTAGGCAACAGCCTTGAAACCCTTGATCTCTTAAGATCTTTGGCCCGGGTACTCAGTCCGGGAGAGGGGGAGGACAACTCTCGCTTGGGTAAGGGTTCTGCAATACCCAGTTTCGCCTTAATGGCCTCCGATAGGGCCGTCACATCTGGATCTTCTGATCCAGACAGAAGTTTGGCCAGCAGTTCGGCCGTATGATCCAGGGAACTGTAGGTTGGCCTTGGATGATGTTGTTCCTCAACTCAAGTCAGGCCCACTTTGGGAGCCCTTGGGGTTGGACAACATGCTCTTGGATACTCGGGTCTCGGTCGTCTTGGCAGGGATGCTGTCTCGGCTCTGTCGGACGGCGGGCCAGAGTGCGTGTAGGACCCTAGGTCTGTACTTGGTGTGGATCTGTGTACTGCCAATGGCTCCTCCCCATCTTCTCCACGAATGGATTCGTAGTACTCCTCATGGAGGATGCATTCATCCATTTTCTTCCTCAGCTCCTCGTATTCCTCAGGGCCTCCAATCGCTGTTGAGGATGAAGCCGGACAGGCGGATCGGGAGACTGAGGCTGCTACACGTCTGTGGAGATGATGCAGGCGGTCTCCACCGTGGGTCGCTAACGCCTCGGTGGTAAGGATTTTATTTTCTTCCGCCCTTCTGCGATCTGGATCTCCTTGGGACCCAGATGCGCCACTGAGATGTTGTGGAGCTCGGTAAGGTGGATCGCTCATAGGGTGGGCCATGCTGCCCATTTGTACCTCGACAGTTCTTATGGGCCAGGTCCTGACGCTTGGCGTGGACATGATGAACTTGTTGTTGAGCTTTGTGTGCTGCACTTCTTCTCAGGGTTGGTTCAGAAGGTCACAAGGGACTGTCTCTGCTACCGGAAAGATGTCCTCGATTAATGCCCTAGATATTTTGATTAAATCCTGCAGGTTTTGAAGTTGAAAACCCAAACCAAAGCAGCAAGTAGAGCAAGAACAGGATGTGGATTGAATCAATGATTGGTTTCTTAAATCCAGTGTAACACAGAAGGGCTGCAGATAGACAATGCAGGTTTATACACAAAGATTCAATCACAAATGGATAATACAAAAGATTTTATATGAAAGCTGGACTGACTCAGGCCACCAAGATAGCATCAGGCACTTCATGCGCACTCTTCTGGGTGAAATGGTGCTGGTTAGGAATGTGGGGCATAGATGTCAGGCCAACACAGAAAATGACTTGGCCAAGCAACTGAATTCAGCAATAGTTGAAAGGTAGAACCACAATAAGTGGTAGAAACAATTGAGTATAGGGGTCTTGGGGTGGGAGACCACTAGGCTTATCCTCCAAGGCCTAAAGCATGGAATGCCTATTTTATTTCGGTATATCCTCCATGAAGGAAGGTACCTCCGCTCAGTTGAGTGGTAGGGGTGAACTTCATGGGGGGCTAGGGTTACAACCCTAGTAACTTTGAGAAAGTGTATTTTGGGCTTCAAAAGAGAGATAAAAATACTTAAGTTTGTCTTAGCATCAACAAAAGGGTTTTAAGGGGGGCTTGGCCTGGATCAAGACCTCCAAGAAAGACATGGCAGTGACTTTTTCTTACTAAACATAACTGTGACCCTACCCCTAACCCTAATCCTAACCCTAACCCTAGCCCCAACTCTAACCCTAACCCTAACTCCAACCCTAACCCTAACCCTAAGCCTAACCCTACCACTAATTGAATGTCAAAAATCATACATCCAGTTTGAACATAGCAATGCGGACCATGTGGAATCGGCACAAGTTGGCAACCGGTCCCTGCTGTCCGGGCAAGGCATGGGTAGGGGGCCCGGGCACCTATTGTGGACCCTCACTGATTGTGTCATGTCGTACTGAAGACTCTTTGTAACCAACATTCAGATTAAAAGAAAGGAACACAATTACAAGGCTTGACACATTCACGAGACGATATTGCAAAGCACAAAACAGAAAAGACAGATTATTGCGGTTGCCAAACAAAAAAAGCAGAATGATAAGAGTCTTTTGAGCTACAAGGATTCTACCCAATTGATGAATATATAGACCAAGGAACCACTTTCTCCGCCTCAGCAAATGTGTAGGAACGCTCCAGGTCCACCTTGGTCAAGACCTTCCCCAGCTCACTGAACCTGGCGTTCCTGTAGACCATCCCAAAAGAGGGCCAGTAAAATTTGTAGCAGCAATTTTTCTCTTTGCTGCAGTAGAGGTCCAGGACATGTTGCTTGTCACTGGCAAATAGCTCCACGTTCAGGTCTTCCCGGGAGTATCCCAGCTCCCTCAGACCTTGGTCTAAGGCATCCCCAGGGAGCTGATAGTCCTCTGTGTTGCAGGCGACCATCATGGTTGAGGGCTGCTTCTTGCATACCCTCAGGTAGCTAGATGAATGTTTAGACTGCTGCAGAGGTACAGATTCCCATCCGTCACCATGGTCCACTTGGAAGACGTAGGGTGCTTGCAGGGTGAGGGATAGAATCAGGAGTGCTCGAAGAAGAGATCGGTCCCCAGTACAAAGTCGAAGGCTTCGCTGACCATCGCGTAGAACCGATGGGCAATGCTCCTTGATCCCATAGGCATGTCGACCTCACAGTCCCCACAACTGTGCCTCTCATGCCTATCTCCCATGCCGATGGCTGCAGTAGGCATGATGTTCTTCAGGTCCCCACGAGGTAAATTTTTCTTGGCCACAATAGATATAGTGTCCCCAGTATCCAGTACCCCCAGGTACTCATGTCCCCCAAGACGGATACGTACCCAGAACACCAGATCTGTAGGTCCCCCGGAGCGTCGCTGTCAGAACTCCGCGGGCAGGTCACTTGAAACCCCTTCTTCTGCAGTTTCCGCGCCATGCGCATGAAACGGGAGCGCTTGCGGGCGTTTGACTGGTCCCCATCTTCGTTGGAACGCTGAGTCCCTTGTTCTTGTCGGGCTTGGGTCTGGGAACGGGTCGTAGGTCTCGTGTTTGATTGCCCACCAGAGGGCTCAGAGTTCCCCCCTGGCGTAGTATTGGGGGTCCCTCTGGACTGGTCCGCGTTCTTGTCCTTGTCTGGCTTGCGGTCAGAGACTCCTCGTCCACCTTTGCCTTTGCCACCTTGGCCTTTGCCATTGCCCTTGGACTTGCCCTTGCCACTGTCCTTGCCGGCGTTGCCCTTGCCACTGCCCTTGCCACTAGAGTTCTTGGTCTTGAGCTTCGCCGAGAGGCGTTGCTTGTGGTAGCACTCGTCATCGTAGTGCTTCCTGTTACCACAGAGCGCACAGGTGATTGTGCACCTGTAGTGGTCCGGCAGCTTGGCCTTGCCGCCGGTGTTGGTCTCCTGCTTCTTCCCGTGGACCACGAAACAGTCTCGCTGTTCGCAGTCAGGGGCATGAAGCAGGCAACCCTGCTCATTTCTGGCATCACACCAGAAGAGGTCCTGGACATTGCTCATGAAGCGAGCATTTTTGGGGGTAGTCCCCTGTCCAGGTTGGGTTCCTTGGTACCCTCGGCCATGGCTCCCAGAGCCGCCTTCCCCAGGACGGTTGGCGTTCAGGTGCAGGTCACTTTCTTTTTCCAGCGCCAGCTCCAAACGTAGCACAGACAGGTCATCGTAGGTGAGGGCTCTTGCCTTGCGCTCCGCCGTTGCTCGGCATTCATCCCACAGTTCTCGTGGGAGCTTGGCCACCAACCAGAATTGGAGCTCGTCGCTGCCATAGGAACCGGGCGTCAGTCGCCCTACCCAGTGGTCCAAGTCGGCAAGCAGCTCAGAAGTCCTGGCAGGCTTGGGGTTGTTGGACAGCACGGCCAGGTTCTGGATCTTGGCCCTGGTGGAGAGGTCGGTCTCGTAGGTAGGTTACTGCCTCTCCAAGGCAACCAACACGTTGGCGAAGGTGGCAGACTTCGTAACGATCTGCTTGAACTGCTTCTCCAGGTACTTCGGCTTGCAGCCCTGCAGGAGCAGACCGCACTTCACTCGCCCACTAGCACGGGTTAGGCCGGTCATCCTCAGGAACCGGCCAAAGTTCTCAGCGAACTCGCTGAGGTCCTTCCCTGTGAACTCCGGCAAGTTCACCACGATCTTGGAGGTGGCGATAGCCTTAGCTTCCGGAGACCTGCATCCCTCATGGTGCTTGGTCTTCCTCTTTATCTTCTTCTCTTTGCCGGGCGGGTTCTCGGGGTCCTCAGGGTCATCGTCTTCAGAGGGTGAACCGGACGTCATAGATGGCGGCTCATCATCAGAAGGATCACCGCCCAGGTCACTAGAGCCGTAGAGCTCAACATCGACCATAGCCCTTAGGGCTGTCAACCCTAACTGGTCCGGCTCGGCTCGCCTGTAGCTCTCCACGTGGCTGTAGGGGGGCTGGGCCGTTTTTGGTACGAAAGGGCTCCTTCGTATCACAGCAGGGGTCGGCATAGGTCGGCTCCTCAAGCTTCCCAGGGTGTTCGTCAGTCGCGCCACCAAATGGTCTGCTTGTAGACGATGACCTGAAACTCCCATGGTGCTAGGTGACGCCTGGGGAGGAATCACAGGCTCCACTTTGGGCTGAATTTCTTGAGCTAGATCACCAACTAGTTCCGAAGTGGCTCCCCGAAGAACCTCTCGTATCTCCGACCGTGTCAGGGATTTGTTTGAGGATCTTTCTGATCCTCTACCCCCTCCACCACAAGACTCAGGGCCACGTAGGCCACTCAGAGAGCAAAGACCAGGTTCTGGCATAGTATAGCCAGGTTCGGGTGCCGCATAGCCAGGTATCCCAGTCATGTACACGGCCGCCGCGGGTCTCGGATAGTCATCCTCATAGCGGCGCAGCATAGGCTCAGGAACACCGGTGTAGGTGGAGCGGGATGCCACTGGCTCGCTGACTGCAGTTGCCATAGGTGGCACGGTCGTGGCTGGAGTCACACCGTAGGTGGGGTAAGTCATACCAGTAAAGCCCAGAACCTCAGCCATAGGTCGAGTGGTTGTGGGTGAGGATGTAGCTGGATGTATGGCTGGGAGTGTAGCTGTTGTTGGAGAGGGTACTGTAGGGTAATCTGAGGCGCTCGGTGCGCTCTCAACAGGTTTGTCATCGAAGGGCAGCTCGTCGGATGGTCCGTGTCCATCTCCAGGGTCTACCTCTTTCACTCCCATGTCCATTGAATCCTTCTCCTTCTCCTTTCCTTTGCCTTCAGGTCCTCCAACTGAGAGTCCACTGAAGGCAGCTCTGAAGCCCTCCAGGGAATCATCCTCAAGCCCACTTAAGGGCACTGAAGTTACGGGCTCCTGAGGTTCAGGTTTACCAGCAGGTTTGGGCCCTGGCGCTGGCTTGGCTGGTGCCACTGAGGGGGCTGTTGTCTCGGCAGTGTCCTTGGTGTCCATGTTATATTTCTTCGCCCTTCAGTGGAGTTAGTTCCGATGTACTGGTTGTACTGCACGCGGCTGCAGGTACGCAAAGACTGAAAATCTCTGCTACCAGAAAGTTACAACAGGCTTTCACTGTTGAATGTTTTGATGATAATGTTTTGTTTGTGCCTCTGGTTGCTCCTGCTGCTTCTTGATGTAGATCAGGTTTTCCAAATAAATATGTTTTGATGAAATCAACCAGAGATAAAAGTACCCACAGTGCAAGCAAGGGACCACAGGATCACATCCACAACATGAAGGGCTGCAGTCAAAGGTTCTAGTGTAACAACAAAGGAAACTCACAATAACTACGGATTTATGAAAAGATAGTTAGAAAATATCCTACTATCGTGTGAAAACTGCACACCTGGGCACTCTCTCTTTGATAGTGCCATCTAGAGATGTGCACTGTTTGTTTTGGGTCCCATAGGTGCTGAGGTGGCATGGCTTGTGGCGCTGAGGTCACTGCCACGTCACATGCGATCTTTCTACTTAGCTAGGCTGACTGGGAATTGAACCCAGGACCTCTCAAAAAGAGCTGCCCCAGCCCCCTAGGGTGCAGACCACTAGGATAGCTAAGCATGCATGAGAAAATATGGAAAAATGCACAGGCTCTAGATTAATGACAGCGCCTCAGCCAGTCCAGGAAATGGTGAAAACGTCCAATCAGTTGGGGGGTCAGGGGTCCACGCAACATCCAAAGTTCAATGCTTGGTTTTTTAGGTCAAAATGTCTTATCACTTCTTTTTGTTAGGCCAATACTAAGATAAAAATGTGATATGCCTTTAGGCCTCTCTATGACAACTGAAGCTAACCTTTTGGCAGAGAAATACACTTTTTCTTACTTGGTAAGGTGGCCAAGAAGCTCATGCTAACACCGAAGAACAAAATGTCCGATTCTATAGGTGCCACATGCGCAGAAACATACACCGATAGCATGATCGGCATACGAAGCGATGTTGATGTCACCCATGCGTTTGCAACACCCGCAATGGTTGCCGCGGTGGACGCTGAACCTCTGATTAGATTGAAGAAGGAGCTGAAAGATTAATTGGACAACTGCAAGCCTATGCATCGCCACAAGATTACACGTCGCTTCTACTACAAGTCTTCCGGTGAACATGAAATCGATGATGATGTATCAGATGCCGATTGTGATTTCTTCCTGAAGTCGTTGGCGGGGAAACCGGAGATTGACAATTCGTACGTTTGAGTCGATCCTCCATCCCCAGAATGCACCATCAAGAATGTACAATCATACGTGGACTTAAGTAAGTTGCTGGAAAAAGAAAGAGATGTATCCTCTATGAGCATTGATGAGACAAAGAGAGCCACTGTCCCCTTCGTCAACCCTTTGTACATCATCCGATTTTTGCTCAAGATTCCCACGAGAGTGGTGATTGCTCCTCAAAAGCCCGTTGTTTTTAAGTGTCGTCCTAATTTCAACGATCTGATTCCCATTTTGCGGGGAATCAGTCCAATTGTGTATTTTGGAGAGAGCACATTGATGTATTTCCGTGACTCCAAGATCTATGCGGATGTGGTGCAGGGCTGCAAGAAGACGAACTCCGATTCTTAAGTTTACGCCGCTTCGTGTCGTTGCCTCGGAAACCTCAAATGAGGTTTGATACCTCACATGCCTCTTTGGCTATGTTGTATTTTCAACTATGTGTACTTAGATGCGTTTATTGGTGAAGTGGCTCCAAGCATGCTATGAGCTTGCTCCGTTGACACCACTTTTGAACTTTGGTGTGTTGTTTTTGAGCGTTGATGTGTGTGTAAATGCCGTGGCTGAGCCCATGGTCTAGGGCCTAACAATTGTGTGCAATTTTTTTATGCTTGTCCCTAGTTGCCTGCAGGCGGGTTTCCTGTGGATAGCCGTCGGCGACAGCGCAGCATTTCTCTCTCTCAACCACATTCCACCACTTCCCATCCCTCACGGGTTGGAGTACCCACTCGGCTCCCGGATGCATTTGGGTGTCGTCCATCCGCGGCTGGAGGCCAGGGGGCGGCCCTTTCCATGTTTCCCCAGGTCCCGCTCACGCGTGAACCTACGTGTACTCAGGCCATTCACCTGGGGACCTCAGGGTCAACCCTCACCCCTGCGGACACCTCACGGCCGTCCCGGAGCTCAGGGTATTTTCTCGACTTCCCGTGGCCAAGCTCCCCATGGTTGGCCCATGGTTCGCCACTCCAGGGCAACTGGTTTCCGGCTGGGGCAATGGGGCCATTGGCCGAGCCTGAGGCTGGCAACGGCGGTTAGTCGGGTTGACATAATGGCGCAATCTTCGTTTCACTTGGTGCCGATATTGTAGGTGATGGTACGAAAGGTGGGTCGTTTTGTGACATTGCACTGTCAAACGACATTTCAATCATTGGGGTTGTTGGAATACATGTTCCTGCTGATAAGCTTCTGTGACAAGATGACATTGCTACAGCTCCATGGCAGGATGGGTAGAAAGTTGTGCTCGTGGTATCTGCCGTGCGCGCCGTGTCTGATGTGGAACCAATTAATATTGGATGTGGCCCTGAGATGTACGTTACTGCCGACATGAGGGATTGCCAAGCACGATTATCATCCACAGTCCAGAAAAGTAGAGCGTGTCGTGCTTCCTTGCAATGGTTTTCCAACCAGTGTTCCCAAATGGCACGGTAACGTTCATTTTCTTGCACAAATAGTTGCACCCGGGTAAACTCCTCCTTCATCAAATGCGGCAGAAATGCGGCAGAGAGGTTTGGTGGGTTTCTTGATAGGTGTAAGAGAATGTTGGCATCTACCCAAAAACTGATGTACAACCATTACACCACAATCGGTCACGGTATCCATGCTTGCTCAAGAGGTGCCATGATGTCTAAAGACTTGCGGTGTCCCCCAAGGTGTAGCACCGAGGAGAGGCGATGGGAAGCACATTGCTCTGCGTTGCATGCCCCTTGGGCTTTTGTCAGGATAACATCGACAGTAACGTTGACACTCATTTGCATAGCTCTGAGAGCATATCATCATGGATTACACTTCAAAATAGACATGGTGATCATGCATTACAAAGTTGCATCGTGTATGTGAATCTCACTGCAACCAGTCCCCGGCGTCCGGACATGGCATGGGTGGGGGCCCGGGGAGCCTATTATCCACCCAACCATCGGTGGGGGTATCATCTCCTACCAGAGACTCTTTGTTGCCGCCGTTGACTGGAAAGCAAGCACAGCACACGGAATGCAAACGCAAAGCACTGCTGAGATCCAAAAAGGTTGTTGACCCTGGAACATGATACAAAAAGAGATCTGAAAAATCTGTTGCAACAAATGATGCCGTCGAAAAGCCCTACTTGCCCACGTCCAACTACGACAGCTGTCACTGGCAACAACATATGTACTCAAAAATGATGAAACCAAAAGTCACGTGCCATTCCAATGTACCATATGCTATGGGAAACCCATATCGTGCCAAAGGCAACAATAGCGGTTTTGTGACCATGCACATACAAACAAAAATATATAGAGCGGTCCATTTCCGATGCCGGCCCAATTACACGTGAGCTGGAATACAATTATCTACCTCCTAGGTACAAACATGGACCTCAGCATGACATCCCGAACGATGAAAGATAGGCACAATACATATCATCTACAGGTCCTCAATGAACAGATGACATTCGCCATTGTCTTGATACCTTTGATGCAAGAATCCGTACCCCCTTCGAATGTACTTTTCAATTCTCTGCCCGTCCAAGTGGCGTCTCTCACATACACAAGCCATCTTCTTCAGCACCGAGCGCGAAGGCGCACAAAAAAGACCGTGTCTATCAAAAAAACCTTGGACAACGTTAATGTCAAAACCAAGCACAATATTGCGCAAAGATTCTTGTGGGCAATCCACCACAATAACTTGGACGACCCGCGGAACCAACCCAGGAACACAAAAATTCCAAATGGAATTGAGCTTGTCAAGATCAGCGTATTGTTCCAATTTTTCTTTGCTTTGCATGCAAATCAACTCCAGTCATTGTTTGTGCACAAGATGCTGGTAAAGGATTGCGAAAATTGACAAATGACAAGGGATGTCCAGGTCGACCATGAAAAACCGTTAATGTTGAATTCCCTCCAACACCGTAGAGCCGGATTTTATTGCTCTTGGATTGTCCATTGGATTATAATTGCACAACAATCCCATTAGCATAGACCGATAGGGCATGTACTCCGCCAATCGCTCCATCAAGGAATTCCTAAATGTTTGAACGATGGCCCACCCAAGACGCATACGGTTGAAGAAAGAGGGAATCTTTAGTAGTTGCATTGCATTTATTGGAGGTAAAAAGAAGCAAATGACCCACCACACGTCCGGCGGAAAGGTGGCAATGTCATTCATGTTGCAATGGAAAGAAATTCCACCTACCAAAAGAGAAAACGGCCGCCTAAACAATGCATGGACCAACCATCAGGCGAAGCCTAACCCTACCCGTGACCCTAAACCTAACCGTGACCCTACCCCTAACCCTAATCCTAATCAAGACTGAATATTGGGACCGACCTGGGGGGGTAGGGAACATCAGCTATGACTAGTGAGGGACATCAAGAATGATTTACACATTGATGGCTCTTGACAAAGTGAAATCAGCCTGCAAGTGAACCCCATCACCACAAGGCCCACTTTGAAGGCTTTTTGGACTTCTACAGGGCCAAAATGCCCCAAAATGGGCTCAAAATGGGCTCATTTCACCCCTTTGTGCACCCCAAATGGTCTAGGATGAGGTTTGGAAAAATGCGTTTTTGAGCCAATTTTGACCCATTTTTGGTCACAACACAGCCCACTGTCAAGGCATTTTGGTATTTTCGCAGGACCAAACTGTGCCGCCACAATCTTAAAACGGTCCAAAAACACTTGTTTTAGCGTGGCACATGGTCTAGGACCATGTTTTAGAAGAGTCATCTTTTTGCCCCTACTGGACCCTGTTGACCCATTTGGGCACCCACCTGTTTGGGCTTGAGCTTGCAGCTTGCCGCAGCCTAGTGGGCCTAGGTATCGGGGTCTAGGCGTCCGTTTGGGTAATTCTGAGGGGTTAGAACCACAAAAGGTGGGGGGTTGTTGGTGGAGTAGGTGCCCTCGGAATCGCATTTTGAGACACGCACCCAAAGATATGGCCTGTTCTTGGTTACTGGCTGTCGGCATTTGCAGCTTCTGGGGCTCTTTTGGGCCGTTTCGGGGACATATCATGCAGTTAGAGGGCTGCAAAGAGCTCGTTGACACCTGGAAGTCAAGCCGCACGTGCAGTGTACCCGTCGTTTCCCTTCGTTTGGCCGTTTCCAATGTGTTTCAGGGCTTTTTTAGTCCAAAATTGGCTATTTTTGGCCCTAAACTACAGTTTTTGAAATTGAGGGTCCGCGACTTGGGAATCCTGTTCTTGGCCGCCACGGTTGAGTTTCTGGCTCAAACTTTGTTTGATTGTACTTCACACCCATAGATATTCTCCACCTAAGTTGGAGCTGAATTTGAAGTGCCACGACAGAATTGTGATTTTTACCCATTTCGCGCGTGCTGCTTGCTTGCTTGCTGCTGCTGCTTGCTTGCTGCTGCTGCTGCTGCTGCTGCTAAACCTAGTAGGTCCACCCTAGACACTAAAAAGGGTTATAAAACCAAGACTGGTTCCACCAGCTCGGTGACCCTAACCCTAATCAAGACTGAATATTGGGACCGAGCTGGTGGGGGAGTGAACATCAGCTATGACTGGTGAGGGACATCAAGAATGATTCACACATTGATGGCTCTTGACAAAGTCTTGCAAGTGAGCCCCATCACCACGAGGCCCACTTTCAAGGCTTTTTGGACTTCTGAGGGGCCAAAATGCCCCAAAATGGGCTCAAAACGGGCTCATTTCACCCGTTTGTGCACCCCAAATGGTCTAGGATGAGGTGTGGAAAAACGCGTTTTTGACCCATTTTTGACCGATTTTTGGTCCCAAAACAGCCCATTTTCAAGGCATTGTGGGATTTTCGGAGGACCAAAATGGGCCACCACAAGCTCCAAACGGTCCAAAAACACTTGTTTCAGCGTCGCACATGGTCTAGGATCATTTTTGAGAAAAGTCATCTTTTTGCCCCTACTGGACCCTGTTGACCCATTTGGGCACCAACCTGTTTGGGCTTGAGCTTGCAGCTTGCTGCAGCCTAGTGGGCCTAGGTATTGGGGTGTAGGCGTCCGTTTGGGCAATTCTGAGGGGTGGAAACCACAAAAAGTGGGGGGTTGCGGGTGGAGTAGGTGCCCTCGGAATCGCATTTTGAGCCATGTAGCCAAAGATATGGCCTATTCTTGGTTTGTGGCTGTCGGCATTTGGAGCTTCTGGGGGCCTTTTTGGGCCGTTTCCGGTACATATCATGGTGTTAGAGGGCCGCAAAGAGCTCGTGGATACGGGGAAGTCAAGACGCACATGGAGTGTACCCACCGTTTCCCTTTGGCTTGGCCGTTTTGAATGTGTTCCGGGGCTTATTTCGCCCAAAAATGGCTGTTTTTGGCCCTAAACTGCAGTTTTTGAATCTGAGGTCTGCCACTTGCGAATCCCGTTCCTCGCCGCCAGCGCTGAGTTTCTTGCTCAAACTTTGTGTGATTGTACTTCACACCGATAGGTATCATGCACCAAAATTTCAACCAAATCCAATGCACCACGACGGAGTTCTGATTTTTACCCGTTTCGCGAGTGCTGCTTGCTTGCTTGCTGCTGCTTGCTTGCTGCTGCTGATGCTAAACCTGGTAGGTCCACCCTAGACACTAAAAAGGGTTATAAAACCAAGACTGGTTCCACCAGCTCGGTGACCCTAACCCTAACTCCAACCCTAATCAAGACTGAATATTGGGACCGAGCTGGTGGGGGAGGGAACATCAGCTATGACTGGTGAGGGACATCAAGAATGATTCACACATTGATGGCTCTTGACAAAGTCTTGCAAGTGAACCCCATCACCACGAGGCCCACTTTCAAGGCTTTTTGGACTTCTGAGGGGCCAAAATGCCCCAAAATGGGCTCAAAACGGGCTCATTTCACCCGTTTGTGCACCCCAAATGGTCTAGGATGAGGTTTGGAAAAACGCGTTTTTGACCCATTTTTGACCCATTTTTGGTCCCAAAACAGCCCATTCTCAAGGCATTTTGGGATTTTCGGAGGACCAAAATGGGCCACCACAAGCTCCAAACGGTCCAAAAACACTTGTTTCAGCGTCGCACATGGTCTACCATCATTTTTGAGAAAAGTCATCTTTTTGCCCCTACTGGACCCTGTTGACCCATTTGGGCACCCACCTGTTTGGGCTTGAGCTTGCAGCCTGCTGCAGCCTAGTGGGCCTAGGTATTGGGGTGTAGGCGTCCGTTTGGGCAATTCTGAGGGGTGGAAACCACAAAACGTGGGGGGTTGCGGGTGGAGTAGGTGCCCTCGGAATCGCATTTTGAGCCATGTAGCCAAAGATATGGCCTATTCCTGGTTTGTGGCTGTCGGCATTTGGAGCTTCTGGGGGCCTTATTGGGCCCTTTCCGGTACATATCATGGTGTTAGAGGGCCGCAAAGAGCTCGTTGACACAGGAAAGTCAAGCCGCACGTGGAGTGTACCCACCGTTTCCCTTCGCTTGGCCGTTTTGAATGTGTTCCAGGGCTTGTTTGGCCCAAAAATGGCTGTTTTTGGCCCTAAACTGCAGTTTTTGAAACTGAGGTCTGCCACTTGCGAATCCCGTTCCTGGCCGCCACCGTTGAGTTTCCTGCTCAAACTTTGTGTGATTGTACTTCACAGCCATAGGTATCATTCACCAAATTTCAACCAAATCCAATGCACCACGACGGAGTTCTGATTTTTACCCATTTCGCGCGTGCTGCTTGCTTGCTTGCTGCTGCTTGCTTGCTGCTGCTGCTGGTAGGTCCACCCTAGACACTAAAAAGGGTTATAAAACCAAGACTGGTTCCACCAGCTCGGTGACCCTAACCCTAAGCCTAACCCTACCACTAATCGAATGTCAATAATCATACATCGAGTTTGAACATAGCAATGCGGACCATGTGGAATCGGCACAGGTTGGCAACCGGTCCGTGCTGTCCGGGCAAGGCATGGGTAGCGGCCCGGGGCACCTATTGTGGACCCTGACTGATTGTGTCATGTCGTACTGAAGACTCTTTGTAAACAACGTTCAGATTAAAAGAAAGGAACACAATTACAAGGCTTGACACATTCATGAGGCGATATTGCAAAGCAAAAAACAGACAAAAAAGATTACTGCGGTGGCCAAACAAAAAAAAAAAAGAAGAAAATCTCTGCTACCAGAAAGTTAGAAAAGACTTTCACTGTTGAATGCTTTGATGATATTGTTTTGTTTGTGCCTCTGCTTGCTCCTGCTGCTTCTTGATGTATATTGAAGCGGTACCCAGAACCCCATGGCCAGGTTACGGCATACAACCGGTCTCCGGTCCACTAACCCCATGTACGGCGTGTTCCGTGCCGTGAAGCCCCGCATCGGCAACCGATGCACCGCCAGCGGAGATTTGTATATCAGAATGTCAGGAATCAACAGGGTTTTATTCTCATAATGTTTCCGTCAATTTTTACGCTTCCGTTCTGATATTCACTATTTTGACTGCTGGCGGTTGGATCGTGACTTTACCGTAACCGCCAGTTTAACTGTTTATAATGGAAATTTTAACGCAATCCGTCACGAAGGCTCCAAAGCCTTCAGGAACTGCATGGATGCTTCCGCAATTTTCATAATTAATACTCGCAACCTTAATCCAAATTTTTCAGGATGTCGAAATCGGATTTTCGACTTCGACATCCCCGCACTTGATTTGACCTCTTTCGAGTGGACCTACGTGCTTCCCCATGCAGGAATCAACTTCCCTTTTATCCTGCCCTCCATTTGTCTTAAAGATATGGGCAAAACAAAGTTGATTCGTGAGGCCACTTGTGAGGGTCATATCTCGTGCCGCTTGCGAGTATTGACAATAAGGAAACGTGGGACGTATTCACAATACTCCTGACGTAATTTAGGAAGCCTTATATGCCTTGCGTTTCCACACGTGCGCGCTAGTGTAATGGATCATGGTCAAGAGGGTAGAGTTTGCGTTATAACTCTTTGGCCATGACATTGCGTGCGTTAAGATAACTTTCGAGTGTAGCCCGCAAGTGTTGGTGTTGCATAGGAACTCTCCTTGAGTTCCTATGAGCGATAGACACAAAGTTATGCCCTTGGAGGGGCATGACATATCGTGGTGGGAGCTACCTTTTGGGGCAATATGTGGTATGTGCCATGTGTTGTGTTGCGTGCCCATTTGGCGGGTCCATTACTCCAAGACAAGCCCGCCAATGGACTTCATATTGTGCAAGCCCCTTCTCCATACTCCCTACAATCAATTACGAGCCTAACCTTCGTGAAGGGAAGCTTGTGTGGTGATCCCGAAGCGATGCGTTGGGAGCAAGGTGTGTATTTTGCAATTTTCCATATTTTCATGTGCCCACTTGGGAAGTAGCGCTCGTAACCTTTCAAGGCGCCCCAAGTGGAACACATATGTGGGATCGAAGGTCATTGGTGTCAAGTCATTGTGTTTAGAAGGATGAGTTGATTGCACGATCCAAGCCAAAGATATTATAATATAATTGTGCGCCTTTCAAGGCACTTTGGTTTGTCTTTGTGCCAATTTTGCCGTTTTTGGCCCGTCATGATGTCAAGTGGCGACCTTGTATCTCAACGTTGCGCTCAATTGACATCATGACCCAAGTATGTCTTGAGGGTACATACTTCATTGCCCAACATATCTTGGACCCGGCGAATAACTCCTCTTAGGCTTGGCATACCGTGGCCGCCATGATGGCGATTTGGGACTATCCCAAATCATGGGCTCACTTGGCGACCCTGCCATTCCCAATACCGGAGGAGTTGGGCGACGCCCAAAAGATATGTTAGATACATATGACTTGATACCAATCCTATGGCACACTCCGGTCCAAGTCGGGCATGTACCTTATTTGCCCCAACCATGAGTGTGCGCATTTTTGGCCATTTTGAGCAATTTTCCACTTTTGCTGCCCGCCGTGCACTATGCTCTAACCCTCGTGCACGCCAGACGCATGGACCAATGGACCTTATATGACATGGGTGTTATGGGTAATGGTCCCCATGGTCCACACACCACGTGGGCGAAGCGGAGCCGCCTTCGTTAAGGCGCTAGGCCGAATTGAGTATGGGCAATTTTGCCATTTTTGCATTTGTGGACCCAATTGGGATCGTCACCACGCCGAGTGGCATTGAGATCTTTGTAAGCCAAGGGCATGGAAGTCTCCATTGGACTCCTGGTGAATTGCGTATGGGATGGCGGATCCGATCTCCAAGCCGGCATGGAGATATACTATTGGGAGCAAACCGAATTGTGGCTCATTTCAAGCAGCCAAAATGACCCAATTTTGGGACCCCAATTTCCCCCTTCCGTGTGGTCAATTGGCGGCCCCATTTCACTGAGCCCATAGCAAGCCCGGACCTAAATCCAAGTTGTACACTCAGATATGAGTCCTAGGTCCTGCCTCCTACCCTGTGTGCCATTGGCCTTACCGTGGCCGGGCGAGCCGCACGTGGGAATGACGCCAATTTTGGTGATTTTGGCATCATGACCCCACATGACTCATCCGTGTTGCCCTGATGCCGGAATCTCAGAGGGAACCAGGTTGGGTGAGGGCTCCAGAAAGTTCCTACTCGAAGGGCATAGGGTCAGTTGCCTCGTCCCTACCTCTGGCGGGTCCGGACGAGGGGTCAATTTTGGGGATTTTTGAATTAATTTCAGTTTGGGCTGAAACAGCCCATTTTCAGCTACAAACTCCTGGGTGATAATGGCGGGGCCATATCTCTGGCTCAGAAGGGGGTTAGGACCTGCCGTTAAGGGAGCATAGGGAGCCACTGTCGGTTGGCCCTGGAGCTCATTAGTTCCCAGAAAATCGCCTGTGGCTGTGCGGGACACCCCTCCCTTTGGCAGGGTTTCAGGGTCCGGACTGAGCAGGGCATGGGTTGTGTTTGAGCCCCCGCCCCTACCAGCCACTGAGAGGGTCGGACCTGGGATTGGGATATGAGTTGGGACTGAGTGTCTATTGTCCCTTGATGCCCTTACCCCAGTCCAGTCTCAACCCCATGTGTACAGATCCTGATGTGTTGTTGTACATACTTTTGTTCCCTCTTTGCAGAGTGGCAAGGATTCTGAAACGCTTTGTCACATGACACAGGCGTATTGATGCCCTTGTGAGTGTAGTGCCTTGCCTGCCTGCTCACCTGTGCGTGTCACCGCAGCGTCCCGTGGCCGGCCCCCCACGGGAACGCGTCAAAAGCGTTTCACCGCCGCGGGGTTACCCAACCCTCGCGTGCCACTCGGGGCCACCAACCCCGAGCAGCGCGTCGCAGCAGCGTGGCGCAGCTCGCAGCTCGCAGCGCAGCGCAGCGTCTCGCAGCGCAGCGCAGCGGCTCGCAGCGCCACTCAGCGACAGCGCCGAGTTCGTCACGGAGCCCGCAGCGCCGTCCAGAGCATCGCCCTGACCGCGCAGCAACCGTGAAAGAGGTGCACAGACCCGGACTCCTGCATCAGCCCCATTGGCCGACCCGGAGTCCCATCGGCCGACCAGCAAGGCCGCGTCAACCACCTCCACAACCACCGGCTGACCAGCACCAGCCGCACATCCAGCCCAGTGCTGCAGCACCCGCCTCAACAACCACCACAAGTTCGTTGAGTCGAACGGGTGCACACCAAGGACCTCAAGACCAAGCACGCCCCCGCTGCCATGGTGAATTGGCAGGAAGCGGGCAGGACGTGGCCGCGGCCCCACCCCCATGCAGCACGCCTGCTGCGTGGGTTCGTTTGGGACCAGCACTACCGCCACAGCCACCCCCAGTGCGAAGGCGGCATGCCCAGGAGCTTCGAGCTCCGCACGGACATCGCCCCCGACCGCCTGCAGGCCGTGGAGGACTGGCTGCGGGCGGAAGGGTACGAGTACCGCCACCAGCAGAGGCGCTGTAGGACGTGGACCCGGCCGGACAGGCCCGGCGAAGGCCTGCGTCCCGACGGGATTGAGGAGGACGAGGAGCCCAACGTGTACCCGTCGGGCGCCTCGATCAACGTCTCCCTGTGGGACGTGATCGAGAGGAACTTCCCGGAACCGGGGAGCGAGCGCAGGCTGCAGGGCAGCAGCAGCGCGTCTCCGGGGAAGGAGAAGCGGTCCGCCGGGGACAAGAAGAGGGACCGGAGGTGGCGGGAGTACCAGGAGTCCCTGGCCGCCGAAGCCGCCATAAGGCGCCAAGGGCGGAACCCCAGCCCCCAGTCCCCAACGGGCCAATGGTGGTCACCACCCCGGCTCCACCACCCTTGGCGACTACATCCAAGTCGCCAAGCAGACCCAGGCCAAACCCCGTCCGCTGCTCCTGAGGGCCCGGCAGGCCCCAGCAGGCCCCAGCAGCGACGTGGAGTCGGCCCACCGCGGGAGGATGCCGGCCGACCAGGCCAGCTCCAGCAGCAGCGTCGCTCCCGAAAGGGACGTGGCGCGCGCCTGTGAGCGCGCCTGTGGGGTGCCCTGCAACTGTCGGGTTGCCCGGCAACGGGCCAAGCAGTACAGCGCTGCCGTGGAGGGCGCCGCCGGCATCGCCCAGGAGGAGGCTGCGGAGTGGGCGCATGGCATGGCCATCCACACCCAGTCCATGGCGGCCATTGCGGCCGGACTCACGGCCGTAGCCGCCCATGGGGCAGCAACTGCCCAGGTCAACGGTGAGTTGGCGGCAGCCGACGAGGAAGCCCGTCTGACGCAGGAGGCCATTGCCTGCAAGGAGGCCGAGGTGAAGGCGCTGGAAGAGGCGCTTGCCCAAGAGAGGGCAAAGAAGGAGGCGGAGGAAAGGGCCCACGCCGAAGCGACGGCTAAGGCCCAGGAGGACGCCGCCAAGAAGGAAGCCATCGAGGCCGCGCGACGGAAGGTCGCTGAGGAGAAGGCCAAGACTGAGGCGGAGCTGGCGGCGTTGGAGGCGCAGAAGGCGCAGCTGCAGCACGCCCGGGAAGCCGAGGCGGCTCGTGCTCGGGAAGAAGCCGAAGCGCGAGCTGCTGCAGCCACCGCCGCCGCCATGGAGGAGGCAGAGGCCAAACTCCGCCGCGATACTCCCCCGGGAGGATCACGAGTGGAGACCCTTCGAAAGCTTTTCGAAGGGGACGCCTCCTCCAGGATGAAGCTGGATGAGGCGGACACGGGCAGCAGTGGGAGCAGTGGCACCACCGCCCATCGACGGAGGAAGGGCAAGGGGAAGACCCCCGAGAGGCCGCGGAGGCCAGCAGGTGGACACCCCCACGACAGTGACCCCTTCTTCACCGCCAGTGACGGGGATGAACGAGGCCGTCGACATCGCCAAGTGGTGGCTTGGACGGGCGGAGGCGGCGGAGACGTCCCCATGGAACCGGAAGGTGAGGATGAGGATCCCCCTCCTCCCTACCGGAGCTCCGAGTCCTCCGTGACCGTGACGCCAAGGTGGGGCGACATGGACGAGGATGACGACATGGAGTTCGGCATCACGAGGAAGCGCCCATCCTCGGACCCACCGAGGCGACCCGGCGGAGACCCACCGGGACCCCCTGGCGGAGGACCTTCTGGACCCCCTGGAGGACGCCCACCAAGTGGACCCCCTGGAGGCGGACCACCGGGCGGGGGAGGACCCCCTGGACCAGGTGGACCCGGCGGAGGCCCTCCTGGAGGACCCCCTGGGGACCCCGACGACCCACCAGGGAACGGCGACCCGGATACCACCTGGCAGTGGATTGTCTACCTACGCAGGAGAGTCCAGTTGCTCGAGCTGGAGGTAGACACGGGCAAGAGCGAGATGGCTCGCATCTCCACGGTCGCCGCGCGCGCGCAGAAGGACCTGGACATCGCCAGGGCCGAGACCAAGTCGCTGACCAACGTCGTCAGCGGCCTGCAGGAGAGGCTGGACGCGCTGGAAGCCCGTGGGAGCGTCGGCAGCGACCACCCACCCCTGGAGTCTGGCTCGTCGGACGACGGCTGGGGACCCGGACCAGGTCCAGGCAGACCCCACGCCCCCGGCGGAGCCCCCAGGAGTCGCCCCAGCGCCAGTGCCCCCTCTTTCACCGCCCCCTCTCACCACAGCGCGGGCCGCCGCAACGAGCGCGTGCCGCCCGGCAGTGGCAGTGAGGAATGGCGCGATGAGTGGCTCAGCGCAGACCACCACAACCGCCGTGCTCCACCGCGGACGCCTGTACGCCCCCGACGCCCGCCACCAGCCCCGGTGCCAATCCCCAGGGCTGGAGGACGTTATGGTGGACTCAGGGATGAGGTCCCCAGAGGAGACGTGGAGTGGGATGTCGGCGAAGGTGAGGACCTGGACCTGGACTTGGACCTGGAGGAGTTCGACATCAGCCCGCCGCGTGGTGTACGACGGGAGGCCGCTGAACGCAGCCGCCGGCACCGTGATGAGGATGCGTACATGGATGCAGTGCGGCGTGAACATTTCGGTTCAGCGTACGTGGAGGAACCGCGGCGTAGCCACAGGGACTCCATGGAGGAGATGGACGTGGCGGCCGTGGGAGTCCGTGGGCGAGGACGATGGGAACCTCGGTCGACCTCGCGACCGGCGTTCATGGTCTCTAAGGCCGCGGACGCCGCCGTTTGGGAAGACTTGAAGGACATCAAGCCCCCCATGTACGACGGCAACCCCCTTAACCTCGACCGCCTCTTGGAGAAGCTGGACAATTGGGGGCTGACCGTCACTGAAGACCTGCCTCCCGCTGATGCGGAGAAGTATGTCTTCAAACGGTTCAGGTACCGCCTGCCGGAAGTGCTCGGAGAGCAATACTTCATGGCGACCAAGGAGGGGAAAATCAAGACCCTCAAGGAAGCCAAGAAGTGGCTCAACGAGCAGGAGCGGGTGGACGCTCCGCAGGTGGCGGCCAAGCGCTGGAAGTCCATCAAGCTTGAGCATGATGGACAGGAGATCCGCCTACGAGAGTGGCGAGACTTCCGAGGGAAATACACCCTCTTCCGCCGCAACCTGGAGGATTGGAACGAGGGTGACGAGCAGGCTCGCCTGCTCTCCATGCTGCCGGGAGCATGGATCAAGAGGGTCACCAAGGAGGAATCCAAGAGGGCCAAGTCCAACCACACGGTCAAGATGATGCTCCCCAAGGAGTATCATACGAACGTGGTGGCTTGGGCGAAGGAGAACGTGGCCCGGGATGTCAAACGGCACTCCCTGCGGAACGCTCTTCTCATCACCGTCTCGGGCGATCGCGAGAAGACCGCGATGTGGCGCCTTGACGATTGTGAGTTGAGCGGCCTAACCATCCGTCTGCAGCCCATCCCGGCGCGGATGAGCTGCGACGAGATCCTGGAGTGGGTTGGCGAGGAAGTACTCAAGGAGTACCGAAACCTCCACCACACCTGCGGGTTGAGGCCCGGCGACCGCGACGTCAACTACGTTGGCGAGGGACCTGGCGAGGAAGATGCCATGGATCCAGCGGGAGCCGGCGGCGATGAGACTCTCGTCGACGATGACGACGACGATGAGCCCGCCGAGGTGGCCGTTTGTGCCTTTGTGGCCAAGAACCTGAGCGCGGGGAGCAAGCCGGGAAACTGGAAGCCCCTGCAGCAGGGTTGGAGGAAGCAGGAGAAGAGGGACCCTCGCCGCATTGGCGACCCTCCGCTGTCCTTTGGGGAGTTCATACGAGCTCACCCTCAGGGCTGTTTTGTGTGTTATGGGAGGAAGAAAGGCTTCAACCATGACCACCGAACATGCCCTGTCCACAAGGCCGACACGGAGGCTTACAAGAAGGCGCACAGGTCGAAGAAGCGTGCGCCCGCGGGTATCCGGGAAGCCAAGATGGAGGTGGACAAGGACGAGCTTGCCAAGCTGATGTCATCGGTGGGGACCGAATTGGCCAAGGAGATCCAGGAGATCAAGCGGAACTGGGTCCCCAGGTCGGACAACAAGAACAAGGAGAACAACCAGAACAACCAGAACAAGGACAAGGACAAGAAGGCTACTCGTGGTGAGAGGAGGAAGAAGGGCGTCAACGACGTTGAGGCCGAGGAGAACACCCCCTCTTCCACAACCGACGCCCCCTAGCGGAGCCCCTGCAGCCAAGGGCCCCAGCTAGGGCGGTCGCAGGATGGTGTCTTGGGAAGCGCCGAACCATCCCAGTCGGGAGTCGATAAGCACAAGGGGACTGCCGCGGGCGGAAGGCCCGGTCCGGCGCCCAGTCGCGGAGGCGGGGTGAGGGCAAGTGAAGGCACGAACCCTTGCACCCGTCCGTCTTTCGCGACCAAGAATGTGTTTGATGTACTACAGGATCTATCCGAGAGTATCGGAGGATCACCCGGACCGCAGCTGGATGCTGCAGATGGGCAGCCTGAGCCCATTGTCCACGACCTGCACCAGTCGCTGGTTGAGCTTCTGGAACGGACGGAGATCCTGAGTTTGCACGCCGTGCGCCGTGTTGGTCGCGAGCGGCAGTTGCATCTTAAGGTCCGTGCCCTATGTGGGGAAGTGGAAAAGGTTTTCGACGTGTTGGTCGACACGGGAGCTCAAGTCAGCTTGGTCAAGGCTGGCCTACTTCCACCAGAGTGTCTGACCGACAGTCGGAAGCCTGTCAGGCTGAAGGTGGCGAACGGCCAGTACATGGTGGGAGGCACGAAGGAAGCGGCCATTGGGCTGCAGTTCGTGAACCATCGTGAGCTGAGCCGCCCAGACCTCGGCAAGGAAATCCTCCTGCACGGTAGCTTCTACGAGGCCGAGATGGACTGGGACATGATCGTCGGGTACGACTTCATGATGGAGACGGACTCCGGCGTCCTCCCGACCCAGGCTTCCATGACCCTGTACCAGGACGACCAACTCTCGTGGCTTTCGTCACCTGAGCACCATGTGGAATGCCAATGGATCCACCCCGAACGCAATCAGCTCGAAGTGGCCGCGCTGGACACTGAGCCCAATGGGCCGGCAAACCAGGAGTACGGCGTAAGGCCCGAAGTGGCGAACCGAGTGGTCGCGGACCTGGGAGCTTCGGATCTGGCCCTGGATGCGTTCTCTTCAGGAACCTCCGCCCATCTGCGGGTATGTGAGAAGTACTGGAGCGCCCAGGACTCCGCGTGGAAGAAGCACTGGGGTCCGCATCAAGGATTGATGTGGATCCATTGCCCCCGCTGGGACATTCCAAGAGCGATAGCGAAGATTCGCAAGGACCGCTCCAAGGCAGTGCTGGTTGTTCCTATGGGATGCACCGAGGAGGAAAGTACCCGACATTGGGTAGCCTCATTGACCAACATGACCTTAAACAAGGTCGTCCTACCGGCTGGAGAGAGTGTCTATCAGGACGCTAAGGGACAGCCCATGCCGCCCCAGAGATGGCCAACAGAATTCCACTATGTGGATGGGGGCCTTGATCAGGCCGACACCACGGACTTCGTGTGTGTCAACCGCATCATAGCAGAGCCATGGCGGCAATGCTTTGCGGTTCCCCCTGTTGACATCGAAGAATCGGATTCGGAAGACCCCCTCACTGAAGAGGAGTGGGATCTGGTTCAGGGGTATATGGATCAGCCCTTTCACGACTGGGGAAACCAGCGTGAGGGCAAAGGCCAGGACAAAGCCTGGTGGGAAGTGGACTCAATCGTCTCTGGTTCCTATGACGGGAATACCTTCGTACAGAGGGTGCTGGATCACATGTCCAGCCAAGACGAGCCGCCTGGCGGTAACCCACCCACCTACGGCGATCTATTCCGAGGCAAGACCAGAGATGGCCCTTTGGGCCACCTGGGAAGACCGCCTGAGCCGAAAGCGAGCGGGGTCGCTACCCCTCAAGTAAGCTCCGTGGTTCAAGTGCCCGGAAAAGCCAAGGCGGAGTCCGATGACTGCCCCAAGATCCAGGCGTTGCGGGCCAGGCTGACGCAGAAGCATGGTGATACCTTCTTCAGCGGTAAGCCTGTGTTTCCCCCACCGGTGCGTGGACCGTATGGCGAGGCCAAGATACGACTGAAGCAGGACCCCCGTGTGTATCGCCACCGGGAGTTTGCCCTGAGGGGCGAGAGGAAAGAGGCCATGGAGAAGATCCTCCGTGACTTCATCCAGAGAGGCTGGCTTGAGCCGTGCCACTCCGAGTGGGCCTCTCCCTGCTTCGTCGTCCCCAAGAAGGTTGCCGGTGAGTGGCGGCTCGTTGTCGACTACCGCGCCCTGAACGCCCAAACGCAGCACGACAGCTATACGCTGCCCCTCATTGAGGACATGCTGCAAAAGCAACACCGGTGGAGGATCTTCACGGTGATTGACCTGAAACATGGTTATCATCAGATGCCTCTCGCCGAAGAGTCCCGTGCCTGCACAGCCATGAGCACTCCACTTGGACCTCTCCAGTGGAAGGTGATGCCCATGGGCGTCACCAACGGCAATGCGGCTTTTCAGCGGATGCTGGAGAACCTGCTTGAGCCGGTGCGCAACTGTGCGGACCCCTTCGTGGACGACGTGATCATCGCGTCCGGAACCCCAGCATGAGCTACGAGGAGCTCCTGGAGGCACACGAGAGGGACGTCACTCGAGTGCTAGACCTTCTGGTTCGGCACAAACTCACGGGCAGCAGTGACAAGGCCACCATTGCGGTAAGCGAGGTGGTCTTCGCTGGCCACGTAGTTGGGAACGGGCAGCGAAAGCCCATACCTGGCAAGGTGGCTGCGATTGAGCACTGGGAAAAGCCCAAGACGGTCTCTGAGCTACGGGCGTACCTGGGGTTCTGCAATTACTACTCGGGGTATATCAAAATGTATGCCGAGTATGCAGCCCCCATGACGACCATGCTCAAGGGCAACCGAGAGGAGACCAAGAAGGGGTCCAAGAAGGCTCTGGTCTGGACTGAAGAGTCCGACCGTGCCTTTGAGGGGATGAAGCAGGCGCTGCTATCCGCAGTGGGTCTGCACCTCGTGGATCCCGACCGAGGGTTCGTCCTGCGCACGGACGCTTCCGACTACGCCATTGGCGCTGTGTTGGAGCAAGTGCTTGACGACGGGAGGCACGTGCCCGTGGCCTTCTGGAGCCGAGTCCTGGCGGAAGGCCAGAGACGGACGTGGACGCCCCGTGAAAAGGAGGCGTATGCCATCGTCATGGCTCTCAGGAAATGGGCTGGGTACATAGCCCTCCATCCCGTCACCGTCTGCACCGACCATCAGAGTCTGCAGTCGTGGCACAAGGAGCACGTGGACACCCCCTCAGGTCCCGCCTCCCGACGGGCAAGATGGCATGAGACCTTGGCCAAGTTCGACCTTACGGTTGTTTATATTCCTGGAAAGGATAACACCGTGGCGGACTGTCTCAGTAGGTGGGCCTATCCCGCCAGCAAGGGCATGCAGGATATCTCTGCCCATGGCGATGAGGCTGAAACCGCTGAAGCCAAGAGGATCATTGAAATGGAGCGCCTGATGGAGGAGGAGGGGGCTAAATGCTTCGTCGTCATGGCTGCGGATGCCCCCCTCGCTTCGAGGGTGAGCAGAACAGTCAGTGTACTCGCCCCTGTGGGTGCCGCGGGCGGAAGGCCCGGGCCGGCAACCCCTGTGGGAACTGAGTCCGACAAGCACCTCTTCCCGGAGTCTTGCCTCCAGGACGACTGGACCGACGATTACGCCAAGTCTGAGGCCTTTGCGGCCGAGTATAGGGCTGTGACCGACCCTGACGACGGACAGAAGTGGCCAAAGGGGCTGACTGAGGAAGATGGCAAGCTCTACCGGAATGGTAAGCTGCTAGTCCCAGAGTCCCGGGTGCTCGAGCTGTGTGAAGCTTGGCACCACCACATGCTGCACCCAGGGGTCAAGAAGCAAGCTCTTGACATGCAGCGTCGGTTCGAGATCGACCATATCGTTCTCTACACCGCCATCAAGAAGGTCAGGAAGGGTTGCTCGGTCTGTCAGGCCTGCAATCCCGATAACCGGAACGTCAAGGGGGAACCCCAATGGACCCCGGTTCCTGACCAGCCCATGGAGAGCGTGGCCATGGACGTCTTCTCCATGCCCGAAGTGCACATTGGCAAGGAGACCTTTGACTGTGTGGTTCTCTGTGTGGACCGCCACAGCGGCTACGTTGTAGCCGTTCCGGCACGCAAAAAGGGGTTGCTTGCCAAGGAAGTGGCAGTCATGATGATTCGTCATTGGCTGACCGTCTTTGACATCCCCCGCACGATTTGCAGTGACCGAGGGCCCCAGTTTACTGGTGGCTGGTTCAAGGCTATGTGTTCCCTCATGGGGATACGTCATGCCAAGAGCGTCGCCTATCTCAGCCGGTCTAACGGCCGTGCTGAAGTGGCTGGACGGCAGCTGTTCGAGAAGCTGTGCAAGATCCACATCACCAATCCACGGCGGAACTGGTTCGAGGAGATGTGGCCTGCTCTGAAGGCCCATCATGACACCCCCACTCCGGGCGGTTTGTCCCCTCACCAGATTCTGTTTGGCAGGGACCCCCTGGGTAGGGGACTTCCCTTGTCTGGTGATGGCATGGCTATGGATGCCAAGGAGTTCTTCGCGCGGCAAGAGCAAACGGCGCGGGACATCCGCCAGCAGCTTGAGAAGGAGCATGCTGAACGTCAGAAGTCCGCCCCGAGCTCGACAGCGCAGAAGTTCAGGGTGGGAGACCCGGTGTGGGTGATCAGACCCCGCCCCATGGGCACCCACCGCACCAAGACCTGGTTCACACCCGGCGAGGTGGTCTGCAGGATTGGTGAGGACACCTACCGCATCAAGGTGAGTCACGGACAGTTCCGGGAGCGCCACGAGAGTCAACTCCGTGTGCGGGAACCCGACCTCCGTGGCCGTCATGTGTCCCTGGACTACGCCAAACATGAGGCCGATTCGGACGACGACTATGCTGAGCAGGACGACTATACTGTCGAGAAGATCCTGGCTCAGCGTCCGAATGCCTCGGCGCCCGGGGGTCTGGAGTTCAAGGTTCGTTGGCGAGGCTATGGGCCGTCCCACGACACCTGGGAACCCGTCTCCTCGTTTGTGCCGCGGGTCAATACTCCCTTCATGGAGTACATCCGCAAGCACAAGACCAAGATCCACGTTTCGGACTTGGCAGCACTCACCCGGGCGATTGCAGCCAGGGGTGCCTGATCAGCGCCCTAAGCTCTCCCCTGATGCGTTTTGAGCGCTTGTGAGGCCGACGAATCGTCCCTTACTTGCTTGCTCTCTCCCATCTTTCGGTGACAGAGTGGCCATATACCCCCCCTGCTGAATCCAGAGGAGGATGGCCCCTCTCTTCTTCTATTCGTCACTCACCCCCCTGCTGAATCCTTGGGAAACCAGGTAGGGCGACTGACCTTCATTTTTCTGAGATCTTGGGGCCTTGAAGCCCATACGTCGTTGCGCAACGGATGCCGCTGTCATCGGCATTGCGAATTTTTGGTGTGTGGTCTGGTTCCATGGCACTTGCGGAATCCAGACCAGTCGACGTGTGTCAGCTGACTATATATGGCCTGAACTCAGGCGTTTTCCCGTCCACCCTCCTGCATTGCCTTATCCTGACCGTGGCGTGGTTTGGCGCTCTGTCCAGAGCGTGTTTACACGCCTATTTACCCAGATTGTTGCTTGTTTTTGTCCCCTCCAGGATATGTGCATCTGTATGTTAAGTGACATCAGCCCATCGCTGAGGGATGGACTGTTTTTCACCACAAATCGGGATACAGAGGCACCTTGAGTCGCCGTGTACATGTTCTTACAGCCTGGTCCAGCCTGGACCAGTACTTGATTACATATTCTACTGTTTGAGTGCCCGTGATACAGTGTTGCCCTATTCGCTGTGATGTGTGGAGATCCTGATGGCGCCAGGCGGGAAGCCCAGTTGCCTGACTACACTCCCAGCGGTCCGCCACTGTCAGTCCCAGTGTGAGCCTACCGATTCGCAGACGCACTTGCATTCGGATGGCGGCCTCCGGTGCTCCTGACCTCGGTCAGTCTGCCTGGGAAACTGGTGGTTTGAGGAGTCGACGCCTCCGCCCACACTGCATGAGGACTCCCTCATGTATGGCCTTCGTGGCAGTAGGGCGAGGGAAAAGACGGCCTTGATGCCCGATCCCTTAAGGAGGAGTTCCCTTAAGATCTGGGGTTCTTAAGGAGTTCGACTATGGTACTCTGGACTCGCGTCGTATGGATATGGACATGGTGCGCCCGAGGAAGGACCCGTGGGGACTCTCCCCAGTCGGCGGGCCTTGGGAAGCTTGGGGTAGCCTGATGGATCTTTGTGGTCGCTCTCGACTTGTGGGACCACCTCGGTCGTCGTGTGTCGCCTATGTTGGCCGTGTATTCGGATTTACCCGAATAGGTGAGGAGGAAAGAAGAGATGGCGAAGCAATAGCACTACACAAGACACATATATGGGCCAACTCCTTAAAACCGGTTTGTTTTCTCTGTTTTCTGCTCATTTGGTGCCCTTTGCTACCTTTCATTGAAACGGGCACCCTCAAAATATACACAAAAATGGTATTATACATGAAAAATGAACTTTTGACCTCAATACCCCCCATGGGGTTAAAACCCACACTCTACCAACCTTAGAGTTGTGTTTTTCCTCTAAGCTACGACCTGTCGTCGACGATCTCAGAGAAAACCGTAGTATAATAAAAAATTTGGAAAATCAGTACTCCTTACATGCTCCAACCACTATTAACCTCCCATGCTCTTAAAACCGTGGCAACCGACGACCCAAGTGTCAACTGCTTTTCACGGTGAGCGAAGAACTTAAGGGAGGGACAGGGTGGGCATATATGTGTCTTGTGTAGTGCTATTGCTTCGCCATCTCTTCTTTCCTCCTCACCTATTCGGGTAAATCCGAGCTGGCTCAGCTAGCACTACACAATCCCCATATATGGGCAACAGAACGGAAGAACTGAGCTCCCGTGAACTGAACCCTTATATAAGAATTAATTAATCGCCAGGCGCGAAGCGCGCGCCGCTTCCCCAGTCGCCAGATCAGGAGGGACCAGAACTTGCGTGATGCGCAACAGAGCTCTGGTCCTGTCGTAAAACTTCCTGAATGTATCGTAACAGGACCAATCACCCAATGCCGCTACCACATGCGGATCCACGCCAAGATAGATTAGTGCAGTTGCTGCTGCTCCTCGTGTAGAATGCGCGGAAAACGAATCCGTCTCCAGCTCCCCCAATTCCAGTAGGTGTTTCCTTAACCAGCGAGTAGTGAGACCGTTAATGGTATCAGACGATAAAGGCTTCCGTGGCTTTCGTAGGGACACAAAAATCTCAGAACCCTCGTAATCACCAGTAGCTTCCAAATAACGCGCTAAGCAGCGCTGCGGATCAATTGACGGTGGCGTAACATTGTGAATAGGATAACGTGCATAGTATCTCCTCCCTTTGCGCTTAGCAGAAATGAACCAAGGCTGAGCAGCGCGTTGGATATCCCTACGTGATCGCGCCAGATCAACGCCTCGGAACAAGGCAAAGAATCTCAAGGACAAAATGGCTTGCAAGCGCAGCTGAGCTTCCGTCTCCACAGGTTGCTGATGCATGACTTGTATAAGACGCCGTACATCATAGAAACGATGATAATGAGGAACACTGACGAACCAGTCACGTTTCAAGTTGCGTAGCATACCCTCGAAACGTAGTTGCGAAAAGCACGGGAATAAACACACTGCTGAATACGCCATACGCCCAGCACTTAAAGAATGCGTGCGTGAAAACTTTAAAAGTTGCACCGCCACCGTCATCAGTGGGATTTGACCAAAGCGCTCCACCTTTAACAGTGGAGCAAGCGCCGCGTCTTGTAACAAAAACGTACCAAACATGTGCCACGCAGAATTGTAACGTTTCAAGGTGTCCTTCCCGATTTCATTGATGATGAGCGTCGCCTCTTCGTTGGTAGCTCCTCGCAATTGATAGTATTCACGCAAACATACGCCAAGGTCAACACGAAACGTGGTTGTGTCTCTGTGCCGTCTGGCATTTGCAACCGGAACTCCGACGTGTTCACTGCGAACTTCACGTGTTTCATCAATAGGTTCCACCAAACTTCGCGCGGCCTGTACGGCAGAGCCATGAGAACCTCCACCCCTGGTGACTCCAACACTTGGTTGACCAACTGAGGTATGTGCTTGAACGGCGGGAAGACCCACCCCGGTGAAAGTAAAGTTAGATTCTGGGAGAAGACATCGATGGCGTAAGCCCCCGGCTGAGGACACGGACTGACGAACTTGCTGCACACCGCATTGGAACTCCTTGACATCCAATCGATTTCCGGCTGAATCCAACTTTTGAACTCCTCCAGGATCCAAGTCAACACGTCCGACGGGAAGGTAGCCTCCGACGGTGTCCAACGAAGCCGAGACCAAATGTCCGCCGGATTTACCGAGGTGTGCACGTAAAACGGTTGAATCTCGATGCGATTGGCTTGTGTAAAATTCCACAGTTGGAGAATCAATGCGTTGAACCGCGGCTTGCGACCTCCCCACTTGCGGAGATACCAGTAAAGGACCATTGAGTCGGTGAAAAATCGCAGCGTGGTGTCCCTCAGCGCATACGCTTGAATCGTCAGTAGGGCTCCCCTGAACTCTTTGACGTTTATGTGTTCCTCTCGATTCAGGAACCAACCGAACGCTGCTTGGGCATTCCCTTGAAGGACTCCGCCCCACGCCAGATCCGACGCGTCCGAGTACATGTCCCTGACGTGACCCATGGAAACTACGAAGGTGCGTCCCTTCCACTGGTGTAACTCGTCCGCCAGATCCATCAACTGACGTGACACGCGCTCCGGGAGCGCCACGTCTGCCTCCCAGCCAGCCTGGACTGCCACCGCCACGTGCACCGCCAGGGCGTCGCTGAGGAGTCGGATATGGGGCATGGCGAACAACAAGGAACGGATTCTTCCAAGAACGGAGGCGCATCGCCTCACTGATGGTGTGTGACTGTGTGCCAGTCTGTTCACGTCCCGAAAAATTGCTTGTAGGCGCTTTGGAGGTACCGCGACGAATCCTTCCCTGAAGTTCAGCATAAAACCAAGCATTATAATTTCTTGCGACGGCTCCAAACATGATTTTGGGACATTGACCAATATACCCAACCGATGCAAAAGTTGTACCAAAAAACGTGTGTGTTCCAGACATTCACGGTAAGTATTGCCAATGATGAGCCAATCGTCCAAGTAGACCCAAACGAGTGCTCCGCGTTCACGCACGGTATTTAAAATTGGTTGCATGAGGCGTTGCCATTCCCGTGGTGCAACGTTTAATCCAAACGGCAAAACGCACCACCTGTAAAATTCACCGTCGACGTAGACCCCCAAATAAGGTCGATCCCGCGGATGGATACCCATGTGAAAATAAGCACTTTTCAGGTCAATTTTGCAAGCATACTGACCGGGTCTCAAGAACGGTAAAATGCCCCACAGAGTGACCAAACGAAAATAGGTGGTCTGTACAAACTGGTTCACGTTCTTCAAATTGGTGATAGGACGACGGCCTCCCTCAGGATGTGCCTCGTCTGACGCTTTGTCCACTGCGAACATACTTGCACAACACTTAATGTCTTTGCGCTCGACGCATTCCATGCAACCCTGTTGCACTGCATCCAAAACGTGTTTTACCAATTCAGGGTCGGTTACCTCTGCGTGGGAAGAACGAGGACGGAAGTCGTCGGTTGGTCGATCCGGATCAAAACCGTCAACCCAATCAAGCTGCAGCCCATTGCGAATCACTGACGCCGCGTATGTGTCCTTCAACGTTTCCCATTCATGCAATTGTGCACGACAGCGCAAATAGAGTGGCAGGTGGGGATGGATCGGCGGTGGCACGCACACGGCTGGTGCCAATAAATCCTCTACAGTCAAGCTACTGCTGTGGTCGTTCATCTAACTTGTCGTTACGTGGCACAAATCTTTGGGTGAAACCCTTACCTTTGCCTTTGCCTCCTTTGCCAGATCTCCGTGGATCAAAACGACCTCGTGTTGAAAACGAACGGAAAGAACTACGATGCGAGTAAGGGGAGAAACGCGTGCCTCTCAGGTCTTTTTGTAATTTGTTGCGCGACTGAAGTAGTGACATGTCATCCTTCGAGAGTAACTCTGGTGCAATCGCAGGTTGTTCAAACCGTTTATCTACTGCCACTCGCCGGGAGCTTTGGATGCTGTAGTCCAACGCACCCAACATTGCAAACAAATGTTCACATAGTACCAATGAAACAGGTGCTTCCGGAGCTACCGTTGTGTCATCTTCGCGTGTTAAGACTACTCCCAGGACTCGCATGGCGTCTTTTACCTGTTGTTCCCAACGACGCTTCTCTGCGTCCGCTGGATGTTTGTGCGTTGGCGCGTTATTAACAGCTGCCCTATGGAACTCGTCGAACACTGGCAAGTGCTTCAACATCTTTTTTCTGCGAAACTCGTCTTGCAAAACCTTTCGCTCTTCCAGGAGTGCAGACAAGCGTGAAGGAAGCGACAGAACCTCATCGCGCCACACGAACGTGGACTCCTTGTCCGACGCGGGGCCAGCGTGGTCCTTGGGACCGCTCAAAGTTTCGCATGCCAAGAAGACGTCTTCGCGATGCGACGACGTTCCTGTTCTGCCAATGTCGTCGCCCTTTAAGGTGAGTAAGGCATCACGAACCAAGGCCATCGTGTCTTTGACAGTGGCCAGTGTTTTCTTTCCTGTAAGTTTGGAATACAGTGACGCTGCCTGCCAAGGACTGAGACCACTCATTGCGCCTTCCCTTGCCAACTGTGCTGCATGTTCCAACGACTCAGAACTCAGGTTCCACGCCGAATCCGGCAATTTCAGCACGAACTCGTGAAAATCCAGTGTCTCATTTTCTTCTGTCATTTTGTTAAAATTTATATCCTTAAAACATTTTGGATTGCATCAGAAATCAAAGCTCTGGGTACAGCAAATCACTAGTTGAACAACTCAGTGAGCGCGTGACCGGTTTTAAGAGCATGGGAGGTTAATAGTGGTTGGAGCATGTAAGGAGTACTGATTTTCCAAATTTTTTATTATACTACGGTTTTCTCTGAGATCGTCGACGACAGGTCGTAGCTTAGAGGAAAAACACAACTCTAAGGTTGGTAGAGTGTGGGTTCAAACCCCATGGGGGGTATTGAGGTCAAAAGTTCATTTTTCATGTATAATACCATTTTTGTGTATATTTTGAGGGTGCCCGTTTCAATGAAAGGTAGCAAAGGGCACCAAATGAGCAGAAAACAGAGAAAACAAACCGGTTTTAAGGAGTTGGCCCATATATGGGGATTGTGTAGTGCTAGCTGAGCCAGCGCCACTGCCACTGTGGTGGTGACCGTAGCAGCCGGCACCCGGTGCGCCTGGTATGGGTTAACGGGTCCCTTGGATGCCGAACAATCGCCGCCAGGACCCGGGACTTGATACTTGATACTATACATGTGCTACGAGCTTATACAGCATCATACCTATCTTACTGTGACTGACTGAAGTGAGGATGTGACACCCCCCCCCCTTTCGGGAAGTGGTCCTGGGTACCCGCTGCCATGCGTGGGTGTTATCGAGCCCCCCCCAGGGTTTGCTCTAAGGAGGGGGGTGAAGCGGTACCCAGAACCCCATGGCCAGGTTACGGCATACAACCGGTCTCCGGTCCACTAACCCCATGTACGGCGTGTTCCGTGCCGTGAAGCCCCGCATCGGCAACCGATGCACCGCCAGCGGAGATTTGTATATCAGAATGTCAGGAATCAACAGGGTTTTATTCTCATAATGTTTCCGTCAGTTTTTACGCTTCCGTTCTGATATTCACTATTTTGACTGCTGGCGGTTGGATCGCGACTTTACCGTAACCGCCAGTTTAACTGTTTATAATGGAAATTTTAACGCAATCCGTCACGAAGGCTCCAAAGCCTTCAGGAACTGCATGGATGCTTCCGCAATTTTCATAATTAATACTCGCAACCTTAATCCGAATTTTTCAGGATGTCGAAATCGGATTTTCGACTTCGACATCCCCGCACTTGATTTGACCTATTTCGAGTGGACCTACGTGCTTCCCCATGCACGAATCAACTTCCCTTTTATCCTGCCCTCCATTTGTCTTAAAGATATGGGCAGAACAAAGTTGATTCGTGAGGCCACTTGTGAGGGTCATATCTCGTGCCGCTTGCGAGTATTGATAATAAGGAAACGTGGGACGTATTCACAATACTCCCGACGTAATTTAGGAAGCCTTATATGCCTTGCGTTTCCACACGTGCGCGCTAGTGTAATGGATCATGGTCAAGAGGGTAGAGTTTGCGTTATAACTCTTTGGCCATGACATTGCGTGCGTTAAGATAACTTTCGAGTGTAGCGCGCAAGTGTTGGTGTTGCATAGGAACTCTATTTGAGTTCCTATGAGCGATGAACACAAAGTTATGCCCTTGGAGGGGCATGACATATCGTGGTGGGAGCTACCTTTTGGGGCAATATGTGGTATGTGCCATGTGTTGTGTTGCGTGCCCATTTGGCGGGTCCATTACTCCAAGACAAGCCCGCCAATGGACTTCATATTGTGCAAGCCCCTTCTCCATACTCCCTACGATCAATTACGAGCCTAACCTTCGTGAAGGGAAGCTTGTGTGGTGATCCCGAAGCGATGCGTTGGGAGCAAGGTGTGTATTTTGCAATTTTCCATATTTTCATGTGCCCACTTGGGAAGTAGCGCTCGTAACCTTTCAAGGCGCCCCAAGTGGAACACATATGTGGGATCGGAGGTCATTGGTGTCAAGTCATTGTGTTTAGAAGGATTAGTTGATTGCACGATCCAAGCCAAAGATATTATAATATAATTGTGCGCCTTTCAAGGCACTTTGGTTTGTCTTTGTGCGGATTTTGCCGTTTTTGGCCCGTCATGATGTCAAGTGGCGACCTTGTATCTCAACGTTGCGCTCAATTGACATCATGACCCAAGTATGTTATGAGGGTACATACTTCGGTGCCCAACATATCTTGGACCCGGCGAATAACTCCTCTTAGGCTTGGCATACCGTGGCCGCCATGATGGCGATCTGGGACTATCCCAAATCATGGGCTCACTTGGCGACCCTGCCATTCCCAATACCGGAGGAGTTGGGCGACGCCCAAAAGACATGTTGGATACATATGACTTGATACCAATCCTATGGCACACTCTGGTCCAAGTCGGGCATGTACCCTATTTGCCCCAACCATGAGTGTGCGCATTTTTGGCCATTTTGAGCAATTTTCCACTTTTGCTGCCCGCCGTGCACTATGCTCTAACCCTCGTGCACGCCGGACGCATGGACCAATGGACCATATATGACATGGGTGTTATGCGTAATGGTCCCCATGGTCCACACACCACGTGGGCGAAGCGGAGCCGCCTTCGTTAAGGCGCTAGGCCGAATTGAGTATGGGCAATTTTGCCATTTTTGCATTTGTGGACCCAATTGGGATCGTCACCACGCCAAGTGGCATTGAGATCTTTGTAAGCCAAGGGCATGGAAGTCTCCATTTGCCTCCTGGTGAATCGCGTATGGGATGGCGGATCCGATCTCCAAGCCGGCGTGGAGATATACTATTGGGAGCACACCGAATTTTGGCTCATTTCAAGCAGCCAAAATGACCCAATTTTGGGACCCCAATTTCCCCCTTCCGTGTGGTCAATTGGCGGCCCCATTTCTCTAAGCCCATAGGGGGCCTGGACCTAAATTTAAGTTGTACACTCAGATATAAGTCCTAGCTCCTGCCTCCTACCCTGTGAGCCATTGGCCTTACCGTGGCCGGGCGAGCCGCACGTGGGAATGACGCCAATTTTGGTGATTTTGGCATCATGACCCCACATGACTCATCCGTGTTGCCCTGATGCTGGGACCTCAGAGGGAACCAGGTTGGGTGAGGGCTCCAGGGAGTTCGTACTCGAAGGGCATAGGGTCAGTTGCCTCGTCCCTACCTCTGGCGGCTCCGGACGAGGGGTCAATTTTGGGGATTTTTGAGTTAATTTCAGTTTGGGCTGAAACAGCCCATTTTCAGCTACCAACTCCTGGGTGATAATGGCGGGGCCAAATCTCTGGCTCAGATGGGAGTTGGGACCTGCTGTTAAGGGAGCATAGGGAGCTACTGTCGGTTGGCCTCGGTGCTAATTGGTTCCCGAGAAACTCGCCTGTGGCTGTGCGGGACACCCCTCCCTTTGGCAGGGTTTCAGGGTCCGGACTGAGCAGGGCATGGGTTGTGTTTGAGCCCCCGCCCCTACCAGCCACTGAGAGGGTCGGACCTGGGATTGGGATATGAGTTGGGACTGAGTGTCTATTGTCCCTTGATGCCCTTACCCCAGTCCAGTCTTAACCCCATGTGTACATATCCTGATGTGTTGTTGTACATACTTTTGTTCCCTCTTTGCAGAGTGGCAAGGATTCTGAAACGCTTTGTCACATGACACAGGCGTATTGATGCCCTTGTGAGCGTAGTGCCTTGCCTGCCTGCTCACCTGTGCGTGTCACCGCAGCGTCCCGTGGCCGGCCCCCCACGGGAACGCGTCAATATCAGGTTTTCCAAATAAATATGTTTTGATGAAATCAACCAGAGATATAGGTACCAACAGTGCAAGCAAGGGACCACAGGATCACATCCACAACATGAAGGGCTGCAGTCAAAGGTGCTAGTGTAACAACAAAGGAAACTCACAATAACTACGGATTTATGAAAAGATAGTTAGAACATATCCTACTATCGTGTGAAAACTGCACACCTGGGCACTCTCTCTTTGATAGTGCCATCTAGAGATGTGCACTGTTTGTTTTGGGTCCCATAGGTGCTGAGGTGGCATGGCTTGTGGCGCTGAGGTCACTGCCATGTCACATGCGATCTTTCTACTTAGCTAGGCTGACTGGGAATTGAACCCAGGACCTCTCAAAAAGAGGTGCCCCAGCCCCCTAGGGTGCAGACCACTAGGATAGCTAAGCATGCATGAGAAAATATTGAAAAATGCCTAGGCTCTAGATAAATGTCAGCGTCTCAGTCAGTGCAGGAAATGGTGAAAACGTCCAATCAGTTGGGGGGTCAGGGGTCCACACAACATCCAAAGTTCAATGCCTGGTTTTTTAGGTCAAAATGTCTTATCACCCCTTTTGGGTAGGCCAATACTAAGAGAAAAATGTGATATGCCTTTAGGCCTCTCTATGACAACTAAAGCTAACCTTTTGGCAGGGAAATACACTTTTTCTTACTTGGTAAGGTGGCCAAGAAGCTCATGCTAACACCGAAGAACAAAATGTCCGATTCTATAGGTGCCACATGCGGAGAAACATACACCGATAGCATGATCGGCATACGGAGCAATGTTTATGTCACCCATGCGTTTGCAACACCCGCAATTGGTGCTGCAGTGGACGCTGAAACTCTGATCAAATTGAAGAAGCAGCTGAAAGGGCAATTGGACAACTGCAGGCCTATGCATCGCCACAAGATTACACGTCGCTTCTACTACAAGTCTTCCGGTGAACATGAAATCGATGATGATGTATCAGATGCCGATTGTGATTTCTTCCTCAAGTCATTGGCTGAGAAACCGGAGATTGACAATTCGTACGTTTTAGTCGATCTTCCATCCCCAGAATGCACCATCAAGGATGTAAAATCATACGTGGACTTAAGTAAGTTGCTGGAAAAAGAAGGAGATGTGTCCTCTATGAGCATTGATGAGACAAAGGGAGCCACTGTCTCCTTCGTCAACCCTTTGGACATCATCTGATTGTTGGTCAGGATTCCCACAGCAGTGGTGATTGCTCCTCAAAAGCCCGTTGTTTTTAAGTGTCGTCCAAATTTCAACGATCTGGTTCCCATTTTGCGGGGAATCAGTCCAATTGTGTATTTTCGAGAGAGCACATTGATGTATTTCCGTGACTCCAAGATCTATGTGGATGTGGTGCGGGGCTGCAAGAAGACGAACTCCGATTTTTAAGTTTACGCCGCTTCGTCTTGTTGCCCTGGAAACCTCACATGAGGTTTGAGACTTCAAATGCCTCTTTGGCTATGTTGTATTTTCAACTATATGTACTTAGATCCGTGTATTGGTGAAGTGGCTCTAAGCATGCTATGAGCTTGCTCCGTTGACACCACTTTAGAACTTTGGTGTGTTGTTTTTGAGCATGGATGTGTGTGGAAACGCCATGACTGAGCCCATGGTGTACGGCCTAAAGGTTGTTTGCATTATTATATGCTTGTCCCTATTTGCCGTTGTTCACAACTCCACCGGCGTTACACACCCTGCCGTTCACTCCTTTTTGGTTAGTCACGATGTTGTCTACCTTGCCAAAGGCCGAGTGGGGTGAAGTATATTCTTTTGTTCGACGTTACACCAAGTATTGGCATGCCTTTATGCGATGGGAAACTGCAAACAAACAACTTCAGAATGGAGATGTGTACAACTGGACAAGCGATGACGCACATGCATGGTGCGAGTTGATGCAAGCCATGGAGGAATGCCATTCCGGCAATGACGCTACAACTACCTCATCGCAAGATTCGATTACCTTGCCCTGTGTTGGGCAAAGTTCACGCGGTGAAGTACCTCGAACACCAGAAGAGGACGTTTCCAATGTGAACACAGATCCCTGCAAACCGCTTGCTCCGCTCTTCGACAAGTATAAACGTTCCACTGACCAAGGTACGGGCAATGCAAAGGTACGGACCTCAAGACTTCAGGGGAATCAGAACAATGGCCCCAAAGTTGGCATTCGTCGAAAGTCCGCATGGAAGCCACGAGTTGATCCGGGCGGTAAAGTGAGAGACCGCAAGCAACGCCCTTTGCGGCAATTCTTGACCCAAGCTATGGGAACGGATGCTTAATGGTTGGTTTGTGGGATTACACCTTTTTCAGGCATGCGGGGACACTTTTGGTCCCAGTTTATGGATCTTCTGGTTCTTCCAACATTTTGCCATGGTTTGGCGGTGTTTTGCTGTGGCAAGCATACATGTTGAGTGCAATCGATATATAACTACCTACATGTGTGGAAGTGCGATTGAATCAGGATACAATGGCAGCTGGCACAGTCTTTTGTCACAATGACCTCATAGACGTTTTTGCAGCCTCATGCATGCACTTTAGCTCCAAGCCGCAAAACCTTCGCTGAGGCGGAGAAAGTGGTTCGTTGGTCTATATCTTCATCAATTGAGGGAAATCTTTGTCGCTCAAGACACTCTTATCATTCCGCTTTTTTTGTTTCGCAACCGCAGTAATGTGTCTTGTCTGTTTTTTTGCTTTGCAATGTCGCCTCCTGCATGAGTGAAGCCTTGTACTCATGTTCCTTTCTTTTAATCTGAACGTTTGTTACAAAGAGTCTTCAGTACGACATGACGCAATCAGTTAACGTCCATAATGGGTGCTCCGGGCCTCTACCCATACCTTGCCCGGACGGCAGGGACCAGTTGCGAACCCTTGCCAATTCCACATGGTCCGCATTGCTATGTTCAAACTGGATGTGGGGTCATTGACATTAGATTAGTGGTAGGAGTAGGGTTAGGGTCACCGAGCTGGTGGAACCAGTCTTGGTTTTATAACCCTTTTTAGTGTCTAGGGTGGACCTACGAGGTTGAGCAGCAGCAGCAGCAGCAGCAAGCAAGCAAGCAAGCAGCAGCACCGGCGAAATGGGAAAAATGCAGATTTCCGTTGTGGTGCTTCAGATTTGATAGAAATTTTGGGTGATGATATTTATGGGTGTGAAGTACAATCACACAACGTTTGAAGAAATAACTCAACGGTGGCGGCTGGGAACAGGATTAGCAAGTGGCGTATCTTAGTTTCCGAAACTGCAGTTTAGGCCCGAAAACAGCCATTTTTGGACCAAAAAAGCCCTCAACCACATTCTAAAAGGCCAAACGAAGGGAAACAAAGGGTACACCCAACGTGCTTCTTGACTTTCTGCGTGTCAATGAGCTCTTTGCGTTCCTCTAACTCCGTGATATGTCCCGAAACGGCCCAAAGAGGCCCCCAGAAGCTCCAAATGTCGACAGCCACAAACCAAGAATAGGCCATATCTTTGGCTACATGGCTCAAAATGCATTCTGAGGGCACCTACTCCACCGGCGGCCCCCCACTTTTTGTGGTTTCCACCCCTCAGAATTGCCCTAGCAGACGCCTACATCCCAAATCCTAGGCCCACTAGGCTACAGCAAGCTGCTAGCTCAAGCCCAAACAGGTGGGTGCCCAAATGGGTCAACAGGGTCCAGTAGAGGTAAAAAGATGACTTTTCTCAAAAATGATCCTAGACCATGTGCGATGCTAAAACAAGTGTTTTCGGACCGTTTTGAGGTGGCGGTAGCCCCTTTGGGTCCTCCGAAAATCCTCAGCTGCCTTGAAAATGGTTTGTATTCGGACAAGAAATGGGTCAAAAATGGGTCAAAAACGCATTTTCCAAACCTCATCCTAGACCATTTGGGGTGCACAAACGGGTGAAATGAGCCTGTTTTGAGCACATTTTGGGGCGTTTTGGCCCCTCAGAAGTCCAAAAAAGCGAGCCTTGTGGTGAACGTGGGCCTTGTGGTGATGGGGCTGACGTGCAAGCTGATTTCACCTTGTCAAGAGCGATCAATGTGTGAATCATTCTTGATGTCCCTCACCAATCATGGCTGATGTTGCCTCCCACACCGGCTCGGTCCCAATATTCAGTCTTGATTAGGGTTAGTGTAAGAGTTGGGGTTAGGGTTAGGGTTAGGGTTAGTGTCACCGTGCTGGTGGAACCAGTCTTGGTTTTATAACCCTTTTTAGTGTCTAGGGTGGACCTACCAGGTTTAGCAGCAGCAGCAGCAGCAGCAGCAAGCAAGCAGCAGCAGCAAGCAAGCAACCAGCACGCGCGAAATGGGTAAAAATCAGAACTCCGTCGTGATGCTCCAAATTTGGGTGAAATTTTGGTGGATGATACCTATGGATGTGAAGTACAATCAAACCAAGTTTGAGCAAGAAAAACACAGCGGTGGTGGCCGCGAACGGGATTCGCAAGTGGCGGACCTAAGTTTCAAAAACTGCAGTGTAGGGCAAAAAACCACCATTTTTGGGCCAAAAAAGCCGTGGAACACATTCAAAACGGCCAAACGAAGGGAAGAGGTGGGTACACTGCACGTGCGGCTTGACTTCCCCGTGTCAAAAAGCTCTTTGCGTCCCTCTGACTCCATGATATGTCCCGAAAAGGCCCAAAAAGGCCCCCAGAAGCTCCAAATGCCGACAGTCACAAACCAAGAATAGGCCATATCTTTGGCTACATGGCTCAAAATGCGATTCCGAGGGCACCTAGTCCACCCGCAAGCCCCCACTTTTTGTGGTTTCCACCCCTCAGAATTGCCCAAACGGACGCCTAGACCCCAATACCTAGGCCCACCAGGCTGCGGCAAGCTGCAAGCTCAAGCCCAAACAGGTGGGTGCGCAAATGGGTCAACAGGGTCCAGTAGGGGCAAAAAGATGACTTTTCTCAAAAATGATCCTCCACCATGTGCGACGCTGAAACAAGTGTTTTTGGACAATTTTGAGCTTGTGGTGGCCCAGTTTGGTCCTCCGAAAATCCCAAAATGCCTTGAAAACGGGCTGTTTTGGGACCAAAAATGGGTCAAAAATGGGTCAAAAACGCATTTTTCCAAACCTCATCCTGGACCATTTGGGGTGCACCACCGGGTGAAATGAGCCCATTTTGAGCCCATTTTGGGGCATTTTGGGGCATTTTGGCTCCTCAGAAGTCCAAAAAGCCTTGAAAGTGGGCCTCGTGGTGATGGGGTTCCCTTGCAAGCTGATTTCACCTTGTCAAGAGCCATCAATGCGTGAATCATTCTTGATGTCCCTCACCAGTCATAGCTGATGTTCCCTCCCCCACCAGCTCGGTCCCAATATTCAGTCTTGATTAGGGTTAGGGTTAGGGTCACCGAGCTGGTGGAACCAGTCTTGGTTTTATAACCCTTTTTAGTGTCTAGGGTGGACCTACCAGGTTTAGCAGCAGCAGCAGCAAGCAAGCAGCAGCAAGCAAGCAAGCAGCACGCGCGAAATGGGTAAAAATCAGAACTCCGTCGTGGTGCATTGGATTTGGTTGAAATTTTGGTGCATGATATCTATTGGTGTGAAGTACAATCACACAAAGTTTGAGCATGAAAACTCAACGGTGGCGGCCAGGAACGGGATTCGCAAGTGGCAGACCTCAGTTTCAAAAACTGCAGTTTAGGCCCAAAAACAGCCATTTTTGGGCCAAAAAAGCCCTGGAACCTACTCAAAACGGCCAAATGAAGGGAAACGGTGGGTACACTCCATGTGCGTTCTGACTTCCCCGTATCCACGAGCTCTTTGCGGCCCTCTAACACCATGATATGTCCCGGAAACGGCCCAAAGAGGCCCCCAGAAGCTCCAAATGCGGACAGCCACAAACCAAGAATAGGCCATATATGTGGCTACATGGCTCAAAATACGATTCCGAGGGCACCTACTCCACCCGCAACCCCCCACTTTTTGTGGTTTCCACCCCTCAGAATTGCCCAAACGGACGCCTACACCCCAATACCTAGGCCAACCAGGCTGCAGCAAGCTGCAAGCTCAAGCCCAAACAGGTGGGTGCCCAAATGGGTCAACAGGGTCCAGTAGGGGCAAAAAGATGACTTTTCTCAAAAATGATCCTAGACCATGTGCGACGCTGAAACAAGTGTTTTTGGACCGTTTGGAGCTTGTGGTGGCCCATTTTGGTCCTCCGAAAATCCCAAAATGCCTTGAAAATGTGCTGTTTTGGGACCAAAAATCGGTCAAAAATGGGTCAAAAACGCGTTTTTCCAAACCTCATCCTAGACCATTTGGGGTGCACAAACGGGTGAAATGAGCCCGTTTTGAGCCCATTTTGGGGCATTTTGGCCCCTCAGAAGTCCAAAAAGCCTTGAAAGTGGGCCTCGTGGTGATGGGGTTCACTTGCAAGACTTTGTCAAGAGCCATCAATGTGTGAATCATTCTTGATGTCCCTCACCAGTCATAGCTGATGTTCCCTCCCCCACCAGCTCGGTCCCAATATTCAGTCTTGATTAGGGTTGGAGTTAGGGTTAGGTTCACCGAGCTGGTGGAACCACTCTTGGTTTTATAACCCTTTTTAGTGTCTAGGGTGGACCTACCAGGTTGAGCAGCAACAGCAGCAACAAGCAAGCAAGCAGCAGCACGCGCGAAATGGGAAGAAATCAGAATTCTGTTCTGCTGCTTCAGATTTTGTTGAAATTTCGCTGGATGATACTAATGGGTGTGAGATATAATCACACAAAGTTTGAGCAAAAAAATCAATGGTGCAGGCCAGGAACAGGACTCGCAAGTGGCGGACCGCACTTTCAAAAACTGCAGGTTAGGGCCAAAAACAGCCATTTTGGGGCCGAAAGAGCCCTGGAACACATTCCAAACGGCCAAACGAAGGGAAACGGTGGGCACTCTCCATGTACAGCCTGACTTTCGCGTGTCAGAGAGCTCTTTGCGGCCCTCTAACTCCATGATATGTCGCGGAAACGGCCCAAAAGGGCGCCCAAAAGCTCCAAATGCCGACAGCCACATACAAAGAAGAGGCCATATCTTTGGCTACATGGCTCAAAATGCGATTCCGAGGGCACCTTTTCCACCCGTAATCCCACGCTTTTTGTGGTTTTCACCCCTCAGAATTGCTCAAACGGACGCTTCGACCCCAATACCTAGGCGCGATAGGCTGCAGCAAGCTGCAAGCTCAAGCTTCAACACGTGGGTGCCCAAATGGGTCAACAGGGTCCAGTAGGGGTAAAAGGATGATTGTTCTCAAAAGTGATCATAGACCATGTGCGTGTAAGTGCGGCTACCCTCAATCCGCGCAGATCTCAGGTCAATTACCCCCCATGAGGTTAGATTTAGATCATTCCCGGAGATCTATATATTCGGCGCCCCCCAAATTTTTACCGGAACAGTTCCTGTGTATTATGGACACGCCAGACTCATTTCTGGTGTCCGTTGCCGCTGAGATGGTCGCGTTCCGATGATTTGATTGTAATCGCCAGCGCACGTGCGCAAACCAAATTAGCCAAATATTTTTCACAATCAGATCTTTTATAAATTATACAGGAAGAACTATTGCGATTCATATGTATCATATTATCCGCCTACATTTTCTTGTAGACTGGGATTTTTTTGCAAGTTCATATCTTCATCCTCATTAGCTTCGCTGTCCTGCTTGTATATCATGGACTACAAGGGCACGGCCACAGCACCGACCCCTCCATACCGCCAGGACGCTAAGAAGGGATACCTGCCCTTAGATGACCTTCCCCATGCCCGCTCTGAGCCCTCCAGCTACGCTCCATGGAGCTTTCTTAAGGGGAATAGCTTAGATGGTAGCAGAGCGGCCTTCAGCTTCAATGCTGCAGGTATGGAGTATGAGTCCGACCCACCGGACAGCGATGATGAAAGCATCTGCAGACTAGGTGGGAACCCATCACCGGATCCACTAGAAGACAGCGTGGAATGTTGCATAGTTGCGACTGTCACTGAATAGTCAGGGATTCCTTACCAGCATGGGGACTGCCGTAGGTACATCCCAATCCCTGATCCCAGCTCAATCCCTGATCCCAGTCACGAAACCGGGCCCCCAAGAGGCCATTCAACGGGCGCTGGTCCCAGCGGAGTGTACGGCTCCTTTGGTGGAGACTCATTCAGTCCGGACAACGACATCCGTCTCTCATCCAAAGAAAGCATGCAAGTACAACGTGATCCGCCGATATCAAGCTGTCCAGGGGAGATGCCCCCCAGAATCAGACCTACGCCTGCGGAAATCGACCTGCTGCACCAGAATGTCATCAAGCAGCCCGTCTCCGTGAAACTGGACTCTCAACTCCAGGAGTCCCAGGAACGCTGGAGACTAAAATTCCACTGAATCGAGAGTCTACAGCGACTGGACTTGTATGAGGAATGGTGCCTGCAAATGCACCATTGCTACTGCAGGTTTCACCGTGAACATCGGCCGCTGCCCGTCGACACCACGGCCCAGGCGATGGAGGTCGATGCGGTGTCGCTGGAGAAGGCGTTGGAAGAGGCCTTTCTCAAGGTGGCGCAGGAGGAATCCAAAGACCTGCCCATCACCAACGCAATCGAGAGCTGGCTGAGCGAGCAGGAAGACGTGGTAAGGAAGCCAGAATCAATCAAATCGCGGTCTGAGCCCGCCTCTCGTGTGTCCTGTGCTCACCACTGCTCGTGTCGGAGAGAAATTGCCAAGCTCACTAGTGAGAATCAGGCGATCAAAATCCATCAGGAAAAATTCTTCTCTTTTTTAGCAATGGGAAAATCTTTCGCTCATCCCCTCTCTCCTTTGAAGGATCCGCCAGCCGGATCTGCCTGTTCAGTGGCCGATGAAGCGAGTGAAGGTTTTTCACTCGGACCCACAACAGATTCCAGAGCGCAAGAAAAAAAGAAAAAACGGGAAAAATTAAGAGAAAGAGTTGTTGAGAGTAAAAATCGTCAGCGTGTTTCAGAAGCAAGGAAGAAAGAGAAAAAGGAAATTGTGGCTGAGAAAAGATACACCGATCCAATGATTGCGGCACAAGTGCCGCTCGCCCAGAGTCTTTTGGGCGCCGCCGGCGCCTCAGGTGCTGCCCAGGTCAATCCAATCTTGGCCGGTGGTGGCGGCATTGGACACATTATTAACCCTGTGAGGGCTAAACTGAGAGCCAATGCAAAACAAACAAAAAACAATAGCAACCCTCGCTGGTGGGCTGTTTTCAAAGGAGAATTTTCTCTGTCGGTTGGTAAGAACAAGCTTCGAGACGATGAGAAGCTTGATGCTCTCCTCGAGTGTTCAAAGGGCCCCATTCGTGACACGTGGATGAAATCCTACACTGATAGGGCTGATTCCTGTAACCCACTCACCTACAGTGAATTGTTTGCTCTGCTTGAGGGACGAGTAAGTACGTTGCCTGAAGACCACTACCGAACCCTCCTCACCTCTTTCCCGAACATTCGCGGACTCATTATTCACGAGGTTCAGAATAAGCGGCAACGTTTGAAAATCTGGTGAATGAGTCTGAGAGTGCTGGGGAACATCTGTCGGATGGCGAATTGAAGGCCATCATCTTCGCAAAAATGCCTGCAGACACTGCTGCATCGCTGAGGCAGGAACAGTGCAACGAGAAGGTGAAATCCTGATGTACCGAAGTCACCAGATTCCGTAAGGGCTCCGGTCCATTTCAGGTCAGAGATGCCTAAAAAGTGCTCTCCAACTAACCTTTCCAAGTGTAAGGAAAAAGATGGTGCTTGGAGATTGAAATTCGCGGAGAAGGAGGACAGAGATATTTTTAATGAAGCGGTTAACCGAGGTTTCTCCTTTAGAGGAACTCGGCTTGTGGCAGAGCCGTGGGCTTTCAGCTTCACGCCCACTGAATTGTGGGAGGAGTTGAAAAATCGACGGATGCCAATCATCAGCAATTCCATGAAGAACTGAGCCGAAATCCCCCCTCTAAAGCTGGGAATGCGAATAATGTGAATAATACGCAGTTGAAAGACCGTGCCATTTGTTTGTGCTTCGGTCACACTAACCGTGCCAAGTCGCAATCTACCGAGAATCACTGGTGGAATAAGACCGATGCGGAAACAGTGGCTCAAGAAGCCACTAAAGATCCGCCCAAGGCCCCCGTCAAGAAGGTGGATGAAAATTGCCAATTGACGCCCAGCATAAACGTTAAAGGCAGTAAAGGCCAGCAGACGTCTGGAGGCAAGCAAAACCAGGGCCAATCCATCCAAGGGCGCTCTGCAGAAAATCTTACAAATGGAAATGATAACTCCCATTTCGGCCAAGGGTAATGGTGGAAAAGGCAATTTTTCCAATGGAAAAGGCCAATCCAGTGGCCAGTTCTCGGGACATTCCAAGGGAATGAGCGCTGGTAAGGGCAATGGGACCTCCCAGGGCACAAGAAGTGGATATGGCAAAGGATCATCTGGCCAGCGGAACCCTCATTCAGGTCGTGGTGCATCAGTGCACCAAGTTGCTGGTTCTGACGAAGATTACTATAATAATGTGAGGAAGGAGGGCGAGGATGCCCCCGATGAAGAAGGGAATCTAGGAGAAGAAGGTCTGGCAGACCAGTGGGAGGACGGGGATGGTTCCTAGGAAACCGTGCAGCAGGAGTAGGAGGGAGATTATCAGGAATAGGGGCGCCAAGATTGTGTGGCCACCCCACACACAATCAGGCGTTTTCCTGAATGTCCGATCGTGGACATTGGAGCGCTGTCTGTAGGACCACCGCCAGTTGAGGCGGATGGAGATAGGAATGTTACGGAGATCGGTGTTCCCAACAAATACCGCGCTCGTCAATTCATTTGTCGTTTGGGGGTTACTGACGGGAGGGGGAACAAACACCTTGCTGCGTGTCTTTCTGACAATGCTAGTGAAGTGAATCTTCAGTCAGAAAGGTTTTTACCCGACGAATGTGTGGACACTTCGCCTCACCCCGTTAACTTGGAAGGTTTTTCAGGTCATGCCCTTCCAGGAGGGAGAACAGGTTCGTTCCTGAAGGCGCACATGGTTGCCCAGGATTTATGGGAGGAAGGTAAGGTAGAGGATGTTGTTTTAGAGGATTATTTTTTTAGAGCGGCCATCAAGTATGACCTTTCTTTAAGTCATCCATTTTTAACCAAGAACAAAGGGGCCCCTGTAGGACACAGACGTTGCTTTATTTTGGAATCTGGAGAGATGGAGGCTCCGAGCTTTCGTTTCTTGCACTCCGGATACCGAAGTGCAAAAGATTTTTTGAGTACGAAAGGGGACACAGTTTTTGGCGAGGATGAAGGGATTAGTGAGGTAAGCGCCACTGCATCCCACAGCATCCTGCTGAAGGAGCGACAATGGGACACTCAGCGTCCTAAACCGCGCAACTGGAAGTCTTCCAACTACCGCGTCGTAGATAAGTGGCGTGATTATACATGTTCCTATTTTTTGAAGAACCACGATTTTGTGCCCGCCAAGGATGCCTTTTGCAACGACTTAGACAATCGTTTCAAGCACTTAGCTGACGATGCATGGGCAGTAAAATGGGACAACACACTGTCGATAAACCCCCCTTTCTATTTTTTTTGGAGAGGTCATTCAGAAACTCAAGGAGGATTGCACTCAGGCCATCCTTGTAGTACCACCTTCGGATTGGAAACCCTGGTGGAAGGATGTTTGGGCCACGACAGGTGACTCCATCTGCCTCCCCCACGACGGCAAGCTGTACGCCAGGGACGACACTGGTACCCTGCGACAGCGGCCGTGGCCTAGCGTCGCATTCCTGGTCGACGGAGGTCTCATCTCTGACGGATCCTGCACATCGGACCATGGGTCAGAATCAGGTCTTGACCATGGTGCTGAGTCATATTCGAATTTTTCTGATTTTTTGGAAAGAGATGATACGGTGCCGATACTGGAATCTGGATCATCTGATTGTAGCCAGACCCCAATACGATCAGATCCAGCAAGCATCTCCCACCTGGCGAGGGAAAAGATTTTCCGAAAAAAGGTCAAATTCGGACATTTTTTTGAAACACCTAAGTTTGAAGCCTTTTTGGACCCCGTTGTCTGTGAGGATGTGGAGGATGCTCAGCAGGTTCAGGCATCGACAACATACCCGCAAGAGGGACTCAATCCCTCCCTTTTTCAGTCGCTAAAACAGGGTCTGTTGCCCGCTGGTCCCCGAGATCTAACGAAAATTTCGTCTACGGTGGTGGCAGGTGAGCAGGTTGAAAGTCAACTTTGCAATGAGCGAAGGGAAAAGATTTTTGCCGAGCGAAAGGACACCACCCTCTCAGGTAAGCTTGTCAATGACCCTCCTGTGCGTGGCCTGCACGGAGAGGCGTTCATCAAGCTGAAGGAGGGAGCGAAACCCAAAAAGCAGTGTCCCTACGAAAACCATGCCAAAAAGCATGAAGTTTTTTGCGGCATCATCCAGAGAAATCTGCAAGAGTTCGGCTGGTTGGAGGCGTGCATGACCTCTGAATGGTGTTGTGCGCCCTTCACTGTGCCTAAACCGCCCCGAGCAGACCAGAATTCTCTTGATGGTTGGCGCATGGTGGTTGATCTCCGTAATTTAGATGCGGAGACTAAGGCTGATTCAAACGCTTTGCCCCTCATTGAGAAGGAAATCGTCAAAGGAGCCAAAGGGGAAATTATTCTCGGTCCTGGATTTAAGGCATGGCTTTCACCAGATGCGTCTGGCGAAGTCATCCAGACCCCTGACGTGCATGTGCAGTCCAGTGGGTCCTGTTCAGTCGACAGTCATGCCTGTGGGCTTGAAGAATGCTCCGAGCTTTTTCCAACGGATGCAGGCTGGTCTGGCGGGCTTGAAGGTGCGAGTGCAGTGGACCGACGAGTGCGATGAGGCGTTTGTAAAAAGAAAAAGCCGCCCTCTGGCAAGTCGCCACTTTGCATAGTCCTAAATTCGATTGCCCTTTCTACATTAGGACTGATGCTAGTAAGTATGTGGTCGGGGCAGTGTTAGAACAGCAAGATTCAGAAACTGCAGCTCGTTATCCGCTTGCAATATGGTCGAGGAAACTTTCTCCCAGACAAATGCAGTGGTCCCCCCGTCAGCAGGAGACCTACGCAATCATCTGTGCCTTAAGAAAATACCAATCGTGGGTAGGCACGAACAGAGTTGAAGTTCTGATGGATCATCGCTCTTCTGAGTATTGGTCGACAGAACATGTCAACGCTGTGTCAGGTCCTGCTGGACGGCGTGCTAGATGGCACGAGTTTTTGAGTCTTTTCGACCCTCACCCGGCTTACCTTCCAGGCAAGTACAACACTGTCGCTGACACTTTAAGCATATGGGCCTATCCTGGTTCCGAAGCGTGCCTGTCGACGAACATCCATGGGTCTGAACAAGACCGTGCGTTAGTAATTGAGTGGGATGCTGAGGAACGGCACTTGACTAAGCGCCACTGTCTACAGTGTTCAGTCCGGCAGGGTCGATTGTCCTGCAACGATACCACAGTGGAGGATCATCCCCAACATTCCCATGTCCAATGCTGTGCAGTGCGTGTTGACACCCTCAGAGTAGTTAAACCTGAAGAATCCATCCCCCAAGTTCGTTAAACGACAAAATCCTGTGGTTTGGTTCAGATGTCTCCATCCATTGGGTCGAAAGCCTGTGGCACCAGCCCAGGCAATCCCCAGGGACTCCCTGATCACCAAGGATTGGTCCAAAGAATATAAATCAGACAATATGTTCCAAGAAATTTTCGAACATTTGACTTCAAAGTCAGCATGTCAGGACGGAATTTCTTCCCAATATTTTTTGGACAACGGAAAACTGTGGATGAATGGGAAATTGTGCGTGCCTGACAGATTGGTGTCCAGAGTTGTCAATTGGTGGCACAAATGGGAGACTCCCCACTCCCTGGGCGCCAAACTCTGGAAATCAATTAAAAATCGTCCCTTTGGAGCTCGATTTCACACCCACTGCATGAAAGTGGCCTCATCATGTGCTCAATGCGCAGTGGTGGTGCCTGCTATGACCAAGCCTAAGGGCTACCTGAGGCCGCATCCCGTACCCGGGCGACTCTTTGACTGAGTCACCTCTGATTTCTTCTATCTCGGTGAACTGGAGGGAGAGGAATGCCATTGAACCAATAAAAAAATCAATGGTGTGTTGTTAATTCAATGTAGACACTCAGGGTACCACCTATGATCTTTTGGGGCATTTTGCGGCCAAAACCGCATTTACGCTACCGCACTGGATCTGAAACGGCTTACTGGATCTGAAACGGCCGCGGTGTCAAAAATTTGTCGTTCAAACATGAATTTTTGCAAAATCCATTGCTTGAATACATTTGATTCCTTGGCACAAAAATGTGGATGTGTCAGAACATTACAATGCTGTGCCTGAATCTAAAGATGCCTGCCAAAAGTCGTTTTAATATTGTTGTTCTGCTGTTTTGGTGCTGCTCAGCTGTAGTGCAGATCGCTCCGGACATTTCCGGCTATTGACTGCTAAATTTTGACACAACATTTCTGACTAATGCTTTGCAATTGCCTTTGTTTTGCCTTACTTGCAAATACAACGTTGAACTGGTGAGAACTGTTGAGAACTGAGGTCCCTGGGACTTGATTTGTGTTGCTGGTAAAGGTTTCAGAACAGTTGACAGTTGACGTGCTGTGCACTTGCTTGTGTTGTGCCTTCTTTGCCCGGTCTTGGCTCTGTGAGTTTACTATTTGCCTATTTTGTTGCAAAGCCTGTTCTGCAACCCTTGACTCTCCCTGAAGAGGGATCTCCTGTGGTGCAGAAGTACCCATTCCAACGGTCAGGCTTTGTAGCTCATCTTCAGGGTCAGGAGGCAGGTAATCAGGACTCAGTTTCACAGCAGACACAGTTGCCGACACAGATGCCGCAGATGCCGACACAGTTCGTAACACAGGTATTGCAAAGTTTGATGCCACCACCAACACAGCACAGAGTGCACCCATTGCAAAGTGTCCTGACAGCGTTGCCTCCACAAGGGTTGCCATTGCTGCCAGCACAAGCACAGAACCATAACACGCTGCAGCAACTTCTGCAAGGGCAGCAAATTCTGCAAGGGCAGCAATTTCTGCAAGGGCAGCATCTCCAGGGGCAGCAGCATTTTCTGCAGGGGCAGCAGCAGCATTTTCTGCAGGGGCAGCAGGGGCAGCTGTGGCAGCAGCTTCTGCAGGGGCAGCAGCAGCAGCAGCTTCTGCAAGGCCAGCAGGGACAGTCACAATGTTTGATTGCTTAACTTGAGCTACTTCTCTGTTTCTTGATCAGTGATTATTTCTCAGCAAACCATTGCTGCACAACAACCCACTGCACATTGTGCCAAGTTTGCTGACACCAGAGGCATGGAGCGCACTGCATGTTTTTTTGTGTTCCTCCATCCATTAGCTGTTGCTGAAATGCAGCGACGTTGCAGCTGCAAGACTCATTTTGCATTTTAAGATTCGTTGATGGTAGTCAGAGTTACAGTTCAGCCATTGGCGTCTTCTGAATTTGTAAGTTAATTGATTACAGCTGTTTTTGAACCATCTGCTGAAGGTACAACACACAGCGATGACAATTTTTCTGTTGCTTCACCAGTTAATATTTATCAGCAACCCGCTGAAGTGCAACAACCCACTGCGTGCTTGGCAAGAATTGATGGCAGCACAGGCATTTCCTGCATCCATTAGTTTTTGCTGTTATGCTGACATGCAGTGGTTTTGCATGTGCAAGACTCATTTTGCATATTACGATTCGTTGATGGTAGTTAGGCGGTACGGTGCAGCCAGTTGTCTGCTGTGCATATGTCAGTAAACTGATTGCTGCTTTTGTTGAACCCTCAACTGAAGGTACAGCACACAGCAATGATTTGAAGTTTGAATGTGCATCGTGCAGCTGTGCAGATTGCTGTGCAGCTCTGCAGCTGTGTAGGTGGTACGGTGCAGCCAGTTTTCTGCTCTGCATATGTCAGTAAACTGATTACAGCTGTTCTTGAACCCTGAACTGAAGGTACAGCACACAGCAATAATTTGAAGCTCGAATGTGCATCGTGCAGCTGTATGATTTTTTTAGTGAAATGTTTGTTATGAAAAGTTGGGGTATTGACGAGCATATCACATTATAACTGCATGGTGCAAGACAAAGAGCACAAGGACAATGTGAATCGTGTGTAGATCAGGGTCAATCTATGTTGTCTACATACATTGCAATGGTTCCCATTTTGTCTTGTGTTGGACGAGTAAGTAATTCATTTCTCCACACAAATTGAGTTTTTGTTTTGCCCGAAATATTGGATGTGCATGACATCTTGGCACTCAAAATGAGCCATGCGTCAACTCTTATTATGAATGATAGGCAAAAACCACAAAATCTTCAAAACAAGCTTAATACACAACAAAGATGTGTCAATTTTGTCAACCATTTGGATAGAATCCGGGTTTTGGCCGCTTTGTGCCCGGTAAAATCAAAGGTGCATTAATGTCTTGCCTTGCAACGTGCATGCCATGACTGGCAAGGCTGCCGCCAAAAGGTGTTGAAGCGGTACCCAGAACCCCATGGCTAGGTTACGGCATACAACCGGTCTCCGGTCCACTAACCCCATGTACGGAAGGGAAGACTCCCGTCGACGCTCCGTTCTGTGCCGTAAAGCCCCGCATCGGCAACCGATGTACCGCCAGCGGAGATTTGTATATCAGAACATCAGGAATCCACAGGGTTTTATTTTCATATTGTTTCCGTCAATTTTTATGCTTCTGTTCTGATATTCACTGTTTTGACTGCTGGCGGTTGGATCGCGACTTTACCGTAACCGCCAGTTTAACTGTTTATAATGGAAATTTTAACGCAATCCGTCACGAAGGCTCCAAAGCCTTCAGGAACTGCATGGACGCTTCCGCAATTTTCACATCTTACACTCGCAACCTTAATCCGAATTTTTCAGGATGTCGAAATCGGATTTTCGACTTCGACATCCCCGCACTTGATTTGACCTCTTTCGAGTGGACCTACGTGCTTCCCTATGCACGAATCAACTTTCCTTTTATCTTGCCCTCCATTTGACTCAGAGATATGGGCAAAACAAAGTTGATTCGTGAGGCCACTTGTGAGGGTCATATCTCTTGCCGCTTGCGAGTATTGACAATAAGGAATCGTGGGATGTATTCACAATACTCCCGACGTAATTTAGGAAGCTTTATATGCCTTGCGTTTCCACACGTGCGCGCTAGTGTAATGGATCATGGTCAAGAGGGTAGAGTTTGCGTTATAACTCTTTGGCCATGACATTGCGTGCGTTAAGATAACTTTCGAGTGTAGCGCGCAAGTGTTTGTGTTGCATAGGAACTCTCCTTGAGTTCCTATGAGCGATTGACACAAAGTTATGCCCTTGGAGGGGCATGACATATCGTGGGGGGAGCTACCTTTTGGGCAATATGTGGTATGTGCCATGTGTTGTATTGCGTGCCCATTTGGCGGGTCCATCGCTCCAAGACAAACCCGCCAATGGACCTCATATTGTGCAAGCCCCTTCTCCATACTCCCTACGATCAAAAGCAAGCCTAACCTTCGTGAAGGGAAGCTTCTGTGGTGATCCCGAAGCGATGCGTTGGGAGCAAGGCATGTGTTTTGCAATTTTCCATATTTACATGTGCCCACTTGGGAAGTAGCGCTCGTAACCTTTCAAGGAGCCCCAAGTGGAGCACATATGTGGGATCGGAGGTCATTGGTGTCAAGTCATTGTGTTTAGAAGGATGAGTTGATTGCACGATCCAAGCCAAAGATATTATAATATAATTGTGTGCCTTTCAAGGCACCTTTGTGTATCTTTGTGCCAATTTTGCCGTTTTTGGCCCGTCATGATGTCAAGTGGCGACCTTGTATCTCAAACGTTGCGCTCAATTGACATCATGACCCAAGTGTGTTTTGAGGGTACATACTTGGGTGCCCAACATATCTTGGACCCGGCGAATAACTCCTCTTAGGCTTGGCATACCGTGGCCGCCATGTTGGCGATTTGGGACTATCCCAAATCATGGGCTCACTTGGCGACCCTGCCATTCCCAATACCGGAGGAGTTGGGCGACGCCCAAAAGATATGTTGGACACATATGACTTGATACCAATCCTATGGCACACTCCGGTCCAAGTCGGGCGTGTGCCTCATTTGCCCTAACCATGAGTGTGCGCATTTTTGGCCATTTTGAGCAATCTTCCACTTTTACTGCCCGCCGTGCACCATGTTCTAACCTTCGTGCACGCCGGACGCTTGGACCAATGGACCATATATGACATGGGTGATATGGACATTGGTCCCCATGGTTCACACACCACGTGGGCGAAGCGGAGCAACCTTCGTTAAGGCGCTAGCCCAAAGTGAGTGTAGCCAATTTTGCCATTTTGGCATTTGTGGACCCAATTGGGATCGTCACCACGCCGAGTGGCATGAAGATCTTTGTAAGCCAAGGGCATGGGAGTCTCCATTAGACTCCCGGTGGATCGCGTATGGGATGGCGGATCGGATCTCCAAGCCGGCGTGGAGATATACTATTAGGAGCACACCGAATTTTGGCTCATTTCAAGCAGCCAAAATGACCCAATTTTGGTGATTTTGGCATCATGACCCCACTTGACTCATCCGTGTTGCCCTGATGCCGGGACCTCAGAGGGAACCAGGTTGGGTGAGGGCTCCAGGGAGTTCGTACTCGAAGGGCATAGGGTCAGTTGCCCCGTCCCTACCTCTGGCGGGTCCGGACGAGGGGTCAATTTTGGAGTTTTTCGAGCTAATTTCAGTTTGGGCTGAAACAGCCCATTTTCAGCTACCAACTCCTAGGGAATTTTGGCGGGGCCATTTCTCTGACCCAGAGGGGAGTTGAAACCAGTCGTTGAGGGAGCACGAGGAGTCACTGTTGGTTGACCTTGGAGTACCTTGGTTTCCAGGGACTCGCCTGTGGCTAGGCGGGACACCTCTCCCATTGGCAGGGTTTCAGGGTCCGGACTGAGCAGGGCATGGGTTGTGTTTGAGCCCCCGCCCCCACCAGCCACTGAGAGGGTCGGACCTGGGATTGGGATATGAGTTGGGACTGAGTGTCTATTGTCCTGTGATGCCCTTACCCCAGTCCAGTCTTAACCCCATGTGTACATATCCTGATGTGTTGCTGTACATACTTTCGTTCCCTTGATGCAGAGTGGCAAGGATCCTGAAACGCTTTGTCACATGACATGAGCGCATTGATGCCCTTGTGAGCGTAGTGCTTTGCCTGCCTGCTCACTTGCGCGTGTCCCGCAGCGTCCCGTGGCCGGCCCCCCACGGGAACGCGTCAAAAGCGTTTCACCGCCGCGGGGTTACCCAACCCTCGCGTGCCACTCGGGGCCACCGACCCCGAGCAGCGCGTCGCAGCAGCTCGCAGCTCGCAGCTCGCAGCGCAGCGCAGCGGCTCGCAGCGCCGCCCAGCGACAGCGCCGAGTTCGTCACGGAGCCCGCAGCGCCGACCAGAGCATCGCCCTGACCGCGCAGCGACCGTGAAAGAGGTGCACAGACCAGGACTCCTGCATCAGCCCCATTGGCCGACCCGGAGTCCCATCGGCCGACCAGCAAGGCCGCGTCAACCACCTCCACAACCACCGGCTGACCAGCACCAGCCGCACACCCAGCCCAGTGCTGCAGCACCCGCCTCAACAACCACCACCAGTTCGTTGAGTTGAACGAGTGCATACCAAGGACCTCAAGACCAACTACGCCCCCGCTGCCATGGTGAATTGGCAGGAAGCGGGCAGGACGTGGCCGCGGCCCCACCCCCATGCAGCACGCCTGCTGCGTGGGTTGGTTTGGGACCAGCACTACCGCCACAGCCACCCCCAGTGCGAAGGCGGCATGCCCAGGAGCTTCGAGCTCCGCACGGACATCGCCCCCGACCGCCTGCAGGCCGTGGAGGACTGGCTGCGGGCGGAAGGGTACGAGTACCGCCACCAGCAGAGGCGCTGGAGGACGTGGACCCGGCCGGACAGGCCCGGCGAAGGCCTGCGTCCCGACGGGACTGAGGAGGACGAGGAGCCCAACGTGTACCCGTCGGGCGCCTCGATCAATGTCTCCCTGTGGGACACGATCGAGAAGAGCTTCCCGGAACCGGGGAGCGAGCGCAGGCTGCAGGGCAGCAGCAGCGCGTCTCCGGGGATGGAGAAGCGGTCCGCCGGGGACAAGAAGCGGGACCGGAAGTGGCGGGAGTACCAGGAGTCCCTGGCCGCCGAAGCCGCCCAAGGCGCCAAGGGCGGAACCCCAGCCCCCAGTCCCCAACGGGCCAATGGTGGTCATCACCCCGGCCACGCCACCCTTGGTGACCTCATCGAAGTCGCCAAGCAGACCCAGGCCAAGCCCCGTCGGCTGCTCCTGAGGCCCCAGCAGGCCCCAGCAGGCCCCAGCAGCGACGTGGTGTCGGCCCACCGCGGGAGGATGCCGGCCGACCAGGCCAGCTCCAGCAGCAGCGCCGCTCCCGCCCAAAGGGACGTGGCGCGCGCCCGTGAGCGCGTCTGTGGGGCGCCCTGCAACCTTCGGGTTGCCTGGCAACGGGCCACGCAGCAGAACGCTGCCGTGGAGGGCGCCGTCGGCATCGCCCATGAGGAGGCCACCGAGTGGGGCAGAGGCATGGACTACCACGCCTCGAAAGTGGCAGCCATCGCGGCCGGTCTCACGGCTGCGGCCGCCCATGAGTGGGTGGCTGCCCGGATCAGGGCAACCGACGAGGAAGCCCGCCGGACGCAGGAGGCCATTGCCTGCAAGGAGGCCGAGGTGAAGGCGCTGGAAGAGGCGCTTGCCCAAGAGAGGGCAAAGAAGGAGGCGGAGGAAAGGGCCTACGCCGTAGCGACGGCCAAAGCCCAGGCGGACGCCGCCAAGAAGGAAGCCATCGAGGCCGCGCGACGGAATGTCGCTGAGGAGAAGGCCAAGACGGAGGCGGAGCTGGCGGCGTTGGAAGCGCAGAAGGCGCGGCTGCAGCAGGCCCGGGAAGCCGAGGCGGCTCGTGCTCGGGAAGAAGCCGAAGTGCGGGCTGCCGCAGCCACCGCCGCCGCAATGGAGGAGGCAGAGGCCAAACTCCGCCGCGAGACTCCCCCGGGAGGATCACGAGTGGAGACCCTTCGAAAGCTTTTCGAAGGGGACGCCTCCTCCAGGATGACGCTGGATGAGGCGGACACGGGCAGCAGTGGGAGCAGTGGCCACACCGCCCGTCGACGGAGGAAGGGCAAGGGGAAGACCCCCGAGAGGCCGCGGAGGCCAGCGGGTGGGCACCCCCACGACAGTGACCCCTTCTTCACCGCCAGTGACGGGGATGAACGAGGCCGCCGACATCGCCAAGTGGTGGCTTGGACGGGCGGAGGCGGCAGAGACGTCCCCATGGAACCGGAAGGTGAGGATGAGGATCCCCCTCCTCCCTACCGGAGCTCAGAGTCTTCCGTGACCGAGACGCCCAGGTGGGGCGACATGGACGAGGATGACGACATGGACTTTGGCATCACGAGGAAGCGCCCATCCTCAGACCCACCGAGGCGACCCGGCGGAGACCCACCGGGACCCCCTGGCGGAGGACCATCAGGACCCCCTGGAGGACGCCCACCAAGTGGACCCCCTGGAGGCGGACCACCGGGCGGGGGAGGACCCCCTGGACCGGGCAGACCCGGCGGAGGCCCTCCTGGAGGACCCCCTGGGGACCCCGACGACCCACCAGGGAACGGCGACCCGGACACCACCTGGCGGTGGATTGTCTACCTCCGCAGGAGAGTCCAGTTGCTCGAGCTGGAGGTAGACACGGGCAAGGGCGAGATTGCTCGCATCTCCAGGGTCGCCGCGCGCGCGCAGAAGGAGCTGGACATCGCCAGGGCCGAGAACAAGTCGCTGACCAACGTCGTCAGCGGCCTGCAGGAGAGGCTGGACGCACTGGAAGCCCGTGGAAGCGTCGGCAGCGACCACCCACCCCTGGAGTCTGGCTCGTCGGACGACAGCTGGGGACCCGGACCAGGCCCAGGCAGACCCCACGCCCCCGGCGGAGCCCCCAGGAGTCGCCCCAGCGCCAGTGCCCCCTCTCTCACCGCCCCCTCTCACCACAGCGCGGGCCGCCGCAACGAGCGCGTGCCGCCCGGCAGTGGCAGTGAGGACTGGCGTGATGAGTGGCTCAGCGCGGAGTACCCCAACCGCCGTGCTCCACCGCGGACACCGGTGCGCCCCCGACGCCCCGCACCAGCCCCGGAGCCAATCCCCATCGATGGTGGACGTTATGGTGGACTCAGGGATGAGGTCCCCAGAGGAGACGTGGAATGGGATGTCGGTGAAGGTGAGGACCTGGATCTGGACCTGGAGGAGTTCGACATCAGCCCGCCGCGTGGTGTACGACGGGAGGCTGCTGAACTCAGCCGCCGGCGCCGTGATGAGGATGTGTACATGGAAGCAGTACGGCGTGAACATTTTGGTTCAGCGTACGTGGAGGAACCGCGGCGTAGCCACAGGGGTTCCATGGAGGAGATGGACGTGGCGGCCGTGGGAGTCCGTGGGCGAGGCCGATGGGAACCTCGGTCGACCTCGCGGCCGGCGTTCATGGTCTCTAAGGCCGCGGACGCCGCCGTGTGGGAAGACTTGAAGGACATCAAGCCCCCCATGTACGACGGCAACCCCCTCAACCTCGACCGCTTCTTGGAGAAGCTGGACGATTGGGGGCTGACCGTCACTGAAGACCTGCCTCCCGCGGATGCGGAGAGATATGTCTTCAAACGGTTCAGGTACCGCCTGCCGGAAGTGCTCGGCGAGCTATACTTCGTGGCGACCAAGGAGGGGAGAATCAAGACCCTCAAGGAAGCCAAGAAGTGGCTCAACGAGCAGGAGCGGGTGGACGCTCCGCAGGTGGCTGCCAAGCGCTGGAAGTCCATCAAGCTTGAGCATGATGGACGGGAGATCCGCCTACGAGATTGGCGAGACTTCCGAGGGAAATACACCCTCCTCCGCCGCAACGTGGAGGACTGGAACGAGGGTGACGAGCAGGCTCGCCTGCTCTCCATGCTGCCGGAAGCATGGATCAAAAGGGTCACCAAGGAGGAATCCAAGGGGGCCAAGTCCAACCACACGGTCAAGATGATGCTCCCCAAAGAGTATCACTCGAACGTGGTGGCTTGGGCGAAGAAGAACGTGGCCCGGGATGTCAAACGGCACTCCCTGCGGAACACTCTTCTCATCACCGTCTCGGGCGATCGCGAGAAGACCGCGATGTGGCGCCTTGACGAGTGTGAGTTGAGCGGCCAGACCATCCGTCTGCAGGCCATCCCGGCGCGGATGAGCTGCGACGAGATCCTGGAGTGGGTTGGCGAGGAAGTACTCAAGGAGTACCGAAACCTCCACCACACCCGCGGGTTGAGGCCCGGCGACCGCGACGTCAACTACGTTGGCGAGGGACCTGGCGGCGAAGCTGCCATGGACCCAGCGGGAGCCGGCGGCAATGAGACTCTCGTCGACGATGACGATGACGATGAGCCCGCCGAGGTGGCCATTTGTGCCTTCGTGGCCAAAAACCTGAGCGCGAGGAGCAAACCGGGAAACTGAAAGCCCCTGCAGCAGGGTTGGAGGAAGCAGGAGAAGAGGGACCCTCGCCGCATTGGCGACCCTCCGCTGTCCTTTGGGGAGTTCATACGAGCTCACCCTCAGGGCTGTTTCGTGTGTTATGGGAGGAAGCGAGGCTTCAACCATGACCACCGAACATGCCCCGTCCACAAGGCCGACACGGAGGCTTACAAGAAGGCGCATGGGTCGAAGAAGCGTGCGCCCGCGGGTATCCGGGAAGCCAAGGTGGAGGTGGACAGGGACGAGCTCTCCAAGCTGGTGTCGCAGGGGACCGAGTTGGCCAAGGAGATCCAGGAGATCAAGAGGAACTGGGTCCCCAGGTCGGACAACAAGAACAAGGAGAAAAACCAGAACAACCAGAACAAGGACAAGGACAAGAAGCCTACTCGTAGTGAGAGGAGGAAGAAGGGCGTCAACGACGTTGAGGCCGAGGAGAACACCCCCTCTTCCACAACCGACGCCCCCTAGCGGAGCCCCTGCAGCCAAGGGCCCCAGCTAGGGCGGTCGCAGGATGGTGACGTGGGAAGCGCCGAACCATCCCAGTCGGGAGTCGATAAGCACAAGGGGACTGCCGCGGGCGGAAGGCCCGGTCCGGCGCCCAGTCGCGGAGGCGGGGTGAGGGCAAGTGAAGGCACGAACCCTTGCACCCGTCCGTGCTTCGCGACCAAGAATGTGTTTGATGTACTACAGGATCTATCCGAGAGTATCGGAGGATCACCCGGACCGCAGCTGGATGCTGCAGATGGGCAGCCTGAGCCCATTGTCCACGACCTGCACCAGTCGCTTGTGGAGCTTCTGGAACGGCCGGAGATCCTGAGTTTGCACGCCGTGCGCCGTGTCGGTCGCGAGCGGCAGTTGCATCTTAAGGTCCGTGCCCTATGCGGGGAAGTGGAAAAGGTTTTCGACGTGTTGGTCGACACGGGAGCTCAAGTCAGCTTGGTCAAGGCTGGCCTACTTCCACCAGAGTGTCTGACCGACAGTCGGAAGCCTGTCAGGCTGAAGGTGGCGAACGGCCAGTACATGGTGGGAGGCACGAAGGAAGCTGCCATCGGGCTGCAGTTCGTGAACCATCGTGAACTGAGCCGCCCAGACCTCGGCAAGGAAATCCTCCTGCACGGTCGCTTCTACGAGGCCGAGATGGACTGGGACATGATCGTCGGGTCATGATGGAGACGGACTCCGGCGTCCTCCCGACCCAGGCTTCCATGACCCTGTACCAGGACGACCAGCTCTCGTGGCTTTCGTCACCTGAGCACCATGTGGAATGCCAATGGATCCACCCCGAACGCAATCAGCTCGAAGTGGCCGCGCTGGACACTGAGCCCACTGGGCCAGCAAACCAGGAGTACGGCGTAAGGCCGGAAGTGGCGAACCGAGTGGTCGCGGACCTGGGAGCGTCGGATCTGGCCCTGGATGCGTTCTCTTCAGGAACCTCCGCCCATCTTCGGGTATGTGAGAAGTACTGGAGCGCCCAGGACTCCGCGTGGAAGAAGCACTGGGGTCCGCATCAGGGATTGATGTGGATCCATTGCCCCCGCTGGGACATTCCAAGAGCGATAGCGAAGATTCGCAAGGACCGCTCCAAGGCAGTGCTGGTTGTTCCTATGGGATGCACCGAGGAGGAAAGTACCCGACATTGGGTAGCCTCATTGACCAACATGACCCTAAACAAGGTCGTCGTACCGGCTGAAGAGAGTGTCTATCAGGACGCTAAGGGACAGCCCATGCCACCCCAGAGATGGCCAACGGAATTCCACTATGTGGATGGGGGCCTTGATCAGGCCGACACCACGGACTTTGTGTGTGTCAACCGCATCATAGCGGAGCCTTGGAGGCAATGCTTTGCGGTTCCCCCTGTTGACATCGAAGAATCGGATTCGGAAGAGCCCCTCACTGAAGAGGAGTGGGATCTGGTTCAGGGGTATATGGATCAGCCCTTTCACGACTGGGAAAACCAGCGTGAGGGCAAAGGCCAGGACAAAGCCTGGTGGGAAGTGGACTCGATCGTCTCTGGTTCCTACGATGGACATACCTTCGTAAGGAGGGTACTGGACCACCTGTCCAGCCAGGACGAGCCAATCGGGGGTAACCCACCCACCTACGGCGATCTATTCCGAGGCAAGACCAGAGATGGCCCTTTGGGCCACCTGGGAAGACCGCCTGAGCCGAATACGAGCGGGGTCGCTACCCCTCAAGTAAGCTCCGTGGTCCAGGTGCCCGGAAAAGCCAAGGCGGAGTCCGATGATTGCCCCAAGATCCAGGCGCTGAGGGCCAGGCTGAAGCAGAAGTATGGTGACACCTTCTTCAGCGGTAAGCCTGTGTTTCCCCCACCGGTGCGTGGACCGTATGGCGAGGCCAAGATACGACTGAAGCAGGACCCCCGTGTGTATCGGCACCGGGAGTTTGCCCTGAGGGGCGAGAGGAAAGAGGCCATGGAGAAGATCCTCCGTGACTTCATCCAGAGAGGCTGGCTTGAGCCGTGCCACTCCGAGTGGGCCTCTCCCTGCTTCGTCGTCCCCAAGAAGGTTGCCGGTGAGTGGCGGCTCGTGGTCGACTACCGCGGCCTGAACGCCAAAACGCAGCACGACAGCTATACGCTGCCCCTCATTGAGGATATGCTGCAGAAACAACACCGGCGGAGGATCTTCACGGTGATTGACCTGAAACATGGTTATCATCAGATGCCTCTCGCCGAGGAGTCCCGTGCCTGCACAGCCATGAGCACCCCACTTGGACCTCTCCAGTGGAAGGTGATGCCTATGGGCGTTACCAACGGCAATGCGGCTTTCCAGCGGATGCTGGAGAACCTGCTTGAGCCGGTGTGCGACTGTGCGGACCCCTTCGTGGACGACGTGATCATCGCGTCCGGGGACCCCAGGATGAGCTACGAGGAGCTCCTGGAGGCACACGAGAGGGACGTCACTCGAGTGCTGGACCTTCTGGTTCGGCACAAACTCACGGGCAGCAGTGACAAGGCCACCATTGCGGTAAGCGAGGTGGTCTTCGCTGGCCACGTAGTCGGGAACGGGCAGCGAAAGCCCATACCTGGCAAGGTGGCTGCGATTGAGCACTGGGAAAAGCCCAAGACGGTCTCTGAGCTACGGGCGTATCTGGGGTTCTGCAACTACTACTCGGGGTATATCAAAATGTATGCCGAGTATGCAGCCCCCATGACGACCATGCTCAAGGGCAACCGAGAGGAGACCAAGAAGGGGTCCAAGAAGGCTCTGGTCTGGACAGCTGAGTCTGACCGTGCCTTTGAGGGGATGAAGCAGGCGCTGCTATCCGCAGTGGGTCTGCACCTCGTGGATCCCGACCGAGGGTTCGTCCTGCGCACCGACGCTTCCGACTACGCCATTGGCGCTGTGTTGGAGCAAGTGCTTGACGACGGGAGGCACGTGCCCGTGGCCTTCTGGAGCCGAGTCCTGGCGGAAGGCGGGAGACGGACGTGGACGCCCCGTGGAAAGGAGGCGTATGCCATCGTCATGGCTCTCAGGAAATGGGCTGGGTACATAGCCCTCCATCCCGTCACCGTCTGCACCGACCATCAGAGTCTGCAGTCCTGGCACAAGGAGCACGTGGACACCCCCTCAGGTCCCGCCTCCCGACGGGCAAGATGGCACGAGACCTTGGCCAAGTTCGACCTTACGGTTGTTTATATTTCTGGGAAGGATAACACCGTGGCGGACTGTCTCAGCAGGTGGGCCTATCCCGCCAGCAAGGGCATGCAGGATATCTCTGCCGATGGCGATGAGGCTGAGACCGCTGAAGCCAAGAGGATCATTGAAATGGAGCGCCTGATGGAGGAGGAGGGTGCAAAATGCTTCGTCGTCATGGCTGCGGATGCCCTCCTCGCAACGAGGGTGAGCAGAGCGGTCAGAGTACTCGCCCCTGAGAGAGCTGAGTCCGACAAGCACCTTTTCCCGGAGTCTTGCCTCCAGGACGACTGGACCGACGATTACGCCAATTCTGGGGCCTTTGCGGCCGAGTATAGGGCTGTGACCGACCCTGACGACGGGCAGAAGTGGCCAAAGGGGCTGACCGAGGAAGATGGCAAGCTCTACCGGAATGGTAAGCTGCTAGTACCGGAGTCCCGGGTGCTCGAGCTTTGTGAAGCTTGGCACCACCACATGCTGCACCCAGGGGTCAAGAAGCGAGCCCTTGACATGCAGCGCCGGTTCGAGATCGACCACATCGTTCTCTACACCGCCATCAAGAAGGTCAGGAAGGGTTGTTCGGTCTGTCAGGCCTGCAATCCCGATAACCGGAACGTCAAGGGGGAACCCCAATGGACGCCGGTTCCTGACCAGCCCATGGAGAGCGTGGCCATGGACGTCTTCTCCATGCCCGAAGTGCACATTGGCAAGGAGACCTTTGACTGTGTGGTTCTCTGTGTGGACCGCCACAGCGGCTACGTTGTAGCCGTTCCGGCACGCAAAAAGGGGTTGCTTGCCAAGGAAGTGGCAGTCATGATGATTCGTCATTGGCTGACCGTCTTTGACATCCCCCGCACCATTTGCAGTGACCGAGGGCCCCAGTTTACTGGTGGCTGGTTCAAGGCTATGTGTTCCCTCATGGGAATACGACATGCCAAGAGCGTCGCCTATCTCAGCCGGTCTAACGGCCGTGCTGAAGTGGCTGGACGGCAGCTGTTCGAGAAGCTGCGCAAGATCCACATCACCAATCGGCGGCGGAACTGGTTTGAGGAGATGTGGCCTGCTCTGAAGGCCCATCATGACACCCCCACTCCGGGCGGTTTGTCCCCTCACCAGATCCTATTCGGCAGGGACCCCCTGGGTAGGGGACTTCCCTTGTCTGGTGATGGCATGGCTATGGATGCCAAGGAGTTCTTCGCGCGGCAAGAGCAAACGGCGCGGGACATCCGCCAGCAGCTTGAGAAGGAGCATGCTGAGCGTCAGAAGTCCGCCCCGAGCTCGACAGCGCAGAAGTTCAGGGTGGGAGACCCGGTATGGGTGATCAGACCCCGCCCTATGGGCACCCACCGCACCAAGACCTGGTTCACACCCGGCGAGGTGGTCCACAGGATTGGTGAGGACACCTACCGCATCAAGGTGGGTCACGGACAGTTCGGGGAGCGCCACGAGAGTCAACTCCGTGTGCGGGAACCCGACCTCCGTGGCCAGCATGTGTCCCTAAGCTATGCCGCACATGAGGCCGATTCGGACGACGACTATGCTGAGCAGGACGATTATACGGTCGAGAAGATCCTGGCTCAGCGTCCGGAGGCCTCGGCACCCGGAGGTCTGGAGTTCAAGGTTCGTTGGCGAGGCTATGGGCCGTCCCACGACACCTGGGAACCCGTCTCCTCATTCGTGCCGCGGGTCAATACTCCCTTCATGGAGTACATCCGCAAGTACAAGACCAAGATCCACGTTTCGGACTTGGCAGCACTCACCCGGGCGATTGCAGCCAGGGGTGCCTGATCAGCGCCCTGAGCTCTCCCCTGATGTGTTTTCAGCGCTTGTGAGGCCGACGGGTCGTCCCTTACTTGCTTGCTCTCTTCCATCTTTCGGTGCCAGAGTGGCCATATACCCCCCCCTGCTGAATCCAGAGGAGGATGGCCCCTCTCTTCTTCTATTCGTCACTCACCCCCCTGCTGAATCCATGGAAAACCAGGTAGGGCGACTGACCTTCATTTTTCTGAGCTCTTGGGGCCTTGAAGCCCATACGTCGTTGCGCAACGGATGCCGCTGTCATCGGCATTGCGAATTTCTGGTGTGTGGTCTGGTTCCATGGCACTTGCGGAATCCAGACCAGTCGACGTGTGTCAGCTGACTATATATGGCCTGAACTCAGGCGTTTTCCCGTCCACCCTCCTGCATTGCCTTATCCTGACCGTGGCGTGGTTTGGCGCTCTGTCCAGAGCGTGTTTACACGCCTATTTACCCAGATTATTGCTTGTTTTTCTGCCCTCCAGGATATGTGCATCTGTATGTTAAGTGTCATCAGCCCATCTCTGAGGGATGGACTGTTTTTCACCACAAATCGGGATACAGAGGCGCCTCGAGTCGCCGTGTACATGTTCTTACAGCCTGGTCCAGCCTGGACCAGTACTTGAATACAGGTTCTACTGTTTGAGTGCCCGTGATACCGTGTTGCCCTATTCGCTGTGATGTGGAGATCCTGATGGCGCCAGGCGGGAAGCCCAGTTGCCTGACTACACTCCCAGCGGTCCGCCACTGTCAGTCCCAGTGTGAGCCTACCGATTCGCAGACGCACTTGCATTCGGATGGCGGCCTCCGGTGCTCCTGACCTCGGTCAGTCTGCCTGGGAAACTGGTGGTTTGAGGAGTCGACGCCTCCGCCCACACTGCATGAGGACTCCCTCATGTATGGCCTTCGTGGTAATAGGGCGAGGGAAAAGACGGCCTTGATGCCCGATCCCTTAAGGAGGAGCTCCCTTAAGAATCGGGGGTTCTTAAGGAGTTCGACTATGGCACTCTGGACTCGCGTCGTATGGATATGGACATGGTGCGCCCGAGGAAGGACCCGTGGGGACTCTCCCCAGTCGGCGGGCCTTGGGAAGCTTGGGGTAGCCTGATGGATCTTTGTGGTCGCTCTCGACCTGCGGGACCACCTCGGTCGTCGAGTGTCGCCTATGTTGGCCGTGTATGCCACTACCACTGTTGTGGTGACCGTAGCAGCCGGCACCCGGTGCGCCTGGTATGGGTTAACGGGTCCTTTGGATGCCGAACAATCGCCGCCAGGACCCGGGACTTGATACTTGATACTGTACCTCTTATTACTAACATCTACAGCATCATACCTGTTTTACTATGCGTTTGAATGGGCAGCCCAAGCCAGAATCAGCCTGAAGTGAGGATGTGACACCCCCCCTTCGGGGGATGGTCCTGGGTACCCGCTGCCATGCTTGGGTGTTATCGAGCCCCCCCAGGGTTTGCTCTAAGGAGGGGGGTGAAGCGGTACCCAGAACCCCATGGCTAGGTTACGGCATACAACCGGTCTCCGGTCCACTAACCCCATGTACGGAAGGGAAGACGCCCGTTGACTCTCCGTTCCGTGCCGTAAAGCCCCGCATCGGCAACCGATGTACCGCCAGCGGAGATTTGTATATCAGAACATCAGGAATCAACAGGGTTTTATTTTCATATTGTTTCCGTCAATTTTTATGCTTCCGTTCTGATATTCACTGTTTTGACTGCTGGCGGTTGGATCGCGACTTTACCGTAACCGCCAGTTTAACTGTTTATAATGGAAATTTTAACGCAATCCGTCACGAAGGCTCCAAAGCCTTCAGGAACTGCATGGACGCTTCTGCAATTTTCACATCTTACACTCGCAACCTTAATCCGAATTTTTCAGGATGTCGAAATCGGATTTTCAACTTCGACATCCCCGCACTTGATTTGACCTCTTTCGAGTGGACCTACGTGCTTCCCTATGCACGAATCAACTTCCCTTTTATCTTGCCCTCCATTTGACTCAGAGATATGGGCAAGACAAAGTTGATTCGTGAGGCCACTTGTGAGGGTCATATCTCGTGCCGCTTGCGAGTATTGACAATAAGGAAACGTGGGATGTATTCACAATACTCCCGACGTAATTTAGGAAGCTTTATATGCCTTGCGTTTCCACACGTGCGCGCTAGTGTAATGGATCATGGTCAAGAGGGTAGAGTTTGCGTTATAACTCTTTGGCCATGACATTGCGTGCGTTAAGATAACTTTCAAGTGTAGCGCGCAAGTGTTGGTGTTGCATAGGAACTCTCTTTGAGTTCCTATGAGCGATTGACACAAAGTTATGCCCTTGGAGGGGCATGACATATCGTGGGGGGAGCTACCTTTTGGGCAATATGTGGTATGTACCATGTGTTGTATTGCGTGCCCATTTGGCGGGTCCATCGCTCCAAGACAAACCCGCCAATGGACCTCATATTGTGCAAGCCTCTTCTCCATACTCCCTACGATCAATAGCAAGCCTAACCTTCGTGAAGGGAAGCTTGTGTGGTGATCCCGAAGCGATGCGTTGGGAGCAAGGCATGTGTTTTGCAATTTTCCATATTTACATGTGCCCACTTGGGAAGTAGCGCTCGTAACCTTTCAAGGAGCCCCAAGTGGAGCACATATGTGGGATCGAAGGTCATTGGTGTCAAGTCATTGTGTTTAGAAGGATTAGTTGATTGCACGATCCAAGCCGAAGATATTATGATATAATTGTGTGCCTTTCAAGGCACCTTTGTGTATCTTTGTGCCAATTTTGCCGTTTCTGGCCCGTCATGATGTCAAGTGGCGACCTTGTATCTCAACGTTGCGCTCAATTGACATCATGACCCAAACGTGTTTTGAGGGTACATACTTGGGTGCCCAACATATCTTGGACCCGGCGAATAACTCCTCTTAGGCTTGGCATACCGTGGCCGCCATGTTGGCGATTTGGGACTATCCCAAATCATGGGCTCACTTGGCGACCCTGCCATTCCCAATACCGGAGGAGTTGGGCGACGCCCAAAAGATATGTTGGACACATATGACTTGATACCAATCCTATGTCACACTCCGGTCCAAGTCGGGCGTGTGCCTCATTTGCCCCAACCATGAGTGTGCGCATTTTTGGCCATTTTGAGCAATTTTCCACTTTTGCTGCCCGCCGTGCACCATGTTCTAACCTTCGTGCACGCCGGACGCCTGGACCAATGGACCATATATGACATGGGTGATATGGACATTGGTCCCCATGGTTCACACACCACGTGGGCGAAGCGGAGCAACCTTCGTTAAGGCGCTAGCCCAAAGTGAGTGTGGGCAATTTTGCCATTTTGGCATTTGTGGACCCAATTGGGATCGTCACCACGCCAAGTGGCATGGAGATCTTTGGGAGCCAAGATCATGGGAGTCTTCGTTGGACTCCAGGTGGATCGCGTATGGAATGGCAGATCTGATCTCCAAGCCGGCGTGGAGATATACTATTGGGAGCACACCGAATTTTGGCTCATTTCAAGCAGCCAAAATGACCCAATTTTGGGACCCCAATTTCCCCCTTCCGTGTGGTCAATTGGCGGCCCCATTTCTCTAAGCCCATAGGGGATCCGGACCTAAACCCAAGTTGTACACTCAGATAAAGGTCCTAGGTCCTGCCTCCTACCCTGTGAGCCATTGGCCTTACCTTGGCCGGGCGAGCCACGCGTGGGAATGACGCCAATTTTGGTGATTTTGGCATCATGACCCCACTTGACTCATCCGTGTTGCCCTGATGCCGGGACCTCAGAGGGAACCAGGTTGGGTGAGGGCTCCAGAGAGATGGTACTCGAAGGGCATAGGGTCAGTTGGCGGGTCCGGACGAGGGGTCAATTTTGGAGTTTTTCGAGCTAATTTCAGTTTGGGCTGAAACAGCCCATTTTCAGCTACCAACTCCTAGGGAATATTGGCGGGGCCATATCTCTGACCCAGAGAGGAGTTGGGACCTGCTGTTAAGGGAGCATAGGGAGCCACTGTTGGTTGACCTTTGGGCCCTCTTGGTTCCCAGGAACTCGCCTGTGGCTAGGCGGGACACCTCTCCCATTGGCAGGGTTTCAGGGTCCGGACTGAGCAGGGCATGGGTTGTGTTTGAGCCCCCGCCCCCACCAGCCACTGAGAGGGTCGGACCTGGGATTGGGATATGAGTTGGGACTGAGTGTCTATTGTCCTGTGATGCCCTTACCCCAGTCCAGTCTCAACCTCATGTGTACATATCCTGATGTGTTGCTGTACATACTTTCGTTCCCTTGATGCAGAGTGGCAAGGATCCTGAAACGCTTTGTCACATGACATGAGCGCATTGATGCCCTTGTGAGCGTAGTGCTTTGCCTGCCTGCTCACTTGCGCGTGTCCCGCAGCGTCCCGTGGCCGGCCCCCCACGGGAACGCGTCAGTGTGCCCAGACAGGGATGGGGTGCTGGGATGTTCCCTCTGAGATCTTAACTGATTCAGGCAGTGCATATTTTTCTGAGTGGTGGAAAACTCTTTGTCCTTGGGGGGGATTCCATCATCTTCGATGTGGGGTCCACCAACACAAGGCATTACCGGCTGAAAGAGCAGGAAAAATCATAATTAATATGCTGTGAAAGGAACTCGCCAGTGACAAGGATGTCGATTGGCTGGAGATCCTTTTCGCCCTGTTCCGCCGGTACCACAACACAGAGTTGTATCAGGGGTACTCGCCCAATCAGCTTGTTTTCAGTCGAAACAAGTGCTGGTGGAACTTGCCGTACGATCATCCGCGGGAATGTAAGGATGCATCAACATTTTTCGACGAGATTGAAGCTGGTGAAAAGGAGGCCAAGCGCCTCGTTGAGAAAGTTCAGGCAGATTGGTTGAGCATTGCCAACCAAGGCAGAAAATAACCACAAGATCCCGAAAAAGGAGACCGTGTTTGGCTCTGCGAAAGCGAAACTACCCAGGATGGAGACTCCAAGCTCCTCCCCCTGTGGGAAGGTCCCCTTGAAATCGTGTCTCGCATCAGGGAGAACAGTTTTAAGGTGTGTGTGGATGTGAATTGGGAGTTGGATGTGAGCAGAGACAGGCTTAAGCCTGAGATTCCAAGTCCAAAGGGCAGGGTCAAGCCCCTCTTCTGGACCTCCAAATGGCTTTCCGAACGCAGGATTGAAGGTGGTAATTACGAGGTGGAACGCCTTGTGGACCATTCTAATGATGCTGAGGGTAACTGGCGGTTTCTCGTCACGTACAAGGGGTTCCCTGAGTCTGAAAACACTTGGGAACCTCCCTCCTCCTTTGTACATGGCTACACCACAGGTTTCGGAAATTACCTGCGATCTCATCCTGAGATCCCTGTTTTACTTACTGACTGTCTGAGCAAGCCAGACCGTGTATTTGACAAGGAAGGAGCAAAAGCCGTCGTGGTGGACGGAGATCCAGTTCCATGCCACAGATTCCAGCACATTCCGCACCAAATCCGGCGCCTCAAGGTGCCGTGCGACCGGAATCACCACACCCCCCTCCAAAACGTGCACATGAGGGCAATGAGGGGCGTTCGGTGCGTGAACGAAGACAACCAGACCTGTTCCGCGGTGGAGGCAAGTCTGCAGCGTTGAACCAGGTGGTTGTTCGTCCACATTCGGAGACATTCTGAGCTCATCTTTGTACATTACTGACTCACATCTGTTTCATCAAATTGCGATCCAAATTTCAAATTCCTGGAACATCAGGCCCAATTACGTCCCCTTCCGGTTGACTGTGGAGCCACACAGTACACCAGGTGTGTTGCAGTCTCGAGACAAGTTTTTGCGTATTCTTCGGGATTGATGCTGAAGTGTTTTTGGTGAACAGATGACTTTGACCTCATGAGTGAGAAAATTGGCCTACATTGAACCTGTGCGACTGAAGCCGCCATGTGTTGCTGGCGAAGGTGCACTAACTGTCCTGGCCCTTATAAAGTCAAGTTCGAGCCGGACAGGCGAAGATCTGAGCTGATGACTAGAAGTTGGAGGTTTCATGTACCAATCCGGTAACCGATGAGAGGTTTGAGCTTCATTCGCCATTTATGGGTATACAGCTCGTCAGTCAAGTTGGGCAGTGCACTTGGTTCCCGGCCCGGGGTCGTAGGTTCGAGACCCGGAACGATAGACGTGCACCCTGAACCCTGCGGCTTCGTCAGTGGAGGAGCGAAAGTGGTCGTCATACCCGATATATCATCAACACTGATCCCTTCGGGCACAGTCACTTGCCGTGTATATCTTGTTGTCGGTGTACCTGACGTACTTCGCAAACTCCACTTTTTCTTGAGGGAAGCACAGAGCATCTACAAATGCCTGATGCCTGATCTCGGGTACGCTCGGAGCCGGTTGTTATACTTTGACTTTGCAATACTGGCATGGCCGGTGCTACTCTAGGTGGTAAATGCCTTCCTGAACGGGCTGGGTTCGTTGGTTCGAACCCCAGTAGGGTCCATCTCCCACTTTTTCCGAGGCATGTCTATTGTGTGTGGCACTGGTCCGCCCATCCACCGCCTGCAACTGAGGCTGCATCAGCGCCATGGGGCTGTCGCTAGGAGGCAGGTACAGGTAGTTTTACATATGTATTTGCGTCTTAGGACGGCAGAGTTCATTCAGGTTTTATTTACATTTTTTCTGTCATATACATGTACCGAGCGGTCAGCCTGAGACGGGTTTTGTACCGCCGAACTCCGGATTGTAGTAAGGACCTTCGTCAGTATAGTGGATAGGCATGCCGCCTCCCGAGCTAGGGGTCGTAGGTTCAAACCCCTATAGATGCTCACTCCGCCAATATCTCCGGCATGGCATACCCAGCTCTTGAACACCCACCTGGGTGGCTCCGCCTGCGGTCCCACGCTTTGGCTGTGGAGGGATGACAAGTGTATTGCAAAAGGGCGCGACCGGGCCTCAGCAGCCCTGAGTCCGACCACCTCCAAGGGCGCTGTGCCCGTATATCATCAACTCCGGCGTCGCAGAGCGTCGTGGGGTGGTCTTCTTTCTGTCCCCTCCAAAGGGGACCGAACTGGCGCTCACGCCGCTGCAGCTGCGTGCTCAATCCGCTAGACCAAGAGCGGAGAGCACTTGTTTTAGAGTTTCATGAGTGAGGGGATCTTGATCATTTGGCCCTCATTCCTTCAGATTTTGTGTGGTGCCTCTCTGGTTATCCACTGGAGCGTAAGAACGCTACAGGTATGTCCGGTGTAGTGCTGTAATGTGTGGGAATGTCAGCGCCAGGCTTCCACAAGGACAGACTAGGGGTAATCTGAACAGTGGAAGTGGAATTCCTGAGTTTCTACCACCAGCAGATGATATAATGTAGATAAGTCTCAGGTTGCGCAGCCGCTTACACACAACAGGAACCCCCTGTAGTCTGGTAGTGTTTAGAACACAACCAGGAACATAGTTTCAAGCTTCATTCTGCTGTCGGCAGACTTCATTCCAGCTTCATCTGTGGAGATTCCTCCAATTTTTGCCTTAATGTGAGACCATCCTGCTGATTTGTTTGCACCATTTCACTAAACCGTGACGTCAGTTCTGTCATGGAACCCTATATATGGCTTTTACGGGCTTTAGGCAAACACTTTTGAAGTATGGTGGCACAGGCGAAAATTTCTTCGTCAGGAATGTGAGCCTCATTTGTAAATTCAGGTTCTAGATTGTTTGAATTGTTCAGATTGTGGCCTGAAAGCAAGAGATTGACCTGTTCTTCGTTCGAGAACTCCACCCCCATTGTAAATATGGTTATATACGGTGTGTTTAAGCTTGTGGGCCACAGGCTATCGCCTTCAGCAACATTCCGGCGAGGTCTGTTAGCGTCTGGCTACACAATTTAATGTCAGCATGTCCATCGTCATGAATGATTCCTCATGTCAACATTTTCTTAGAATCTGTTAGATGCTCGCTTTGTAACATGAAAACTCGCCTTCCCAAAGTGAACTGACATTTGTTTACTTCACTAGTGTTCGTTTGCCCACTTCCCGTTTCCTCACTCCTGCTGATTTGAGTTGATTCCGGCCCCAATTCTCCTCATCTTTCAGTTTAGGACATTTTGAGTCCCTCTTTGTCAAATTTTAGTAAGCTTTAGTGACGGCTTTGTTCCTTTACTCTGCTGCGGACCTAGGCAGGACAGTTTACCGTATATATACTCTGGTGCCGTCAACTGTTTTTCGCCATGTGCGATTTAATTCCTTAATTCAAGCCCAGTTCAGTGTCAATTGTCTGAATTTTTGCCAATTCTGTTTACATTTTGGCCATCTGGAGCACATGCTGTCGGCTCGGAAAGAGAAAACCGGGAATAACACGATGTAGAGTACGTGGAGGACACTGTAGCGTGCCCGCGAGAGCAACAACTGCTCAGAGCACGTCATTTGTCTCTAATCCCCCTGCATTTCATGTGTTCATTTGTCTGACTTTGTTGAATTACACCTCAATCTCGACCAGGACGCGGTTTGGTATTCTTCGTGGCTACGTTCACGTGTCCTTTAACCTGGGTCTGCTTCTTTTGGTTTGATTTGGTTGTTTTTCATGTCTCATTCTTGTACATTCCCGCGTCGTCTACCCTGATTCAGCCCTAATCCATTGTATTCTGGGAACATTTGTGTAAATTTGGCTGTTACGAAGTGCGTTTTTTGGTTTTCGGCCACACACACGCCTTCGTTGACCCGGTAACACACCCCAGTGTGTTCTTGGAGGGGAGGTGTAAGTGCAGCTACCCTCCATCTACACAGATCTCAGGTCAATTACCCCCCATTAGGTCAGATTTAGATCATTTGCGGAGATCTATATATTCAGCGCCCCCTAAAATTTTTGCCGGAACAGTTCCTGTATATTATGGACACGCGGGACTCATTTCTGGTGTCCGTTGCGGTTGAGATGGTCGCGTTCTGATGATGTGATTGTAATCACCAGCGCGTGCGCAAACCAAATGAGCCAAAAATTTCTTCACAATCCGATTTTTTATAAATTATACAGGAAGAATTATTGCGATTCATATGTATCATATTATCCGCCTACATTTCCTTGTAGACTTGGATTTTTTGCAAGTTCATTTCTTCATCTTCATTGGCTTTGCTGTCGTGCTTGTTTATCATCGACTCCAAGGGCAAGCCCACAGCACCTCTGCAACTTGGCACGACTCCTCCATACTGCCAGGACGCTAAGAAGGGATACCTGCCCTTAGATGACCTTCCCCGTGCCGGCCCTGAGCCCTCCGGCTACGCTCCATGGAGTTTTCTTAAGGGGAGTAGCCTAGAGTGCGACGCGAAAACAAGTGTTTTTGGACCGTTCTGAACTTGTGGTGGCCCATTTTTGTCCTCCAAAAATCCCAAAATGCCTTGAAAATGGACTGTTTTTGGACAAAAAATGGGTCAAAAATGGGTCAAAAATGCATTTTTCAAAACCTCATCCTAGACCATTTGGGGTGCACAAACGGACAAAATGAGCCTATTTGGAGCCCACTTTGGGGCATTTCGGCCCCTCTGAGGTCCCAAAAGCCTTGAAAGTGGGCCTTGTGGTGATGGGGTTCACGTGCAAGCGGATTTCACCTTGTCAAAAGCCGTCAATGTGTGAATCATTCTTGATGTCCCTCACTAGTCATAGTTGATGTTCGCTCTGCCACCAGTTTGGTCCGAAAATTCAGTCTTGATGAGGTTTAGGGTTACGGGTAGGGTTAGGGTTGGCGTGATGGTTGGTCCATGCCAGGGCTGCGAACGAACGATTTGAGAGGCAAAGAACACGAACGCGATTTGAGTTTCATTTTCATCACTTGAGAGAAAAAATTTGTTGAGGGAGCAACGAACAAGTTTAGAATTTGATTTCATAGAGTTTCATACGGTTTCATTTTCGACATTACAAATTGCCTTTCTGAGTAAGTGCTGTGTACGTCCGAACAAGGCACTCATTCTCATGACAAAGTGATTGTTATTTGCAACCACTGTGGGAATAGTCAATCTCCACAACAATTAGCATACCGTCGTGTCATTAGTTATGGCTCAAAATAGTTGCAAACCATTTTTACCACCCGTGCGTCTCTACCTTGCCTCTTTATTGGATAGACCAATATGTTCTAAAACCATGCAACACCCTTCGAACTTTTTTTTGTGTTATCATGTTGAACTCCGTGACATTCTCTGAGCCTTTTCCCTTTCCCTCAACGCGATGAGAACCTCTGCACACCGCTTTTGCCCCACATGCCACGCATGCATTACTGGGTACTTTTCTACAAAGAACCATTCAAATTTGTTTGCAAAACCATGCACCATTTTAAACCTTTGCGACGACCAAGTAGGAAACCACATACCCTTATCCCGCCTCCACATTGCAAGAGGCTTCAGGACTTTCATTGCGCATTGGACCAAATAGTTTGAAAAGGTGAGAGAAACACTTATAAATGTGTCCTTCAACCGTGGACTGTGCTTGAAAGCACTTGTGAATCTGTGATCCAGAAATATACTCTGCTTCGAAAATATAATGCATTAGTGCATCAGAAATGGAATCTGATTATAAAATCTTATAAATCCCCGTTGCTTCTGCATTGCGAAGTGGGGTGCGCGCTCCCCAGAAGTGGTCAGCGCACTCCTGTCTGCGTCTGCGAACAGGTCATCAAAACAAAATGAGGTCCAGGAATCGAGCCGGGAACAGTGAAATTAGAGGTATAATTACGCACTGCACAGCCGGTTAGAGTACTGCAGGCATGCTGCGTGGTGTCACTGCCAAAATATCTGGACTCTCATACTTTCAGGACGCTCCAAGGCAGAAAAATGATGTCGCCAACCCTTGAACAACCTGGAACAATGTAAATCAAGGTATTGCAGTGCACAGCACCGGATATATAATGCAGTGAGGCTGTGCAGACATATTGTGCGTGAGGTGTTCTCAGGACTTAGATGATGTGCGGTCGCCGCTGAACGCCGCTGAGCACCCCCATGCCCATGGGCCCGGATTCGAACCGGGAAGAGCAAAAATTATAGGTCTTGTAATGCAGTGCATATGCGAATGCGTCAGGATACCCATGGTGCCAGCCCGGCAATCATTACTCAGATAGCTCCTCGCCCTCATCATCAGCCAATCCAAATTTACTGAAATAGGCCTCTTCTGTTGCTTTGCAGTCTGGAATCATTGTTGGACTACAATGCAGAAAAACTGCAACCGCCATGTTCTCAGGGAGTTCGGATGCCCTCAACCGGTCGAGAACAAACCCGCAACTCCAAAAAACCCGCTCTGGAGCTGCGCTGGTAGGAGGAGTCGGCAAGCACCGGCCAGCCATCACGGCAAGAGCCGGGAATCGATGTTCGTGAGTCCGCCAGATATTCAACACAACAGGTAGTTCTCTTGCATGGTGGTAAGATCGCTGAACGTTGGGTATGAATCCGAGGAAACTGTCATACTCATCATGTGCGGTGCTTGCTTCCTCTTCGCCCGTTTTCTTATCTGCTTGGAAACAAGCCAGACATCGGTTGGTAACTCCTACTACCCTCTGTTTCTTAGCCGGTGGTGGTGAACCAGATGCCGATGCCGGATCAGCGAGATCAATCAACTGCGAAGAGCTGGAGGCCTGCGACGATTGCACCGCTGGTGATGACTGAGAACCTTGAGACAGCTTGTTCCTTTAATCCAGTTCCTCTTTCACTCACATCACTGAGAAACATGTCCAAGCCAACAGCATATTCTTCAGGCATGATCGTTCCCACTTTCCTGGAAAATCTCGGGTCCATAAGCAGAGCATTCATGGTGGAACAGTGCGGTGGATTGCCCCATCTCTCTTGTAGCTGCTCGGCCAGAACTCGTGATACGGTTGTCACAATCTTCGGTGCCTAACGATTTTACCATTCCTAGGAATTGCTCATGTGCCTAACATGCAGGTCGCGTGTGGGAATCTGGACAGACGAACGAACGATCGAAATGAGTTGCAGATGCGCGAACGAAGAAGCAAACGAGCGATGCACGACCGAAGAATCGAGCGATGCACGAGCGAAGAAACGATCGGACAAAGCACAAATCAACAAAGCAAATGAGTAGCAACTGACCGGACCTCTGACAGGTTCGTAACCTCAAGCTTTTCATCTGCTCCCTCAATCTCCAGTGTTCCCTCATCCAAATCTTCTTGCATCTGTCGCACGAGCAGCAAACTGCAACTACCTGTAACATAACTGTTACCCTGCATGAGATCGGTCACTTCTCCAAAAGGGCGAAGCAATGCACACAGAAATCTTAGCTTGTGAGTTTCCGCGGCCGACAGGAGGAGCTCACAATTTGCTTCATCTGAACCCAGAACGTCTTGCAGGATACCGTTGCAATGACTCCAGCATAGTCAGCGTGCTGTTGCAGCGTGTTGGGACAACATGCGCCAATTCCTTCCACTTTGTTCCTGTGTCTGCTGCCGCCTGCCGCAGATTGGTGCTGATTTTGGTGGATGAGTGGACAAACGAGACAAGCCTCCGACATTTTCCAAGCAGGTCTTATATTTCTGACAGCTGTTCTCTTTCTGGCCTAACTAACATACAAGTAGAACGCGATGCTCCAGGCCCGCTAACACGCCGTATACGTAAAGAAAAATGCTCCGCGAGCAAGGCGGAAAAACGGAAAAATATTTTATAAGACGCTACGCCCCTGAACTCGTGCCCACTCGCTTTGTTTTCTTCTCCATGTACCTCCCCTTGCCTTCTCCGCCCCACCCTCGCCGTTTTTGCCCTCTGTCTTGCTGCAAGCACACTAACTCAAAACAAAACGACTCCATCAAAGACAACCCAGGGGATCAGCAACAAAGCGGCGAACGTGGAGACCAGAGCCTTCCACGACGTGACCCAACAACGCGGAGACGGGCGCGGGGTCATAATCAATCTTTTTGTGCTTGCCGGCAGGGAGGGTGAAAGTGCTGCCCTAGGTCGTTGATGGTGCCGGAGGGCTCAGGGCCGGCAAGACCGGGGGGGCAGGCACGCGAGGAGTCGACCTGAACGCTGCTGTTGGGGGCAGAACCGGATACACGGACACCAACGGAGGCAAGAGCGGCGACAACGGAGGCAAGATCCATGCTGATTGTTATCCGGCAAAAAATCCCAGTCTATGAAGAAAATTGTTGCGGATTATCCTAAGTACATCTGAGTGTCCATATCTGTCTGAAAAGATTTATATAAATCCGATTGTGAAAAAATATTTGGCTGATCTGGCTCGCGCACGCGCGTCAGCGGCAAATGGCGATTCCGGGTAAATGATCGGAACGCGGCAGATTTACGATGAATGGACCGCGGAATCAGATCTGGCACATCAGAAATATATAGGTCTGATCCTGAGACTGAGCTGCGGGGCGGCGATTCCGCCGAAGCAGAGAAAATGACCAAAATGTAGCCAATCTGGGGCAGATCTGTGAAAATCTGAGCAGATGGGGGTTAGCCGCACTTACACTCCCCCTCCAAAAACACACTGGGGTGTGTCGCTACGTCAACGAAGAACGTAGTGCGGGTAAGTCCCAGAAAAAAAATAGAAATGTAGCCTCGATGGGGCGAAATCTGCTTGATCTGACCTGATTTGGGCTGAATTGGCACTGAATCAGGATGGATGAACCTGAAATGGGACGGAATGAGGAGTGACGAACAGTCCTCCAGGCAGTAAAACATTAGGTTAAGGGCTGAAAAGCATGTAAACGTATCGAGAATCGATACCAAACCATGCCCTGGTTGAGAATGAGGTAGATTATTGGTGGATTGAGTGGGAGAATCAAGAAATGGAGTGACATCTCGGCGCTCTGGCACAGTTTAGCTGTCGCGGGCACGCTACGGTGTCCTCCACGTACTCTACATCGTGTTACTCCCGCTTTTCTCGTTCTGAAAAGTGCAGCATGTGCTTCAGATTTGGCGCATCTGTTGGATGATCACAAGATTCAGCAAGATTGAGAATCAAATTGAGCAGAAATGAAGGAGATGAAACAATCACAGAGAGGGAAAACAAATACAAATGTAGTCTACAGGCCCTAAGTGAACCACAGAAGGTAGGGATGTTTTTCTGTTCACTTAGTTAGGCAAAGCCGTAAACAGATCTTCGAGGAATGAGAGGAGATGACAAGGAAATCAACCAAAATTGTCCTAAAATGCGGAAATTCCCTAAGATGAAGGTGAAATGAAGCGGAATGTCTAGAACTGAAACTACTAACAAAGGTGTAACGAAGGTGTTTAGACTAGAGTTAATATATATTGTCGTTTATTCAGCTCAATTGTGCTTTTCCGCACGTTGGTTCGTGAGCATCCAACAGATTCCATGAAAATGTGGATCATGTGATGATGCATCATGATGGGACATGCTGGCCCTGGATCCTTGGCATGTAACGCGCCGAAGGTTCGCTGAGGGCGCTTTACTGACAGTATATACCTGAGAGACACCGAATAGCCCTTTATTTACAGTGGCGGCGGTGTCAATCGACTAGGACAAGGCCCATCTTTCGATTGAGTCCCACAAGACACTTGGATTCACCATTTTCGACAGTTTCAGGTCGGATTGAGCTCACATTAGCGTGTGCCAAAAATACAACGAAGCTTACGGACTTCAGAGGTTGCTGTTAGAAGTCCCTGGAGCTCCTGTATGAAGGTTGTCTGAACAATTGACGTCGGGGGTTTTGCTTTACAGTGGCAGAATGATGGACAAACCTGAGAAATTCAAGGTAAATTCAAGGAATCTGGATCTGAATCTGGACTTTGGCTTCAGCATCACGGCAAATGAAGGTAAGATCTGAGTTCCTGGCGTCGCAACTGGTGCGGCCAGAAGTACAGGGGGTACCTGTAGGGGTGAATGTCGCTGGCCAGCGTTTTTACTATGTACATTTGCTTCCATCTGCACGAGTAGCCAAATTCCAAAAATGCACAGACCAACAGAGACAAGATTACCCCCAATCTGCCTGAATTAAGCCTGAGTTTGGTTTTTTCTGAACACGGCAGCACACTCCGTGGCTTTCGGCAGCGTATCTACGCCTTGTCTGCCGAACGGAGACCAAAGAAAAGTTGATTGACGTCAAATTATCAAACATTCGCAGTTCTCCACATCATTTCGAAATCAGGAAGAATGAACAGTGGATTGAGCAGAATGTGGTTTATACGACATGATGTGGTTTTTTTCAAGTCGTCAGAACACTCACATTGGAATAAGTGGTCGACGGGGCGAGGCTGGGGCTTTTGTAGGAGTTGGACATGCAAGGGTTTCGAACCTACACCCTTGAGCCCTAGCGACGAGTGCCATGACGCCCTGGACTAGACGACTGTTACCCAGATTATGGCGTCGGCGACTCAAGTCACGACGGATCTCCCTCAATTCGGCCAAGCACTAATACATGTGACCACCAACCTGTCTGGTGGGGCCCTCGTACGGCTTGGGCGCTGCAAATCAGCGGCCGAACTCGAAGCTTGGTCCTCATTTGGCTCCTGGGCTGGCCTGACCGCAGGAGGGGGGATCGACGGATCAGCCCTGGAATGTGGCTGCTGAGGGCCGTAAAAGGCTGGATCTCGATTCACCACAGGTCTTTTTCCGTCGCTCTCCACCTGTCTGTCTGGTTTCGACAGACAGTCTGTCAGGAGTACGCCAATTTCGGGGTGCTTCTTGAGGAAGTCGATGAACCCCTTGGTGTACCCATGGACAAAAGAATGGGCTGGTTCCCAGTTGTTGTGACTGGAATCAAAGCCCCTCCACTCACATAGAAATTCCCATTCGCCCTTTTCGTCACGTCTTGCTTCTAAAATCCTCTTGAATTCGTACTTCCCCCCTTCGATGACCCGATCGGACAAAAATTTCGAAGTCCAAAAAAGGGGTTTAACCCGATCCTTGGGGGAGGGGATCTCTGTCTTGAGGCGATCGCCCGAAACTTCAATTTCCCTGCTGACATCCACACGAATCCTCCACCTGTTCTCACCTAGACGCGCTGTAACAGCGAATGGCCCCTCCCACAAGGGAAGAAGCTTATCATCTCCGTCCAGGGTGGTTTCGGATTTTCGAAGCCAAACTCGATCATCGACTTCAAAATTGTGGGGGTTTTTTCGGCCTTGATTCTGGACCCAAAGCCAGTCAGCTTGATGCTTATCGATCAATTTCCAGACAGTTTTTTCTGCTCGTTGGATTTCGTCCAAAAACAACGAAGCATCTTTACAAGGGCGAGGATTATTCAACGGCATGTTCCACCAACACTTCTTTCGTCCAAAGACAATTTCATTTTGAGAAAGGCCATGATACAAAGGCGTGTTGTGGTAACGGCGAAGCATGGCGAAAAGAATCTCAAGCCAATGGAAGTCCTTCTCACTGGCGAGTTCCTTACGGAGCATATTTATAAGTGAGCGGCCGGCTCTTTCGCCTGGCAACGCTCGATATGAGTGGATTTCACATCTGAGGTGATGGATTCCAAGGCGGGTACATAATTCTCTCCACCATTCGGAGGTGTACTCCTTACCTGAGTCCGTAATCACCTCGGATGGGACGTCCCAACCTCCCATCCAGGTCTGCGCGCACCATTTGGCAGCAGCCTTGCCAGTCATCGACTCGATGTTACAAGGCAACACCTGAATGTAGCCGGAATGACGGCACTGAATAAGGAGCACACCATTGACTTTTTTATTAGTCCAATGGCACTCTTCGTCGTCGAGTTCACCAAGATAGAAAAAATCACTGGTGACTCTGTTAAAGAGGCGCTCCGGAATAGGATGTGGCCTCAGATGGCCGTGCTTCTTCGCGCTGGGGGGCGTCGAGACAGCACATTGGGCACATCCGGCGGCTACTTTCATGCAATGAGTATATAGCCGTGAGCCGAACAACCTATGTTTAATCATCGACCATAATCTACGGCCATGTGCGTGGGGGGACTCCCATTTTTGCCACCAGTTTAACACTCGGGGGGCCAGGGCGTCTGGTACGCACAATTTACCCTCCATGCACAGCTTCCCCCCATCCAACGAATATTCAGCATAAATTCCATCTTTGTGAGCATCTTTGGATTTGAGATTCTCAAAGACCTCTTTAAACATGGAATCATGCAGATAATCATTCGTCCAGTCACGGGATGATAAGGGAATCTTTCGGCAGGGGTGGAGTTTTGGCCGGATCTCGACGCTTAATGCCCTGAATCAACCGAAATCCACTTACTGGTCGGGTATACTCAAACCGTTTCACACTCCCTGAGGAGGGATCGGTGACTTTCTCCACGACTTTCAGTGATTTGGTGACGATCTCATGGGCATGCGCCGGATCTGAGAAGGCCGTGATATCGTGACACGGTAATGCATGCTGTTTAACAGCGCATTGCATGCATTCACGTCGAATGAGCTTTTTTTCTTCTTGATCCCACTCGATTACGACGTGGCGGTCCTGCTCCGTACCATGGATGTTGGTACTTTGCAGCCCCTCTGAAGCGGGGTAAGCCCATCGGCTCAGAGCATCCGCTACCGTGTTGTGTTTTCCAGGCAAATACGACACATGGAGGTCAAGCAGACTGAGAAATCCGTGCCATCTGGCCCGTCGACCAGCTGGGCTCGCGACAGTATCAATGTGTTCGGTGGCCCAATACTCCAGAGATCGATGATCCGTTAGGACATCGACTCGATTGGTGCCAACCCACGATTGGTACTTTTTCAAAGCGCAGATTATGGCGTACGTCTCTTGCTCACGCGGTGACCATTGCATCTGGCGTGGAGCTAGCTTCCGCGACCAAAATGCGAGAGGGTAATGATCACCTGTGGCTTCATCAACCTGTTCAAGTACAGCTCCGATCGCGTACCTAGAAGCGTCGGTTCTTATGTAGAAGGGTCGGTCGAATTTCGGCACATGCAACGTGGCGACTTCGCAGAGGGCAGCCTTCAAGTGATGGAAGGCCTCCTCGCACTCGTCAGTCCACTTGACACGAACCTTTGAACCTGCCTTGCCCGCATCTCTCCCTACCTTCAACAGTTCAGTGAGGGGGGCAGCAAATTTGGCATAATTCGGCACAAAAGTGTGGTAAAAATTGCAACAACCCAGGAATCCTCTCAATTCTGTGATCGTCTCAGGGCGCTTCCACTTCTGAATAGCGACGAGCTTCCCTGGACTGGGTCGTCGGGTGCCATTCTCAAGGAGAGAACCACAAAATTCGACTGATTTTAAAATAGTTTTCCCTTCTTTGGCCCACAAATCAGCTGATTGGCATCAAGAATGTCCAAAACCTGGTTCAGCTGCTTTTCATGTAGGGCCACCAGCTCAGCTTCAGTCAGTCCCTCCCCCTCTGTCGTGATGATTATGTCATCTATGTACACACTCACGAAGGCACGAAGCTCAGGATGAGCTGTAAAAAGCACATCCTCCATCATTCTTTGAAACAACGAAGGGGCGTTCTTCAGGCCCATGGGCATGACCGTCCACTGGACTGGGCCACATGGCGTGCACATACAGGTGAGAGGTCGGCTGTCCTTCCTCAACGGCATTTGGTGAAAGCCGTGACGGAGATCCAGCACGGAAAACAAACGACCTCTTGCCCTCTTGGCGATTTCCTCCTCAATGAGGGGCAGGGGGTGTGAATCCGCCTTGGTTTCGGCGTTGAGGTTGCGAAAATCAACAACCATTCGCCAACCATCAATAGTGTTCTGGTCTGCAGGCAGCGGCTTCGGGACTGTGAAGGGTGCACAGCACCATTCGCTGGTCATACAACCCTCAAGCCAACCAAATTCCCTGAGATTTCTCTCGATTTTTTTTCTGAGTATCTCATGTTTCTGTCCATGGTTCTCATAAGGACGCTGTTTCTTCGCCTTGTACCCTTCACGAAGCTCGATGAAGGCTTCACCGAACTGCCCACGGACAGGGGGGTCTTTGATCAACTTCCCCAAAAGGGTTGTGTCCTTCCGTTCCTCAAAAATCTTGTCTCTTTTCTTGGAACACAACTCAGTGTCCACCTGATCGCCAGGAATTACTGTCGAAGAAACTTTGGCGATTTCTTCGGCCTTGGCAGGAAGAATCTTCTTAAGGATTTCCCTAAAAAGGTCCGTATCAACTGCCTCTTGAAGATAGGTGGGTCGAGTGTCGACATTCCAGAGATTCTCTTCGTGATGCAGCTCCTCCAAAGGATCTATGAAAGCTTCCACACGGGGTTTTTCATAAAAAACTCTGAATTTGCGGCGCGAAGAAAATTTTTTTGTCGTCCGTGCACCGTAGATTCTTTTGGATGTAGATCGTACTGGGGAAGAGGGAGACAAGGCGGATCCATTTGACGTTGGATCACCTTGGGCATCTGACGGACAAAAATCAGAAAAAATAGATTCATCATCAGTACCACGCTCAACCTCAGATTCAGACGCAACACAGGAATCAGTACTAGAATCAGCAGAATCAGAGTCAGAAAGCTTTCCATCCACCAGGAATGCAAGCGAACTCCAGGGCCGCTGTGGCAGGGGACCTGTGTCGTCCCTGGCATACAGCTTAATCTTCCTGGGAAGTTCGATGTAATCTACACAAATGTCTTGCAATTCCTGAAACCAAGGCTTGTCGTCCCACAAGGGCACAACTAAAATCGCCTTGGTTTTATCTTGCTTGATTTTATGGATGACCTGCTGGATTAAGTGAAACGGAGGATTAATCCATAACTTCTTGTCCCATTTATGGGTCCAAGCGTCGCGAAAGTGCTTGTCAAAGCGCTTGTTCTCACGGTTAGCAAAGGCATCATACTGTGGCCAAAAGGAATGGTGTTCATAAAAATATTCACAAATTGTATCGCGCCTTTTGTCGACAACTCTGTAGGATGAAGAGTGCCAGCTCGAAGGGCGTCGTGGCTGGGAGTCCCTTCGAAGACATTCTAACTCTCGGGAGTAATCGGCACTCCCATTCACCTCTGCAATGGTGACATCTTCGCCAAATTTTGGTGTAACCTTTTGCTTCAAAAATTCTTCTGCACTTTTAAACCCTGCGTGCAAAAAACGAAATTCAGGACGCTCCAAGGGACCTGACTGCAGCAAAGAACAACGCCGATGACCTACGGGCGCCACCCTGTTCTTGCGAAGCCAAGGATGGCCCAAGTAAAGGTCATACTTTATGTCGGCACGATAGAAGTAGTCATCCTTAAGGACAACTTCCTCCACATTGCCATCTTCCCAAAGGTCTTGAGCGACCAAATGAGTTGATATATAACAACCGCGTTGCCCACCTGCGAGAGAATGTCCAGAAACTCCCTCGAGGGTAACAGGATGAGGCGAATCAAACACGCAGTCGTCAGGCAAGAAAGAATTGGATTGGAGATTTACCTCCGATCCATTGTCACACAAACAAGTGGCGAGGTGGAAATTGCCCTTGCAATCAGAGACCCACAGCTTTGTGACAAACTGACGGGCCCTGTGCTTGGACTGTACACCAACCTCGTCCACTACAACAGAAGGATTCGCTGCCGGATCCAGGGGAGAGGAGACAAGCGACCCTACATCAAGTAGTGGTCGAGAAGGAATCTGGGGATCATGCCTGAAATCGCCTGGGGAGGGGCGATTTTCGTGGCTCCCCTAGGCGTTCTGACCTCCAGTTGCTGCGTTAACATTATGGACACACCCTGATTCGTCGACCCACTCATCTTGGAGCGGATCATCTGCTGGATTCAAGGCATTTTCAACGTAATCTCGATCCGCATCGGACACCTGATCTGCACCTGAGACCTGATCCACACGATGGTTGCCATTTCCACGTCCACGGCCACGGCCGCCGGATGATGGACCTCCACCTTCGCCACGCCCTCTGCCCTTACCAGAGAAAGGGGTTCCCGAAGGATTTCCCTTACCTTTTCCCTGGAATCCTGGAGCATTTCCCTTGTTTGCACCGGATTGAGGGGTTTGGCCTGGATTTCGATTTCCGCCTCCGGCGTTGCTATTCGGATTTTTCTGGCCGTTCGGCTGCCCACCGGAGCCGGATGGAGTCCGATTTCCTGTGCCTTGGGATCCGCCAGGGCCTCCAGGATTTTTGTTTCCACCGGAGGGGGTCGGATTCCCTTTTCCAGCCTTTCCACCATGCACCTGTCTGTCATTCCTGTCTGAATTCTGCGAATTACTGATATTTTCACCAATCACCTTGTGATCGTAAGGAGACCATCGGTGATTATCAGTAGAATGCGTCTTAGCTCGGTTCGTAGAACCTAAAAGAAGGCAGATGCTACAGTGCTGCTGAACATTCTGGGTGTCATTCACCTTTTTGTTGCCCTTTTGGGCCCCATTTTGGGTGTTTTGCTGGGTATTCTTGTTTCCCCCAAGACCCTCATGGAAATTCTGATTGGCGGCGTCGGCGAGCCGCTCAACCTCCTCCCAGAGTTCCTTCGGGGTGTACGAAAACACCCAGTTTTTGGCCTTCAGGCGATGGCCATGGAAGCTGACTCCCCTGTTGAGGACTTGGACAAACAGGTCCCGATCCTCGTGTTCATGAAACTTGATTTTCCACGTGTTTTCAGTGAATTTCACCTTGGAAAACGACGTGGGGGAACACTTTTGAAGTGCTTCCCGAACCGAAAATTTATTGGCGGAGGCATCGAAGCCTTCCACCTCCGCCCACCAGGTCTTGACCTTTTCTTCGGACTGTTTGTTCCGAAGGGTGGCGGCAGTTTCTGAGGGGATCTTGTCAAAAATCAGACTTTTCAGGTCGGCACTGCCGCCGGCATACCGCCGCCATACACAGCAGGGCATGTTGCATGCGTGCCCCGGGCAACCCCACGCTGTGCTGGACGTCCGCCAGGTCCAAGGGTGTGCAGGGCGCCGGCAGGGCATCCAACACCGCTGCAGGCAGCTTCCCCAGGGACGGCAGACGCGCGATGGGACCCATGTCCCTGTTGAGGACCACTGCCACCACCCTCCGCCTATCCAGCGCGGACAGGAGGTTGCCCGGCCTCGGCACCCTGAGGAGGGTACCGACGGCGGACATGAGGGTGCAAACGCCACAGTCCTTGGTTTTGCCGGCTGGCTGCTGCACCTGTGCCGCCCGGGCCTCCGCCAGCAGGTGCTCTGCACCCAGCCATCCCGCCCTCTGGCCCCTGGGTCCCATGCGCATCGTCCGGACCGCCATGTCCCATGTGTGTGGCCACTGGGGCTGGGCTCCAGACACCGCAGGCTGGCCTAGCAGGTCCACCGTCAGCTGCATGGCAGGGGCCAGGAGGTGGTGAGACGTCCAGTGCCGCATGCACGGCGTCTCTGACCGGTCGAGGTACACCGCCTCCAAGCCCCCCAGCTCGACTAACCTCGCAATGAGGAGGGCAGCCGGGGTTTGGTCGTGCTGCCGGCCCTCCCACCCCTCCCTCGGGAGCATCATGGCGTGGGGGGCCAGGCACTGCACCACGTCGGCTGCCAGCGCGACCACGTCGTAGCTGAGCTGCACCCCATGGTCTGTGACCACCAGGAATTGGTGCCTGGGCTTGGAGTACAGGTGCTCCAGGGCGCCCCGCAACTCAGCTGGTGGGGGAGAGGCGTCTCCGCAGTCCCGCAGCCAGGGGAGTGCCCCCGGGAGATGCCGCCCTGCTCCTCCTGGCCAGCCGGCGGCCCTAAGGGCCAACAGGTCTCACCAGACAGCCCTAGCGACCGGATCGCGCCAGGGCTGTGGCTTGTCTGCTCCCCACTGGAGGACGGCCACCACAACATGCGTGGTCAGGGGCTCTGCCGTGAGCTGCCACGCCGTCCCCCCGTCGGTCCCGATCACTTTGCCCCGTGGGGCAGTGAAGACGTGGCCATCAGTCCCACGGACCGCCACCCATCCCCACAAGACTACCACGGGCTTCGAGCTGGGGTGGCTGATTCTCCTGGGCAGGACCAACACCGGCGGGCATGGGCTGTTGGCGGCCCACACGCGCCATTCCACCCCCACCAGACGCTCGTGACCAGGGGGCCGGAACACCTGGGGCCACGCGTCTGGGAGCTGGCGATGGACGGCGGTCCACACATCAGCCCCGCCAGCCCGCGTGAACTGGAGTCCCTCGAGGATCTCCCCGTCCACAGGGCTGGGAAGGCGGGCAGTGCAAACCTCCAGCCCCTGGCCCAGGCAAAGCCCTGGCCCCTCTCGGTCTCCCAGCAGCAAGACCTCCGGGTCTGTGGCCGCAAGACGAGCCGCCAGCGTGGGGAGATGCAGGGAGACAGTCCACGGCTGGACTGAGACGGGCTCGCACGGGAGGTCAGGGCAGGCCGCCACAGCACTGCCATCCCTCGCCCAGCTGAGCGCCCTGTCCCACCACTGCGCCCACGAACCCAGCGCTGCCGGCAACGACCAGGACAGGTACGTCATGACCGCCTTAGCCTGCCACACGCGAGGGTCCATGCGGGCAGGATGTGTGTGGCATGTGCACACCCACCCCAGGTTGGCCTCCTGGACGGTGACCATGTCCCTCCACGGTACCACCGTGAACGGAGTGAGCAGGGCCGTCATGCCACATTGCAACGCCACTGCCCACTCGGTCAGGCCCCGACTCTCCACCGCACACCCCACCCCTGGGAGCCGTCCTCCTTGCGCCTTTACCACCACTTCCTGCAGCAACGTTCCGTGGCCCCGGCCGTGGCCCTGCCTGCGGTCCAGGCCGAGGGCCCCCACACGGGCCATGGCCTGGAGGATCAGGAGTAATTCCTGGGGTACTCCCCGCGGCACCGGCGGCGAGGGGTGGGCAAACCGGCAGGCATCTGCCCGCATGGCCCACCCCTTGGCCAAGTGCCTGCAGGTTTCCACCTCCCCCGTCTTCGGCTCAGCCTTGTCCGCCACTCCCAGCTCCCGTGGACCCACCTCACGCGCCTCCTTTGCGCCCACGATCTCCAGCTCCTCGTCCTGCCCCACGGCGCTCTGTGCCTGTTCACCCTTGAACTCCGGCTCCTCGTCCCGCTCCGTGGCGACTTGTGCCTCTTCACTCCTCCTGCGTTGGTCCTCCTCCTCCAGTGCCTCCGTCGTCGGCGGCGCGCTCGCGGCATCCGTGAACCTTGCCAGGCCCGCCGCCACAATGGCCTGCACGTCCACCTCCTCCCCGGCCACCTCCGGCTGATCCTGCTGCTGCTCCTCCCCCGTGCGTTGCTCCTGCCCCACCTCGTCACCGTCACGGCCTGCCTCCTCATCACCCCCCACAAGGACCCCTTGGGGGCGGCGCTCTCGTCGAGGCGCGTGCTGGCCACCACCAGCAGCTTGAGGTCACTGCCCCGGCTCTCAGGGCGGTAGCTGCTGGAGGTGGGGACGAGGACCGCCCCATCCCCGGTCATCAGCAGGCGGTCCGCGCCGAACACGACCTCTGCACCCTCGGGGTGCACCGCCACCAGGAGCGCATGGGACCCCAGCGCCTGGGGCGTGAGGGGCCGCACGGCCTGCTCGCGACGCCAAGCGTCAGGCCCACCTCGCCACAAGGCCACGTACAGGCCTTCCCGTCGCACGTCCTCGAGCCCTGCCTCGTCCAGCAGGCGCCCCACTGACAGGCACACCGACAGGGGGAGGCCTTCCTGGGGCTCGGCCACCCGGACATCACCGGGGTGGTGACCCAGGACCGCCGCGTCCCCCAGTTGGACACAGCGGACCTGGCCGTCGTCCGGGGACGTGGCCACCAGGGCCACCTCCCGGGCAACCTGCCCTGGGCGCCGGAGCTCGTAGCGCTCCAGGGCGCTCGCCAGCATCCCTGCCTCACGCTGCCCCGTGTCCATGAGGCGGTGCCTGTGGGCACCCTCGGCCGCATGGAACCTGCAGTGCCGCCGCTCACAGCTCCCCAGGGCAGGGGGCGGCACCGCAGTGGGCATGAGCCGCAGCGGTGCGTTGGCCGGGTCCACGTCCATGCCGGCGTAGACGTCGGGCCCGGCGTCGTCCTCATACATGAGGGCCCGCGCCGACTCGCTGGGCTTGTACGCCTCCTCGTCCCCCTCGCCCTCCGCCTCCTGCTCTCCCTCCGCCCCTTCTCCAACCGCAACCATCGCCGGCGGCGTGTCCGGCCGCGGCGGGAAGGGCGCCAGAGGCCGCTCGTCAGCGCCTCCGCCCCTTGCAGCCTCTGCCGCGTCCAGTGGTGCCCGCAGGTTGTCGGGCAGCCGGGCCCAGCTGGTGCCTGCATGGAGGTCCATGCTGTACGCCAGCCCCGGCAGACACGGCTCACCGGCTGCCACCTGGCGCCAGTCCGGCCACTCCCACATCCAGTCCTCCACTCCTTCCTCCTTCGCACGCCTCCCAATGGGCTCCACAACCCCGCCGCCCTCCGCCGGTGTCTGCGCCTCCGGCACACCCCGCCCCGCGGCCTGTCACCCCGAAGCAACCGCCTCCGACGGCTTCTCCTTGGCCCCGTCTGCCCTCGGGGCGACAGCCGCGAGCGCCTGCGCGATCAGCTCGCCGGCGTCAGCCCTTTCCGGCGCGGCTCCATCGCTCCCCGCGGCTGTCCGCCGGTACGCCTCCAGGGCCCGCGCGAGCAGCTCGCTGATGTCTCGCGGGCCGGCCACTGCCGCCTCCTGCGCCGCATCCCCCGCCTGTTCCCCCGCCGTAGGCCTTCCCATGGGGGCTGCGCCCTACATCTCACGCGTCGGGGGTGGACCACCACCCGGCACCACCGGCTCAGGCCCCGTCAGCAACACAGGCGGGGCCCCGCGCGGCACGGCTGGGTCCGGCACCTGGACCGTCCGCGGTGGTGACCCTGCCGCGGTATGCCCCGGCTGGGGCACTGCCAGGGGTGGCGCAGCCGCAGGCACCCCCATTCTCCCCGCCTCGCCCGGGGGCACGCCACGTGCCTCCCCTTGTGACACCCTCTGCTGCTGGGTGCCCCGCCCCGGCGCAGGCACCGGTACCGGTACCGGCGGCGGTACCGTGTGCTGAGGCGGCCGTGGGTGCTGCTCGGGCAGGGGATGCGGGTACTCCACATGCTGGTGCGGACGGTGATGGTGATGGTGATGGTGAAGATGGACGGGGTGCTGTGGCACAGCCGCCGGGTGATGGTGATGGTGAAGGTGGACGGGGAGCTGTGGCACAGCCGCCGGATGTACGTGTTGGTGTGGGAAGTGATGCTGCATCATGGAGAACCCGACGGGGTGATGAAGTAGGTGATGGAGATGGAGTTCGTGGTGGTGGTGAGCCCCAAAAGGCGGAAAGGGCATGGGCCCGAGGTCCGGGGGCGGCGGCATCGGAAACGCACCCGGTGCTGCATACCCCGGCCGCCCCGCTGGTCCCACTTGGGGCCGCCCGCGCTGCGTCTCCTCGAGCTGCCGGAGATCTTGTAGACATCGGAGTAGTCGGTTGAGCAGGTGCACCCCGAACGGCACCGTGCCCGCTGCGAACCACGCCTGAACGTCAGGCGCGTTGTACGGCTGGGGATCGCGGGCCAACATCTGCCGCAAGCAGACGTCGACGAAGTGGTCCCATCTGTTGTCCCTGGCCGGACGGTCCGCGTCAACGCGCGCCTGGAACGCCGCATACGTGTGCGGCCCGTATCTGACGAGATCAGACACCGTGTCTACCAGGCGCCGGGCACGTCGCCGGAAGGCCGGCAACTCCGCGGGATTGGTGGGGACAGATAGCGACATTTAGCTAACGAAGGCCGTGTGAGCTATGGACATCGGAGAACCGCTGGACTCTGTGGGCCGTCCCGCCCGCTGCTGGCCTAACGATGTACGACACTTCGCACGACACAGTTGCCCACCCCTCTTGCGCGCCCCCCCACCCTTCCCTTCCGTGTTCCTTTGCCCCCGGTGTTGCCCCCTAGGTGTGCTGCTTGGTTCAACCCGGTTGTTGGTGGGTTTGTTGCCAGGCAGGGTTGGGGGGGGGGGGCGCCCGACGCTGGCTCTGGTCCCTCCCTCCGGGAGTTTCCCCACGGGGGGGCCGATGCATGCACTCCCCGTCAGGGTGTAACTCTGTTGTACGGGCTGTCCATTTGTACCCGCTCCGCACAAATGGACCTGCGCCGTAACCAGGTACGTCGGCCCGTCCCCACACCTGGGTCGTGTACACTGTGGGTCTCTGCAGAGTCCTTGCGGGATAGGCGTGTCTCTTGCCTACCCCGATGGACGGTGTGCCCTACCCGCAGCCCCTCACAGGACACGAACCGCAGTACATGCCGTGGGGAGTGCTCTTGGTCAGGCCCATTGGCCAACCCCCCAGGCCAGTGCCACCTCGGGCCGCTGGCCAACGGTCCTGGGCGTAACCCACCCTATTGCCTGCGCTCAGGTGGGGCCGATACGGACACCGGGGGGGCCCCCAAACCCCGGAGGTCGGGTTATTCACCAGCGTCTTTTGCGGGCTCTTGCCTCCCCAGCCCCCCCCCGTTTGCTGCGGTGTTGGTCCTTGCCTCCCTGCTTCCTTCCCCAGGGGCGTCCCTCTTTCCCGCGCCCCTTGCCGTGCTTCCTGGTTCCTGCCGTGTCCCGTCTGCCCCTGCTGTCTGCCCCTGCTCTGGCGCATTGGTGTCTTTTGATTTTTTTTTTTCGCTCGTCACTTGTCCCTCCCCCCGGCGTTTCGGTCTGTACTCTGCCCCCCCCCACGTCCCCTCGCTGTCTTCTCGCTGTCTTCGCCCCTTTCGTGGGTGGGTGGAGGAGTAGGGGGTGGGGTGGGGGGGCTTCCTCGCTGCCTGTCCCCTGGCGTGAGCACGTTGCGAGCACGGTGCAGGCACGAGGCGCGGCACTGGTCCCTCTGCAGGTGGGGGGGGGGGGGGTAAGCCGTGTGGCTTACGTCGTTGCCCTACCTATCCTGCGGTTGCACTCCCGGTGGTCCCCCTGTTGGGGCTTGCACGGTGCGTGCTTTCTTTGGGCACGGTCGTGTGGTCCGTCCCGCACCCTCTCTCCGCTGCCCCCCCGCCCTGCGGCGTTGTCCTCGGGGGGGGGTCCGCGTTCCGCTACCGTCATCCCCCTTGTCGCCCTTGTCGTCTTCCCTCTGTAGCACGCATGTCGCAGGCATAACGCAAGCACGACGCAAGCACAGGGCGGGGCTGCAGTGGGGGGGGGGGGGCGGTTTTCCCCTTTGGGTCCCCCATATCCCCATGGTTGGGTACTTCACCAGCGTCCCCTGCGGGCCCATGTCGCTCCGGCCTTCCCCCGTTCGCCGGGGTTTTGGTCCCTGTCTTCTCGCTTTCTTCCCCTGGCGCGTTGGTTCCCTTTGTTCGTGGTTTTTTTTTGCGTCTCCACCGCTCGCCGCCCGTCTCTTCCCCTGGCATGTCCGTCTGTCCTCGGCCCCCCCCCCATGTCCCCTCGCCACCTCCTTGCTGTCCTCGCCCCTCTCCTAGGTGGGTGGGGGAGAAGGGGGGGGGGGCGCCCTCGTTGTGCGTTCTCTGGCTTAAGCACGTCGCAAGCACGGCGCAGGCACGAGGCGCGGCACTTGTCCCTCTGCAGGGGGGGGGGCTTGCCGTGTGGCTCCCGTGGTCGCCCCTTCTACCCTGCGTTTGCTCCCCTGATGCCCCCCCCGCTGGGGCTGGCACGGCGCGTGCTTCCTTCGGGCACGGTCGTGTGGTCCGTCCCGCACCCTCTCTCCGCTGCCTCCCCACCTTGCCGCTTTGTCCTCGGGGGGGGGGGGGGGGGCGCTGTCCGCCCCTCCCTTCCTTCATCCCCCACCCTTGGGGGGGCGGAGGTGTGGCGGGGGGGGGCCTTGTCGCCTTCCCTTCGTTGCACGCATATCACAGGCACGACGCAAGCACGGCGCAGGCACCAGGCGCGGCAGCTGTCAGTCTGCAGGGGGGGGGGGCATGCTTTGCGGCTCCCGTCGTCGCCCTTTCTACCCTGCGATCGCACCCCCGGTGGTCCCCCCGCTGGGGCTTGCACGGCGCGTTCCCTCTACGAACACGGTCGTGTGGTCCGTCCCGCACCGTCTCACCGCTACGTCCCCACCCTGCCGCTTTGTCCTCGGGGGGGGGGCGCTTTTCGCCCCCCCCCCCTACGTGCGTCCCCCACCCTTGGGGGGGTGGGGGTGGTGGGGGGGGGAGCGGCGCCCATGTCGTCTTCCCTTCGTTGCACGCATGTCGCAGGCACGACGCAGGCACGGGGTGAGGCACTTGGCTGCTGTGCGGGGGGGGGGGTTTCCCCTTTGGGCCTTCCCGCCCCTCTCCATGGTGTAGGCTCCGCACCCCAGGATCTCCAGCCGCTGTTGCCCCTTGGCGGTAGTCGCCACGTCTCCGCATGGTGCTCAGTGTCCCGTGCCTGCTCCCTCCTGTGCCCATACTTACTGCAGGAGGTACGTACCCGGGTGGAAACAGATGATGAGGAAGTGCGGGCAGCGGGGAGGACTTACCGTACGCCTCGAAAGCTTCTTGCGCCATCCGCCGCCCTGGGCGAGGGGACAGCCCCTGTTTCGGCACCCAACAGCCCGGGGGGGGCCGACTGCCCATCCTCTCCCTGGTGCCCGTGTATCCACTTCTGAGCGGCCTGATACCGGTGCCGTAGTATCAGTCCGCTGGTAGTGGCGGCTACAAAGCGGCCGGGCGCTCTCGTCCCCCGGGCCTCTGCCACCCCCGAGCGCGATGGAGGCCCCTGAGGTCCTATGGCAGAGACCCGGGGAGACGGGCGGGGGATTCCTTTGTGGCATCCCCTGGCCACCTAGTTAATCAGATCAGGATAATCGCGCTGCCGCAGGGAGCCCACCGGATAACGCCGCTGGTGCCCGTCCCCTCTGCGTCACACTAACTGCAACAGGCGCAGGGAGTCCAGTGGATGGCGCCACTGGCGCTTGTCCCCTCTGCGCCACAGGTTGGGTCACCGCACGGGAGGCCGTAAGGATGGCGCCCCAGGTGCCCGTCCCCCAATGCCACTGCCTGCCTCTGGCGCCAGGCTTGGTTGAAGTGACATGACACATGCATGAATGAGGTCACAATCGGTTTCAGGACGCGCACGGCGCACGGCACGACGCATGGCAACTATCCCCTACCCTGCCCCCTCTGCTCCCTCCCTCGCCCTCTGTGCCCGCCTGGTGCTGAGCATGCTCCTGTCTCCCTCGTCGCTCCCTCTCTCTGCTCCGGCTGTTCTGCCTTCGCTCGCCTCCCTAGTGTCCTACCTCTTTCGCCCCCTGCGCCCTCTTCCCTCGTCCCTGCCGTCCCTCGTTGCATGACACTACGCAGGCACACAGCACACTGCACCTTTGGGGGCGGGCTGCCTTGTGGCAGCACGCCGCGGCTCCCCGCCTTGCCCAGTGCCCCCGCACGCTGCGGGCGGCTCGCTCGGTTGTGGGGCACCATGTTACCCCCTTCTCTGCCCTGCCATCTCGGTCCCTCTGCCCTCCGGCCAGCGCGTGCACAGTGCGGAGTAATTCGCGAGGCAGCACTCCCTCTCTGCCCCCACCTCTGCGCAGGCCCCCTGGCCCTGTCTTGCCCCCTGTTTGCTCGCCCTCTCTCGCCTTTCCCTGCCCCCCGTGCCTGGTTGCAGGGTCTCCGGCCTCCTTTTCCTTCTGTCCCTCTCCCTCTGTTCTCTCGCCTCCTCTTCCTTACCTCCGCCCCCCGGCCAGCGCGAGCACGGTGCGGAGCAATTCGCGAGGCAATGTAATGATCTTGGAGATCTTCTCTTTTGAGTGCTATTTTCCCCGTGATCTCCTTAGTGATTTCGAAATCCGAATGCGAATCCGGCAACGGCGCAGCACGTGATTGATCTCATAAATCACTACATAGTTTCATCCCAGTGTTCTGCACAGTACACAAAATGAATTTGATTCAATAGTATAATAATTGAATTGCATTGCACTGTGCTTTACATATGCACGCACGCGCGTTCACTAAATGATCGCGGTGCTGAGTTCCATTACACTCCCTTCACAAGCCATGTGCAGGGTGCTGAGGCACCAGGCACAGGGCTGACAAGAGATATGATGGACCTCAGCACTGCACAAAACAGACACTCAGAAAGCGTGCTGACAAAAATAATAGCCAAAAGGGACAACAACTCAATGCACACCTACAATACTAACCCGCCTACAAGTGTGAAACAACATCTGCAGCAGTGGCTAAGCAAGTGCTGCACTAAGCTATTGACCAAGAAACTCAAACACTTGTGCACACGCACCCAGCTAGACGTTAAAGCTAACTATGCACTGCATGTACTCACACCTACAGAAAACAAAACTGACATGGTATCTACTAACAACACACACGCCAAAAAAAATACAGACAAACAGTCCTTGCTTTAAAAAAGGAAAATCAGCCCGCTGCACGAAGGGCTGCAAAAACCCCACTGCAAAGAGTGTTGTAAAAAAAAAATTCCCGAATCCCTGGCAGGCTGGCACAGAGGAAACCACCAAGCAGTGTGCTGTAAAATATAGAAGCAGTGCTGAAGCAACCCACTTAATATATACAAACTTCACTTGAATAATATAGGTTACTTCTTCATTCATTTAGTTAAGGGTACTTCATTGGAATGGGCACTGCAGAGCACAGAAAAAGAAATGAGGTCAACACAAAAGCAGAAACCTAACAAGCAGCGAAGTCGACGTGCACACCTGAAAGGTGCTGTCCTCACTTCACTCCTTGCAGCTTCGCTCTGCGTGTGCTCCCATTTTGCTTGGCTCCCCTGCTACTCACCACCAGCCTGCACAGAGTAAGAGAGGGGAAAACATACAAAATGCAACGTCCAAGCAGTGCCATCAGTGCACTGCTATCTCCAGAGCGCGAAGCGAAACCACAGCATCATCTACAAAGCACTGCATGATCCAAGGCGAAGCGTGGCAGAACAACAGAAAATAAGGCAAGCTCACATATACATTTACACGTACCAACACACTACACATC